>JAPQVY010000144.1:2128125-2835000 GCA_028535165.1 Quercus tomentella
CCACAGACCAGCACTTAGCCGCCGCCGACCCATCAGCCGCCGCCGCCGACACCATCTTCACCTTCAACTACCGCCGCTGAGGATGTCGACCACCACCGATGCCAAGACCCAAGACATCGCGCCGCCACTCCTCTACGATTCAAGCCGCTGCTGTCTTCCCCGTCTTCGCGCCGCCACAGCCGTCGATCCCTAGCACCGCGTACATCACCGAGCCTCTTTTCAGTCTAGAGAATGTTGTCTCTTTTAGTTTCTATGGTTTCCTTTTTTTTTTTAAGTTTGTCCTGTAGTTTGCATTCTTTTTAAGTCTATTGTTTGCTTTCTTTAAGTCTGTAGTTCCTTAAGTCCAGCAGTGTATTTTATTATTTTGCAAAAAAAAAAAAAAAAAAAAAAAAAAAACCAAGCAGAGTCCAGGCCCGTGACAGACCAGTCTAAGCCCAGTTCCAGCACTACCTGTCCAGAGAACATCACAGCAGCCCAGGTTCTTGTTCCAGCTCCAAACTATTTTTGACGCACTATTTTAGAGAATCATGGAAATATTAGAAGCACCTTATTTTGATGGTTATGAAGCTTATCCACGAGATTTTGTCAACTGGATGAACGGGATGGAGCAATTCTTTGAGCAGGCAAATTTTGCAGATAACATAAAGGTTAGGTATGCCAAGTCGAAGTTAATAGGTAAAGCACAGAGGTTTTGGGAGAATCTTGAACGTTTCCGTTATATGGATTATGAACCTGCCATTACTGTGTGGGAAGATATGAAAGAAAAGCTTTGTGATGAGTATTTGTCACCATACTATCGAGCTAAGTATCTACCTCGATCTCAGTGTGGTACTTTTCAAGTTGAAGCAAATGCGATGAATCCTCATCCTCATCCAATATCTTGTCCTCAACGCACTTTTGAACAATCTACCAAGGAATTTTCTACCAGGAAAGTAACGGAATTAACTGTAAAGCTCATAAAAGAGATTCAAGACAAGGTTGCCCAGATGAAGCAAATGAAGACTCAACCCGATTCAATTGGAAAACCAAGGATAATTGATCACAATGAACTTATTGCTGCCCCCATAGAAGACAACATTGATGGTGATATCTTGGTCGTGGAGAATCCTCCAGCAACACCAAAGCCTAATGTTGACATAGACGTACATGCCTCGACAAGTGTTGCTTTAACAAGCGTGCAAGGAAATGAATCTGTTGAAGAACAGCAAGGTGAAAAGATGGCGCCTAAAGAGAGTATTATATTAGAGGGTGCACATGATGTTAAAGTTGAAGTTGTTGAATGTGCTTCTGATCAACCCTCCACAGTCCTTGAAGATCTACATCTTGGTGAAGTCGAAGAGGTTGAAACCAAAATGCTTCCTATGGCTCATAAGGTTCAAGAAGAGATTATACTGATTCCACACATTGATTTTGTTATTCCAAATGAGTTTGATGCGGTGGAATTCAAGGTTTTTGTTTTCCCTGTGCTCCCTAAGGTGATTTCAGACTTGAAGCAAGTGTTATTTATCAGCATCCTAATCCTTCAATGCTTTAAAACTCGAGGTCGAGTTTTCTCCAACCAGAGGAGAATGATGCGGGAGATGCAAGAAAATTATTATTTAGTATTATTTATGTTTGCTAGTCAATTGTATTTTTATGTTTTAGGTCTTATTAGTTTATTGGGTTATTAGTATTTTAATTTAGAAGTAAGGTTATTTTTGTAATAAGGCAATTAGGGTTTCCTAGCCAGCAAGGGTATTTTTGTAATAAGGCAATTAGGGTTTCCTAGCCAATTAGAACTAGGGTTTGGTAATCTTTTATAAGCAACCTATTGTACTCTTTGAGGAGAAGGTTGATATTTTGATAAATGAAAACAATGGCCGTTTGGTCTCTTTTGGTCTGGTGCTGACTCCAGGTCTACCCTAGATGCTGACTCCTAATGGTTTCCCGCTTGGTGCTGACTCCAAGCAAGGCCTAGGAGCTGACTCCTAGGTCATATCCTTTATTTTTCCGTTCTTTCAATATTGTTCTGGTTGTCCTGCATCACTATGTTTTGGATTTTTTTCCCTTTAGATAAAAAACTTGGTATGTTGTATTGAATTTATATATGGCTTCGGTTATAATGATTTGGAAATGTATTCAAGTGGCATATCCTTGTATCTTGTTTCATAATGATAGTAGAGCTTGGATCTTTTTTTTTCCTTTTTTTTTTATTTTTATTTTTTTTCTAAGGAGTTCTAGTCCTTACTCCTTATCAGATGTGACTTATATGGTTTCACTTATAATATCTTCATAGGATGAAGTTCATTTAAGTCCACTGGTATTGGATGGCCTACAAGCTATAGTTTCAGGTAACTTTCTCACAATTCTCTCATGTAGTGATTTTGAGTTAATGTCTATGAGAATATGAGTTGTGAATTTTTGAGAAGTTTAGAAGTTATTACTTTTTGTCAATCACGCTATACGATAAGCTAAGCATTAATTTAATCTTCATTCTAGAATATTTTATTGCAATTAAAAAGTAAATAGACACTGTTGGAAGCTTCAAACAAGTTCACCCTTGGCTTGAAGTAAACTTCTTTCTGGTACTTGTCTAGTTGATAGTTATGGGCTAACAAACATGTGCAAAATATTTTATTATAGTTGGAATAAATCATCATAATTTTATTTAGAAGTTAAGATATCATCATAATCTTAATTTCATATACATTAAAATAAATCAATAGAATTGTTATCATTTTTACATTCTAAATAATTTTCTTATATATACAAAAAAGAAGAAGAAAAAGAACAAGAAGAAGAATATATCTCCACACATTGCATGAGTTTGCAACTTAGTTTATATAAACTGCAACAGTTTATCTTCAAAAGAGGATTTTTTTTTTTTTTTTTTTTTCTCCTTTTTTTAATTTTATTTTTATTTTTATGAAGTCTTCTAAAGACTCATGGTATTCAATTTCTAATAGAAGAAGATTCATTTCTTGCGTGTCTAACAAGCTCATTACGTGAGTTCCAACGGTGGGTGGGCTGGACCACAAGGTGTGGTGTACCTAACATATGGTAATCCCAAATCGTAATAATATGAGAGATAAGAACATTCACATTAACTTGTGCAAAATAACTTTCTATTTTAGTAAAAGAATTTATTTTTTCTATTTTAAATACTCATTTTTCAAAACATCTTACATCAGATTATCTATTTTACATTACATTTTATTAAAACATAAATTTTTCTTGATTTTTTTAAATTGTTCATCTTTTTTCACACATAACAACCACTACTCACTTCATTCTTGAGATATGTAAAGAAAGAATAAAAAACTAAATTTTGCACGGTCTGATGTGAGTAAATTTTGGATTTGATTGGCAAAAATCTACTCATTTTGTTCACAATAAAACTCAATTTGTCTACCATTTCATACTTTTGTTCACTACAATTTACAAATTTAAATATCTTTTTTTATAAGTTTATTTTGACTGAAAATTTTGATTTTGTTAAGAAATTATCTTGGTTTTTTGTTCTACATATGGCTTTATAGTAATTTCAGTAGGCACCTATTTTTCTTCTACCTTTCGTCCTGTCAACACGGTTGTCATAGATTATAAGAACTTTATGTAAAGCCTAGCTCAACAACGAATCTTCTCCCAACAAAAAAACAAACTTTAAAAATCAGAACAAATCCAAATATTTAAATCTACATCAAGCATTGCAATTATCCAAATTTAGATCAAACACTAAATCCTATATTAAAGAGAGGGAAAAAAAAACACTTAGACCTTTTTCTCACTATTTGATAATTATGGATTTATGATTGCCATCCTCTCTTTCATCTCCCTCCATCTAAACATAAGGTAAATTTCATTAAAAAAAACAAAAAACAAAGAAGAACTGAGAAGAAGAAAAAGAAGAAGAAAGAGAAAAGGATTTCTCAAAATGAAAATTTTGGTAATTTCTATAAAAAATAAAATTTTAAAAATTAAATAAACAAATAAAAAAAAGAAGAAGAAGAAGAAAAAAAAAAGGCGATGCAACTATTTTTACTTCACACTTTTTCCCCTTTCTTTCTTTGGTTTGTGCTCAATCACAAGTTGATATCCAAGCTTATGAAATTGAGCGTTGGTTTGAGTATATTCTCCACCCACACGGATCGAGACCTTCATTTTTTATTTTATTTTTAATGTCAATTGATAAGTGTATAACCATAGTATCTTATTGGTTTAATATAATACTAATAATTAGTAGAAAAACGCATCTCAAAAAGAAAGTGGAAAAGACTCTAACAAACTTCCCCGTAAATGGAAATGGAAATTCTGGTAAGTCCAGTGGCATAAACTTTTTTACAATTCTGCCACAAATTTTTTTACAATTTTATCATAACTTTATTATATGGTAACTCGTGAATTGTGAAATTATAAACCCATATAAACTTTTTTTTTGGTTTCTTACAGTGTTTCTTCAAAACTTTCAACCAGAGATTAATCACTGTTTATGTTGGGTGGGTCTACGAATGAGTAAAGTACTGGCCCAAGAAATTCTTTTCAAAATGTAGGTAGCAGGACTCGAACTAGGGAGCACACCTAGTCGAGTCCAGTATAAGCATTTTGAGACCAAGAGTCCAACTAATTTGACTAACCCCCGGGTTTAAATCCATATAAACTTACTATTTTATTTTCACTTTTCACAAATTGTCACGTAGTAAATTTGTGACAAAGTTGTGAAAATTTTGTAATATTAGGCATACTCTTCCCGTACATTCAGACATTCCTGTATTTTCTCATAACATGACCCGGAAAGCAAAATGTCATCTGAATAAATAAAAATAATTTTAAAACGTGTTTCATAGGCTCATAGCTGGTCACCAGTTACCAACACCACCAAATTACTGTCCTTTGGCGTGTTGTGCCACGTACTTTGATACAAATATATATTATTATAGTATTGCGAAAGTAATCCTTTTGACTAAAGTAATCCTTTTTTTTCCCTCCTTTCCTTGGTTTGTACCCAACCACCCTGGTCTCAAAGACTTTTTAGTCTTCAGTCCGCCTACGAATATACTCAAACCCACGCTCAATTTCATAAGCTTGAATATTAACTTGTGATTGGATCTATGAGACCACCACAAATGCTTCTTTAAAAATAAAAAAATTAAATGCACCAATCACAACACTTTTTTTTTTTAGAAATAATTACAACATGTTCCTAATCCCGTAACTCAAACATTTCCCCCTAAACCTCCATGTACTTTGTGTATGGGAATGTGCACTTTGAGTGTATAGTCTTTGATTATTCTCCACCCACACGGTCCACGGATCCAAACCCTCGTTTTTTCTTTTTACTAAGTTTCTTTCTTTTCTTTTTTTTTTTTTTTTTTTGGTCGAAGAACGATAGACTTTACTTAGTAAGTTTTTGGTTTACAGGTCTTGGTAGTACTTACAAATGTTATGCCCTTTTGTAAGTGCTAGTGTTGTAAATCTTGTACTTTCACTTCCTCCTTCTTCATCCTCTATGTCTTCTGTTTATATTATCTATAAAAATAATAATAATAATAATAAGTGGTTTGAAGTACCACATCGGTCACTTAGTGAGTGAGTTTTCGATTTATAAGCCTTGCTAGTCTATATATATAATAATAGGTAAAACTGAAAAAAAACTCAAATTAGAACTTCAAATTAGAGTTCCAATTTTGTGTCATATGTCTTAAATTATTTATTCTTAAAAAGTTTTATTTCTTAATTTTAAAATAAAATATGGGACTATATCATAAATATTCGTCCAAATGAGTTATTAAGTACAAAAACCAAAAAGTCTAGAATCAATGAATTATATAAAAAAAAGTACTTCAATATAATTTTTTTTTAAAAATAGAAAATTTACATTTTATACCTAGTAATATACTTACAAATTTTTTTAAAGAATTAACAAAATATAAAAATGATTATCAATAGTATTTAAATTATATATATAAGAATTATATTATGCATCTTATTGTATATTTTTAAGTGTACTCATATATTTACATAGGGTTACAAGCTAATACTTATAAAGGTTAGACCTCCAAGAAACCAATCGATATTTGGTGTAGGTGGAGATTGAATTTTAGATCTCATATTCAATCATTAGAGATTTTATTAATCTAGTTAATTAAAATCTCTTATTTAATATAATACTAAGGACTTTGTTAACAGCACCCTAATACACATAATAAGTGGAAAAGTCTCGAGAAAACTTCCTAGTAAATGGAAATGGAAATTCCTATGCATTCGATCATTCCTGTAATTTCCCATAACATGACCCGAAAAGCTAAATGTCATCTGAATAAAAAAAAGAATTTTAAAACGTGTTTGATAGGCTCATAGCTGGTCAGCAGTCACCAAAACCACGAAATTACTGTCTTTTGGCGTGTTGTGCCATGTATTTGTAACCACTATTTATTATTAGCCATGCCACAAGTATTGCTAACGTAATCCTTTTAACTAACGAATAAGATTATGACATATTTGCATAAATAGTAATAATTTTTTGTTTATTGGGAAAATTAAAAATGACCGCTACAACAATCCTTCAATTGATATAATAATTTCTTACTTAACACGGTAGATTGCAAGCCGTGAATGGAAAAGAGAGTTAATGTAATAGTGACAGATAAAACAATCACCCGTAAGGTCCTGTTTGGTTGGAGTAAAAACAGAGAGAATGAAAAAGAAGAGAAAAATATGGTAAAAAATGAAATTTTTCCTTGTTTGGTTCAGGAGAGAAGACAAGAGGGAAAGAAAATGGTGTGGAAAATTTTCATTTCTGAGCCCACAAAATTTTGTCCTCCTCATTTGGAAGGAAAACTAAGATGAAAAAATTATATGGATAATAAATTATACAAATGCCCTCATCTTTACACATAGCATGTCTCCATGTTCTCCTCTTTCCTTTCCCCCCCTTTTTTTTTTTTTTGGGCCTTGTCCTCGTTATATTCCACCTTATCTATTGTTATTTGATTACTTATTTATTTATTTGATTCTCAAAAAAAAATACTTATTTATTTTTTTCCCATATATTCCCAGAGTTCTTTATAGGGAACGATTTTCAGGTTCTTCATGGCTGTAAGTTTTTTTTTTATATTTTCTTTTATTCATTTTACTTGGTTTTTGCTTGCTCTCATCTATGGTTTTTATTTATAATTTATACATATTTTTTCACACTTATTAAACCCTCTGGTATTTTGTTATAATAAGAACATTATAGTCAATTCATACAAACTACATTTTCCATCACCCACTTTTCTTGCTAATTAAATAAAAGAGTTTTCCATCCTTCCACTTTTTCACTCTTCAAACTAAACATACATAAAGAAAAACCAAAACTTTTTTATCCCTTTAATTTTCCATAGTCTAACTTGACCTCCTCTCCATCCAAACAAAGCCTAAAGTACGTGAGAAAGTACAAGCCTGAAGTACGTGGGAAAGTGCGTGTAAAAGGGAAAAATGTATTTTAAAGACGTGTTGACTTTTCTCACCTAACATTACGTGAAATTGTGAAATAGACTTCGATTCACTCTTCGTCTCCCGTCTCCTTCAGTCTCTGTCTGTCATTTTCTCCGTCTCTCCCTCTCTCTCATCCACGGAGAAAGAACCTTATCCATTCATTTACTGAAAAAAAGCAATTACAATGCAATAGGAACTGAATTCCGGCGTTGTTTCAAGAGTATTTTCGCTCTGTAAGTTCTCATTTTTTACACTTTTATTTCTTTACTTTCACTTCATCCGTGAAATGAAGAAATCTACACATATCAAATCGTCTCCAGTTTGAACTTTGAATTGGATTTGAATATACTTTGTTACTTTTGTTATCTATGTATTATAGTTCAAGATTTATGAAGTATATTTTCAACGGATTCCATGTGCACTCAAGGAGCGTCAACGTCGTCACTGTCTTCTTCTTCAACACGTCGGTGGAAATACGATGTTTTTCTCAACTTTAGAGGCGTGGACACCCGTAATAGTTTTACAGATCATCTATATGCTGCTTTGAAACAGAAGGGCATTTTGACATTTAAGTATGATAAGAAAATTGAGAGAGGAAAAGCTATTGCACGAGAGATCCTAGAAGCAATAGAAGGATCGAGGTTTGCCATTGTCGTTCTCTCAAAACACTATGCAGCTTCAACATGGTGCTTGGACGAGCTTGTTAAAATCATTGGATACAGTAAAGAGATGGGAACAACAGTTCTGCCGGTTTTCTATGATGTGGATCCATCCGATGTACGGAAACAAAGAGGAACTTTTGCAGTGGCTTTTGCTGAGCACGAAGTACGATTTATGGAGAACATGGAGAAAATTGACATTTGGAGAGCTGCTTTGACAGAAGCGGCAAATCTGTCTGGTTGGCTTGTTCAAGATGGGTAATTTCCTAAGAAATTTATTTTGATATTTAAACACAATTTTCTTTCATATATCATGAAGCATATAAATTGCTATTGGCTGATATTTAAACGACAATTTTATTTAAGCTTCTATTGGCTGAAATGTTGCTTTCGGTTAGATAAAATCCTTAAAGTGCATTTTGACAATTTTATTCACAAACCAATTGTTTATAGAATGAAAATGTTAACATAATTTTAGGAAGTAGAGATTCAAGGAGTTTATAATTGATATTTGTCTGCAGAAATAGAAATTCAAAGAGATCTTCTCTTAAAAGGGGGAGAAAAACATATGAAGCATTTTCCTTTTTCTCTTCAATGATGAAAATCAAATCTCTAATCTGTGCTTCAATTTCTGTTGGCACTAAGGCTTAAATTTTTAGTTCCTCTCCCCTCCTAAAGAAACCTTTACGGCTTTACCTTCTCTTCAATCATTTTACCTGGAATTATTATAAAGCATTTTCAACTTTTTGGTCATCTAAATTTGTGTAATCCATTGTTGATTTGTTATTAATATTTTGGAACTAAAATCGTCTATCCTAGTTCGAGTGTTCCACTATATATTCAATCAACTATAGTGTGCCATTTCTCTGATTTTCGTTTTCCTTTTAAATTTTGGTTACTTTAGAAGAGGTAAAAAAGATAAATGTGTGGTTGGTGAAGCATAAAGTGGAACCCTCAAAGTGGAAAACAACCTTTTTTTTAAATTCTTTAGCACTCAAGCTACCTCAGAAGGTCATGAACTTTTATATTAGCCTGTTCAACTTAAAGATATCCCAATGAAGTTTCTCTTAGGAATCAAGGGTGAAATAAGACACCCATTCTTTGGTCAATCAATTGTGAATTAGATTTTGGATTTACTAGTTTAATATTATTTCTAACTTAAGCAAAGATATTGGATGATGGCACTTGCTTTCCGCTCCTGATATCTGCTTGTATAATACTGTCCCTGTTTCTCTCCCTCTTTATCTGCCTCTTCTTTGTGAAGGCCCACATGTTTTGGGCAAGAATGAAAATTTTCTACCTATAAGTAAATAGCCAAATTTGATAGAGTTGTTTCAGTAAATATAATCATACAATTCTTATATGGGTAGTTGAGTAGTTCTATCCACGTTAGTTCATATTTGTTTGACCAAGGAGAGTATTATCACCCAATATTTTTCTTTATCCCCAATGTTTTATGATTGGTTTAGACTTTAGACCATCACTTAATTATTGTTCTATCATCTTCACAGGCATGTGTCAGAATTAATCCAAAGCATTGTGGAACACATATTACAAAATCTGAGTTCATGTTTCTCAAGCATTACCGATGACTTGGTAGGAATAGATTCTTCAGTGGAAGAACTGATCAATTCGTATTTAGATCTTGGGAAGAATGTTTGCATTATAGGGATCTGTGGTATGGGGGGATCTGGAAAGACAACTCTTGCTAGAGTTGTCTATGAAAAGTTTCGTAATTATTTTGAAGGTTCTTCCTTTATTGCTAATGTTAGGGAATATCCAGAAAAACTTGATTTGCTTCATTTGCAACAGCAGCTTCTAGCAGATATCTTGGAGGAAAGAAATATAGATATAAGGAATGTTTATTACGGAGTTGACATAATCAAGAGAAGGTTATGTCATAAAAAAGTTCTAATTGTTCTAGATGATGTTAATAAATTGGACCAACTAGAAAATTTGGCTGGAGAGCATGGCTGGTTTGGATTGGGGAGTTTGATCATCATAACAACTAGAGATGAACATTTGTTGGTCCATCATGGAGTACATAAAATATGTAAGCCTAATGCATTAAATAGTGATGATGCTTTAAAACTTTTTTGTTTGAAAGCCTTCAAAAATGAGCAACCAAGAAAAGGTTATATGCAACTCTCCCAGGATGTTGTATGCTATGCTAATGGCCATCCATTAACACTTGTAAGTTTAGGTTCCTTTTTGTTTGGAAGAACAATGGATGTATGGCAAAGTGCATTGGACAGATTTAAAAAAATTCCAAAAAGAGAAATATTTGACATACTCAAAGTGAGTTTTGATGGGCTAGAGGAAATGTGGAAGGATATATTTCTAGATATTGCATGTTTCTTTAGAGGGAAGATGAAAGATCAAGTAATAGAGATATTAGAGACCTGTGGTTTTGATGCAAGAATTGGAATACAAGTTCTCATGGATAAATCTCTCCTAACTATAGAAAACGACACATTGCAAATGCATGATCTATTACAAGAAATGGGTATGGAAATTGTGCGTCGAGAATCACGAGAAGAGCCTGGGAAGCGCAGTAGGTTGTGGCTTCGTAAGGATTTGTTTCATGTATTTATGAACAATACGGTAAGAACATTGGACAAATAATATATATATTTTTTTTTTCAAGGGAAATATTGAATAGATACACAACACAATTTTGTTCAGGAAATTAAGTTCTTTAAGAAAAAAAATAAAATCCAATGTATAAATAGCTACCCAAATACTTAATTCATAAAATCTATAATACAAAAGTCCATTTAATTTCATGTTAATATGCTGACTGTTACTTGTATTTTGAAAATATAATGTGATTGTTACTTATAAAATTTTAAAAAATAAATAAATTTTGAATTCATCTATCATAATATCTTACATTTTGAAAACATAATGTGATTGTGACATTGTTTATATTTTTGAATTGTAGAATAGCATCCTTACTCGTTGCAATGTATGATTCTCAAATGAAAATAACACTTTTACCATATGAATAAAATTTAAATAAAAAATTAAATTGTTTCTAAGGCCTCAATTTGTCAATTTCTCATTCTTCACTTTCTTGGATTTACCAATGGTCAAGAGGAGGTTATATATGTGGAAAACTCAGTATATATATTAGTTGCCTCCTCAAACACTATAAAACTGAAATTTTCTAGTATTCTTAACTTTTATTTTGTGATTTACTGATCCTTTGCTTTTGATTCTTAGGCAACAAAAGCAATTCAAGCAATTGTCCTAGACTTATTTGGAGGGGATGAGGAATATCGGCCCATTGAATCCTATTCTGAAGTTTTTTCTAAGATGTGTAATCTTAGATTGCTTATAATTGATAACGTGCACATCCCAAATGGCCTCAATCATCTTTCTTACAAATTAAGACTTCTTGAATGGCGTGGCTATTCTTCAAAATGTTTGCCATCCAAATTCCAATCAAAAGAGCTTGTTGAACTCAAACTGCGGTTTAGCAAAATTGAATATCTTTGGAGAGGTGTAAAGGTGATTATGTTCTTCAAACTGTCTTTTTATTACTTATCAGCATTTATCTTTTCTTCAGAAGTCTCATCAAATACACTCCCTTTGTATTTGAGCTTCATCCTTTCATTAATAAAAAATTGTTCTAATATATATATATATATATATAACTAAAAAAATTCATTGTTTAATGCAAGCTAATTATCCTTCTTCTTGTTTTACAGTATTTAGACAAGTTAAAACTCATCGATCTTGAACATTCCATAAGCCTTATTAGGACACCTGACTTCACAGGGGTTCCGAGACTTGAAAAACTATGTCTTAGAGGTTGCATAAATTTGGTTGAGATCCACCCATCTATTGGACAACTCAGTAAGCTTACTGTTTTAAATTTAAAATTTTGCCAATCTCTTATCAATCTTCCAAACAGCATGGATAGTTTAAGGTCTCTTGAAATACTCATTCTTTTGGGATGCTCAAAACTTGCCAACCTGCCAGAGAACTTGGGAAAAATTGAAAGTTTGAAGGAACTTGATTTGACTGGAGCTGCTATTCGAGAAGTTCCCTCTTCCATTAGTTTCTTGATATGTCGTGGATGTGAAAAGCAATTTTTTAAGTCAAGGCTTGACAGTGTGTTCTGCGTTCACTCGTTAAAATATTTAGCACTATCTACAAACAATCTTATCTTTGCCTTACCTGCAAGCATCAGTCAACTTCCGAAATTGGAAGCTCTTGATTTGGGCAACTGCATTCAGCTTCACTCGTTGCCAGATCTTCCATCAAATGTAAGATATATAAATGCTAAAGGTTGTTCTTCCCTAGAACCATCACCAGCATTGCTCAGTATGAGCAATTTGTTGCAACCATCAATTTCATTTTTTAATTGCTGCAAGTTGGTTGAGTATAATGAGGGCAGTGATGGTCTGGCATTTGCAATGTTAAAACGTTATCTACAGGTAATCTACCTTCTCTCTCTCTCTCTCTCTCTGACTCTCTCTCTCATTGTTAAATAATATGGTTTTTCTGGTATAGGGACTCATTTATCCAAAAACTGGATTATATGAAACTTCTACCAGAAGGAAAGATAGATCTAGAGCTGCGTTCCAGATAATTATTCCCGGATTGGATGTTCCACAATGGTTAACTCATCAAAGGATTGGGTATTCAATAAGCATAGAACTGCCTCCAAATTGGTGTAATAGTAGGTGGATGGGATTTTCTTTGTGTGCTCTCTTTAGAATTAATTGTTACGGGTATTCAAGTGAAAGATATAGTCTTAAAGGTCATGTGAAAGCCCTTGGCGATATGCCTCACCATACTTTTAAAGTTATTGGAGAGACATCCTTTGAGGTTGTCATTGGGGAGACATCCTTTGATTATAGTGTGTGTCACCTTTGGCTATTGTATTGGTCTCGTGATGACTTGCTAGGTACACATTGGTATGATCTTGAATGCAGTCGGATTAATGTTGTATTTGACAGCAACAGCCCAA
The DNA here is from genome assembly GCA_028535165.1 of Quercus tomentella. Taxonomy (NCBI): domain Eukaryota; kingdom Viridiplantae; phylum Streptophyta; class Magnoliopsida; order Fagales; family Fagaceae; genus Quercus; species Quercus tomentella. The sequence continues at coordinate 2,141,221 of JAPQVY010000144.1, forward strand.
GTGTGGAGGTGATCAAATGTGCTGTCCGTTTGATATATGAGCAAGACGTGAAAGAGTTCAACCAAACAATTGCACAAGGCAGCAGTTGTGTCATTACTTCTGAGGATTCAGATTTTGTCCATGAATTTGAAAATTCAGCAGTAGTAAAAGCTACCAAAATTGTGAGAACCTATGATGACAATAACGAAGCAGAACGTAGTGCAAGTTGGGGCTTTCCTGGGGAAACTGAAAGAGGTAACAACCATCTCACTCATCCTTCCTGTTACAAGTATTGTCTTATTTTACAACATTTTCTTTGTAGCTGTAATATCCCAGATTGCTTGTCTATATTTTTGCCTAGATTGGATTGTTTAGGTGTTGCATAGGCATTTACTGGGTAGATTTAATTTGTCTTTACAAACAAATATGAGAAATCTCAATTGTGGCTAGTTATAATAGGGTATTGCATAATTGTGGCTAACACTTTCTTCAAGTTGTGACAAATTATTTCATAGCTAACCTGGTAACATTGTGTACTTCAAGCAGTCCAAATCACCCTAAACTTCTGTATTCTTGAAAATTAACCTTAGATTCTGTCACTTGAGTTCAATGCCAGCTGTCTAAAGAACTTAATTTTTCAGCCTCCACATTATCATTAGTTACATAAAGCCTACTAACTAGTAAAAGCTTACGTAAATAACCCTTGTGGATAATGCAATTCTTGAAAAGGATGTTAGAGATTTAAGTGAGTAAATGGCGTGGCTTTGTGCGTTCCGTTGGTTTTGTCTTCAGCAAGCAATTTTAATACTTTCTTTTTCCTTTTTTGCCTGACCACAAGCGAACTCATAGACCAAAACAAATCACTGGTAATTAAGATGAAAAAGAATCAATAATAGTTCAGTGTCTTTCAAAATCCTTCCCAAGATATGCAACTCTAATAACAAATGTGGGTTTGGCACACCTTGCACCCACAAGTTCCAAGAGTCCAACCTCAAACAGAAACAAGTATCATGACATATGACTCTACAAAATATGTACGTTAAACCCTCAAATACAAATCATTCTAATTCGAGTCCACCAACTCAAACATTACATTTGCATTTACCTATAATAAGAGAAGTTCTTTGCGTATTGACCACAAATCTGGAAATCACACATAATTAACAATGAAGAGCCAAAGCCCAAATAAGTAGCAAAAATAATGGAGGTAAGGAAATGCAAGTTTTATTCTTATTAACAGTTTGCAAAACATGCCATATAAGTTGGAGAACTGCCAAGTCAAGTTCTATACTTATATTATAATCCTTTCATTGCGATGATATAAAAGAATGGTGGAAACGGAAACGGTGCAGTATAAACCTTTTCAAAATAAGGCTTCATGAAGCATAATACTCACTTTGAACCATAAAAAATGTCTAACATTGATATTAAACACAAAAACCCATGGCCACATGACAAAGTACCACACACGTGGAGCCTGTCTAAGGTTATGCTCTGCATATTTCCCCTTTTATTTTTCACATTGTATATATGTATATATCATTGATGAATAGAATATATATAAGTTATAAAACAAAAAACAAAACAAAAAAAAAAAAAAAAAAAACAAAAATCTTGTGTTAAGATCATGTCCAAGTGATAGATGGAAGTCATGTTTTTGCATCTGTATCAATAGAAATCTAATGGAAGTTTCTCTAGTTTAAAAAGGAGGGGGGGGGGGGGGGGGGGATTAAATTTATTATAATAATCAATATTATTTACTTAAGTTCAAAGAATTCAAAATTATAACAAATAATTAGTCATTTTTCTATTTTCTGTAAATTTGTAAGTAAATATTATATATTTTGGTGACTTTGGTTTTACAAATGGAAAAGAAATTCTCTTCCCTTATTGTGATTTTCAATACTGATTGAAAGAATGTAGTCATGATCCTCTCGAATATAGAAAAAAAAAATTTATTCTTTTTGTTGTAAAATAGCAAAAGCTCAAATTACTAAGATTGATTGTGAAAATATTTTAGGGTTGTGAAAGATCTTCTAACTAACAATAGGAACGAAGAAAATTAATCCAAAAGAAAATAGACACAAAACACCAAGATTTACGTGGTTCGGCAATAGCCTACATCCACGGGCGACGACAAACAAATTTCACTATAACAAATTTGAGATAATAAAAATTTGTGTAGAGACACTCTCACAAATCAAAATCTCAAATACACCCAAATAGCTCTCTCTCACAAATACAAAACCAAAGAACCAAATACAAACCAAAGAACCAAACATAAACCAAAGAAAAAAACGTTCACAAATACCAAATACCAATTGCGCACAAACTAAAGAGAGGGCCACAAAGCAAATCCAAAAGTTGCAACTCACCAAGAGAGAGCAAATCATCAAACCGCAGAACCAAAACCAAGCGATAACAAACCTCTCTCACTATTCCAAATTGCAACCCACAAATATCAAATAACCAAACAAAGAGAGAGCCTTTTTCTCACACACTCTCATCTCTTTCTCTCTAATTTTCTGTAGTAGCACTATGCATATATAGGAGACTTGAGTTGGCTAGTATATCCAAAACCAAGAAGGACTAGACTTCTTTTCCACACACAAAAGGAGAATCACTCCTATTCCAAATAGAACTCAAAATCAAGTGTTAGACAAGACTTTTAATAAAACTTGATAACTTCAAACAACAGTAACTCAAAAGGAATAAAAATCCTTTATTATCCAAATCCAACAAGGAGTCGAACTCCTAATTCAAGCCATATTCTACAAATCTCCACCTTGGCTTGAATTCCATCAAGCCTTACAAACGAAATCTAGTAGACCACCAAATGCAAATCCTTAACAAGTCTCCACCTGGACAAGACATCTCCTAAATCACAACTGCAAAACACTCAATCAAATTAAAGCCTAACCAAAAAAAAGTGCAAATTATCCAAATCCACTTCCAAATGCGCCAATGGATGCCAAATGCACCCAAAGATGGTGTCAAATCCAAATAAGAGTCCAAAACAAAGTGCATATCACAACAAACGAAACTTCTCCGTTGCCACCACCAAAGCCCCTACGGGTTAATTCAAATTGCAAATACCCTACAAGTCCAAGCAACGCTTGAAATTGTGCAAAGGTTTAATCACCATGTCACCACCAAAATTAACATTCTTGGCCAAACACAAACGAATAGCGCCACAAGCTTGTCTATTAATCTTTTCCAAATCCTTGTCTGACATCCCTTCATGTTTGTCTTCCAAAGTAATATCCAACTCTTGTTGGACCAAGACATCCATAACTTCGCATTGCCACATGCCAAAGTTTTTCGTTCCATCAAATTTCTCTACTTCAAATTTGGCATTAAAAACCATCGTCCTAACCGCCAAAGGTTTTGCAGAAGACTTTGACAAAGCTTTTTCAGAAGAATACGCCGAAGATTTTGTAAAATAGCGGAAGCTCAAAAAATTAAGATTGATTGTGAAAATATTTTAGACTTAAGAAAGATCTCCAACAAACAATAGAAACAAAGAAAATTAATCCAAAAGAAAATAAACACAAAACATCAAGATTTATGTGGTTCAGCAATAGCCTACATCCACAGATGACGAGAACAAATTTCATTATAACAAATTTGGAATAATAAAAATTTGTGTAGAGACACTCTCACAAATCAAAATCTCAAATACACCCAAATAGCTCTCTCTCACAAATACAAAACCAAAGAACCAAATACAAACCAAAGAACCAAACGTTCACAAATACCAAATACCAAATACCAATTGCGCACAAACCAAAGAAAGAGCCACCAAAAAGCAAGTCCAAAAGTTGCAACACACCAAGAGAGAGCAAATCATCAAGCCGCAAAACCAAAACCAAGTGGTAACAAACCTATCTCACTATTCCAAATTGCAACCCACAAATATCAAATAAACAAACAAAGAGAGAGCCTTTTTCTCACACACTCTCATCTCTTTCTCTCTAATTTTCTGTAGTAGCACTATGCATATATAGGAGACTTAAGTTGGCTAGTATATCCAAAACCAAGAAGGACTAGACTTCTTTTCCACACACAAAAGGAGAATCACTCCTATTCCAAATAGAACTCAAAATCAAATGTTAGACAAGATTTCTAATAGAATTTGATAAGTTCAAACAACAGTAACCCAAAAGGAATAAAATTCCTTTATTATCCAAATCCAACAAGGAGTTGAACTCCAAATTCAAGCCATATTCTACACTTTTTCCCCTTTCCTTGCTACCAACTACTGAGGGAGGTTTTGATGTATTGAATAAACATTTTTCTGTATTGGATGCATATCCATATTGGTCATTGCAAACACGGTTGGATGTACTCTTAGGTACTCTTAGCATGTTATGTAATTCACAATCGCATAATGAGGGTTGACCCCAAACTCAATTGTGGAAGATGTAGATCTAGATATACAATTTGAATTTCAGAATTATAAGGTCCAACAAAAACAAAGAGAAGTTTAGGAAGAAAATAGAGAATGGTTAGTGAAAGAGATGAAATATGCCATGCCATGCCGTGTGGGAAAATTATAATGTTATGTAGAATGAATAAATTTTCTTTGTATAGGTGGCTATGTAATGTGACTTTCTAGAACTTTCTTCATTAAAGTCTATTATGCGTTTACATTTCATGATTGATGATAAAATTTTCGAGTGGACATGAAACAGAGTTTTCACGTTATTTTTTGTGTTGGCCTGCTGAATTTTGATTTCACTTCTTGTTCTTGTAAGTGTAGCAATGGACAAAACAAAGGATGAGGAGAAGGAAAGTAAAAGCGAACAATTTAGGTGGTCAAAACCAATGCAATGTTTGTTAATTGAGATACTTGCTAATGACGCTACTAAAGGAAATAAGCCATCCAATACATTTATGCCTGGCTCATTAGCTCTAGCAGCCCAAACAATTAGCGAGAAATTTGGGGTTGAATGCCGGCCTAATCATGTGGAGAATTGTCTTCTAACCATTGAAAGCATTTGGAGTACAATTACACAACTTCGTAATAGAAAAAATACTTTTGGATGGAATGATAATCTGAAAATGATTACTTGTGAAAAGAAGGTGTATGATGAGGAAGTAATGGTATGAAGCATATATTCATCATTATGTAGGTCTTATATTAGTGATTGATCTCTTCCTAACTATTTGTTTTTTTCCCCTTTTTCTTTTTCTTTTTTTTTTAAAAAAAAAAAAAAAAAACAGGCACATCCAGATCATGAGCAATATTTGAACAAGAAAATTGAGATGTTTGATAAGATGGCTCTGATTTTTTGTAAAGACATGGCAAAATGGAGTTCTGCAAAGTCTTTTTGTGATATTGATTCAAAAAAAATGATTGTTGACTTGGAGTTAAATGATATAGACATAGATTTTAAGAAGGCATCAAAAGGGAAGCAAGTTTGTTCTTCAAATGCAGATTTATCTGGAGTAAGCTCTCACAGAAAAAGGAGTTGTTCGTACCAAGATTCTTATTGTGATAAGTTTTCCAAACAACTCCGAAAGGTTGAGCTAGCAATAAAAAAACTCAAAAAAGATCAACTTGATGTGAATGAGCTTTATGAAGAAGTTATGAAGATAGAAGGGTTTGATGAAGTTATGCTTGCATCTGCTTTTGACCATTTGGTGGATAATGAAAAGGCAGCAAAGGCATTCATGGTCAAGAATGCTAGACTCCGAACATTGTGGTTAGAGTGTTTCTTTAACAAAAATGGTAATTGTGGGAATTAGATAGTGAATGTTTTATTCTCTAAAAAGAAGATAGTAATAGTTTAAATTTGTACAAGATTTTGAACAAATAAATGATATTATAAGAGTACTCGCATCAATCAATGTATAATAGTTTAAGGGGTAAATTTTGCATATTCAACACCAAAAATCACCCACATCAGCTCACGTAAAATTATGCAAATTTACATTCTAGCTATAGTAATTGTGTAAATATAAACTGCTAATATTTCATGTGCATATCAATATTTTATTTATTTCTCTTCTTTTTTTTCTTTTTTTTTTTCCTCTCTCCCCATCTATTAAAATAGAAAAATAAATAAATAAAGAATGAATATTATATTGAAATAGAATGTAGAATAAATAATTTGATATGGCAATAAACTAATTTTTTAGTTTGGCCATTTGTTATGTCAACAATTTTCACCCAAGAGATAACAGCACAGACTAAATTGACATGACACTGAAAAATTAGAAATGAAATTGATAATGGTTAGGGGCCAAATTGAGATATGATGTAAATGATAGAAATATTATATTGAAATAAAATGTAGAATAGATAATTTGATGTGGCAAAAGACTAATTTTTTATTTTGGTAATGGTACAGACTAAATTGACATGACACTGAAAGATTAGAGATCAAATTGACACAATTGAATGGTTAGAGACCAAATTGAGATATAGTGTAAATGATAGGGACCAAATACGTAATTTATCCTAATTTGATTTCAGTGTTTTTGAAAAGTAATTGTATATAGAAAAAATAAGTTTTTATACTAAAATAGATAGGAATTGTAATGCACAAGACCATCAAAATGACACAATGAAGCCGACTTAGCAAGAGCATAGGCAGCACCATCAGCTGCACTTCTCACCCAAGCAAAGCTAGCTTGAGGGGTGGAACCAGAAAAATTGAGAATATCCTGCCATACTCCTCTACAGAACTGTTAGAGTGGCTTGCATTGTTGGTGGCTTGACATTACAAGCCAACATTGGATTTCTCTTTGTAGCCGAAATAATGGAAGACTCCATTGGCAATAAATGCTTTCCATTATCTTTGACCAAGCAAGTTTCATGTGCTGAAACTATTTCTATTAGAAATATGTGATTAAAGGTTTGTTTGGGATCCATTTATTTTGTTGAAATTGAAAACTTTTTGTTGAAAGTATTGTTGATAAAGGTAAAATTTAGCTAAAATAGTACAGTGAGACCTGTGAATAGTATCAAAATATGCAGTGAGGCCCATAAATAGTAGCAAAAATAAGCTGAATAGTAAAATAAGCTGGCTTTTTAAGCTTGAGCCAAACGCACACTAAATGATTAAATTTACCATATCCCAATAGCTTAAATTTTTGGGACAATCAGTAATTTAACATGGTATTAAAGCAGGAAGTCCTAAGCTCGATCTCTATCTCCTCCAAGATAGTTTTGGCCCACACGTAAGGGGGAGTGTTAGAAGTATGTGATTAAATGATTAAATTTATCATATTTCAATAGTTTAAACTTTTAGGATAATCAGTAATTTAACAATTTCTAATTCGATTGAACCTCTGGTTATAAATAGAGGTGGAGAAGAGTAGTATTGGACAAGTGAGAATAAGAGCTTCTTCTATGTGTGTGCACCAGAAAAAGGAAATTAAAGTGTTCTGCAACTATTGTCTAAATACAATAGGGTGTTCCAAAGGTGTATTTAAGGGTTGGGCTTGTGAGATGGCCTTCAAGCAATTGTTGTAATCTCCAAATTATAGTTAAATTTTATTTCCGCTACCTTTCGTGAACGTAGGCATATTACCTAAACACGTAGAATATCATGTGTCATATTTCCTCCTCTCCTCTTTCTTGCATAAACAGATTATTTATTTTCACAATACTTACACATCAAAACTGTTAGTTTTTAAACCTCTGAAAACACAGTTTGTTTAACCTAATTTAATAGCCAAGTTGTTACTTAGGTCAATAATGTAGATTTAAGTTAAACAATCATCAAACATATCATGCAGCCGAATATGTAAATAACAGAAGATATGATAATCCAGGAAAACTAATGAAACAATCTAGTTTCAAGGTAAAAAAAACCTGAGGGGAACGCTCCCAAAAGAGCAATCCACTATATCAAATAAAAGTTTACAGTCAAGAATGTACCATTCGTAGTAAACTTAACTAAGATTATCCAATCTAGCTCTAAACCCCTCAGACTTCTTTGATGTGGATCTTCTCCAACATGATTCTCTAGTTCACGTCTTTAATCTTTAGTTCGCTTGATAGCTAAAACTTAGGTTGCAACTTTCTTCCACCGATACTAGTAATATGCGTGTGATCTCTAGTAGATGCTTGAAAGAGTAAAAGGTACAAGAACCTCTCAGATCTCAAAAGAGTAGCTCTCCAAGACTTGAAAAACGTGCTTTAGGATTTTTCCTTACATACCAAATAAGTTTGGATTGAAACCCTAACATTTAATGGACTGTTGGGCTGAATTAAAATTCGGCAGATCTGTATCTGAATTGATCAAAACTTCCTCTCAATCGATCGAGCAAGTCAACTTTTCAACTCTTCTTTGTACAGCTTGTATGTTCTTGAATTTTGACATATATCACTTTGAGCAATGTCTAAATCATTTCATAGATATTAAGATCTATTCCTAGACAAGTTTATGTACTCGGTTTGCCAACATATAAAGCATTTAGAACTTAAACATTTATTTCTAAATATTTAGAACCTAAATATTTATTTCTAATTATTTAGAACCTAACAAGAACAATAGTAAGGTCACGGTACCATCAAAACATTCTCTTACTCTGTGGCCTAACTTCCCACAACTGTCAAAAATCCGCTAACTTTAAATATTTGAAATACACCCATAGGTTAGAAAGGTTTTCCCTTGGTAAAAAGAAACCTAGCAAGTACAAAGAGCAAGCTACATCGAGTTCAAAGTTTTTCCATTCCATATTTCATGTAATCTACATCTATATATTATTAAGAGCTGAAGCGTGACATTTTATTGCTGCTAAGTTCCTGTTGCGCTACCCCATCGCCACGTCATTCACCATATAATTATTATTTACTATTTATTCCTTCTTTTTTTACAAATATATATATATAAATAGATTATTGACTTTACATATTCATCATTATTGGTTTTAACATCTATATATATTTCTTTTTTATTTCCAATTTTCCTATAATTTTTTTTTTTTTACATTCACTTATTTTTTAAATACTTACACTTTCTTCAACCTTTCTTCTTCCACTTACCTTTTCGTCTCCCCACTATCCTCTACTTTAATATTACTATTCATCTTTCCCTTCATCTTCCTTAATTTGTTTCTTCTTATCCCTTCCCTCTTACTATAAGTTTGTCACCTTTTTCCATTATTTGCATAGTTTTATCTCACAAAAAGGTTTTTTTTTTTTTTTTTCTCTCTCTCTCTCTCTCTCAATGTTTTGGTGGATTTTTATTTTTTATTGCATCTCCGCTTTAGGTTAATAAGTTTTTGTGTTTTTAAGAACTCTAATATAGGTTGATACGATTTAGTTTTGTGTTTTAAGTTATTATTATTATTATTTTGCTCTTTGATTGTTAAATTTTATCCGATTACATTATAAAAAATTAAAGATAGTAGATAAAAATAAAATAGTATTCCATTACATAGAATAATTTGGATAATTTAGTGTTTATTGTTCTATCTTTTAATTTTTCTTATTTTTTTTCTTCTCTTCTATTTTACTCAATATTAAAATAGTATTTTCTCACTCTTTTTGTTTTAAAAAATAAAAAAGGTAATATTTTACTTAAATCCAAATAAAAGAAAATTGTGCTCTTCAGATTCTACTCATTTTTTTTTTTTACATTTACACTTTCTCCAATCTTTCTCCTTCTCTTTACCTTTTCATCTCCCAAAACATTCTACCTTGATATCACTCTTCCTCTTTCCTTTTTTGTTTCTTTTTATTATCATCCTCTTAGTATAAATTTGTCATTCACTCTTCCATTCTTTACATAATTCTCTCTCACAAAAAAGTGATTATTTCCCACTCTTTCTCCCTCAATTTTTTGGTGGATTTTTATTTTTATTTTTCTTGCATATCTATTTTAGCTTGATAAAGTTTTGTATTCTTTAGAACTCTATTTTGATTGATGGGATTTAGTTTTGTGTTTTAAGTTTTATTTTATTTTATATGAATTTGATTGTTAAATATTATCATATTGCATTATAAATATTTAAAAATAGTATATAAGAATGTACTATTATTATATTATATAGAATTATTTGGATAAGTTAGTGTTTATTGTTATGTATTTTTTTTTCTCATATCGTTTTATTTAACATTTAAATTCAGCCACATCCCCCATATATATATCATTAAATTATTTATATTTCCACTCCTTTTTTATTTTAAAAAATTTTAAATATAATACTTTGCTTAAATCAAATAAATAAAATTGTCCACATTAAGTGGAGTAATGCTAGGGAAACACTCATTCTCACACCAAATGCATCAAAGGAAGAATGAAATACCAAACAAATCAAGTTAGAAACACTAAATTTAAAATTAAAAAAAAAATAATAATGCATATTTAATGTCATAGAATCATCATCAAATTTTGGAAAACGATAGGTTGCCAATGGAGAGAGAGAGAGAGAGAGAGAGAGAGAGAGAGAGAGAGAGAGAGAGAGAGAGAGAGAGAGAGAGAGAGAGAGATGGTATAGAAAAAAAACCAATACAAAGTAATAAAGAGTAGATAAAGAAAAAAAAAAACCAAACGTCAATTAGTAATCGTTGATTGGAAAACAAAGAGGTTGTAAGGAGAAGTAAAAAATAAAATAAAGATTACCGTGTGGAGAACATTAAAAAATTTACAGTGTAGTAACATAAACTGCTAAATTCACTTAAAATTTAAATCAACAATCAACAATTAAATAAAATCATAGTACTAAATTTAAATTTAAAACTAATCAAACTCTAACTATGGAAACCATATTAATCATAACTAAAAAAGAGATGTTCTCTCATAGTAGTAGAAATTACATAAGAAATAAAGTTAGAAAATTTCAAAATCCATTTTTTGACATTTCATTTAACCTTATTTATAATATATATATATATATATATATATATATATATATATATAATTTTCATACACCATTACTTTTGAAAATCTAATGAACAATTCTACCTCTCATTTATTGTCTTTGTTATGCAAATCATCAATTAGTAAATATATGATAATGATAAGAAGCGTTATAAACGAGATCACTAAAAATATATATATAAAATTAATTAACCACTATCATTATGGAGTAGTAGTTTATAACTTTACGCATCCAAAAAAGTAGAATATATAGAGTTTTCTTAAAACTATGGGTAAAGATTCACTATATATATGTATGTGTGTGTGTGTGTGTATAAAGGTAAGAAAATGTATATTTAAGGTTTTTATTAACTTAAAAACTAATGAAAAACTAATGGTTAATAACTAAAATTATAGTATTAATAAAATATTTAATGAGACCATCTTAAAAAAATTATCACGCACAACGCGTGGGTATGCGACTAGTATATCTAAAAGTTAAAGCGTAATATTTATTATTGTTATGCTCTTATTGAGTTACATCATCCACTCATTTTCAACATTCTCTCTCTTATTTTTAGTTCTTTTTTTTCTTATTAATTTTCCAACTTCTGTTGTACTTTTTCTAACTTTTCTCTTTCCTTTTACATTTTCATCTCCTCATTACTATCTACCTTTTCACTTTTCGTCTATCCCTTTATATTCCTTTATTTTTTGATTTTCTTATTCCTCTCCTCTAACTATAAATTTACAATTCTCTTTCCCATTTTATTCATAGTTTTTTCACACACAAAATGTTAGGCTATATTTGGTAACTATTTTTCCTCTTATTTTCTGTTTTTAAAAACAATTTTCTATTTTTGAGACTAAAAAACTTATTTGGCAATCCAAAATGGACAGAAAACAAAAACTGTTCTCAAAACTTAATTTATAAAGAAAACTGAAAACATGCAAAAGACTGTTTTCAGTTTCTAATTTTTAAAAGTCAATGAAAAAATGTATTTAATTTAATGAATCTGTCTCATTTAATGAGTTAGCATTAGAGTTCAAATCCTAGTAACAACACATTTTAGTATTTTCTATTTTTTTCTTCAAAAAACTATCTTTTTAATTTCAACTAATCAAACATGTTTTTTATTTAAAAAATACAAGAAAATTGTTTTTTCTTTATATTCCCAAAAACAAGTTTTTGAAAATAGAAAACAAAAACTGTTACCAAACATAATCTTATTCTCTATCTCATTTTCCACACAAAAAAAGGTTATCTCTCTCTCTCTCTCTCTCTCTCTCTCTCTCTCTCTCTCTAATTTTTTTTTTTTCATTTTTAGTGGACTTTTTTTTAGTTTTTTTCTTGCATCTTTACTTTAGATTGATGAATTTTTATATTATTTAGAACTCTACTTTGGGTGGATGTGCTAAAGTTTTGTATTTTTAAGTTGTTATCTTTTTTATTCTCTTTGATTTTATAGATGTTATCATATTGCATTATAAGAGCATTCTCATTAAGAATTGTAAATGTTATAAATGCTAAATTTTAACATCAAGTTTGTAAAAAGCACTCCATCAAGAATTGTAAATCTTATTAATTTTGCAATCTAGCTACTATAGGCTGCCATCTCTAGCAGCCCATTGTAGCAAGATTGTTAAAAAAAAAAATGATTTGTTTAATGGTAGTTGCTAGGTATAGAAAACATGGTATGAATGATAGTTGTTTGAAAATATAAAGAAAACATAGAGAAAGAATAAAAAAAAAGAATATTTAAATGAAGTGGTAAAATAATAGAATCTTTGATGTTGAGTGTATTATAAAATAAGATGTAAAATAAAAAAAATTAACTTTTTGAGATGCTAAATGTTAAATTTTTTACAATTCTTAATAAGAATGCTCTAAAGATAATATATAAAAATATAATGTTATTTTATTACATAACATAACCGGGATAATTTGGTATTTATTGTTATATTTTTTATTTTTACTTTTTTTCTTCTCATATTATTTTCTATAAATTTCTTATTGCTCTCTCTCACATTCTCTCTTGAAAAAGTGGTTATTCTCTCTCTTAATTTTTTATTATTTCTTGCAACTTTATTTTATATTGATGAATCATTGTGATTTTTAAAACTCTATTTTGAGTTCACACATTTTAGTGTTGTATTTTTTAGTTCCCTATCACAAATAGTCTCTCTATCTCTCTACAATAAATTTATAGAATAAACTATACATATTCAGTATATGTTTTCAGAGAATAAATAATTTGAATAATTTATTAAAATAAAATTATACATACATATTTATATATGTATATATTTATTTATTTAACTTAAATGTATAATCAACCTCATGTAATTCATTTAAAAGTAACAACGTTAAAACAAATGAATAATTGCCCTAAAGATTACATCTATATATATTCATAGCATTTATGTTTAGAAAGACTTTCACTTAAATTTAGTCATTTCAAAGTAGACTAAAATGTTACATTAATGTGGCTCAACAAAAGTGTAGAAACAATAATTGATATACTTAAAATTTAAAATATTACGAGTTTGATATATATATATATATATATATATTAATAAATTTGAATTTAGATTATGTGTTTTCAACCCAAACATGTCTTTTCCACCATGCAAGTGCACAAAAATAAATTGAAGTGGACCAAATGAACTGAAGTGATGTGAATGGACCAAATAGAACAAAGTGTACCAAATAGAAAAAATATGACCAAATTGACCGAATAGGAATAAGGTAGACCAAATAGATCAAATAGGATCAAAGTGGATAGAATGAATCGATCGGGACCACATTGAACCAAATAAGACCAAAGTAGAAAGACTGGCTAAATAGGACCGAGCAGGACTAAAGAGGACAGATTGGACCGAATAGGAGCAATGTGAACTTAATAGGACCAAAGTGGAAAAAATGGACTGAATAGAACCAAAGTGAACAAAATGGAACGAATAAGACCAAAGTCAACCAAATGGCCCGAATATGACTGAAGTGGATCAAAGTGGACAGAATGAACCGAATAAAACCAATATGGACCAAATAGAACTAAATTGAACCCAAAGTAGACATAACGGACTGAATAAGACCAAAGTAAACAGAATGGACCAAATATGACCTAAGTGAACCAACTAGGACCAATGTGGACCAAATAGGGCCAATGAGGACTGAATAAGACCGAATAGACAATAGAACTTTGGTGGACATAATGGACTAAATAGGACCAAATGGACCGAATAGGACTGAAGATGATAGAATGAACCAAATTGAACCAATGTGGACAGAATAAGACTTTTGAATATTTATTATTTTTATTGCATTTTTAGAGCTCATATTTCTAATTTAAAATGTCAATTTTAGTATTTTCTTTGTATTTTTTAACTTAAAACTAAAGAGTTTAGCCAAAATATAATAAATTTCATACTTTTCAACCCAAAAATTAAGAGAAAAAAAATTGAGCTAAACGTGAAATCTACAAAAAGAATCAATTTAAAGCCTAGTTAGTCTAAATGGACTGAAGGGGGACCGAAATTGACCGAGTGGAACAAATTGGACCGAAGTAGACCTAATTGGACTGAATAGAAATTTTTTAAATTTTAGAAAAAACAAACTATCTTCAAAAAAATTTAGAGAAAAAATTATACATTATATTACGATACAAAATAATTATTTATTCTCACACATCACGTGGGTTTGCAACTAGTTCTGCATAGAAAAAAGTATAAACCATATGCTTCCTATAAACAAAAACTATATTTTCGAAACACCTAACATATATTAATGACCTCTAGGCCATGGTTATATTTAACTCTCAAAAGTATTGGGTGGTGTAAAAGTACAGAGTTCCCTCACAAAAAAGTAATTAAGTAATGGTTCAAATCAATTTTAAGCAAGGGTGAATATATATATATATATATATATATATATATATATATATATATATACACACTTTTTTTGTAATTAAAAAAAAAAAAGGGGGGGCATAGGAGGAGAGGGTGGTAACCATATGTGCCCAAACAAGGGTGGGCACCAACACACTCACTTGCAAGGATTAGAAGACTTGAACCCAAGACCTAAGTCTTATTGGCCTAATGGTGAATATACTTAGATTACTTGTAACTGGAGCTGACAAGGGGTTAGTTTCATAGTAGGTTATATATATATATATATATATATATAGTCAAAAATCCAAGTTAACCATCTACGATTCTCAAAATATAAAATAAGAGAAACGAAAAAAACATCTACATAATCATGATTCATGGTATCATTTATTTTTTCATAACCTTGTACAGACTTAAACCATTACTATCTAATTCCCATAAATACCATTTTGGTTAAAGAAACTCTCTAACCACAACGTTCGGAGTCTAGCATTCTTGGCCATGAATGCTTTTGCTACCCTTTCATTATCCACCAAATAGTCAAAGGCAAATGCAAGCATAACTTCGCTAAACCTTTCTATCTTCATAACTTCTTCATAAAGCTCATTCACATCAAGTTGATCTTTTTTGAGTTTTTTAATTGCTAGCTCAACCTTACGGAGTTGTTTGGAAAACTTACCATAATTAGCATCTTGGTTCATACGACTCCTTTTTCTAAGAGAGCTTGCTCCAGATAAAGCTGCATTTGAAGAAATAACTTGCTTCCCTTTTGATGCCTTCTCAAAATCAATGTCTAGAGCATTTGACTCCAATTCAAGGATCCTTTTTTCTGATTCAATACCACTAAAAGACTTTGCAGAACCCCATGTTGCATTGTCTTTACAAAAAATCAGAGCCATCTTATCATACATCTCAATTTTCTTGTTCAAATATTGCTCATGATCTGGATGTGCCTGTTTTTTTTTTTAAGAAAAAAAAAAAAAACCACAAATAGTTAGGAAGAGACCAATCACTAAAATAACACCTACATAATGATTAAAGTATGCTTCATACCATTACTTCCTCATCATACACTTTCTTTTCACAAGTAATCATTTTCAGATTATCATTCCATCCAAAATTTTTTTTTCTATTACGTAGTTTTGTAATGGTACTCCAAATGCTTTCAATGGTTCGAAGACAATTCTCCACATGATTAAGTTGGCATTCAACCCCAAATTTCTCACTAATTTCTTGGGCTGCTCGAGCTAATGATCTGGGCATAAATGTATTGGATGGCTTATTTCCTTTAGTAGCGTCATTAGCAAGTATCTCAAGTAACAAACATTGCATTGGTTTTGACCACCTAAATTGCTCGCCTTTAATTTCCTTCTTCCCATCCTTTGTTTTGGCCACTGCTACAATTACAAGAACAAGAAGAGGAATCAAAATTCAGCAGACAAATGCAAAAATGGCATGTGAAATCTATTTTCTGTCCACTAGAAAATTCTATCATCAAAATGAAACATCAAATGTGTGTTATGAAATCAATCAGGAAAGGTCAAAACATAATAGAATTTAACCAAGAAAGTTCTAGAAAGTCACCTTGAATAGCCACCTATACAAAGAAAATTTATTCTCTCTACATAACATTATTATCTTCCCACATGGCCTATCAGTTTTATGAATAAAAAAAAAACTTCCCACATGACCTGACATCTCTCATCTGTTTCATTAGTCATTCTCTATTTTCTCCCTACACTTCCCTTTGTCATTGTTGGACCCTATAATTTTAATTTTCAAATAAGTAGTCAAAATTGAGACCTCTTGTATCTGTTTGTAATAACAAAATCTAACCAGTAAATGCCTATGCAACAGCTAAACAATCCAAATCTACACAAAAATCGAGACAAGTAATCTGGACTATTACAGCTATAAAGAAAATATAGTAAAATAAGATAATACTTGTAACAGTAAGGATGTGTGAGATGGTTGTTACCTCTTACAGTTTCCTCATGAAAACTCCAACTTGCACTATGTTCTGCCTTGTTATTCTCATCATAGGTTCTTATAATTTTGGTAGCTTTTTCTACTGCTGAATTTTCAAATTCCTGATGGACGCAATCTAAACCCTCAGAAGTAATGACACAGCTAGTGCTGCATTGGGCAGTTGTTTGGTTGAACTCTTCCACATCTTGCTCATATATCAAACGGACTGCACATTTAATCACCTCCACACTTGGGCTATTGCTGTCAAATACAACATTAATCTGACTGCATTCATGACCGTTCCAATGTGTACCTAGCAAATCATCACGAGACCAATACAATAGCCAAAGGTGACCAACACTATAATCAAAGGAAGTCTCCCCAATGACAACTTCAAAGGATGTCTCTCCAATAACTTTAAAAGTATGCTGAGGCAAATCACCAAGGGCTTTCACGTGACCTTTAAGACTATAACTTTCACTTGAATACCCGTAACAATTAATTCTGAAAAGAGCACACAAAGCAAATCCCATCCACCTACTATTACACCAATTTGGAGGCAGCTCTATGCTTATTGAATACCCAATCCTTTGATGAGTTAACCACTGAGGAACATCCAATCCGGGAATAATTATCTGGAATGCAGCTTTAGATCTATCTTTCCTTTTGGTAGAAGTTTCGTATAATCCTGTTTTTGGATAAATGAGTCCCTGTACCAGAAAAACTATGTTATTTAAGAATCTGTGTCTGTGAGAGGGAGAGAGAGAGAGGGCAGATTACCTGTAGGTAACGTTTCAACATTGCAAATGCCAGACCATCACTGCCCTCTTTATACTCAACCAGCTTGCAGCAATTAAAAAATGAAATTGATGGTTGCGACAAATTGCTCATACTGAGCAATGCTGGTGATGCTTCTAGGGAAGAACAACCTTTAGCATTTATATATCTTACATTTGATGGAAGATCTGGCAATGAGTGAAGTTGTATGCAGTTGCCCAAATTAAGAGCTTCCAATTTTGGAAGTTGACTGATGCTTGCAGGCAAGGCAAAGACAAGGTTGTTTGTAGATAGTGCTAAATATTTTAACAAGCGAACGCTGAAAACACTATCAAGCCTCGACTTAAAAAATTGCTTTTCACATCCACAACATATCAAGAAACTAATGGAAGAGGGAACTTCCCGAATAGCAGCTCCAGTCAAATCAAGTTCCTTTAAACATTCAATTTTCCCCAAGTTCTCTGGTAGTTTGGCAAGTTTTGAGCATCCCAAAAGAATGAGTACTTCAAGAGACCTTAAACCATCCATGCTGCTTGGAAGATTGATAAGAGATTGGCAGAATTCCAAATTTAAAACAGTAAGCTTACTGAGTTGTCCAATAGATGGGTGGATCTCAACCAAATTTATGCAACCTCTTAGACATAGTTTCTCAAGTCTTGGAACCCCTGAGAAGTCAGGTGTCCTCATAAGGTTTATGGAATGTTCAAGGTCGATGAATTTTAACTTGTCTAAATACTGTTCAACCAAAAAAGAGGATAATTAGATACTATTAAACATTGAAGTCTTTTTAATCAGAAAAATTTTAAAATATTAAAACGAAGGCACTGTATTCAAGCCACTCCTAAAGAAAAGATAAATAATAAGTAATAAAAAGACAGATAGAAGAACAAAATCACCTTTTCGCCTCTCCAAAGATATTCAATTTTGCTAAACTGCAGTTTAAGTTCAACAAGCTCTTTTGATTGGAATCTGGATGGCAAACATTTTGAAGAATAACCATGCCATTCAAGAAGTCTTAATTCATTCGAAAGATGATTGAGGCCATTTGGTATGTGCACGTTATCAATTATAAGCAATCTAAGATTACACATCCTTGAAAAAACTTCAGAATAGGATTCAATGTGCTGATATGCCCCATCCCCTCCAAACTCTAGAACTATGGCTTGAATTGCTTTTGTTGCCTAGGAATCAAAAGCAAAGGATAGGTAAATTGCACAACAAAAGTTCAGAATGCTAGAACTTTTCAGTTTTATAGTGTCAGACAAGGCAAATAATATATATACTGAGTTTTCCACATATATAACTTCCACTTGACCATTGTTAAATCCAAGAAGGTGAAGGTTGAGAAATTGAGCTTTTATTTATATATTAGAAGTGTCATTTCACTTGAGAATCCAACACTGCAATTAGAAAGGATGCAATTCTACAATTAAAATATATAAACAATGTCACAATCACATAATGCTTTCAAAACGTAAGAAATTATGAAAGATGAATTCAGTAGAAAAGAAAAGTGACAGCTGCATTATATTTTTTAAATAAAAGAAATAGTCAGCATATTGACATGAAATTGTGAGTGTGTTTGGAAACAATAAAAAATTAGATTATTTAAAAATAATAATTATTATTTTTAAAAAAAAAAAAAAAAACTGAGAGAAAAAGAAACAAAACAAAACAAAACAAATATAAGTTGTAGGCAACCGCACGCTAAATGAAATTTTGTATTCTATATTTTATGACTTAAGTACTTCTGTAACTACATATATATTGCATTATATTGAAATTTTGTATTCTATATTTCATGACTTAAGTACTAATGTAACTACATATATATTGCATTATATTTTTTTCTTAAAAAAATAATTTTTTGAACAAAATTATGTTGTGTATCTATTCAATATTTTCCTTGAAATAAAATGTTGTTTTGCCAATGTTCTTACCGTATTGTTCATCAATACATGAAATAAATCCTTACGAAGCCACAACCTACTACGCTTCCCAGGCTCTTCACGTGATTCTTGACGAACAATTTCCATACCCATTTCTTGTAGTAGATCATGCATTTGCAATGCGCCATTTTCTAGGGTTAGAAGAGATTTATCCATGAGAACTTGTATTCCAATTCTTGCGTCAAAACCACAGGTCTCTAATATCTCTATTACTTGATCTTTCATCTTCCCTCTAAAGAAACATGCAACATCTAGAAATATATCCTTCCACATTTCCTCTAGGCCATCATAACTTACTTTAAGTGTGTCAAATATTTCCCTTTTAGGAATTTTTTTAAATCTGTCCAATGCACTTTGCCAAACATCCATTGTTCTTCCAAACAAAAAGGAACCAAAAGTTACAAGAGCTAATGGATGGCCATTAGCATAGTGAACAACATCTTGGGAGAGCTGCATATAACCTTCTTTGGGTTGCTCATTTTTGAAGGCTTTCAAACAAAAGAGTTTTAAAGAATCATCACTGCTTAATGCATTAGGTTTATATATTTTATGCACTCCATGTTGGACCAACAAATGTTCATCTCTAGTCGTTATGATGATCAAACTCTTCAATCCAAACCAGCCACACTCTCCAGCCAAGTTTTCTAGTTGATCCAATTTATTAACATCATCCAGAACAATTAGAACTTTTTTATGACATAGCCTTCTCTTGATCATGTCAACTCCGTGATAAACATTCCTTATATCTATATTTCTTTCCTCCAAAATATCTGCTAGAAGCAGCTGCTGTAATTGAAGCAAATCAATTTTTTTTGAATATTCCCTAACATTAGCAATAAAGGAAGAACCTTCAAAATAACCACGAAACTTTCCATAGACAACTCTAGCCAAAGTTGTCTTTCCAGATCCCCCCATACCACAAACCCCAATCATGCAAACATTGTTCCCAAGATCTAAATATGAAGTGATCAATTCTTCCACTAAAGAATCTATTCCTACCAAGTCATTGGTAATGCTGGAAAAACTCGAACTCAGATTTTGTGAGATGAGTTCCACAATGCTTTGGATTAATTCTGACACATGCCTGTGAAGATGATAGAACAATAATTAAGTGATGGTCTAACCAATCGTAAAACCTTGGGGACAAAGAAAAATATAAGGGGATAAACTCCTTGGTCAAACAAATATGAACTCATTAGCTCAGGTCACGTGGATAGAATGATAGAATTACCCATATAAGAATTGTATGTAGGGGCAAAGCTACATGTATGAGTGGGGGGGGGCCATCCCCCCCCCCCTCTCCCAAAAATATTTTTATACTACATATAAATATTTAACATTTTAATTATTAGTCTACAAAAATGGGACTTGGCCCCCCCAAATATTTGAGTTAGTCCAATGATGATTTTAAAAAAATCGTCCAATTGGACTAATAGTTATAGAGAATGTTTTTTTTTTTCCTCACATTCATTTTTTATTGTAAAATGTGTTCTTATATCTATTAAAGTTTTAGATCATTCATATATTTGAATACTTCATTAGTTTAATTGAAATTTTTTTTTATGCACTTTGGTAGACAATTTGGTAACTTATATTAAAAATGAAAACTTTAAAGATTCAATATGGAGGATACTAAGTCGTGTGTATAAATGTCTGTGTTTGTGTATGTTTATGGAAGTTTGTATAAGTTAATAAATTAGTATCATAAGTTCCCCCAACAAAAATTTCTAGCTACTTTGTATGATTATATTTACTAACAAAAATCCATCAAATTTTGTTAATTACTTATATAGTGGACAATTTTCATTCTTGCCCAAGACATGTGGGCCTTCCAAATCATAGAACCCAAAAATAAATAAATAAACAAAAGAGGGAGAGAAGCAACGGATACTAGCAGCTGCAAAAATATCAGGAGAGGAAAGAAAGTGCCATCATCCAATACCATTGCTTAGGTTAGATATGATATTAAGCCACTAAATCCAAAATCTAATTCATAATTTATTGACATTTATTATGAGTTTGTAAAAGGCTCAAGGACAGTTAAGTGCATAAGCCTCTTGAAGCCTAGGTGCAAAGCCTCTTGAAGCCTAGATGCAAAGCACAAGTACACGCTTAATTGAAGTAAGATATATCTAATAACATTTTTTGCCATCTAGTTGAGCTACAAGGCTCTTCACAATATAATATCTAATATTTAATATTTCTATTAAAGGTTATTAGAGGGGATATAATATTTAATAACGTTTAATAGAAATTTTGGTAACATATAATAAAAAATATATATAAAAGCTCAAAATTTGAATATTTTACCTATTAGGTAAGTGCAATTGTATAATGTTTGTTAGTTCAAATTTTACTTAAGTTATTTCAAAAATTAATAATAATATTTAATTGAAAACAATTATCAATGGACAATATCTTTTTTTTTTTTTTTTTGAAAAGATCAATGGACAATATCATCATAATCTTGTTGCAGGAAGTTTAAAAATAAAATTTATATAATTCTCTTGTACTTTATAAAAATACATAACCATAATAGTTATGATCAAATGATGTATATGGTTCAACTTCAATCAACATTCATTTAAAAATCAGACAAAAAGAACAAAAACAGTAAATTAATCTTGTTCATATCTTTTGACATGTAAATAATAAAAAATTGTGTGTAACACAACACCTTAAGAATAGTGGTTGTATAGTAAATCATTGGTCCGCATCATTTCTATCAAGATTAAACAATTAATTTTGAGGATTCATATATATTTTTAGCAATAAAATAAAAAAGGGCGCCTAGGCATGCTTTGGCTTCTTCAAAAAGTACCATAAAAGCAAACCTAAAGTGTGCTTCATTAAATGAGCTTTGTTTTGGCCAAACAAAGTGCTCAGACCTTGGGGCTTTGAGCTTTAAGCACGCCTAAGATTGCTTTTAACAACACTATAGTTTTGAGGTATCTTCAGTATTAAAGACTAAAAATATTTTTCCCACTCTATGGGTTCCACTTTATGCTTCACCAACCACATTTTTATCTTCTTTCCCTCTTCTAAAGTAACAAAAAAAAAAATTTGATAGGTAAAGTAACCAAAATTTAAAAGGAAAATAATTATAGACACATAAGATACTATAATTAATGTAGTATAAAATGGAACACGGAAACTAGGATAGAGGATTTTTGTCCCAAAATATTATTAGCAGATTAAGCAAACTTGACATCCAAAACTTAAATGCTCTATAATACCTGGAATGGGATTTTCATTGTTGAAGATAGAGGAAGAAAAAAAAGAAGTAACCAAATGGTTTTTTTTTTTTTTGGTGCAAAGAAAGGGTCTAGTGCTCATGTGCACTGGATCAAAGCCAAGTTTTTCCATTTTCTTTTAAGAGAAGTGTTCTTTGAATTTTTATTTCAGCATACTAATATCAATTATAAACTCCTTGAAGCTATACCTCTTGAAATTATATTAACGTTTTAATTTTGCTCGAAGAGCCTTATAGCTCAACTATTTGGCAACTCCTGGTGTTTCCATAACATCCAGAGTCCAAATCTCCCCTCCCTGTTGTAACCTATCGAATTATCAACCAAAAAAAAAACTGATTGGTTTGTAAATAAAATTGTCAAAATGCACCTTAAGGATTTTATTTAACGGAAACAATATTTGAGCCAATAAAAACTAATGTAAGTGTTTTAATATTTCAATTAATGCATTCATATTATGCTATTCTATATACTTCAAGATATATGAAAGAAAATTTGTCGTTTAAAAATCAACATAAAATAAATTTAATAGGAAATTACCCATCTTGAACAAGCCAACCAGACAGATTCGCCACTTCAGTCAAAGCAGCTCTCCACATTTCAATCTTCTCCATATATAAAGCAAAAGGAATTGAGAAAGTTCCCCTCTGTCTCCGTACATCAGATGGATCCACATCATAAAAAACCGGCAGAACTGTCACTCCCCTCTCTTTACTGCATCTGATGATTTGAACAAGCTCATCCAAGCACCATATCGAAGACGCATAGTTTTTTGAGAGAATGACAATGGAAAACCTCGATTCTTCTATTGCTTCCAGGATCTCTCGTGAAATAGCTTTTCCTCTCTCAATTTTCTCATCATACTTAAAGGTCAAAATGCCCTTCTGTTTCAAAGCAGTATATAAATGGTCCGTAAAACTATTACGGGTGTCCTCGCCTTTAAAACTGAGAAACACATCGTGTTTCCACCGGGGTGTCAAAGAAGAAGACAGTGATAACGTTGACCCTCCTTGAGTGCTCATGGAATCCGTAGGAAATATACTTTGAACTAAAATATATAGATAACAAAACACATATACATTCAAAGTTCAAACTGGAGAAGAAGAGATGAAGTGAAAGGAAAGAAATAAAAGAGTGAAAAATGAGAGAACTTTCAGATCGAAAACCCTCTTGAAACAAAGCTGGATTCAGTAAATGAATGGAAAGTGTTCTTTGTATAAGAGAGAGACAGACAGAGGGAAGACGAATAGCTGATCGGAGTAATTCATCCACAATTTCACATCCTGTTATTTAAGTCAAGTCAACAAGTCAGTCATTTCTCCAAAAAATAAAGTAAGTCAGCAAGTCTGCATTTTTCTTTTTAGGCAAAAGGGCAGTAATTTCGTGATGGTGGTGACCAGCTACGAAGCACCCATTAAAGTATTTATTTTTTTAATGATATATAAACAGAGCTTTACAGTTGCTTCCAAGGAAATTTCTCCTCGTTTTGTTGGTAGGATAGAAACAGAGAAAGAGAAAGTGGGGGAATCGTCAATCAATTATTCCCCCATGTACCTGTAGCGCTATGTTCATCCCATTTGCCTAGACGTGACAAACGGGTTAATCAGGTTACAAGTCAGGCGAGGTCGAGTTCACTTGTGCTTTTTTCATATGAACCTTTTTTTTTTTTTTTTTTTAAGAAATGAAATGCCCACCACATTTTCATAATATAATTACTAATCACAAATCAATACATAACTACTTTGCAATTGTTATATAATGTATAATTTATTTTAAAAAAATTTTGGAATATAATTTGTACTCTAAAAATTTAAAAAAAAAAAATTCTAAAAATATTTGGCATCTATATGTTTGTATGTATATCATTTAATATTGTAGGTGTGTTTGACTAATATTATTTCTTTTTGAGGTAGTCCATAATTTTTTAAATTATATTATGGTACATTATATTTTCCTTTTTTTTACAGCTAAACTCTTTAATTTTCAAATATATTATTCAAATTTCTTATTTCATAAAGAAGGTTATTATAATAATTAAAAGTTAAAATTTCTTACAAAATTACACCGGATATTACTCAAATAGTTGACAAGCACATTCAAACACATAGCAAGATTGTATTTTGATATAAATTAAAATTTTCACATTCAAAATAATCAAGCATTATGTCAAACAAAAATCAAACAAAAGTTATAAGAGGAAGAGAGAAGCTTGTGAAGGAGAACTAAAATACACACTACAAAATCGTATTAACCCAAAATAGTGTTATTAAAAAAATATAATGATTCATGAACATAAAGTAAAGTTGCAAGAAAGAATAAATAATCGAGAGAGAGTAATCACCTTTTTTTAGGAGAGACCCAGATTACATAAATTTATAGAAAATAAGATGATAAGAAGAATAGTCAAAATAAAATATATAGTCACACCAAATTATCCAAGTTATGCTATGTAATTGAATAACATTATATTTATTGTATGGGAGCAATTTGAGTTCCAAACCCAAAGGATAAAGAACTTAGGCTCAAAAAGTCCAATACAATGAATTTGTAAAGAGTGAGTTGAAAAACTAGACTTTAATGAATCAGATAACAAATAAAGTGGATTCAGATGACCAGTAAATGAAGATAAACTGGCTTATTCTAAATAAAATTGTCCTGGGCACAATCCAATGAGATCAGTTCTTATATATTGGTTCTCAAGTTTAATTACAAGTTCAATTCTGGATTGCTACAGTATTTCTTTCTCAATTTCTCGATCCCCTCTCCAGGGAGGGTTTCTTGCATTATATAGCTCCCTTTAGATGATTTTGGCCCTCCACTTGTTGATTGCCCAAGCCACTACTTAAGTGCTTGTCCCATTGGACACCCTCTTAGGCCCTCTGTGAGTTGGAGTAACCAAGGCAACACTGTTCAAGGGTCTTCTCCACATTAATGCAGCCAGAGAGTAAACTACAGAGCATTTAATGCGATGGTAGTAGCTTTCTCCTAGATATTTCTCAGTTCTCATTTTGTCCTGTATGTTCACTGTGCATATCCTTATCAACAGAATTTCTTGAAATGTTACTTTGGATAATAAGACACACCTTCAGACCCCCCCCCCCCTTTTTCGTTTAGCTGAGGAGATACTCCTCCTCGGCCTGCCTTTGTAGTCATAGCTGGCTTATGGAGTTCAAAGTCTTACGTCTACCTTACCATTGATCTATCTTCGAACCACTGACCTCCTCGGACAAGGCCAAGGTCCAACATATATTTTTGGGCCCATTACCCCTACAATAACCCCTCAAAATTCCGGTGTTCTCCTCCCATTCTAGGAGAAAAATGGAGTTTTGATATTTGAGTAACAAATCCCACATGTTCCTTTGATTTCCACACGTGAGAATGTCGCTTCGTGTGTCCCATAACTACCTCTGACGCTTCGAAGCCCGTGATGTCTCATTAAATGCTCCAGGCAAAGCTATGTTCCCTGTATCCTACAGTGAGACGCAGATCCCACGGCTGGCATCTCTACTCGAATTTTGAGTGGGATAACTCCCACTCGATTTTGCCTCTTATATAAGGCACTTGGGGGAATCATTTTTCCTCATTTTTCAAGTCTTCAAGCTCTCCAAAAATCCCGAACTCTTAAACCTTCAAGGCATCCCAAATTTCCAAATCTTCCGAGTCCTTTTCTTAAAAATTTTTTAATTCTTTTAAAGGTTCAGGAATCAACACACGTGCTTATTCTCGCAAGTTTCTACTTCTTTAAGCTCTTTTCTCCTCGGTCCTCTATTCTTTGTTTCCTTTCTTTGAAAACTTCTTTCGCATCCCTTTAGCTCGCCTAAATAGGTAGATTCAAGTACCTTGTTGAAAGTTCAAATATGTGTATAAACACCCTTGAATGTTTAGACCCCCAATTTACAAATTAACTAATTCAAGCTTTATGTCAAACAACTAGTGTGCGAAAAATGAACATAAACTATAATATAGAATTGGATAAACTATCTAAGCCAAATTAAAATCACAACCCACAGCAGATAATAAAAGGCAAAGATAAAAGGGAAGGAAGATGCAAACACAAAGACAACACGCGATGTCTTATCGAAGAGGAAACCAAAGCCCTCGGCGTAAAACCTCTCCGCCGCCCTCCAAGCGGTAAACAATCCACTAGAAAATATAGTTGGGATACATGGAAAGCAATAGACCCTCCAAGCCTAATCTACCCAGTGCACCTAAGCCCTCCAAGCTTCTTGCTCCAACGAGGTTGCGTCGAACCTTTTTCTTTTCTAGCTTCCCGGATTCTGCTACTAGACCATAGCATCAACCAATGTAGATTGGTTCCTTCCTAATTGCTTCCCAGAAAACCAAACAGCCCTCTCACAGTGATGAATATGGTGATAACAAGGTTTTGGTAAAATGCCTCTCAAGGATTTGACAATGGAGAGGAAGAGAGTTGAGAAATTTGAAGAGACTCTAATGTATAGATTGTAGGTGAATCAATCTTGTTTTCTTTAGGGTTTCTCTCTCAAAATTCTCTCTGGAAGCTCTCTTTCATTTGTGGGTATAAGGGGTATTTATACTAGAGTGAGAGGAGAATGTGAAACATCAGGATTTACAAAACAGGGGTGGCTCGCGACTTGACTGAGTCGCGAGATCTAGTCGCGAGATAACTGTATAGCCAGTTGTACTATTTTGTCCTGTAGTGCTCCAGCTAGCATGACTATTCACCTTCTAGCACGCTTGGCACGTGTGCTGTGTCTGGCGGCTTGAAGCCGCGAGCCACCCGCGAGAACAAGCCACGAGTCTCTGTTTTCTTTCACACTCTTGAGCAATCAACACTCTATCTCACTCACTACCCTTACAACAAACCGACCTAAATACAGGGTTACTAAATGCTGAAATACAAGCAAATTTGGCAGGGAATAAAGCCAATAAAATGGTTGATTAAATTCAACCTTACAATCTCCCCCTTTGGCTATTCCGTGACAAAACCCTAAAACAGACTCTAGACTTAACATGTGAGTAAGGAACAGTTGAACAAAACTCACTCACACCTAACTCTAGAAGCTGTGAAGCACTTGAATCATAAGAACATGAAACTCCTGAAACACAACAATACACCATGATCATTGTATGCAGAAAAGCATGAAATGCATATGAAACAAGCTTAAGGTGATCAAGCAAAGATGAAGTGAAGATTCAAATCATGGCTTGATCAACCAAGTAATCACCACAAGGTAGTGATCACAGTGCTCATTCACACTTGGAATGAACACTTGAACATACAAGTTAACAAGAACAAAGCAAGATACTTGTATGCCCAACACTCAACCAATGCATAATACACTAAGTATATGCATCTAGGAACAATCCTACAAGGGCACAAGAGTGACAGTACTTAAAACAAAATGCAAGACATTTAGATAGAAGCACTGATTTAAACAAAGCATAAAAGGCTGCAATAAGTAAGGTACAAACCATAAAGCCTACACATATGCATAAAAACATAACTCTAAAAGCTTACATAAGCAACATGGGTACAAAACAGGTACAAAACACAATATAACAACTTAAACTGAAGAAAATATAACAACTTAAACTGAAGAAGAATGCAGAAACACTCCCACTTAGGTAATATTCTCCCCCTCTGATCAGGCCTATCACTTGTAGATTATCCGGCCAGTATGGAGGGTTTCAGAGCTAAGTACCACATTCCGCAAGGAGTAGCCCTGCAGTATTTTGCCTCAGATCGAATAGTTACAGATAGAATAGAAGGGGAGGTTGTCATTCCTATGATTGCTTTTATAGAATGAGGAATGATGCTTCCCATGGGTAAGGTGACCCAAGACTACATAATCAACCATAAGTTGTGTCCCCACCAGTGCGTTCCCAACCTATTTAAAGTTTTAGGTAGCGTAGATATTCTCAATGAGCAGATGGGCTTAAGACTCACATGGCACAACATCATCCACATGTACGAGTGTCATTCCATTGTCGACGTGGGATATTACCTCAAATCCCGGTCCAATATTGTTAGGCTTGTATCGTGTCTTCCCAAGTCCAACAAGGGTATGAAAGATGACTACTTAATCACCTCTAGGAAATGGCATGACGGTCTTCACTACCTAACTCAAGAGGGAGAGCCAAGTGGGGTACCCTAGGTTTAGGTCCCTTGTCACAGGATTTAGTTCTCTTAGCTTTGCCACATTTTCTTTTAATATTTTGTTTTCCTTTGGTAATAGGTCTTATTAGTCTAACCATGATTTGCTCATCAGCTGTTTTTGCAGATAAAGGGCACGTTGTTCCCAAACTTAGCCTTGTTAACGTCGCAGGTCTCAACAAGGTGCTGAGGTCTGAGATATTCGTGAGTGAATACAGGCAACTACGAGCCATCCACTTAATACTTGACTTCGAGCCCTTGTCAAATCAATTCCAAGACGTGGGCCAAATAATGAGGGCAGGTGACCCTAGACTCCGCCGAATAGACATTTTCGTGCCCAGTTTTCTAGCTCGAGAAGACCTTCCTCCAGTCAAACTTCCTCTCCATCATGCTCTCCCTGAAGCAGCAAGCCCGAGGGAGAGACTGCTTCCTCCCGCCTATCCCTAGAGGCTAAGATAGATCAATTTCACCTCGAGGAAAAATGAGAGGTTCAACAAGAGCCCATTGAGATCTCAGACTCTGAGGACGAGCTTGACAGAGCCACTACAGCACCTTTCCCCAAACTCATAGTCACCCGCGTAGACCCTAACTCCAAGGAGGAGGAAGACATGGCCTTAAACCCAAGGAAAGGCTTGAAAGATATCCTTGCCGAGAGGAATAAGGGGTCATCATTCAAGGAGACCCCAAAGACTCAGCTTCCCCCCAATCTCCCCCCCTCCCCCTCTTCCTTCCCCACTCGGCCTGCTCCCCAATCCAAACTTGCAAAAGAAAAAGAGGAAAGAGAAGGATATCGAGGAGAGGGAGATTGCCCTATCGAAGGACCCGAAACAGCAAAAAATAAACAGAGATAAAGCGCATGAATCTTTGGTGGAGAGCAGGGAGGCCAAGCACTCGGCCAATGTACGCCATTCAACTTGGAACCCTAAGTTGGAATTGGATGGCGTGACATTACCCTAGAACTCCTCTATTAGGGAATTCTAGAGAGGCCATGCCTATCATGTGGCCGAGGCTTTGGAGTGTCCTCTCTTGCTTCCCAAGGACATAGATGCCTCGAAGAAAGTAAGGCAGCCAGAGTTTTTCCTGTCCCTGAAAAGGGACCTGGCCATGGGAAGCCCCTAGGCACACTTTACTTGTTTCCTTTCTTGCTCTTTTGTTTTGTTTCTAACATACTCCTTTGTTACTTATGTGCAAGCTATCCAGGAAGTTTCTGTGGCGGAGGAATGAGTCAATGACGCCAAGAACGAAGCCAGGGTTGAGGCCAACCTCTTTGCCAAGGCCAACAGGGCTTTGGGAGCATCTAAACAAAAAAATAAAGAGCTTCCAGCAAGCTGGTTGCTGAGGAAAGGGCATGTCTGAGTGCCGAGGAAGGTTTGAAGAATGCCAAGGACCAGCGTAAAAAGCTTCATCTTACTAAGATAGAGTTGGCCGCCTAGAGACAGTTGGTCTTGGATTTTAAGGCCGAGCTGCAGAAGGCTAAGGAGGCAGCTTAGGTGGGCAAGGAAGTTTCTGAGGCTATGGAGACGGCATCCTACGAATGTGGGGTGCAAGAAACGGAGATACGGCTAGTGGATGAGCTGGTGGAGGTGTATAGGGACTACTACAAAGAGGTATGGGCAAAAGCGCTTAGTCGAGCAGGAGTCCCTACTACCTTCGAGTGGAGGAGCGCTGAGAACATATTCTATCCAGAAGACATCCAAGAGATTCCAGTGATGCTCCCTTCTCCTGCTACTCTTGCTCTTCCCTCTCCTGAGAAGCCCTTCACCACCCAGGCCCTTCTTCCTCTTATTGAAGTCTCAAAAGGAGCTGGCAAGACTGGCGACCAAGGCTAGGGGACTGAGATGGCCAAGGGTAAGGAGGCCGTCCAAGAAGGTCCTCAGCCCAAGGATCAAGGTAAGGGTAAGGAGGTCAAACCTTTGACCAAGGCCAAGGACACCGAGGATGCTCTCACAATCATAGATGTGGTCTCCAAGGCCAAGGGAGCCGAGTCCAAACCCAAAGCAGACGACTCGAAGGAGGACCCTCCCCTTGCCAAGGCATAGTTATAGGAGCTCTTTACTTTACTTCTTTGTACACTTTTTTTTTTTTTTTGGTGGCAGTTCACCACTGTTTATAATGTACCTTCCTTTTGATCAATGAAAAGACTTTACTTTTTATTTCATGAATCTTTCTTTTTCCCTGTAACCTTTACTCTCTGATTGATGTAGTTATTGTTTTGTCCTCTAATGAGACTTAGGACTAATAAGGTTGTTAACAGTAGTGGATTGTTGACGCCTAAACTTCAACAAAAGCTAACAATAATGCGTTACTACTAATTTTGATAAATTAAACACGTATAAATAGTAAAGAAAATGATCACATGTTTACATTGAGCACTGGGCCATTCACAGGGAAGGCTAATCCTCATGGAGATAAGCAAAACACTTAGTAGAAAAAAGATCTGAGGGACCTGACATTGCCCTGGTTTTGTTCAACACTTAGGCAAATAATCAAGGATATTAACTTATCTAAGGCAGTGATCCGAGGAGTCCCACATGACTAGGACTCTGCTTAACACTTAGTGAAATGAACTGAAATATTAATTTACCCAAAGTATGTGGTTCGAGGGGCCAGACATGACTAAGATTCTGTTTAACACCTAGTGAAATGAAATAAAGTGTTAATTTACCTGAAGTATGTGGTCCAAGAGACCAGGCACGACTGAGGTTCTGTTTAACACTTAGTGAAACGAATTGAAATGTTAATTTACCCAGAGTATGTGGTCCAAGAGACCAGGCATGACTGAGGTTCTGTTTAACAATTAGTGAAATGAACTGAAGTGTTAATTTACCCAAAGTATGTGGTCCGAAAGACCTGGCATGACTAAGGTTCTGTTTAACACTTAGAAAGAAATTATTAAGTATTAATTCACCCAAAGCATTTGGTCTAGGGAGCTAGGCATGACTATGATTCTGTTTAATACTTAGTAAAACAAACTGAAGTATTAATTTACCTAAAGTATATGATTTGAGAAACCAAACATGATTAAGATTCTATTTAACACTTAGAAATATTTTATTAAGTATTAATTTACCTAAAGCATGTGGTCCGAGGAGTCAGGCATGACTATGGTTCTATTTAATACTTAGAATGATAACTTAATATATCAATTTACCTTAGGTATGTGGTCCAGGAAACCAAGCATAACCAAGGTTCTGTTTGATATTCGAATAAGTAGTAGAACGTGTGACACATAACGTGATAAACCAAAACATGGTAAAGAAATCTTTCATTAATAATAATACATTTTCAGGTTGCTTACATTCCAAGGGCATGGTACAACATTTTCCTCTAAATCCTTAAGATAATATGCACATATTCTAGCCACTGAAGTGATGCGATATGGCCCTTCCCAACTAGGCCCTAACTTTCCCTAAGCTGGGTTCTTGGCAGTACCTAAAATCTTTCTTAATACCAAGTCTCTAGGTGCCAGTGGCCTTAGCTTGACGTTTGGCATCATATCCTTACTTGAGCTTGTGCTGATAATACGCCAGTTGGACCATGATATTTTCTCTTCGCTCTTCAATTAAGTCTAGGCTTTTTCTTAACAACCTATCATTGATGCTCGAAATGAAAGAACTATACTCAGTGTTGGGAATCCAGTCTCCCGAGGAATAACAGCCTCGGCTCCATAAGTCATTGAAAAGGGTTTCTCTCCTGTTGATCTATGAGGTGTGGTTCAATATGTCCAAAAGACGTATGGTAGCTCTTCCACCCATTTTCCCGTCGCATCATCTAACATTATCTTGAGTCCATCCACTATGACCTTATTAACAACCTCGGCCTGTCCATTCCCTTGTAGGTAAGCCGAGGTGGAATGCCTATTCACAATTCCCAGGTCACAACAATACCTCCTAAAGGCTTTGCTATCAAACTAAAGTCCATTGTCCGAGATGAGTGTATGAGGGATCCCAAACCGAGTGACAATGTTTTTCCAAACAAATCTCTTGGCATCCATATCTCCGATATTTGCCAAAAGTTCAGCTTCAATCCACTTAGTGAAGTAATTCGTGTCGACTAGTAAATATCTCTTATTCCCCGTTGCCTTAAGGAAAGGTCCAACAATATCCAAACCCCATTGAGTAAAGGGCCAAGGGCTGGATAGAGGATTAAGGACCCCTCCTAGTTGATAAATATTTGGGGTAAATCTTTAGCACTGGTCACACTTCTTCACATAATCTTGTACTTCCTTCTGCATGTTCGGCCACCAGTATCCCTGTGTAAGGGCTCTATGAGACAAGGATCTACCTCCTATGTGGCTTCCACAAATCCTTTCATGTAAATCCTTCAGAAGTAGCTTTGATGCCTCAGGGTGTATACACAACAAGTACGGCCCAAAGAAAAAGCGTTTGTACAATTTTTGGTCCTTGGATAGCCAAAAACGAGGAGCCTTCCTTCGCAAATTATCAGCTTCTGACTTCTCCTCGGGTAAGATATCTTCCTTAAAGAATAGCACTATAGGGTCTATCCAGCTAGGTCCTACCCTGATTTGATGGATATGGACTACTTCCCTCTTCACCTCAGTAGGCTTGCATAAGTTTTCAACAAGGATGACCTGAGGTAAACCTTATGCCGAGGAGGTTGCAAGAGTGACTAGAGAGTCAACATGTGTGTTTCCATTCTTAGAGATATGCAGCAAATTGAAAGACTTAAACCCTGATTGCAAGTGCCTAACTTGATTCAAATATTCTTGCATTCTCACGTCCCTGGCCTCTAACTCTCCCTTCACCTGGTCTATGACTAATCTTGAATCCGAGAATATCTCCACTGCCTTTCAGCCCATTTTTTGAACCATGGCCACCCCTGCTAATAGAGTCTCATACTCAGCCTCGTTGTTTGTGGCTGAGAAGCCTAGTCTTAAGGATTTCTCAATAGTGACCTTCTTAGGAGATACTAGAACCATCCCCAGTCCAGAACCCCTTTGATTTGCTAAGCCATCAACATACACCCTCCAGGATAAAGGCTCCCGCGAGGAGACCATGCCAATTAATTTTTCATACATGCCCTACTTCTCCACCTCTTATTCTACTGGGGATTCAGTGAACTCGGCTACCAAATCTACGAGGAACTGACCCTTGACAGAGATGCGAGGCATGTATTTAATGTCAAAAGCCCTTTGGGATTGTACCCCATTTGGCAATCCTCCCTGTGAAGTCAACACTTCAAAGTAGTGATCAAAGTGGAAGTTGGGTTAAAACAACAACTGTGTGCAATTGGAAGTAGTAGGGGAGTTTACGTGTAGCATGTACTACTGCCAAAACAACCTTCTCTAATGGTAGATAACGAACTTTTGCCTGATGTAATGACTTGTTCACATAGTAAACTGGCATGTGCACACCATCATCAACTCGGATCAGCACCAAGCTTACAGCATGAGAAGCCACAACAATGTAGGCAAACAAGCCCTCGTCCACCTCAGGCTTAGACATGACAGGCAGCCAAGAAAGGTATTACTTTAGCTACTAAAAAACTGAGGCACACTCCTCGATCCACTCAAATCCCTTCCACTTATTCAACAATTGGAAGAAGGGTCTGCATCTGTTCACTAACAAAGAGATAAACCGATTCAGGGTAGCAGTCATCCCTATTAGTTTCTTGACTTTTTTGGGATTCCGAGGTGGTTGTAGATTGTTTATTGCCTTAACCTGATCAGGATTGACCTCAATTCCACGGTGGGTGACCATATAGCTTAGAAACTTGCCTGATCCCACACCAAAAGAGCACTTGGAAGCATTAAGGCATAGCTTGTGTTTCCTCAATATTTCAAAAATATCCCCAAGGTCTCCCACATACTCAGACACCGCCTTACTCTTTACCACCATATCATTTATATAGACTTCAATATTCTTGCCTAATCATGACTCAAACATTCTAGTCATCATCCTCTGATAGGTGGACCCTGTATTCTTCAAACCAAAAGACATCACCTTAAAATTGTAATTTCCAGTAGGGGTGACAAAAACTGTCTTCTCCTGATCACCTAAGGCTAGTGGTATTTGATAGTACCCTTAAAAGGCGTCCAAAAAACTCATTTAAAGATGGCCTACAGTTGCATTTACTAGCTGGTCTATCCGAAATATAGGGAAATGATCTTTTGGACAGACCTTATTTAAATCGGTGAAGTCCACGCACACTCACCACTTCCCATTCTTCTTTTTCATCACTACTATATTGGTCAACTACTATATTGGTCAACCACTTAGGGTAAAACACTTCCTTAATAGCCCCAGCCTACTTAAGCTTCATCACCTCGTCTTTGACAACATCAGAGTGGTCTTTAGATGAGTGCCGAAGTGGTTGCTTTTTGGGGGGGTGACAGATGGATTGACGTTCAAATGATGACAGATGAAGCTTGGATTCACCCTAGGAGCTTCATAAGCACTCCATGCAAACACGTCAAGGTTCCTTCTGAGAAACTCTATCGGCTCTTCCTTCTCTTGAGGAGCTCGCCGAGCCCCGACCTGAAAAAAACTTCTCCGGATCATCACCTACAGTAATTTTCTCTAAATCCTCACATTTTTCCCCTCAAATGTCTCTGCCATAGGTAATACGGAAGTCTTTGACTGCTATAAGCTTCTCTCAGCAGAGGTCGAGGACTCCATTCCTGGCTGATGTGTTATTGCAGTGATCAAGCACTGCCTCGCCACAGATTGGCTCTCAACCAACTCCTTAATCGGGGTCCCTGGACGAATATTTTACTTTCAAATGCAGAGTGGAGGAAACGGCCTTTAGGGCGTGAAGCTAGGGTCTTGCCACAATGGCCGTGTAGGGGGAATAGGCATCTACTACAATGAAATTCACTTCCACCACCTCCGATCCTGCTTGTACAAGCGGTCAAATCTAGCCCTTAGGAATAACAACTTTCCCGTTGAAGCATACCAGAGGCAAATCATAAACCATCAAGTCCTCAGGTTTCAAGCCCAGCCCGTTGTACAAATCGGGGTACATAATCTCTACTCCACTGCCTTAATCCATCATCACCTTCTTAACATCATATCCCCATATCCTAAGGGTGACCATCAGGGCATCATCATACGGTTGTGTGGTACCCACCTTGTCATCTTTAGAGAAACTCATCGTTGGTTAGTTCTCCACTCTAGCCTTCTTCGACACAGGTTTTGAATCCTTGGCAGGTAGTCGGGCTACATACATCACCTTGGAGGGGTGAGAGCCGGTTCTCCCCGGGGCCGCAAAGATGACATTAATTGTGCCCAAAGGAGGCCTTGAAGAAGCATTCCCCTAAGCCCACGACCCTGTTTGGTCTCCTTGCCCATTGGGCCTATACAAAAATTGTTGTAGCCTTTCATCTCCGACCAATTGCTCCAAATGGTTCCACAGAATTTTACAATCCTCAGTGGTGTGTCCTCGTTCCTGGTAGTACTAGCAATGAAGACTTTAGTTGTGCCTCATGGAGTCTTCTTCCATCTTGTTTGGCCATTTAAAGTATGGTTCATTCTTGATTTTCTCCAAAACTTGATGTACTGGTTCTCAGAACACCGTATTAACCATTTAAGGAGCCATAGTCCCAGATTGCCTAGCAAAATCCCTTTAGGGTCTATTATTGTTGTAGCGGTCCAACCTAAAATCTCTTATCTCCTGAGGGATAACCTTACCTTCCCTTTGCCTTGCTGTTGGTTCTCCTCAACTCGCTTATACTCATCTATCTGATCCATGAGCTGGCGTACGCTGGTAGCAGGTTTCCCAATTAAAGACTTCCTCAAGCCATGCTCGGCAGGTAGACCGACCTTGAAAGTCTTGATGGCCACATCGTCAAAGTTGTCGTCTATCTCATTGAACATCTCCCATTATCTGTTCGAATACATTTTTAGGGTCTCCCCTTTTCTCATGGATAGGGACAACAAGGAATTTAAGGGTCGAGGAACCCTGCTGCACGTAATAAAGCAAGATACAAATGCCTGAGTGAGTTCCTTAAAGGAATCAATGGAACTTGCTCCTAAGCCATCAAATCACCTCATGGCCACGGGTCCTAAACTGGAGGGGAACGCCTTGCACATCAAGGCCTCATTCTTGGAGTACACAACTATTCTCTGGTTGAAGTGACTTATATGCTCCACAGGGTCTGTTTAACCATTATACATGGTGAATGTTGGCTGAGCGAATTTCCAAGGAAGTCTCCCTCCCTCGATTTTGCACGTGAAGGGTGACTTGGAAATTTGGTTGAATGCTCTACTCATCGCATCATTTCCCAAGCCTTTGGAAGATGAATTTCTATTTATGTGCTTATGATGGAAGTTCTCATCATACGAGAAAGACTCACTATGAAGAGTCCTTGATCTGCATTTATAACTACGATCCTCTTCATCGTCAAAAGAAGAGTCAGAATTGAAGGGAGTTCACTTTCACCGTTCGTGGCGTAACTTTCTCTTCAGATGATCAATTTCCAGTTACAAGGCTCTGGTATCCTTCTAATGAGAAATGTGGTTCTCATTTCGGGATTGGCTCCTGCTAGTGTGGGTGGTATGCATGCTAACCTTCCGACCCTTTTTTCCTTTAAGATTGACAAGATGGTCTTCACGCTGGGACCTCATAGATTTTGCCTGGTTTGAACTTGAACCTACCATAGTGGGACATTAGACTCATTACAACACCAAAATTTTCCACAGACGACACCAATTGTATGGGCGCAATTTAAGTCCCAAGGCCAAAAGATAAATGAACTTAGGTCCAAAAAGCCCAATACAATGAATTTGTAAAAAATGAGTTGAAAAACTACGGTTTAATGAATCAGACAATGAGTACAGTGGATTTAGATGACCAACAAATGAAGATAGACTGGAAAATTCTCAATAAAATCGTCCTGGACACAATCTGAGGAGATCAGTTCTTATATATTAGTTCTCAAGTTTGATTACAAGTTCAATTCTGGATTGTTACAGTGTTTTTTTTTTTCAATTTCTCGATCCCCTCTCTAGGGAGGGTCTCTTACATTATACAACTCCCTTTCAATGATCTTATCCCTCCAGTTGTTGATCGCCCAAGCCACTACTTGAGTGCTTGTCCCATCGGACACCCTCTCAAGCCCTCTGTGAGTTGAGGTAGCCAAGGCAATACTGTTCAGGGGTCTTCTCTACATTAATGCAGCCAGAGAGTTATTTGCAGAGTATTTAATGCGGTGGTAGTAGTTTTCCCCTAGATATTTCTTAGCTCCCATTTTGTCCTGTACATTCACAGTGCATATCTTTATCAACATAATTTCCTGGAATGTCACTCTGGATAATAGGATACACCTTCTGACCCCCTTCTTCATTTAACTAAAGAGATACTCCTCTTCGGCCTACCTCTGTTGTCATAGCTGGCTTGTGGAGTTCAAAGTCTTACGTCTACCTTACCATTGATCTATCCTCGAACCATTGACATCCTCGGACAAGACCAAGGCCCAACATATATTTTTGGGCCCATTGTCCCTACATTTATATATACTATCTTTATAATGCAATATGATAGCATTTAACAATCAAAGAAAAGAAGAAGAAAAAAAGATAACAACTTAAAAACACAAAACCAAAAATTTGGAGCATTAGTTTACATTAAAAAAAAATCCACACAAAAAAAGGGGAAAAAAAAAACACGAGAGAGAGAGAGAGTAATAACCTTTTTTGTGTGGAAAAATATGTATAAAATGCGAGAGAGTAGCAAATTTATAATACAAGGATGGAGTTAAGAAGAGTTCAAATAAAAGGAAGGTAAAGAGATAAAAGAAGATAGTAATGAGGAGATGAAAAGGTAAAATGGAAATGGAAATGTTGGAAAAAATGTAACAATAAGGTAGAAAGTTAATAATAACAAAATAAGAGGAAAATAGTTGAAAATAAATGTTTGATGTGACTCAACAAAAACCTAGCAATAATTAGATAACATTATATTCTTATATACTATCTAAAAATACAAAACCAAATTACATCAATCTAAAGTAAAGTTCTAAAAACATAAAAATTCATTAACATAAAGTAGAGACAAATAAAAAAAAGAAAAAAATCCACAAAAAAAAAAGAAAAAAAATGAGAGAGCGAGAGAGTAATAACTTTTTTTTTTGTGAGAAAATATGTATAAAATGAGAGAGAATATCAAATTTATTGTAATAGGATGGAGATAAGAAAAAACTTAAAATAAAAAGAAGATGAAGGGATAAACGAAAAATGATATTAAGGTTGATAGCAGTGGGGAGATGAAAAGGTAAAAATGAAGGGGAAAGGTTGGAGAAAATGTAATATTAAACTAAAAAATTAATATATAAATAAAAAGAGTCAAAAAATCAAAAGTGAAATGGTTGGAAATAAGTGGTTGATGTGGCCCTAATGTGGCTCAATAGGAGTGTAGCAACAGTAAATGCTACGCTTTTACTTTTAGAGATATGATAATATATATATAGATATATAGAATAGATAGAAGTTAACAAATGCACTAAAGACATTTTTTAGGGAACCATTTTAGGAAAATATTTATGAGAAAAAAAAACAATTAAGATTTTAATAGTTTTTTCTATTTCCCATAAAAGTGGTATCAAAACTATTTTAAAATAGTTTATTAACAATTGCCCTAAGGGCACCTGTTAACATCACCCATAAAATTTTACAAATCCTATTATTTCTAACCAAAACAAAACAACACAAACACAAAACAATCTAATCAACCCTTTGAAAATCTAGTTATAGACTAACCATTAAAAAATGTTTTATTCTATAAATTTATTTAGATGCCCTTGATAGTAAGGAAAAAAAATCCAAAAGTTTAGGGGAAAAAAACCTAAACTTAACAAAAGTGGAAAAAAAAGGGGAGCTTTAAAGTTGAATAAAGGATGGTAGATTTGGAATTTCCAAACTCATCTCTCCTTTACCTTTCACCCCGAATTAGGAAGAAAGTTATTTCACCCTAAACGGCAGACCAAAGAGAAAATTTCTAACCCACAAAATTTTTAATCTACTCTCTTCGATTGAGGATAATTTCACCCTAAATAGTATATGTTTGTGTTAGAACTTATTTATCTCTTTCTTATGTGTGTATTTGTTTCTCAAAAAAAAAACTTTTCTTCCTATTTTCTTATCTCCCCACTCCCTTTCTTTGTTTTACAAAAAAAGAAAAAGAAAAGAAAAGATAAACTACATATTTGATCCTTATTTTTTACACAATATTTCAATTTGGTCTCTAACCTTTCAATTGTGTTAATTTGGTCCCTTTTAGTGTCATGTCAATTTAGTCCATATTATTATATATTGGATGAAAATTGTTGACATTGCAAACGCCAAAAATAAAAATTTTAGTTTATTGTCACATTAATAGAAGCTAATTTTCTATTTTAGTCATTAGACACATCGTCAATTTTCATTCAAAAGAGAATGACAGGGACTAAATTGACACGATACTGAAAGATTAGAGACTAAATTAATACAATTAAAAAGTTATGAATCAAATTAAAAAAAAAAAAATAGGGTATAGGATAGAGAGGAGTTAAACCCAAAGACCTAAGAGCCCATTCGGTAAAGAAGTTTGAATAGTATTTTTTTTTTTTTAGAATGTGATTAGTGTTGTTTGTAATTTTTTGAAATATATATAAATAAAAAAGTTTGTAAAAATATGTAAAATATTATTTAAAAACTGAATATGATAGTTTGAAATGCCAACAAACGCCCTGAATCTTTCTTAATTAGTAGTCTTGTGCTTTTGCGCCATAAAAAATGAAGACTTTGTTTTTTCTATGACTGACAATGAGAGCGGTTGACTTGACTGAACTGGGTACATGAATCGCACACCTTCCTCTCCCTTTTCTCAAATAGGTGCCGCGTTATTTCCTCTTTACAATTGTTGCTGCAGTTTCGTTTCCCAAAACTTTGACTTCTCACATTTTTATTTATTTTCCTTCTCTATGTCTTTTCTTCAGTTTTGATTGAACGTTGTTCAAGCTTTACCAGTTTTCCATGAACACTCAAGGAGCCTCATCGTCATCATCACCACCTTCTTCTTTAATACCTCGGTGGAAATATGATGTGTTCCTTAGTTTCAGAGGCATGGACACCCGCTATAGTTTTGCAGACCATCTATATTCTGCTTTGATAAGGAAGGGCATTTTCACCTTTAGAGACGATGAAAAACTTGAAAGAGGAAAATCCATTTCCCCAGAACTCTTGAAAGCAATTGAAGAATCGAGATTTGCTGTTGTCATTCTATCAAGAAACTATGCATCCTCGACATGGTGTTTGGATGAGCTTGCAAGGATTGTCAAATGCAGGGAAGACATGGGACTGATAGTTCTGCCAGTTTTTTACTTTGTAAGTCCACCTGATGTACGGAATCAGAGGGGAACTTTTGAACAAGCCTTTGCAAAACACAAAGCAGATAACATACAGGAGGTAGAATCATGGAAGAATGCTTTGAGAGAAGTGGCTAATCTCTCCGGTTGGCATTTACAGGAGAGGTAATTTCCATGAGAAAATTTAGTTAATTTTATGTCGATATTTAAATGACATTCTTCTTTTATATCCTAATTGAATCACTTTCTGTGAAATATACTGCTGACTTTACTTGTTATCTAGTTAAAGTCTACCTATGAAAATGGTTGATTCATCATACATTTTTATAAAGAAATTAATTATACAATG
This sequence comes from Quercus tomentella, assembly GCA_028535165.1. Taxonomy (NCBI): domain Eukaryota; kingdom Viridiplantae; phylum Streptophyta; class Magnoliopsida; order Fagales; family Fagaceae; genus Quercus; species Quercus tomentella. The sequence continues at coordinate 2,182,642 of JAPQVY010000144.1, forward strand.
GACAGGCAATCCATTATTGAGTGATTTATGTGACAGCTAACATGGGTGTCATGTGCTCTGAGCACCTGAATATTCTCACTGGTGCGTGTTATCCATCCTCCCACAAACATCAGCTAATTATAGGGAGGAATAGTTTGGGGGTGGCTCCAAGATGGGGTAGTGCTTGATTTTCTGCCTTCATTTTATGAACAAGCATATCCAGCAATTATTCTATCATGACCACTTTAAGAATTTAAGTCAATAGAAAGAATTTTGGAAACATTTCACTTTTATAACCCGACCTGGTGCTTTAATGATCCAAAATAACCTTCTGCCATGTCATGGGTTGGATTAAGTTCATGCTAGGCATTTCAATAGTTTTCATAAAGATTTAGTTATGGATCAATGATTGTTTTGGTTTAATTAAAATCCATATAGCACAATTTAAACATATTATTCCCAAACCAATTGTTTACATTATTTTGTAGAAGTAGAGCTTTGAGGAGTTTATTTTGATATTAGGGGTACCTTCGAGGAGTTTGTAGATGAGGTAATGCATTTCATATGTAACAAATGAGGTGTCAACATGCACAATTCTGCAGAAATGGAAATTCAAAGAACACCTTCTCTTAAAAGGAAGAAAAAAAAGGCATTTGAAATTTTGAAGCATTTTATCTCTTCAATAGTCACATACATTTGGGCCTGGATTCAATGGGTAAAAGCTTGGGCTTTTGATGTCACTAAGCTTTAAAAAGTTGTAGTTCCATTTTTTTTTCCCAGTAAAGAAACCATTACCTTCTCTTCACTCATTTTATCAGGTATTAGAAAACATGTTCAGCTTTTTGGTTATCTACTTTGCTAAATTTGAGTACTGCCTTTGTTATTAATGTTTCATACTGAAGAAATATAAATTTGTATATTTATTGTGTTCTACTAAGTGTGCGTAAACGTGCTTCCCAAATGCACGTTTTGCTTTTTCAGTTTTTTTTTTTTTTTTGGCATGCGTTTCAGGCAATATTTTTACTGTTCATGTACTGTTGCAGCTACTGTTTATAAACAGGAGCCGTAATATTTGACTTTTCTCATGAACAGTGCATACCATGCACTGTTTACGGACCCACAAATTTTATTTTTAGTCACTTTTTTACTAAAAATGGGTCCTATGGGATTATTCACACATTTAAATATTATTTTGCTATAGTGTTTTTCAGTTTTCAGTTTTCAGTTTTCAACTATATCCAAATGGACCCTAAATCTATTCCAATTTAGTTTCACTCAACAATCAGGCATGAATTCAGATTCCTAAATTTTTTATCAATTGACGTAGCTCTGTTGAAAGTAGATTTTGGATTTATCAGGCTTATCATTGCTAACCTAAGCAATGGTATTGGATGATAGCACTTAATTGCCCCCCTTGATTTTTTTGCAGCTATGGCTGCTACGCTACTAGCATCCCCTGCTCCTTTGCTGCTTTTTTTGTTCTTTTGCTTCCATGATTTGGAAATTCCACATGTCTTGGCAAGAATGATAATTGTCAGCTTTGAATACCCATTTCTTATCACCCTCATCCCAACACCCCCCCGTGGCACCCTCCTGATGGGGGGAAAAATGCATGGAATTACACCTAAAGCGATAGGATTGGATAAAGATTGAACTTTAGAAATCTGAGAAGCTTCAAAACATGGTTATATAAGTATATAAATCCCTAAGAAAATTTATGGATTTATTACATGTTACATATACAACTAATATGATAATACACTACTTATATGGATGGTTCTACTTCTATCAGCTCCATGAGTCAATGAATTCTTATTTGTTTGACCAAGGGAGTATTATTCCTAATATTTTTCTCCCTACCCTCTTCCCCCCTGCAATTTACGACTCATTGAGACCACCGTGTAATTATTGTTCAATCTTCTCCACAGGAAATATGAGTCAGAAGCTATCCGATATATTGTGAATAATATTCTACAGAGATCGATGTCAAAATTCTCAATCATTACCAAAGACTTGGTAGGAATAGATTCTCCAATGGAGGAATTGATCACTCCATATTTAGGTCTTGGGAATAGTGTTTGCATGATAGGGATTTGTGGCATGGGGGGGCTGGGAAAGACAACTCTTGCTAGAGTGATTTATGAAACAAAATGTAACCATTTTGAAGGTTCTAGCTTTATTGCTAATATTAGAGAAGTTTCAGAAAAGCATGGTTTGGCTCGATTACAAAAGCAGCTTCTTGCACAAATTTTGGAGGAAAGCAATATAGATGTATGGGATGTTTATGATGGAGCTAACATGATCAAGAATAGACTACGTCATAAAAAAGTTCTACTTGTTCTAGATAATGTTAATCAATTGGACCAATTAGAATTATTGGCTGGAGATCATTGCTGGTTTGGACTAGGAAGTTGGATCATCATTACAACTAGAGATGAACATTTGTTGGTCCAACATGGAGTGCATAATATATATAAGCCTAACACTTTAAATGATGATGATGCTCTGAAACTTTTTTGTTTGAAAGCCTTCAAAAATGGGAAACCCGAAGGAGATCAAATGCAGCTCTCCCAGGATGTTGTATACTATGCTTATGGTCTTCCATTAGCCCTCGTAACTTTGGGGTCCTTTATGGTTGAAAGAACAGTGGATGAGTGGCAAAGTGCAGTGAAGAATTTGAAAAAAAATCCCGAAAGAAAAATATTTGATACACTTAAAGTAAGTTACGATGGACTAAAGGAAATGTGGAAGGCGATATTCCTAGATGTTGCGTGTTTCTTTAGAGGGAAGATGAAAGATCGAGTAATAGAGATATTAGAGAATTGTGGTTTTGACGCAACAATTGGTATAAGAGTTCTCATGGATAAATCTCTCATAACTATAGAAAACAACAAATTGTGGATGCATGATCTACTACAAGAAATGGGTTGGGAAATTGTCCGTCAAGAATCAATTGAAGAACCAGGGAGGTGCAGTAGATTGTGGCTTCGTGAGGATTTGTTGCATGTATTGATGAACAATACGGTAAGAATAGTGGCAAAACCAGCATTTTATTTAAGGGGCAAGATTGAATAGATAAACAAACACAATTTCATTAAAGAAATTAATTTTTTAAGAAAAAAAAGTTACCTAAGCACTTAATTCATAAGATATAGAATACAAAATTTCATGCTAATATGCTGACTATTTCCTATATTTTAAAAACATAATGTGATTGTCACATTATTTATTTATAAATATGAATTCATGTTTCTTTATGTCTTACATTTAGAAAACATAATGTGATTGTGACATTGTTATAAATTGATTTTGTAAGGTTGAATTTAATCAACCATGTGTTGGCTTTATTCCATGACAAATTTGCTTGTAATACAGCACTTAGAAACCTTGTATTTAGGTGGGAATCATATAAGGGTAGTGTGTGAGAGAGTGTGAAGAAATGCTCAAGACTGTGCAGTGAAGTAGGGACTCTTGGGAGGCTCGCGGCTTGCAAGCCGCCAAAAGTTGCACACACGCAGAGCATGCAGGGGAGCTGAACAGTCATGCCAGCTGGAGCACTACAGGACAAAAATCCAGACTGGCCATTTAGTTAACTCGCAGCTTGAACTCGCAACTCAGTCAAGTCGTCAGCCAACCCTGTTTTGGAAAAACTGACTCTTCGCATTCCATTCTCACACCAGTATAATTACCCCTCATTCCCACAAAATATGTGTGGCTATTCAGAAAGAAAAACCCTAAAATAGGTTTCTTAAAAACACCCACCCAATTAGAGAGAGCTACTCATTCTTAGAGAGAAATCTTTGTAGTCTCTTCTCATTCCCTCTCTCATTGTCATACCTATTGAGAGGAGATTTCTATCCAAACACTACTCACACCCATTTAGAGTGTTGAGTGTTTTTGGAGTTTTGGGAAGCATTGGAAGATGCCAAGGATGGCGGATGCTATGGATTATAGCGGAATCCGGTAAGTTAGAAAAGAAAAAGGTTCGGCGCAACCTCGTTGGAGCAAGAAGCTTGGAGGGCTTGGGTACATCGGGTAGATTAGGCTTGGAGGGTCTATTACTGTTCATGTATCCCAACTACATTTTCTAGTGGATTATTGACCGCTTGGAGGGCGGCAGAGAGGTTTTACGCCAAGAGCTTCGGTTTCCTCTTCGATAACACATCGTGTGTTGTCCTTGTGTTTGCATCTCTCTTCCCTTTATCTTTGCCTTTTATTTTCTACTGTGGATGTGATTTTAATTGGCATAGATTGTTTACCAATTCTGTATTAAGCTTTTGTTCATGTTCCGCACATTAATTGTTTCATATAAAGCTTGAATTGGTAATTTGTAAATTGGGGGTCTAAACGTTCAAGAGTGTTTTTACACTATTTGAACTTTCAGATTTCCTCTTTCTTGACTTAGTCAACCACTCATTCATCTTTTGATCCCTAAGGTGCATGAGTATTTACCTAGAAATTCTTTTTTTTCAAACTTCCATTATAGGCCTCATATTAATCATCATTTGTATTTTTTTTTTTTTTAAATTTTAAAATCATTGTTCTAAAATTTAGAATTGCATCCTTTATAGTTGAATTGTTTGATTCTCAAAAGAAAATAACACTCTTAATATATAAAATAAATAGGATTTTTCAGAGAAAACTTTAACAAATGATGTTGTGTTATGATCTAATAGTTATTGTTAGATTCTTAATTATAATATTCTTTCTATATGTTAAATTTGAAGTTGTAAATGGAGAAATTTCTCACCCTCAACCTTCTTGGATCTACCAATGCTTAAGAGGAGGTTATATTTGTGGAAAACTCAGAGTATAGATATTAGGGTCCCCTCTAACACAGTAAAAAACTGAAGTATTCTTATCTTTTGTTGTGCAATTCACTGATCTTTGTTTTTTATTTTTAGGCAACAAAAGCAATTCAAGCCATAGTCCTAGACTCATTTGAAGGGGATGAAGCATGCAGGAAACTTGAAGCCTATCCTGAAGCTTTTTCAAAGATGTGTAATCTTAGATTGCTTATAATCGATAATGTGCACATCCCAAATGGCCTGAATCATCTTTCTAATAACTTAAGATTTCTTGAATGGCATGGGTATTCTTCAAAATGTTTGCCATCCAGTTTTCAATCAGAAGAGCTTGTTGAACTTAAAATGTGGTTTAGCAAAATTGAATATCTATGGAAAGGTGTAAAGGTAAATTTGTTCTTTTGTCTTTCTATTATTTATTATTTATCTTTTTTTTAAGAGCAATTTCAATACACTCCCTTCGTATCTGAGCTTCATTTTTTCATTATTAGAGTTGCTTTAATTGAAAACAAAATTTATGTTATTAAAATAAATTCTTTGTTTGATGGAAGCTCATTATCCCCATTTTTTTTGGTTGAACAGTACTTAAACAACTTAAAACTCATTGATCTTGAACTATCCAAAAACCTTATTAGAACACCTGACTTCACAGGGGTTCCGAGACTTGAGAGACTATGTCTTAGAGGTTGCATAAATTTGGTTGAGATCGACCCATCTATTGGACAACTCAGTAGGCTTACAGTTCTAAATTTGGAATTCTGCCGATCTCTTACCAACCTTCCTAGCAACATGGATAGTTTAAGATCTCTTGAAATACTCATTCTTTTGGGATGTTCAAAACTTGCCTACCTGCCAGAGAACTTAGGGAAAACCGAACATTTGAGGGAACTTGATTTGACTGGAACTGCTATTAGAGAAGTTCCCTCTTCCATTAGTTTCTTGATATGTCGTGGATGTGAAAAGCAATTTTTTAAGTCAAGGCTTGATAGTGTTTTCTGCGCTCGCTCTTTAAAATATTTATCACTATCTACAAACAAGCTTGTCTTTGCCCTACCTGCAAGCATCAGTCAACTTCAGAAATTGGAAGTTCTTAATTTGAGCAACTGCATTCAACTTCACTCATTGCCAAAGTTTCCATCAAATGTGAGACACATAAATGCTGAAGGTTGTTCTTCCCTAGAACCATCACCAGCACTTCTCAGTACGAGCAATTTGTTACAACCATTTATTTCATTTTTTAATTGCTTCAAGTTAGTTGAATATAATGAGGACATTGATGGTCTGGCATTTGCAATACTGAAACATTACCTAAAGGTAATCTACTTTCTCTCTCTCTCTCTCTCTCTCTCTATCTCTCTCTTTGATTGTTAAAATTCTTGTTTTTTTCTGGTACAGGGACTCATGTACCCAAAAATTGGATATAAAACTTCTGACAAAAGGAAAGATAGATCTGGAGATGCATTCAACATCATTATTCCTGGGTTTGAAGTTCCACCATGGTTAACCCATCAAAGGTTTGGGTATTCAATAAGCATAGAGCTGCCACCAAATTGGTGTAATAGCAGCTGGATGGGATTTGCTTTGTGTGCATTTTTCAGAATAAATCGTTCTTGCTATTCAAGTGAAAGATATAGTCTTAAAGGTCACGTGATAGCTCTTGGTGATACGCCTCACGGCCCTCACCGTACTTTTGAAGTTGTCATTGGGGAGACATCCTTTAAGTATAGTGTGGGTCATCTTTGGCTATTGTATTTGTCTCGTGATGATTGGCCAGCTACAGGTTGGAATTATCAATGCAGTCGGATTAAGGTTGTATTTGACACCAATAGCCCAAGAGTGGAGGTGATCAAATGTGCAGTCCGTTTGATATATGAGCAAGACGTGGAAGAGTTCAACCTAACAATTGCACAATGCAGCAGTAGCTGCATCAATACTTCTGACGGTTGGGATTATGTCCACCATGAATTTGAAAATTCAGCAGTAGTAAAGGCTGCCAAATTTAAGGCAACCTATGATGACAATAGGGAGGCAGAACCTAGTGCAAGTTGGAGCTTTCCTGAGGAAACTGAAGGAGGTAATCACCATCTTACACGTCCTTCCTGTTAAAAGTCTTATTTTATTTTACATAATTTTCTTTATTGTCTAGATTTGTGTGTGTGTATAAACAGATACGAGAAATCTAAACTCTGACTAGTCATAATAGGATATTGAGTAAATGTGACTACTGCAAGTGCAAGCAATCCAAATCACCCTTTGCTTTGGTATTATTGTAAATCAACCTTCAATTCTGTCACATCAGATCAATACAAGTATTCTAAAGAACTTTATTTTTCAACCTACATCATCATTAGTTACAAGGAGCCTAAGAACTAGCTAAAACTCAGACTCATAAGACTTGTGGCTAATGTAAGTCTTGACAAGAATGTCAGGGAATGAAGTGAGAAGATTTTGTGGATTTGTGTGTATCATTGGTTTTCTTATAGGCAAGCACAATCCAATAATTTCTTTGTTGTTTTTTTGCTTGACTGGAAGCAAACTCATAGGCCAAAACAATTCAAAGATACCTTCTCTCTAAAATCCATTATCAAAGATCTCATATTTTCCAAGCTAAAAAATCATGCATCTTGCAATACGCAACTTAGTGCAATGCAGTTTGCTTAAATAAAACAAATAACAAGATTGATGATAGACATAGTACTTTAATTTTAGGAAAAGAATAGTTTAATGAACAATGTTCCAATTCTTTTTACCCAAAAAAAGCCTGCATGAAATAAATAATTGTATTCTTTTTTCCAAAAATCCCATTAAGTATTTATTTACCTTGCTACCACACACAAGTCAAGAATTCCCCTCGAATTTCTCAAACGAGCTCAACTAGAGCCTAATCAACAATAAGGTCAAAGTATTTAAGTCCAACTCCAACTAAAGATACTCTTAACTAAACCATAAATCAGTTCTTCTAGAACCACACTATTTGTCCTAACTTGCTTAAGTGGTCGATCATGAGTGGTGGAAAATTCCTTTTACATCGATCTATCACTTATTCTCCACCACTCATAGACTCATAGTCGACCACTTCAGAATTGTAGAAAATTTTTGACACAAAAATTGTGTCCCTAGACTTTCTTGACCGTAGACAAAGTAAGATAGTGCTATAAATGAGATAACACTATAACCATTAAAGAGCTGACGTAAACTCCAATTGAGGTCTAAATTCCGACTTAACAACCATCCCATAAATTAATAACAAGGCAGCCAACAATTAATTCAAATCCTTCATGTTAAAGTTGTTGTGTGATTGTGATCGATTGAATGATGAGCGGGGGTATCAAAGAGAGAGAGTGAATACAAGGTTAACGTGGTTCATCCTAATGGCTTACGTCCACGGCATAAAGCCCTTAATGGCTTCATCTTGTCTATTAAGCTCTTTAGTTTACAATGAAACCAATGTGTGGTTTATATACTAGACTAATCCTAAGCTAACCGTAGACTAATTCAAAGTTAATTTGCTTGTTCTACTAGTATATGGGCCTACAATTGGTTTGGCCACTTGACCATTATATGTCTAACACTTAAAATGCCCCAATGAAGTTTTACCTAACCTCCCAAACAAACTTTAGCCCAATTTAACAAAATCAAGCTAAACCATCTCCCATATTCCGGAATAAATTCTTAACAACTGCCAATTTGCAATATAAGGTGCCGTACATCCCCGATTAATTCAAATTGCCCAAGATATCAAATAAATCTTAAAAACATGCTTTTAGAAGTTCAAATAAGTTTAATAGTTTTTTCTAGTTTTTTCCAATAAATGGTTCTACAAGTTTTAGGAAAAATCCAATTTTTAATGGTTATTGAGATTTGATTTTTATTAATTTAGTTATCGAATTATTAAAAAAATACTTATAAATAACTACCATAATTGTGAAATTTCACATTTTAAAAGAATAAATCAGAAATATCATATCATATTTTTCTTATCCAAAAAAGAAAAAAAAGAAAAAGAGAAACTTATCAAAATATTAGATTTTTTTAAAAGAATTTAATGGTTATTACTCATTTCTAAAAACTAAAATAAACATAAAATATGTGTAAAATTTTTTAAGTAACCTAAATATTAATTAATTAATGTGCTCCCGCCTTGTTATGTCCTAATTTTTCAAGAATTGCCATGTAATGTATGTGTCTGTGCCTCATTGGTGATAACATGGTGGGGAGTGGAGGTGACAATGGCTATGTGTGTGTGTGTGTGTAGACATGATTCTTGTGTTTTAAATGACATCTCTAGGTTAGGGGGATTTATAATTATTATAAATAATCAGTATTTTCTAGTAATGCTATTCTATTTACTGTAAATTTGTATGTAAATATTATTTTGGTGATGCTGGTTATAGAAATAAAAAGGAATTTTCTTCCATTATCACAATGGAAAAATACCATTTGAAAGAGTTTAGTCATGATCCTCCTGAAAATGAAATAAATTTTTCTAGTCTATGACTCTGTCACTTTTCGTTGCGAACTACTCCTGTGTGTGTAAATTATTAAGTCTATGTCACTTTTCCTTGCAAACTAACACTGTGCGTGGACATAATTTTGTTTTTTTAAATGATGTCTCTAGGTTATGGAAATTTATAAATATTATAAATAATTAGCATTTACTAGTTTTTCTTTTCTATTTTTTGTAAATTTGTAAGTAAATATTATCTTGGTGAGGCTGGTTATAGAAATAAAAAAGGAATTCTCTTCCTTATCATGGTGGTAAATACCATTTGAAAGAGTTTAGTCATGACCCTCCTTAAAGTGAAATAGAATTACATAGCTAGTCTATGTCCCTTTTCCTTGTGAACTACCACTAAGGGAGATTTTGAAGAAAAGTTTGTGTATTGGATGCAAATCCTTATTGTTCATTCGAAACACAATGGATGTAGTCCTAGTTTGTTGCCATTAACAATCACATAATGAGGGTTGAGCCCATATGCTCAATTATGGAAGATGTAAATCCTGATATATAATTTGAAAAATCCAATAGTCCAATAATCACAAAGTGAAGTTTAGGAAGAAAATAGAGATATGCCAACACATGGGAAGATTATAATGTTATGGAGAAAATAAATTTTTTTAGAGTTGGCTATGTACTATGACTTTCTAGCACTTTCATGATTAAAGAATGTCATGTCTTGACCTACCATGATTGATTGCACCTTCATTTTGATAATAAAATTTTCTAGTGGACAATAAATAGAGTTTTCACATGTAATTTTTTGTGTTCGTGTGCTCAATTTTGATTACTCTTCTTGTTCTTGCAACTGTAGCAATAGGCAAAACAAAAGATGAGGAGGAGAGTATAAGTGAGCAATTTAGGTGGTCAAAACAAATGCAACGTTTGATAATTGAGATACTTGCTAATGAGGCTACTAAAGGAAATAAGCCATCCAATACATTTATGCCTGGATCATTCGCTCTAGCAGCCCAAGCAATTAGTGACAAATTTGGGGTTGAATGCCAACCTGAACATGTGGAAAATTGTCTTCAAACTATCAAAGGCATTTGGAGAAGCATTACACAACTTTGTAACAGAAAGAATTGTTTTAGATGGGATGACAATTTGAAAATGATTACGTGTGAAAAGAAAGTGTGTGACGAGGAAGTAATGGTATGAGGCATATTTTCATCAGTATGTAGGTGTTCTATTAGGGATTGATCTCTTCCTAACTAATTTTGTTTTTGTTTTTGTATAAAAAACAGGCACATCCTGATCATGACCAGTATTTGAATAAAAAGATTGAGATGTATGATGAGATGGCTTTGCTTTTTGGTAAAGACACAACAAGATGGAGTTCTGCAAAGTCTTTTAGTGATGTTGATTCAGAAAAAAGGATTGTTGACTTGGAGTCCAATTGTAAGGACATTATTGATTTTGAGAAGGCGTCAAAAGGGAAACAAGTTAGTTCTTCAAACACAGCTTTCTCTCAAGCAAGGTCTCATAGAAAAAGGAGTCGTGCTAATGTCAACCAAGATGCTAATAATGATAAGTTTTCCAAACAACTTGGAAAGATTGAGTTAGCAATAAAAAAACTCAAAAAAGATCAACTTGATGTGAATGAGCTTTATGAAGAAGTTATGAAAATAAAAAGGTTTGACAAAGTTATGCTTGAATCTGCTCTTGACTATTTGGTAATTAATGAAAGGGTAGGAAGGGCATTCATGGCCAAAAACACTAGACTACGAACGTTGTGGTTAGAGAGTTTCTTTAACAAAAATGGTGGATATGGGAATTAGATGGTAATGTTTTAAATTTGTACAAGGATCTGAACTAATAAATCTTACGGAGTATTAGAATGATGGAAATGTAAGATGGTTAAACATTGATGATTGATTTTGGCTATATATTTTGGATATTCAAGCATGTTGAACTACAACTTCTTCTTCTCTCTTCTTTCTTCTTTTTTTTTTTTTTTTTGTGAGTGTGTGGTGGGTGGGGGGGGGGGGGGGGGGGGGGGTTAATGCATTTGTTGGATGTTTCGAAACCATTTTTTTTTTGTTTATTGGAAGCATATAATTTATGATTTTTTTATTAATCTAGCTATAGTATCAAATAAGCATTAACTTTAGTATTCAATCTTGAATATATTCCTTGCAGTTCAAAAAAGTAAAGTTTCAAGCTAGTTCACTTTTAAAGTAATATTTTTTTTAGATTATAAAAGAGGCCTATATATTTAAGAGGAAATTATCTGTGAGTAGTTATGCTTGTCATAAAACTCTGTTATTTTCTACTATGCATCAAGTGTCATTAAATTATACTAGAGTATAATTTCTATCTTGTATAAAAAAAAAATAAAAAAAATAATGTAGTTAGAGGACATGGCTGGCAATGTTTGGGAGCCATGTATATGTTCTCTAGTTTGCAGTCTAGTATGTTCCTTTTGGGCCTTCGTTTTATAGGACTTGTTTCTAGTGGAAAGTTATGGCCTAACCATTATATTTTCTTTCTTCAAATTAAATCAACATATCAGGCCAATGTAGAATTAGCTATTTTTCCTTGATATTGCTAGAGGACTCAGCTGGCAACATATCCTCCTTGACCTTGTTAAAAATGAAAATTTCAATAATGTTACTGTAGAGAGAGAAATGCTCTACAGGTAGTTCAAGCTATTCCAAGAAAATCCCAGTTGGTCATAGTTGTTGTAAATTGACTTCAGAGCATGATTTTGAAGGGACTTTGTTCCCAAGCAGCTTTCATGGAGATACGATTTAAGCATTAAGACCTGTTGTATACTTTTATGTATGATTCCTCTGGGTGTTGTTAGGGTTTGTATTGACACAATTTTAAAAGTTTAGGGCTTAATTTTAAATTAGCAGAATTATCAAGTTTAATATGTAATATAGTCTTATTATATACCTCCTATGGTTTTCTTCTCAAAGGGAAAAAAAAATAAATAAATACCTCCTATGGTTTAATTTTAAAATTATAAGATTTAATTTGAAATTACACTTAAAATATAATGCTTTTTTATAGAAAAATACAACGTTTAAATGTACTATACTCTTAAAAAAAAAAAAAAAAAAAACCCTCAATTTTCCTAACAAGGAGAGATGAAACTCTTCTAAATAAATTGAGATGAAAACCTTTTTTTTTTTTTTGAGAAAAAGGTGAGAGGTTTTTTTTTTTTTTTAATTTTTTGAGAGAAGGGATTTTACTGATGGATGCCCTTAGGGCATCTATTAATAAATTATCTTAGGAAATCATTTTATTATGGAAAAAGAAAAAATAACAAACTTTTTTACAATTTTTTTTTAATATATTTCTTAAAAGTGGTATTAAAACTTTCTAAAATGGTTTATTAAAAAATGTCCTATGGGCATTCATTAATAAAACCATTTTACTTAAGGACAAGATTTAGTAACAAAATTAATTGTAAATTAAGGCTACAACCTTACTCAATATTTTTTTATTAGAGATGAATTTTGACAAATCTATCATTGGATTACATGTTTTTCTCATACCTTCCATACTTGCAAATTTTTAGAAAATTAAAGATCAATAGATATGTCATCAATAAATTATTTAAATTGCAAGTTTTTGTAGTTTAAAATTATACAAAAAATATAAGCTTATAAATTATACAGTAAATAATATCTGAATAGCACAAAATTTGAGATGTGTATTAAAATCATAAAGAATATGCAATCCAATGATTGGAGTTTCAACCACCACACACCCTTGGTGTGATAGTCACTCCACAGGTATAAGTGCTTGTGGGGTGTGGTGAGCAATGGTTAGGATTCAAGTCTCTAGAAGGGAGCTTCATATACATATACACTTAAATTAGGTTAGAGTAAAATTCTATCTTATATTCACAAAAAAAAAAAAAAAAAAATGATTGGAGTTTCAAAATAGCTAATAATATTAATTTTTTAAAATATAAATTGTAATTTTAAGTTACAATCAATTTTATAACTAAACTTTATTTTTTACATAATTTAAAATTTAAAATTAATGATTAACGGAATAATAGATTTTTATGAGAATTATAATAGATAGGTTAACGGCACGTTAACCGGGCCCTTCTATAAATTCAGCTTATTCTTAACTTTATTGACCGGTTGCCGGTTTCAGCCCAGCGTTGATTTCCGCGGCCTGTTGCTCACTCCCAATCCCCCGCTTTCATCTCTTCAAATTGTTTTCTTCTTCACTAATTTATGTATGTTCCTTTTTTCTTCAGTTCTATACATATTTCCTATGGCTTCCAAGAGAACTCAAAGGAGGGTCTACGTCATCACCATCACCTTCTTTTTCTTCAGTTCAATTTCTGTTGCAATCAGTGCTTATACTATTACATGTAGTTTGTGACCCCTGCCCTTTTATATACATTTTTAGGTAAATTAGTATTTGAGTTTTGCAATTTGACCATTCTACAATTTAATCCATAAAATTTCAATTATTAAATTTAAATCCCTAAAATGAGACTGTTACGATTCTGTCCAAATTAATAGATATTGTATCTTACAAGTAGTTTTTTTTTTTTTAGGAAATATTTTCTCAAGCTTTACTCTTATACTGCTCTAAGGATTTTGCTAAGGTAGATTGTTCAGTCCTATTTCAGAATCCTATTTGTAATTGTCCAAGCATTATGCTAATTTTCATTTTCACCTTGTGCTGCAAATTCTAGAGAATTTTGCCAAATAAATTTTTGACATGTGAAAACTATAGACTGCATTATACTTTAGAATCATTGGAGCCATGCCTTCAAAAACAGTCAAGAAGCAACTTTAATTACACTCATTAGGAATGAGTCAATAATTATGGTACCATACTGACTCGAGGTTTTTACATATATACAGATTATAATTGACATGTCTGCAGATGATGATGCCAATGTTCTTTTCATACCTTGATTGACTGTAAAATAGGGAGGAGGATTTTCATAGGATGAATTTCAATTGAGGCTACTGATATTGAATGTGCACAAGCATTTCTATCAATCAAACTGTGTTTTTTCTATTTCTTTTTTTTTTTTTTTTTGGATAAAAATCCTGATATGTTGTAATGAATTTATATATTATGATGATTTGGAAATGTATTCGTGTGACATATCCTTCTTTCATAATGAGAATATAGTCAGGATCTTTTCTTTTCCTTTCCTTTTTTCCCCCTTTTTTGACAGGTTCTAGTCAATATCAGATATGATATATATGGTTTCAATTATTAGGTTTTCATAGGATGAAGTAAAGTTAAATTGAGCCTACTGCTATCAGATTGCCTACAAGCTATACTTTTAGGTACCTTTCTCACATTTGTCCCATGTACTGTATTTGAGTTAATCTATATGAGAGCATGAGTTGTGAATTTTGGCGAAGTTTTAAAAGCTATTACTTTTTTTTTCTCAATCACACAATATGATAAGATAAGTATTAACTCAGTCTTTATTCTAGAATATGTACTTACAATTAAAAATCTACAAATACTTCTGAAAGCTTCAAACAATTTCACCCTTGATGTAATCTTCTTCCTGGGACTTGCCTACTTGATAGTTATGGGCCTTACGGCCTAACCATTATATTGTAAATATCTTTCTTCAAAATAAATTAGCATATCAAGCTAATGTAGAAGTTGTGATTTTTCCTTTATATCATTGGAGGAATTGGCTAGCAACATAGAGGAGCCTATGTCAATCTTGGAGCATATTATCTGGTTGGGACACCAGTATGTGCTGTTGTGGCCTTTGTTAAATTCTTAAAAGTCCTTCGGGTTGGATTTAGAGACAGGGTCTATTGTACAAGCTTATTTATTTATTTTGGTAAAATGTACAAGCATTTCTGTTTGATCATGGAACAAGTTTCACAAATTGGCAAAAGTAGGTTACTGGTATAAAAATTCTTCCTTTCTACAAAATTGTCCCCCCATCACCGCTGCCTTCTTCTAATTCATCTTCTTCTTTATACTGCAATTTATGTCAAATTTATCATATAGCATGAATTTTTGAAACCTTCAAACTATTTCAGACTAGAGTAATTGGTGTCAAATCTATATTTTATTAAAATTGGTGGTAATTCTAGGCCTTTAGACTAAACTAGTTTTGAATGCTTAGTTGGATTTTTATTGGTGTTTCAGGTTTTCAAAGCTAGAGTGGGGATATATCAATGAGACTATTTTAGTAGATAAGATAATAATAGAGAGCAATTTATGTTTCTACTTTCTTAAGTTTATTGTTAATAAAATTTCTTATTTTTAAAAGAAGAAAAAAAAAAAAAAAAAAAAAAAAAAAAAAAAAAAAAAAAAACCTTGCAAAACAAGAGACTGGAAGGGACTCTCGCCAAAGTTACTCCACCTTTAGGTTCTTTTCAATTAGATCAACCACTTCTTGATTGTGGCTTGCCACTTATTTTATTTGTTCAGACCAACCATACGTGCTGTCATATTGGTGGCTTTAGCTTTCTTTACATTCCAATCGCTTCTGCATTTGTGCTAATGCCCTCCTTTTATCAGTGTAGATTAGTAGGCACACCTTTGGATATTCCAATTGCTAATGAAATATATGTATCCATAGTAAAGCTGCAAAATTGCTAAGGTAAGGTAGGTGGCTCAATCCTATTATGGCATCCCATTTGTAAGTGTCCAATTATTATGCTAATTTTCATATTCACCTTGTGTGGTGCTAGCAGAAGCAAGAGAAATTTTCCTCATAAATTTTTTAAACGTGAAAACTAGAGACTGTGTATTCTCTACCATGTCTATACTTCATAATCATTGGTGACATGCCTCTAGAAAATGCAAGGAGGGACTCGAATTATACTGATTATTAATGAGAATTTATTTTATTTTATTTTATTATAGTACCATACTAACTCAAGTTTTCACATATATATAGATGATAACGATTAACATGTCAGCAGAAGATGACACTCGTGTTCTGTTTATACTTTGTCTAGCTGCTAAATGGGGAGGATTTTCACAGGAGGATTTCAGTTGAGGCTACGGCTACTGGATGTGCATAAGCATTTCTGTCAGTCTGACTGGTATGTTATATTGAATTTATGTATGATTTCAGTTATAATATTTGGAAATGTATTCAAGTGACATATCCTTGTATCTTGTTTCATAAAGACAATAGAGCCAGGATCTTTTCTTTCATCTTCTTCTTTTTATTTTTTATTTTTATATGGTTTTAGTTGTGATGATTTTCATAGGATGAACCGATGATTTCATAACTGTTATTGGATAGCCTACAAGGCACGCTTAAAGTCCTTTGGATTGGATTTAGAGAGAGGGTCTATTGTAAAAGCATTTCTAGTTGCTCGTGCAACAAGTTTCATAAATTGGCAAAAGAGGATTATTAGTACCAAAAAAATCTTCCTTTCTACGTAGTTGTCCCCCCCCCCCCCCCCCCCCTCTCTCTCTCTCTACAAAAATTTATTTATATTTAACTTGATCATAAACATGAATATTCCAAAGCTTTTAACTGTTTCAGCTTAGAATAACTGGTACCAAATCTATATTTCATTAGAATTGGTGGCAATTGAAACGTGCTAGGCTCGTAGGCTAGAATGGTTTTGAACACTTATTAGTTGTATTTTTATAGATGTTTCAGGTGTCAAAAGCTAAGGAAAGGATATTTGAGGGAGATTCTTGTAGCAGACAACATAATATAGAGAGAAATTTGTGTTTGTTTTGAAAAAATAAATTATAACTAAATAAATAATAATAATAATAATTTCTTGGCCTATCTTTTCATCAACATCATGTGACAATGTAAATAATATTATTATGGTGCAACGTAAATGATGATTAATAAAAGATCTTGCGAGCATTGGTACCTTTCTCAGTTACTTGTAATGAAGCACATATATAGGTGGTGTTACTTGTACACTAGTCACTAGATGTCCAAAATGATTGTGAACCGTAGCATTTTAAGTACCTTACAAACTATAGCCATATCAATTAAGCAGTTATCAATGCGCCTATGTTAGATTAAGCCAATCATGAATCATGATGGATTGGAACAAAATGTACAACCCACTGATTTGGCAGAGATTCTCAGCTATACTAGCCAATCACTTGTTATCAGTTATAGCAAGGAGTGGCTAAAGTGGGTTGAAGTGAAAGGCCTCTTGATATGGAGAGATATTGAAAAAGCTATAGCATTGATGTGTAGTGGATGATGCTATTAGCATTGATGTGTGGGACAGTCTTTGGATTCTATGGGTCCAGGGATTTGAAGCCAAAACAATTGGTAATTTGGATTTGCAAAGCAGTTTTTAATTGTAGCTGATCTTGTATACCATGAGGCTCAAGATTCGAATGAGGCATCTCTTAGTACTAGTGGGACCGACACTATGCACAAGAATATGTAATTATTTTATAATGTTATATAATATATAATTTATTTTCTAAAATATTTTTAAGATTATTTATTAAAATTAGTCAATGTATTTTTTTCATAAAAATATTTAATTTTTGGTGTATTAAACTATTAATTTAATTGTTTACAAAACCTACCAAGGTCACCGATTTTTTACTAAATTAAATGATACTATATTGCTTTCTTTGTCAACTAATGAAAATTTTAGTGTTTACTAAAAATAAAAAATTATATATAAATTATATTTTCTTTTTGTTTAAAATTTTCATATAATCCTATTATATGCTAAAAAATTTCAACTTGTGGTCCTGTATTGTAATATTGTATTTAATCTCAAATGATTACATTATCATCTAATTTTATAGTTTTATTTCCATGATTTTGATTTGTCTTTTTGAATACATTGCTTAGAGCATTAATTTCTCTCTCTCTCTCTCTCTCTCTCATGTGAGTTCTGTCTCCTCCGCCTTTTGCTGCTTATTGCAACCACCGTCTTGCTGATCTTTTTCTCACCACGAAATTACTAGCATGTCCTATTTTAGAATCAGTGACTAGTGCGGTTGTTATTGTGCCACGCCAAAAGACCTAAAAAGTAAAAGGGGAAGGAATTTAAAATGTAAAAGTGTTGTGGACTTATTGAAAAGTAGAGAATTTCACTATTTGGATGGAATCAGCTGCTCCTGAAATATATGTATCCATAGAAAAGCTTCAAAAATGTTCAGCTCAATTGAGTATTGGGCTACCCAAACTTTGGTCAGTGGAAACTAGACCTTTTTTGTGCTTGACTCAACCTCCACTAGCCTGCTTAGAATATGAGCTTTATCAGCTTCCCTAAAATCAACTATCTAATATCTGTTAATTTACTTATACATATTTGCAATCATTATTATTATTATTATTATTTTACCATTGATGTTTGCTAGTTTGAGAAATTGATATGCCAGAGTAAGGAATATAATTCAAGCATAGTGATAATTGAATTTTTGTGATTGCTAATCAGGGTGGGAAAGGCTGGGGCTTTAGAGACTTTATGTAGACAAGCCTATGGGGCTTTAGAGAATTTTTATGATTACACTGACATTTTCTCTTATTCTAGTTTGTATCCCAATATCTATCCTATGAGTTTTCATAAATAAGCTATTAATACTCATAGGCCAAGATCCTTCAATATCGCTTAAGCACACATGTACTCCATATGCCTCATCCCTAACCTGTTTTCATACGCTATACTTCAATCACTAACTCACTACTTCTAGACTCAAGAGTCTGGTCCTTCCAATTCTCTTTAGTTCATGTGCAACTCTTTGTTTCCATATTCCCCTTAGTTGGGCTCTAGTTTCTAAATTAAATTTAGGAAGTATTGGAGTTACAGTATTCACTAGTTCATCATATTGGTTGAATGTGTTCTTGCTTGGGATAAACAGTCCAAAGAAGAGACAATATCTTATAACACAGATCACAATAGGTGAGCCCTACACACTTGTGGTATCCACACATTACGAGGAGGCATTCTGTAGATTCACATAATAAGATATAGACACCTCTCATAAAGAAAGAGAGAGAACATTTTTATATGAATCAGGTGTGTAATTGCATGAATAACAACAAAAATATTAATTTTTTTACTTTACCCTAAAGCACAACAGATAAACTATACTTTTGAAAAAAGCATTAAAGGTAAAATGGTTTAACCTAAAGGCAAGGAATAAAGTGTATTTTATAAAATAATAAAAGTAGGACTAAAACTCATTTTCATTCTTAAACTTTCAGCAAGAAAGCAATCAGCAAAGTGCATCCTAATGCAATATCTATTTTTTGTGTTGGTTTTGCTCAAGCTTCTTGACAAGCATAATTGAACTTGATTAACTTGACTAAAACTAACAGCCTAAAATCTGTTTATTTACTTATACAAATTAGTTAATCAAAAGAATAATTCTTTGTCAAATGCCTATCAAATCTATAGTTATTGTTGTTGTTTTCATCATTATATCATTGTTATTATGTCACCATAGATATCGGCTAGTATGAGAATCTGATATGTCAGATTAAGGAATATAATTCAATCATGATGATAAGTGAATTTTTGTGACTGCTAAGCAGTGCGGGATGGCTGGTGCATTAGAGACTTTATGCGGACAAGCCTATGGAGTAGAGCAATATCAAAAATAGGAATTTATACTTACACCACCATCATCTCTCTTATTCTGGTTTGTATCCCTATATATATCCTATGGATATTCACAGAAAAATTACTAATACTCATAGGACAAGATCCAACAATCTCACATATAGCAGACATACTGTGTATGCCCATCCCTAACCTGTTTGCATAAGCTATACTTCAACCACTAATTCGCTATTACCAGACTCGAGCTTGATCCTTCCAATGCTCTTTAGTTCATTTGCAGCTCTATGTTTCCATATACCTTTTAGTTGGATTCTCGTTTTTAAATTAAAATTAGGAAGTAGTGCAGCTGCATTAGCCTCTGCTTCATCATAGTTGTTGGATGTGCTCATGCTTGGGGTATACATGAAGTACTCTTCTGCTTGTGAGAAAACTCATGCCGTATTCTCAAAGGATGTCTTCTTCAGCACGAGGGAGTTATTTCGCTTTGCAGTTGCTTCAGCTGCAATGGTTTGGTAAATTTCTGTTTTGTTCTTTCCTTCAAGATTTTCGTAGTATTCATTTTTTGGCTACATATATTAAGTCTCTTAGCATTTTTTTGCATGCCAATCATAATCCTCTTGAATGGTGGTCGTTTGAGGGTCTTATTTTGCTTTCTGGGCTTTTACCTAATCCAGAATTGGAGACTTCCATGCTTTCGCTATGGTATGCTTCCTTTCCATATTTACTATATGAGATTACAATAGAATGCTTCTAATTTTTCACTGCATGCAGTCACACAATTACTAATTTGTACTACTACATACCATATGGTTTTGCGGCAACAACAAGGTTTGCAGGTTTCGAATGAGTTGGGAGCTGGGAATGCATAAGCAGCTAAATGACTGTTATAATGGTTCTGTAGTTGCAGAGACTTATTGTAACCGAGATTCTCTTCTTCTGCCATCGTGTTTTGGTCTATGCCTTTTGCAGTAAGAAGGAAATTGCAGATATGGGTCGTTTGCTTTGTCTCTATAGTCATCTTTCAGGTAACTTCCTCACATTTGAGTTGGGGCTAAACTTTTGAAACTTATAACTTAATTCTTATCAATTCATGCGATACTATGGCTATACTATCAAATACACATTAGTTCATTATTCATTTAGAATATTTCTTTGCAATTAAAAAGTTAACTAATGGTGTATAAAGATTTAAAAAAGCTTACTCTTGGAAGTAATCTTCTTTCTAGGTTATAAAATAGCCTTATATCTTTAGTAGGAAATGTTTATGTAGTAGTTATGCCATAGTCATAGCCATCATAATCATATTGTGTATATTTCTTCAAAATAGATCAGCATATGATACCAATGTAGAAGTTGTGATTCTTCCTTGATATTGCTTGCCATTAACTGACAAAGTTATTTTGTGCTATTATGCATCAGGGTCCCTAGAGGAAGTGGCTGGCAGGATATTGGAGCCTATGTAAATCTTGAGGCAAATTATCTGGTTGGGGTTCTAGCAGGTGTTGTTTTGGCCTCGGTTGTACACTTGAAAGGAAAGGGTCTTCGGATCGGAATACTGACAGGGTCTACTGTAGAAGCATTTCTGCTTGCTCTTAAAACTATTTTCACAAATTGGGAAAAACATGTTACTTGCACACACACACACACACACGCATGCACACACACGCGCACACACTAAATTTCATGTTCAATTTGATCATATAGTATTAAAATTGAGAATCTTATTACTATTTGTGACTGAAATAATTGGTGTCCAATTGAGTTGAATGGACAAAATATTAGAATAAACCATTTTGAATGCTTAGTTGTATTTATGTTGATGTTTCCGGCATCAAAAGCAAGAGAGAGGATATTTGATGGAGATATTTAGTCCAAACTTCAGAGTTTATTGAGTTGAATAGACAAGATTTTTTATTGGTAAGATGTTCCCAAGGAGTCTAGTTTGGCTAATGCTAATTTTTATCCAACGTATGGAAGGGAAATACAATAATATCACCATTCCATTTCTCACAACTTGAAAGAAGAAAAATGGGATCTCTTTCCAATGTTTTGGTTGTGGAAGATTTTACAGTTTTAATATTTAAATCTCTTTTTGTAAGAGTGAAGATAGAATTACAACTTTTTGTTACATATATGTATCCATAAGTGTGTGTGTATATCTACAAAATCAAATGCATACAAAAACGAAAGTCATAAATAATGACAATATATTCAACAGAAGGAATTGTTCACTCTTATGTGTCCTCCCATAAGAATGAATAATATCTTATATTCAACTTGAAACTCTAGAGGAGCACTGTGTTTGGCTAAACAAGCCTATTGTATCAAGTCCTTACAACTATGGCTAGAGGAAGCACCATACTGTGATTTGATGTAATCTTTCATTATTCTATTCAATAAAATTTCTACCTCTATTTGGAGGGAAAAAAAAAAACATGTTTGTTAGAATTATGGTGAGATTAATTATGAATGTGATAAAATTGTAGGTTCTAGTTAGTTCAACTGGTAAAGTCTCTGATAGTTATATAAGAGATTTGGGTATGATGATAAAGAGCTATCATTAGAAGCGGATGTCATAAGTTGAAACTCTCTAAAAAAAAAAAAAAAAAAAAAAATGAGCTCAATGTCATAGGGACCTAATAATTTTCTCAATAAAGAAGGTAAAAATAAAATAAACTATACAAGGTACATCTTTCTAGAAGAAGGAAAAAAAGAAGAAAAGGAAAAAAAAAAAAACAGAATTACATCTCAATGAAATAATTGCAAATGTGCTAGATTTTTTGAGATTTGGACACTTGTCAAATAATTGCCACGTATTCACATCTCAATGAAATTTTAATTATAAGCTCCATTACTAGTTAGCACAAAATTATCCAGTCTCTTTTAGTTATTTATTTATTTATAATTTTAAAGATAGTAAAAAATATAAAAGGAAAGAATTAAGAAAGTGAGGGAATCATTATCAATGAATTGACTTTAATGTAGCACTAGCCAGCAAGTTCGACCCTTCTGCCACGCCAAACCCTTCTGCCAAGCCAAACAAAAAACAAAGGAAAATAGGCATTCAAGAGTTAAGACTACGCAAAATAGTTGTTGATTTGACTTGAAGCAAAGGATATTGAGAAGTTGTGAAAACAAACACATGGAGAAAGAAAGCACAGAGTCCATTCCTTTATTAAATAGGCAATTAAGAATTATCTGATAATATTACATGCACGAAATATTTTTTGAATAGCAAATGATAAATAAATATCAACAAGAGATGAAGAAGGAAGCAGAAGTAGAGACATTTTCAACCCGCTTTTTGTTGTGACTTTTAAAAGTTTTGAAGGTATCAAGTATTGGGAAAAATTTAATGATAATTTTTATATTTTACCATAATTTTTTTTTTTTGATGAGATTTTACCATAAATTTTAGCCTAATAAAATGTTTTTTTTTTTCATCTTCAATTCTCTAAACTAGGAAACTAGGGAGGAAACTTTCTTGTTAATGGAAATATCTCATACTTGTAACATCCCACTACATTTGAAAATGTCTGTTTTACACACTCACCACTTTTGCACAGAAAGTCACAATTTTAGATCATAAAATTAAGGAGGTGTTTGGTACATGCACTCAAAAACTGAAAACATGCGTTTAAAAATATGTGTGAAAATAGGTGTGGATGAAAAAGTGTGAAAATACGTGTAATATTATTTAAAAACTGAAAACATGTATTTGAGTGGATGTATTGAACTAGGCCTAAATGTTTGTATACTTTGTATGTAAATGAGCAGAGCTTCGTGGTCAAGACTCATAGCTGATAGTCGGTTACCACGAAACTACCCTTGAGTCCAAATCTTCTGTCTCACTTTTTCTACTCCACTCTATACTCCACTAATAAAAACATGCCACCTGTTCACCTAATTAATTAAATACTATCATTACTGACTTATTAATACTATTGTTATTAATTAATAGTAGTATTTAATTAATTAGGTGAACATGTGGTAAATTTTTATTGGTGAAGTATAAAGTGAAGTAGGAAAAATGGGACAGAAGATTTGGATACGTTAAAAAAGAAAAAGAAAAAAAAGAGAAGCAATAATTAAAAAGAGTAAAGTGAGGGACTGGTAATCAATAACTGGTGCCACGCAAAAGCTGTGAAAAAGGTCATGGGAAAAGGAATAAATTTCCTTGATGGTGGCCCAGGAAAAGTTGTTAACTTGACTGAGAACAGGGGATTTGAAATTGTGAACACGCACGAAAAAAGAAATAACAGAGTACAATCAATTATTTAACAGGTAGAGTTTTAGAAATAGTATATTAGTATATAATTAAAATTTTTAAGGCTAAATGATAAATTTTTTTAGTAAAAAAATTAAAATGAAAATTAATCCAATCTGCCTCTGAGATTGGGGTTATCATAAGCTATTAAGATTTTTTTTTTTTATAAAAAATATTCAATTTGCTCCCTATGCTCATAGGACAATTTACACTGTTATATAAAAAATTCATACTCTTCTAAGTCCTTGCTTCTTTTCAATATCTTGTTTTAACTGCATATATCTCACATTGTGGCAATTATATACGCAAAAGAATTTCTAGTAGCCAACATAGATAAATAATTGTTAGAAATGGAGAAGGAGTAAATAAAAGTTTAAGATGGAGAAGGAAGAGCAATAGAATTTTCAAATTGTAACATCTGACAATTAACCCAAATCTCAAGACGGTTCAAGCAGTGACACTTTAACAAATGTGTTGTGCTCTCTACGATAGCTCCATCAAAGTTCCAATGGTACTTGTGGTGTTATTCTTACCATCACGTGGTGTGAGTTTGATGACGATGAGTCCACACTCCTACTAGAAACCTCCTTTTTTACTGAAAAAGAAAAATGAGGTATACTTTGTCCACCTCTATTGATTTAAATAATAATAATAATAATAATAATAATAAAAGCAAGAAACAATAAAGCAAAGGAGTAAGAAACTGGGGACTGGATAAAGTGCAAGACTAACCACTTATAGAGCATCAGTACTCGGGTGTGTAATAAACCCCCAAAAATTTTATTTTACAATTTGAACACCAAAATGCAAGCTTTAGAGCATCTACATAAGTGGATGCAAAATTTCCATCTATTTTGCACAAAAAAAGCTACTTTTTCTATTTTATTACATACCTATTTTTACAAAACACCCATATCAGTTTATCTATTCTACACATTTATTCAATAAAATATACATTCTTTTATAATTTTTTATTATTCTCTCCCTGACTGCCCTTTCTCTCACAGACCCAACACACAAAGGAAAGTAGCAGTTATTTTTGTCGGCATGCGAGCTTCGTTGTTTTCGTTGGGATCTAGTTCCGACGGTCCGGTGATCAAAATGGCTTCGCTTCTTGGATCGGTCTTCCTATGCTCCTCTTAGCATTGAAGATCTAGGTCCTTCAAGTCTTTTTTGTTGTTAATTTTCTTTATTTATTGTTTGGTTGGTGAGAAAGTGGTGGAAAAGAGTAGAAATAGAACGAAAGACGATCAACAACCAAAGATCTGTTGATTTTCTCTGTGTTTGGTTAATTTTCTTTATTTCTTATTTTCTCTGTGTTTTTCTCAGTAATCAAACAAATCCTGTGTAATACTAATTTCTTGTTTTACTTGATTTTGGAAGAAATTTTTTGATGTGGTGTTCTCTGTTGATGCATGGTGTGGCATTCTCTGATGATCGGCAGCAGGGAGAGTAAGGTGAGAGTGAGAGCAACTAGAGAGACAGAGAGAAGGAGAGAGAAAAAACTATTAAAATATTAAATGAAAAGTGCTACAGTAATCGTGCATATATGACAGTAACCATGCATATATGTACGGTTACTGTAGTAATTGCGCATAAATGCACAATTTTACACCTACTGATGTAGGTTTTTTTTTGGCTAAAATGTGTAAAAGGAGTACTTTTTCTATTTTGCAAAACTTTACACAAGATAATGGGGTTGCTCTTATTCGGGCTTGGGTTCTTAATTTTTTTTACAATCTTACTACAATATTGTAAGGGCACAATTTGTAATGACCCCCGAAATGATGTTGGGTTCGCACGTTAAGGGTCCAAACAATACAATTTGTAGAGCGTAGGCTTGAAAGGCTAGGCCTTGGTCATCGGACAACGGTTAGTCGTGGTTTCTATAGAAACTTACACGAGGGTGAACCTGGCGTGTCTAGCAAGACCTTCTTCTGGTGCGACTTGAGTGGTTCCGGTCCTTAGACCTCGTCCGATGAGCTTAGTGTTCTTATTATTCTCCTCCTTTAGGACTTTATGGTCTGGCAGACGACTTGTCTCTCCCTCTACTCAATTGGTTCTCTTTCTCTTTTATACTAGCATTTACCCTCCTTCCAGTGTCCACGTGTAAGCTCCACTTTCTGGGGTTGAGACTTGTCCTATCAGCCCATACCTAAAGTGGTTGGGGGTGGTTGTAAAATCTAAATAGCATGGTGAAGAGCATGGACCTGTTAGACGCAGAGTTCTTTATTGCAGTATTGGCAGCTTTTTCACTTGGCCTGCTCCTGCGCTAAGCTCGTCCTTTCCTTTAGGGGATCTATGGGTTACCGAGCATAAGATCGTCCTTGGCCATATCCTTAGGCCTTTTTTGGACTTTCATTATGCGTCCTCGGCAATACTTCTCCTCGGCTCAGGCCTTGGGCCTTAATATAAAGTGGGACAGGGTCATAAATTTTCTGACCCCACAAATATCCTCTTAAATTTAGAAATTACTATAGCAAGATTGTAAATACAAAAAATATGATTTTATTCACTCTCTCTTTTGAATATCTTTTTTTAATGTGTTGTATATTATTTTAATGTGTAGATATATTATTTTATTGTGTTGTATAGAAAAATAAAGCTGAAATATTAAATGTATTATAAAATAATATGGTATATTAAATAAAGTAATTTTTGAGATAGTAAAATGAGATATTTTTAAAAAACCAAAATGCTAATGTTCAAAAAGAAGTAAAGAGTACAAGCGTGGTTGATTGACTGAAAGACAGATGGCCAAAACTTCGTGGTTCCTCTGTTTTTTCATTAATCGAATATTATCTTCATCTCCTTTTATATAATTTATTCTTCGTTTTCCCTGGAATATGCCTGTATGCATTAGTAAAATGGAGTCGTCTGAATTGACTCAAAGCAGAGGATGTGAATGCTCATTAATTTCTTTGACCAAGAAATCATACATGGTAGGAACTGTCTTTTCATGCACACATAAATATCATTTATTTCTTCTCCTTGGAGAGATAATGCTTTGGACAGCCTCTAGTTAGCGGTAGCACTAGGAGTATTTTTTAGAGGGTCATTCAAATTCATGTTGAAAAAGTTGACAAGAACCTCTTCATAAAAAATATTAATATTTTTTTTATTTCATCTTGATCACTAAGATGATAAGATGAAATATGTTCTTGTAACTCATGATTCAAAGAAAGATTTTTCAAGTCAATACGAGTTTTCTTAGAAGATGAATCTTATCTAGGAGATGAATCTTGCGGTAATCATGATTTCCTTATTAGAAAAATTTATGCATAATATCAACAAGAGAATAAATGATAAACTATATGTTCATTGAGCGTATTATTTCTTGCTATAATGAATATATTAATTATTATTGCTAAGATTAAATCTTAGAAATCATCTATTGTCCCTTACTATAATAAAATTACTAATCATTCGTATTTACTCAACATATTATATACATTCTCATAAAAAAAAATATTATGGGTCCGTTTGGATTGAGTTTATTTTTGCTGAAACTGAAAACACTGTAGCAAAATAATTTTTAAATGTGTGAATAGTATCGTGAGACCCATTTTTAATGAAAAAGTTGCTGAAAAGTGGAATTTGTGGGTCCGTGAACAGTGCACGAATGCACTGTTCACAGTTGACTTGGTCAAATAGTGCGGCTGAAAGAAAAAAAAAAAAAAAAAAAGCTGGAAAACGCAACAATGCATTCAGCCAGTTTCAGCGCAATCCAAACGCCCTCTATATACATAAAAAAAAGTGTGTGAATAACCCATAATAGAAAAATAAACAATTAAGTTTAAAAAAAAAAAATTAGAAATGAAGAAGGAAGTTTATCGAAAATATAAAAAAACAAAGAGATGGAGATGGAGATGAAAGCAAGAGCAATAAATTTTTATAATGACAATTTTTATATTTTACTAAATAAAAAAGTATTACCTTTTTCCTTCTTCAAATATATGAACGAGGAGACTAAGGAGGAGATTTCCTTGTAGATAGAAATCTCTCATAAGGTTATCAAAAAATAGAAATCTCTCATACGCCCTAGGTAAGCCGTATGCCCACCACCACCACATGGTTACCGTGAAAATATTCTGCCTCTTTCCTCCTTTATGGATAATAATAATAATAATAAGCAATATAAAAGGAAGAGTAGTTGAGTTGACTTGAAACAAAGGATATTGAAGGTGTGGACACAAACACGCTGAGAAATAAAGAACAGAGTCCGTTCCTTTATTAAACAGCCAATAGATATCTAACGCCAATTGGATCCGGCTTTGTTTCAACTGGGTTTCGATCATTACAAGCAATCGCTACTAGTCTACTGTCATTTCAACTTCCAATTCTGTGAGTTGTCATTTTGAACACTTATTATTCATGCCGTTTCTTTCTTTCCTTTCATTTTTTTTTTCTTGAAGTGGAAAATCCAATCAAATTGTTTTATTCTTCCTAATTTCTGTGAAGCAAGAGTTTCAACTTTTGTTTGTTTCAATGTTTAAACCTCGAGTTGGTTTTCTCATTACCAATGAAATGAATGAATAAGCAACAAACAAAGGTTTGCTTTCAAAGATTAGAGTTTCGATAAGAGTGCTTAAATTCCGTAGTGTTGTTTTCAAAAATCTATTAAATTATCTTTGTCTCATTTCCTATAGTAAAATAATTTTCAGTCGTCATTTCTTTGCCAAAAAAAAAAAGCAGCGAAAACAGGAGTGTTTTCAGGAGGTTTTGGAGCCCATCGCTGCTGTAATTCCTTGTCACAAATGGGTAAGTTCTCGCTTTTAAGTTTTAACACACAATCATCACTTTTTATTGTTATCGTTTCACTCCCTGCCTGAAATAAAAATCCCACGTCACTTCGTTTTCTTCTTCCCTAATTTAATTATTTGTTTTCTTTATTTTTAATTGGTTGTACTTCTTTTATCTAAATTTCCAACAGCTTCAATGAAATGTAAAAGAGCCTCATCGCCGTCACCATCTTCTTCTTTCACGTGTCAGCGGAAATACGATGTATTTCTTAGTTTCAGGGGTGAGGATACCCGTAATACTTTTACGGACCATCTATACAATGCTTTGCAACGAAAGGGCATTATTACCTTCAGGGATGAAGAAGGACTTCAGAGAGGAGAATCTATTGCTTTTGAGCTCTTTAAAGCAATAGAAGAATCACAGTTTGCTATCATCATTCTCTCAAAAAACTATGCATCTTCTAAGTGGTGCTTGGATGAGCTTGCTAAGATTATCAAATGCAGGAAGGAAATGGGATTGACAGTGTTTCCAATTTTTTATAATGTAGACCCATCTGATGTACGGAAACAAATAGGAACTTTGGAGCAAGCCTTTATTGATCACCAAAAATGCTTTGAGGATAACATAATGAGGGTGGAAACATGGAGAGCTACTTTAAGAGAAGTGGCTGATATTTCTGGTTGGCATCTACAAAATAGGTAATTTCCATAAATTTCAAATGATAAGCTTCTTTCACGTACCATGAAGCATATAATTAGCTAAGAGAATATGTCATAATATACATGGATTGAACTACATCATGGTATACTAGTTAAAATTCTGTTAAATTTTTAGGAACAGTAGAAGTGGTTGTGAATTTGGGCTTAGGGAAGCTCTGTGAAAAGATCAAAATGGAATTACTTGATTCAAGAACACACACACACACACACACACACACATATATATATATATATATCACATTTGTTGACATAATTTTTTGGCGAAACTACACTATTAGTCTCCTAAAGTTTACCTTATGAGCGCAATTAATCCCTCAAATTTCAAGTGAGCACTATCGGTCCCTTAAGTTTCAAAATTGAGCATTGTTAGTCTTTTTTTTTAATTCCCGTTAGTGTTATTGTCTATGTGGCTAACAAAACAGTGATGTGGCATTTACAAATTGATGTGGTGACTTAAGTATCAAATGCCGCATCAACTATTTAATTATAAGGTTGCCACATAATCTTTTAATTGAGTATTATTTATTATAATGGAAAAAAAATTTGATTCGATTTTGCCCCTCCTTTTCTCCTTGGCTGCTTTCAATTCTCCAATCAAATCACCAGAGCACCTCAAAGCCAACAAAAATCTGTGAAGTGAGTATTATTGTTGAAGAGATCCACCTTTTCTCTCTCATTCAAATTCATTGACCATAAGTCATTTCTTGCTAATGAGAATAGTCGTTAGGTGTAGGAAACCCAACATAGATATGTGCAATAAAAGGCAATCTTGCACCCAAACTTAGACTTGTGCAATAAAAGGCAGTTAGTGATCCCTATGAATGTTGGTTGGGTAAATAAAAAAGAATTCAAGATTTCTAATGAAATGGACCTAAACATTTTCATGTTAATTATAGTTATAAATCCATAAAAAACAAAGCTTAAAAAAAATAAACGTAGACATCTTTGGAGATTAGCCACTACTGGAGATCCATGGAGATTGGCAAACGACAGAGAGGCGATTTTGATGGTTGATGTGGCGGCGACGACGGCCATTTTGGATTAGAGGGAAGTGTGGCTAGTGGGGCAACAACGGTAGTAACAGAGGCAACACCCATTGAAAGACGAGGAAGAGGAAGCTTTGGGTGGTCACTAGAAATAAACGAGGAGCTTGGAAATGTTTTTAACAAAATAATAATAATAATAATAATAATAATAATAATAATAATAATGACTAACATGCTAAGTTGCTAACCTGGCAAATTTTCCAAGTTGAGGGGGGGGGGGGCCTAACGTGGCAATCCTACCTGGACGTTACCATAATAGCACCCTACCCGCTAGGTCTGGGGCTCTACTGGGGTGCAGGGGACCACGGTGAGCTATAGTTTCCCAACTCCATGATGGACACTAGTGATCCTAAGCTGCTGAAAGAGGTAACCCAAGCGCTTCCAGATTTGGAGTCGAACTTGGGACCATGCACTCAGCACATCTTGTGCATCACCCAACACCACTAGACCACACCCCTCGATGGTACAATATATACAGACTTGTTAGTTTGTAAAACACTTTATGGTAAAAAGACACTATGTTTTTGTGCTGTTAGCCACATAGAAATTAACACTAACGTTAGTTAAAAAATAACTAATAATGTTCAATTTTGAAACTTGAGAGACCAATAGTGCTGACTTGAAACATGAAAGACCAATTGCGTTCACATGGTAAATTTTAGGAATCAGTAGTGTAGTTTTCCTTTTTTTTTTTTTTTTTTGAGAATCAAATTTGCTAACATTAATTTTTTATATTGTATTCTTTTTTGAATATAATATAATCCCTTTTATGGAGATGGCCTATGGCTAGATCTTTTGCTTCCTCTTATTTAAGTGGATAAAGTTCTTATTGTTTGAAAAGTCGTCCAACAGAACATAAAAAAGTTTCCAAAACATTTTACTTAACAAATCATTACAAATAAACTTTGCAACATAAAAAACTCTCCAAAGTCCAAGGACAATTCCTCTCTCATCATGGTTCAACTATTGATCGCCATTAATTGGCAGTTGACCAGTATTGACTATCTGTGGATTTTTTCCCAAATGCCTTTTTTTTTAATTATAAAATTTTTGAATAAATTCAGACTTTAGGGTCAATATTAACATTTGAGGCTCCCAAATGAACCAAAAAACACACAATGTTTTATTAGCTCATTTTCAATATTGCAACCAAATACATGACAATGAGTCAATTTTCTGACAAATATTCTCAATCAAAACAAATGGAGCATTCGTTTCATAGGAAGACTTTTAAAAATTCTTCTTTGGCCCCTTAAGGATTAAAGTCATTCAAAGCGAAATTTTGGAGAATTTTAACACTTTTATAACTCAACATTATGCAACCATCCAAAATTAACTTTTGGCAAGTTATATTTTGGATTCAAGGTGAGCATGCCATCATTCATTATTTCGGTTATAAAAAAAATTATCAAACCAATTTATCCATTTTATTCCCATTCCCAAACCAATTGTTTACATAATTTAATATGAAGAAGTATAGCTCTAAGGAGTTTATCATTGATATTAGGGTGCTTTGGATGATTTTACTCGAAGAGAAACATCACATACCTTTGGGCCTCGACTAAAGAAGTAAAAGCTTGGGTTTGTGTTGGCACTGTTAAATATTAGCATTGATACACCATATTGAATATCCTAATATGGATGCAGAAGTGAAAGCATAAAGTATAGAATACAATAACACATGAGGGTTATGTGGTTCAGCCTAATGACCTACATCTACGGAGGAAACCCTAAAGGGTTACATCAATAATATATTATAGTATAGTACAAATCCTGTGTTACAATGAATCATAACATGTGTATATATAGTAGACTAAACCCTAGACTAATAGACTTCTAGTACAAGTAGGAGACTTGGCTTGCACATAAAGTAGAATTAGGCTTGGGCCTATGCTAATGGGCTAATATATCTCTAACAAGCACAAAGGTATAAATCATTAAATTTTATTTTTAATTAATAGAAACTAATACCTCCTCTTCACTAGTTTACTTGGTATACAAAGCCTTTTCAATTGTCTACTTTGAAAATTTTGAGTATTGCCATTATTATTAATATTTTATACTCAAGCAACCTCAAAGAGTCTTAAACATTTATATTTAGCATGTTCAACTTAAAATATTCCAATTGAGGTTTCTCTCAGCAATCAAGCATGAAATGAGATGCTTAATTCTTTGCTCAATCAATATTTCTCTTGACGAAATAGATTTTGGATTTAGTGGATCCAATATCATTGCTAACCTAAGAAAATTAGGGGACTAATTCATGAAAAGATATCTCCCAAGGAGTATCTTTGCCTAATATTTTCTTTCTCCGCTGAAGTTTTATAATTGGTTTGGACCATCATTTTATTATTTTCTATCTTCTTTGCAGGCATGAGTCTGAAATTATCCAACACATTGTGAAAGGAATTATGGATAAATTGAGTTCTAAATCCTCAAGCATTAACAAAAATTTGATAGGAATAAAATCTATGGTGGCAGAATTGATCCCTTCGTATTTAGGTTTTGGGAACAATATTTACATGATGGGGATTTGTGGTATGGGGGGTATGGGAAAAACAACTCTTGCTAGTGCTATATATTATGAGTATTCTGATCATTTTGAAGGTTCTAGTTTTATTGCCAATGTTAGGGAAAGATCAGAAAAAGGTGAACTTTATAAATTACAACAACAATTGCTTGATGAAATTTTGGAGGGAAGTAATACAAAGATCTACAATGTCCAAGTAGGAAATAAAAAAATCAATAGTAGTGGGTTACGTCATAAAAAAGTTCTACTTGTCCTAGATGATGTTAATCATAAGGACCAATTAGAAAAATTGGCCGGAGAGCATGACTGGTTTGGATTGGGGAGTTGGATCATCATAACAACTAGAAATGAACATGTGTTGGTCCAACATGGAGTGCTTAAAATATATAAGCCTAATGGATTAGATGATGATGATGCCTTAACACTTTTTTATTCAAAAGCCTTCAAAACGGAGCAACCCAAAGAAGGTTATATGCAGCTCTCCCAGAAAGTTGTGGAATATGCTAGTGGCCTTCCATTAGCTCTTGTTACTTTGGGTTCCTTTTTGGTTGGAAGAACAATAGAAGAGTGGCAAAGTGCATTGGACAGTTTTGAAAATATTAAAGGAGATATACATGATATACTTAAAATAAGTTACAATGGACTAGAGGAAATGTGGAAGGAGATATTCTTAGATATTGCGTGTTTCTTTAGAGGGCAGGAGAAAGATGAAGTAATACAAATATTAGAGAATTGTGGTTTTGATGCAAGAATTGGTGTAAGTGTTCTTGTGGAAAGATCTCTCCTAACGGTGGATGACAGAGGATGTTTTAGGATGCATGATTTACTATTAGAAATGGGTCAAAAAATTATTCGTTTTGAATCAGGTGGAAAGGTTGGAAAGCAAAGTCGGTTGTGGCTTGTTGAGAAATTGCTTCATGTATTGGAGAACGATATGGTAAGAAAAATGACAAAGTTATAATTTTATTTCAATGAATAATATTGAATTGTTATAGTAAAATAATTTTGTTCAATAAGTATTTATGTAATGAAATGAAAGAATAAAACATTCATTTACCAATTACCATGCTAATATATTGTCAATGATGATCTCCTATATTTTGAAAACATATATTATCTCTTTGTAATTGTTTATGAAATTGAATTTATTTTCTTGATGTAATGAACTAATTATTCATCTCTGGGTTACTACCTAGAACAAAAGGCTATCTTAGCATTTTTTTTTATTATAAAAAAAATCATTCTATAGGCTTTATTTTCTTTTTCCATCACTTTAAAAGTAATGTTGTGAATCCCCCTCCACCCCCCCCCCCCCCCCCCCCTTGGTCTTGAATTTCTAAAAGGTAGAAGTGCACCTTTCAAGTTTTAATGTATGAATTTTAAACAGATTAATAAGAAAAAAAAGACTTAAAAAAAAGATGTAATACAATCTATTAATAGGCCTTTATATGTAGTACATTTTACTATTAACATATGATGTTGTACTATGATCTATTAGTTACTAATGAGACTCTTTAGAATCCATTTGGGTTAGTTTTATGAAAATTCATGTTTTGAAAACTTTAGAAGTTGTGTTTAGAAAATGTATTTTTCAAAATGAAATCAAGTATTTGGTCAAATATGTAGAAATTATTATTGATATGAAAAATTGTGGCGTGAAAATGCAATTTTCTAGTGATTTTCATGAGCTGCTATTTGAATATGCAACTTTTCTTCTATTATAAAAATGTAATTTTCCTAAAAATGGAAAACCAAACACCAATCTTATTGCACTTTCATTTAAATTTCTCTTTTTCTCTACAAAATCGCAATGCCAAATGGTATATAATTTGATGTACATTTTCCTATTTTTATATATTAAATTTGCAGTTGGGCCCAACATATTGGAGGGCCTTTAAAGGAAATATATATTTTAGAGAGTTTTATTGATGGAAAACTTAGGGAGTATATATTTTCTAATCTCCTTTACAGCTTTAAAAATGGTGTAAAAGTTGAATAATTTTAGTATTCTTGTCATTTGATTGTGCAAAACTGCAAATCACCAAGCCTTTGCTTTTGAAATCTTAGGCAACAGAAGCAATTCAAGCCATAGTCGTTCAATATGAGAAAAATGATTTTAACTTTGAAGAAGTTCCTGAAGTGTTATCATCAAAGATGTCTAATCTTAGATTGATGATAATTCAGGAGACAGCAAACTACTTCTGTAACCGAGGAAATCTTGTTGTTCCTAATAACCAAAGACAACTTTTTGTTCCTAATCAACTAAGGCATCTTTCATGGGACCACTGTCCTTTAAAATGTTTGTCATCCAGTTCCCAACCAAAGGAGCTTGTTCAACTTGACTTGTGGGGAAGCAGAATTGAATATCTTTGGGAAGGAGTAATGGTAATTTTGTTCTTTTTAACTGCCTTTCTATTGCCTTTTATTATCTCTCTCTCTCTTTGTTTTTTTTTTTTAAGTGTAGCTACAAATACTAATTTCTATGTTTAACGAAAACTCTCTTTTATTTTTTTGGTAATAGCGTTCAGTCAACT
The DNA here is from genome assembly GCA_028535165.1 of Quercus tomentella. Lineage (NCBI taxonomy): Eukaryota > Viridiplantae > Streptophyta > Magnoliopsida > Fagales > Fagaceae > Quercus > Quercus tomentella. The sequence continues at coordinate 2,218,253 of JAPQVY010000144.1, forward strand.
TAAAGTTCATTAATCTTCGTGGTTCCAAAATCCTTATTAGGACACCTGACTTTTCAGGTGTTCCGATGCTTGAGGGACTAGACCTTTCTGAGTGCCATAGCTTGGTAGAGATCCACCCATCTATTGGACAACTCAGCAAGCTCAGGTATTTACTTTTGGAAGAATGCGAATCTCTTACCAATCTTCCCTGCTTATCTGCTGTAATGCAGTCCCTTACGGAGCTTGAACTTGCATGGTGCTCAAAAAACAGTTCGTTTCCGAAATTTACGGGAATTATGAAAAGCCTATCGAAACTCACTTTGTGTTGGACTGCTATTAAGAAAGTACCACCCTCATTGATCAAGTGTTTGACTGCCCTTACTTTCTTAGATTTAAGAGCCACAAATCTCAAATGTCTTCCAAGCAACATGGATAATTTGAGGTCTCTTCAAACGCTCTATCTTAACTATTGCAAAAAGCTAAAATCGTTGCCAAGGCTTCCATCAACTATAAGATTTATAGAAATGAAATATTGTGATTCCCTAAAATGGTTACCAGCACGGGTCAAACTGAGTATCTGGTCACAACCTCTCTCCCAATGGCTTCCGTATGATGAGAGGTTCAGTCGAAAGGAATTTACAATATTGTTCTATTTCCTACAGGTAATCTCTATTCTCTCTGTCTCTCTGTCTCTCTCTGTCTCTGTCTCTCTCTCTCTCTCTCTCAACTTGTTAAATAATAACAATTAACAATAGTTGTGTTTTGGGTACAAGTACAGGGACTCCTTTGTCGTAAAACCGTTTATGGAACTTCTTCCAAAGGGGAAGAGGATGGATCTATAACTGAGTTTCAGATAATTATGCCGTCATGTTTAACTGAAATAGTGGGGAATTCAATAAGCATAGAGCTGCCTTCAAATTGGTATAATAGTAAATGGATAGGATTAGCTCTCTGGGCATCAGTATCACATATATCGTCGATATTTGGTATTAGAGATCATGAGGTAGCCGTTGGTAAAATGCCTCAAAATCACTGTGCCTTTGAACTTTTTACTACCCAGATAAATGTTAAGGTCAAAATTAAACATTGCTTCAATAATTACCTATTGTATTTGTCTCGTGATGAGTGGTTTGCTACTGTTGGGAATGGTGAATGCCGTCAAATTAAGGTTATATTTGAGGGCGATAAGCTATATGAGATGGAGACGGAATTTGGGGTCAGTTTGGTATACGAGCAAAATGTGGAAGAGTTCAACCAAACAAATGCACAATGTTTGATTGCAAGCTTTGGGGAAGTACCCATCTATAAATTAACTGGTAATGACCATCTCAACCATCCTTCCCATTAATGTCCAATCCTTTTCTATCTTATTTTCTTTCTAACTATACATATGGTTTTGTCATTGGCAAGTAAGTCTCGTCATTTTTCTTTTTCTTCTTTTGGCTCACCATGCGCAAGCAATCCCAATCACCCTGTACTTTCTGAGTTCCTGAAAATTAAACTTAAATTTTGCCACATGAGTTAATTGCCAATTGTCTAAGCCTTTATATCATCATCACTTACAAGAATATGATCTAGATAGGAAATACATTCTCAAGCTTCACCCATCACATTTCTTTATGGATTTTGCTAATGTAGATCTTTCAATCCTAATTTGGCATCCTATTTGTAACTATCAGATATTATGCTATTTTACATATTCATTTTGTATTGGCAAATGCAATACAACTTTTCCTAATAAATTTTTGAAATGTAAAAGCTAGAGACTGTAAAGTATTTCCTTCCTTACCATGTATATTCTTTGTAATCATTGGTGTCATGCCTAACAAAACCTGCAGGAAGCAAACTCCAATTACACTCATTAGTAATGAGTGAATTATTATTATTATTATCATACTAACTCAGGTTTACACATATATGCAGTTGGGGATGATGATGAGGATGAACGTTATAAATTTTATGAAATTTTATAAGGTAGATGGTTCAATCCTATTATGGCATCCCATTTGTAAGTGTTCAAGTATTATGCTAATTTTCATATTCACCTTGTGTAGTGCTAGCAAAAGCAAGAGAAATTTTCATCATAAATTTTTGAAATGTGAAAACTAGAGACTGTATAGTTACTATAGTACTTCCTTCTCTACCATGTCTATACTTCATATAATCATTGGTGCTATGCCTTCCAGAAAGGGCAAGGAGGAACTCCAATTATACTGATTATTCATTAGGTAAATATTAGGGTAAATTACAATTTATCTACTTATGGTTTAATCGAAATTTAAGTTCTTACATATGGTTTGGAATTTAACACTTTACCTACCTGAGGTTTGACCAAAATTTAAGTTGCATACCTGTGGTTTGAAATTCCATGATGTAAGTGTTTCGTTGGATTCTTTTTGATCTCGTATTTTTATATTTTTTTGTGTTTTTTGAGGATAGAGACATAAAAGTGAAGTGAAATTACACATTTAACTATATTTTTAATAGAAGTGGGTTACAAAACTTTAAGTAAACTAACTTCAGGTGGGTAAAGTGTCAGATTTCAAACCATAAGTAGGCAACTTAAATTTTGGCCAAACCACAGGTAGGTAAATTGTAATTTGTCCTAAATATTATTATTATTATTATTATTATTTTTTAATTATAGTACCATACTAACTCATGTTTTCACATATATGTAGGTGATAACAATTTAGGTCTCTAGAAGATGACGCTCATGTCTTACTTATACTTTAACTGGCTACTAAATAGTGAAGATTTTCTTGGCTTGAATTTCAGTTGAGGCTACTGCTACTGGATGTGCATAAGCATTTCAATCGATATGACTATTTTTTTTGGTTGAAAATCCTTTTATGTTGTATTGAATTTGTAAATGGTTTCGGTTATAATGATTTGGAAATGTATTCAAGTGACATATCCTTGTATCTTGTTTTATAATGACTATAGAATATGGTCTTTTCTTTTATTTTTTAAAGGGGTTTTAGTCTGTACCAGTAATAATGATTTCTACAGGATGGCGTTCAATTAAGCCTGCCGTTATTGGATGGTATACAAGCTATACTTTCAGTTAACTTTGCACAATTCTCTTGTGTAGTGATTTTGATTTGATGTCTATGAAAGCATGAGTTGTGAATTTTGTTAAGTTCTAAAGACTTAGGAACTAATGTATTTAGAACTCTAATGTGTAATGTTGGCAAACCATGATCAAAACAATTGTTAGTCGTGTTTAGACTTGCTCAAAGTGTGTGCATTGTATGTAAAGTTGGAATTGAGTGGCTGCAGAAGTATTAGTGACTTTCGGCCTGGCTCGATCGATCGAAGGACAGGCTCGACCAATCGAATCTCGGGCAGAATGTTTTTTCTGCAGATTTTTCCAACTCAGCCCTAGCCTATTAAAACGTGTAGGGTTTTATGTTTTGCCTTAAGTATAAAAGGCAAACCCTAGCTACGTTTTAAAGGTTGCTCTAGTTGTTGTGTGTGTGGATCTCTTGTGAGATCTAGAGGTGGTTGCCTTCACACATACTTAGGATTATCATGAAGGAGATTTGATTGAGAGCTTGATGATCATTCAGTTGCTGCACTAAGAAGCTTAAAGAAACACAAGCGGGTGTGCTTGTACTTGCTGGAGAATCCAAGAAAGAAGGAGTTCGTGGTCTCGGAGCTTGCACGTGGTCGTGTCAATAAGTTTCTACTGGTGGGTAGCAATAGGATGTTAGTGGTCTAAGTCCTATTGTAAAACTTCAATTCTTTCATAGTGGATTCAAGTTTACTTTGAGGATAGCTAGGTTAAATCCTCCCCAGGTTTTTACCGGTATGGTTTCCTGGGCCATCATATCATTGTGTTATTTATATTTCCACTACTATGTATGATATGATTGTTTGATTATGATAACATAGATCTGAAATTTGGACTAAGTAATAACTTGGCTAATTAACTAGGTTAATCCAATTGTGTTTTAAGGGGTCTAAAAACATACAAGTGGCATCAGAGCCTCTGTTTGTTTCGATTGATCAAGTCTGTTTTTTCGATCAATCAAAATTGGTTTTTAAAAATTTAAGGAAGCCTCTGTCTGTTTCGATCAATTGAAACTGATTTTTCGATCAATTAAAAATTGTGAATCAGTTTTTTTTTTAAAAAAACTGAGTTTGACTTGTTCAAACTCACTTTTCAAGAGTTTTTCAAACTTTTTTCTCTCTCTTCAAATCGGACAAGGCTTACCATCAAATTTTTGTCATTTTCCTCCGTTCTTTTTGCAAGGTTTTCCTCTCCCAAGGCTAGTAAGACTTTTATACCCTTCTTTTTGCATTTTTATTTCATTTTTCATGCATTAATTCATGGTTTTTGGGTAAATTTTCAGACCTATGCAAAATTGAGATTTTTGATGATTTAAGCCATATTTTCTGAAATTGATCAATGGGTTTTTGTTCTAGGATGTTATAAACTTGATCTTGATGGTTTAATTTGATCAATTTGCTGAATTTTGAGAAATTGAAATTTCTAGGGCTTGTATTTACCCGATTTGGGGATTTTGTTCAAATTGGGTTTAATTAATGAAATTGGCTTGTTGAATTGATGTAATTGATCATTCTATTTTGTATTATAACTTGTGTGATGATCAATTGGTCAATTTTTTACAAATTGAACAAGTGGTTTTTAAAATTTTGGGTTTTTTGTTAGAAACTCTATGCTCAAGCCAATTTTGTAAATTTGAACTTAAATTGAACTTAGTTTCCTTGCATTAGAGCATGCATAATGACATTTAACTGTTCATGCATCATATAGATTTTTGTTCTATATTTTTTTTTGCTAACTTGCAGTTTGCCCTTGGTGTGTTTTTTTTTTTTTTTTTTTTTTTTTTTTTTTTTTTTTTTGTCTTTGTCTTTGTTCTTATCCTAGCACCATGCCTAAGAAGACTAGAGCCCATAGGACACCCTCCACTTTCTCTAAGTCTCCCTCTAGGAGTGAGTTGTTTTGGAATGACAAAAGCAGAGAGATTTATGAGAAGCTGAACATTAAAAGAAAGATATGGGCTGAGCGTTCTGTTGTGTTAGATGAGCTTGATCCTACCATTAGGGCAATCTTTGAGAGTAGAGGCTGGTTGTTTCTGTTGGAGGTAGATCATCTACCCCCGACCGCCATGATTAGAAAGTTCTTTTCAAATCTCTCTTGCCACATCTATGATTCCAACACCCTTGTTAGGAGTTGGATACGAGATGTTGAGTTCACCATTACCCCTAGGATAGTGGCTGAAGCTTTGGGGGTTCCGGTCGTTAGGGAGCCTGTCTATCCTTATGAGGAGTCTCCACCCCTTAATGACGTTATGTCATACATCACCAGGTCTTCAATCCAGCGGGGTTTTGATCCTTGGATCACGTTCACTGAGCTTACTGAGACTACCTATCTCTTCTTTAAAATAGCGTGTTATTCTTTGTGGCCTATTTCTCATCTCCACACCATCCCTCTTGAGCGATGTGTGTTTTTGTATGCCTTTGTTTTTGGTGCGTCTATTAGTTTTCCTCATCTGTTTCTTCGTTCTTTGAATGAAGTTCATAGGAGTTTTGTCGTCGCTCATGCTCTTATTCATCCTATTTTCATTCATAGGATTTTGTTGTTTCTCAGTTTAGTTGACTTCCCTGCTGGTGAGCTCGTACATGTTATAGCTCCCATAGGTGCTACCTTCCTTAGGCAAAGAGCTGCTCATTTGAGAGTTGGTTCTACGCGTCCTAGAGGTGAGTCTTCTGGTGCTATACCCCCTCCTCCTTCTACAGGTGCTACTACGACTGAGGCGTTTGCTGATGCTGCTGCTGATGCTGATGTTCCTCCACCGACTACTTCGGATGATTCAGACATTCGACATATGTTAGATCATGTCTTGACTGTTTAGGCGGCTCATGGACAAATTTTGGTGGACGTGCTCAATGAGATCCGTGCCCTGTGAGCAAAGTTGGCACAGTTTCGACGATCCTCACTGCCACCTCCTTTCGATGATGGATTTTGATTGCCTTTTGGCATTCCATCAAAAAAAGGGGGAGTACATTTAGTACATTTGGGACACTTGTAGAGGTTTTTGTTCTCAAGGGGAGAGATTTTTTTGTTTTGTTTGTTGGAGCTTGTGGAGTTTAGATTGTATCTAGGTGCTTCACTTTGTATTTACCTTTTTTAGCTCTTGATGTATTTTTATTGGGCTATTCATGTTAGGGAGAGATACATTTATTGTTTTATATGTTTCTTGTTTCACTACTTATTGATTTATATTTATGAGTTATTCATTGATATATGTCTTTATTTTGTGTTGAGTGAAATTAAGAATTTATTTTGTTTACTTATATTTTCCACACATGCGTTTATGCATTTTGTTTAGTGTTTCAGGAAATATACAGGTTGATTCAATTGAGTTGCTGTCTACACTTGCAACAGATGGATAGTAGTTAGGATTGGATTTGTTATAATGGGCATTTTTTTTGTAAAGGGCTTTTCTTTGTAAACTTTGAGTTTTTAGTTGTGTTTTATCACGGATTGCCAAAGGGGGAGTTTGTTAGGTTCTAAAGACTTACGAACTAATATATTTAGAAATCTAATGTGTAATGTTGGCAAATCATGATCAAAACAATTGTTAGTCATGTTTAGACTTGCTCAAAGTGTGTGCATTGTATGTAAAGTTGGAATTGAGTGGCTGCAGAAGTATTAATGACTTTCGGCCTGACTCGATCAATCGAAGAACAGGCTTGATCGATTGAATCTCGGGCAGAATGTTTTTTTTGCAGATTTTTCCAACTCAGCCCTAGCCTATTAAAACGTGTAGGGTTTTATGTTTTGCCTTAAGTATAAAAGACAAACCCTAGCCACGTTTTAAAGGTTGCTTTAGTTGCTGTGTGTGTGAATCTCTTGTGAGATCTAGAGGTGGTTGCCTTCACACATGCTTAGGATTATCAAGAAGGAGATTTGATCGAGAGCTTGATGATCATTCAATTGCTGCACTAAGAAGCTTAAAGAAACACAAGCGTGTGTGCTTGTACTTGCTGGAAAATCCAAGAAAGAAGGAGTCCGTGATCTCGGAGCTTGCACGTGGTCGTGTCAGTAAGTTTCTACTGGTGGGTAGCAATAGGATGTTAGTGGTCTAAGTCCTATTGTAAAACTTCGATTTTTTCATAGTGGATTCAGGTTTACCTTGAGGATAGCTAGGTTAAATCCTCTCCAAGTTTTTACCAGTATGGTTTCCTGGGTCATCATATCATTGTGTTATTTATATTTCCGCTACTATGCATGATATAATTGTTTGATTGTGATAACTTAGATCTAGAATTTGGACTAATTAAGTAATAACTTGGCTAATTAACTAGGTTAATCCAATTGTGTTTTAAGGGGTCTAAAAACAAACAAATTTTATAAACGTTTAGAAGCTACTACTTTTTATCAATCACGTTGTACGATTAGCTAAGCATTAATGCAGTCTTCATTCTAGAATATATCCTTGCAATTAAAAAGTCAACAAACACTGTTGGAAGCTTCGAACAAGTTGATAGTTAATGTAATCTTCTTTGATTTTTTCAGGGATTTGTCTAGTTGATAGTTATGGCCAAACCACTATATTGTTAATATCTTTCTTCAAATTAAATTAGCATATCAAGCCAATGTAGAAGCTGACGTTGCTAAAGGAATCTGCTGACAACATATAGAAGCTAATGTCAATCTTGGAGCATATTATGGAATGTGGATAATGATTAAAATCTTGACTTGTAATGAAGCACATATTTAGGAGCTGTGACAGAAGGGACTTTTATATGTGAGCAGTCAGCATTACGTTGATTGAATGCTATGTACACTTCTAAAATGATTGTGAGCTACAGCAGTTCAAGTACATTAAAAAATATAGCATATCATTTGAGAAGGTACCAATACACCTTTCAATATTAGATTAAGTTAACATTAATCTAATTTAAAATTAAAATCTACTAAATTGGCAGACAATAACTTCAACTAGCCCGAACAAACCGTTTCTAATTACCAAAAGAAATTGTACAAATAGCGCTCTGTGAATTTTGGATTCAAGTTGTAAAACAACTGAAGTTCCCCTAGCTTGCATACACGGGTTCATTTGCAGCATAAGAATTCATATCAAATTAATTAATATATGATACAGCAGCTATGTGACACAATCTATATCTACATACACTATGGCTTCTTTCAATTTGCACTGTGAAAAAATGGGGAGCTGATGTCAGAAAATTTTGATGGATATGGCACGTCTGTTGGTTGGAAAACATGGGATTTGATTCGGCAGTCTAAGCAAAAGTGGGGAACTGGGTTTCAGAAAGTTCAAACAATTTAATCAAGCCATAATTGCCAAACTAAGTTGGATGCGATTGCTTTTGACCAAGACATCCTTTGTTTCAAGTGTTAAGAGGCAAGTATGGACATATAGCAAGAAGTGGCAAAGGTTGTTGAAGGGAAAGGACTATTGATATGGAGAGGTTTTGAAAAAGCTGTAATAAGTGCATGATATGTAGGTGATACTAATAGCATTGATATGTTGGAGGGTCTTTGGATTCCATGGGTCCAGGGATTTAAAGCCAACCCAAATGGTAATCTGGATTTGCAAAGGAGTCTTTTATTGTAGATGATCTTATAAACCATGAGGCTTGAGGTTGGGATGAGGCATTGATAAGTAATAGTTACGGGCCCGTGTGATGTATGTAATGATCGATTTTGTAATGCAATATATAATATATAACTTATTTTCTAAAATATTTGTAGTATCATCAATTAAAATTATTCATCTATTATAAATATCTTTCATGAAAATATTTAATCTTTAAGTGTATTAAACTATTAATTTAACCCATTACAAAACCAACCAGGGCAAGCTTTTTTTTTTTATTTACATATATATATATATATATATATATATATATATATATATATATATACTAAAATAAACAATACCATATTGTTTTCTTTCTCAACTAATGAAAATTTTATGTTCACTAAAAATAAAAAAACTATATATGTGGGGGTGATAAACCGAGAAGCCCATACTAATGTATATGTTGGGCTAGGGGCCTGGCCCAAGGAAGAACTCCTCCTCGGACAGGCCAGGCCGAGGAGAAAGGGAACGCATCAGACCACTCCATGAAAGAGGGTAAGTATTAAGAAAGAAAAGGACAAAGAGAGGCATGGAAATATCTAAGAGAAAGCTGCTGCCAATGCATTAAGTGTTCTGTAACTAACTGAATCCTGCTTTCCAGCCTTTACAACCACTTCCAATGACTTTGGGTAGGGGTTGATGGGACAAGTATTAGCACCATAAATCTAAATCTACACGTGGACGGTGGAGATGGGAGGAAGATAGTATAAAATAGAAAGGAGGGGAACAAAGAGGAGGGGGACAGAGGATGAAGAATGAACCTCCTCATCAGACAAAATCCGAGAATGACTCTCCCTAGTAAACTAATGTTATTTTTCTCTCTTTATCACTCAGACATGTTGGTCGCTCGTCTGATTCGCTAAGGCTTGAGTTTCCAACCCATTCTCTACAAATTAATTGTATTGGGCTCACTGGACCAAGGTTCCATACATTTTGGACTTGGATCCCAAATTATGACCCTACAATTGGCGCCATTTGTGGAGACCCGGTGTTTTAGCAAATTGAATGCTCAACATACCGAAACAATGCAACGATGTATCAACCATTGATGGAAGAGATCATTTTGGTTGTGGTGCATGCTACACGGAGAATTGCTCCGTGCAGAACAATATTGGGGGCTTTTAGCATTAAATGTACGTCTTATGCCTCCGTCAAGGGCCAGTTTCTCACAGACCTAGCGGCCAAAACTGCTAAACCCTTGCCAGTTGAAATGACAGAAGCACAAGATGTATATGGAAATTAGTTAGTACGGTCTCGCGGCATGGAATCCTTTGTCCAGAGTAGCGCATATTGATGGCACTACGAATCAAAGATGATCCGAAGTTGGGCTGACTAAGACATCTCTATGAAGTGCTTAAACAAAACCTGAATCCTAGATGGCTCTTCGGACCACAGGTTTAGAGGAAACTAACTACACTGTCATCCTTTCATTTATTTAAACAAAACCTAACGCATGCTTGAGTACTCGGACTAGATGCTTAGGAGAATTAACACTATAACATCATTATAATTGTTAAACAGAACCCTAGTACATAATGGTCCCCTCAGATCACTCACTTCAAATTCTACACTCTTTAATGGTTGCACTGTTTGCAGCGTAGAGCACACGGTTATTTTCCTGATTAATCCTACATAGTTAACTTATTCAAAGTTAGCAGTCGGGTGCCACTGTCAATTATGATAAAGCCGAGGTAACGACTTTTCATTACAATCAACAGCATCAATTCTAAGCCCTATTTGAAAAAAAAAATATCAACGCACCCATTCATGAAACAATTATTGCAAAAGAGGAAAGACTCATAAAGTAAAAATGAGGTTCTCATTTATCAAATAAAAGGAAAGTACATCATATACAAAATGGCTTAGGCAAGCCCGTTTCAAAGGCTAACTATATAGAAAAAAGAGAAAACTCATAGGAACGCTAGATCCACAATCTTGTTCTAGCAGCAATCGAGCTAGTATGGATGGTACCGGCGATGAGAAAGAAGAAGTAGCAGATACGCTAGATCCACAATCTTGTTCTAGCGGCAATCGAGCCAGTATGAATGGTACCGGCAATGAGAAAGAAGAGGAAGCGTAGATGGTACTGACGATGAGAAAGAAGAAGAGGCAGGAAAACTTGATGGACTCCTCTTCTCCTAGTTGCAGGATGTTCTGCTATCAAGGCTGAGAAACTGGTGAGACTCAAACCTTGTCGCACCAAAAATCTGATGCGACCTACACCTGCTTCGGGTCTTGATTGAAGGAGAAGTGATTTCCTTCTTGCTCGGTTGAGAGGAAGGAATGCCTTTGACCTCTGCTTCCTTTGCCTTAACTGCATTATCCTGGATCTTGGCGGCATCCTTGATTTCCAAGGAGGGCTTGTTTTCCTTGCCCTCACCTTTATCCTTAGCCACCTCATCCCCTAGACTTTGATCACCATCAGGGTGGGGTCCCTGGAAATACCCAAAGGAATAAGAACTTGAGGTTCCTGTAGAACCCAAGGATCTGTGAATAAGGAAGAATGATTCCCCCAAAAGTGTCTTATATAGAAGACAAAATCTAGTGGAAATTAATTCGCTCAAGTTCCAAAGAGAGAGTTATGGGTGAAAATAAATCCCGCACAATTTCCAAAAAAGTCTTTAAACCGTTGGATCTGTGTCACTTCGTGAGGACCATAATGGAGGCGTGCCTCGTGTACCGAAACATCAGGAACGTGACCTGGGTAAATTAAGAAATAAGCTTGTTGTTAGAAATGGGAAAAAGGGACGTGAAGGAGTTTTTATCACATCGAGATCCTCCTTTCCTCCCAGGAAGAAGAAAAGAAGGATCCCGAGGGGCTAATGTGGGGGTGATAAACCGAGAAGCCCATACCAATGTATATGTTGGGCTAGGGGCCCGGCCCAATGAAGAACTCCTCCTCGGCTAGGCCAGGCCAAGGAGAAAGTGAATGCATCAGACCACTCCGCAAAAGAGGGTAAGTATTAAGAAAGAAAAGGACAAAGAGAGGCATGGAAATATCTAATAGAAAGCTGCTGCCAACGCATTAAGTGTTCTGTAACTAACTGAACCATACTTTCCAACCTCTACAACCACTCCCAACGACTTTGGGAAGGGGTTGATGGGACAAGTATCAGCACCATAAATCTAAATCTACACGTGGACGATGGAAATGGGAGGAAGATAGTATAAAATAGAAGGGAGGGGAACAAAGAGGAGGGGGACAGAGGATGAAGAATGAACCTCCTCCTTGGACAAAATCCGAGAATGACTCTCCTTAGTAAACTGATGTTATTTTTCTCTCTTTATCAGTTAGACATGTTGGTCGCTCGTCTGATTCGTTAAGGCCCGAGTTTCCAACCCATTCTCTACAAATTAATTGTATTAGGCTCAATGTACCAAGATTCCATACATTTTGGACTTAGATCCCAAATTATGATCCTACAATATATATTTACCCTTTTTAAAATTTTCATTTACACCTATTATGAGCTTTGCAAAAAAACTCAACAATGATTATTATTTTGAATGAGGAGACTTGGAGGATCTGCGTGATCCAAAAAAGTCAATTTGTAATTGCTAGGAGTACTACCAATCTTATTACATTAATTGAACTCAAAATTGATGTGTAATGCAATTCAAATATTCATATAGTTCTCTCTCAAAAAAAAAAAAAAAAATTCATATAGTAAAACTTGTAGTAACTTCATTCATTTATTTATTTTATATAAAGCTTGTAGTAAATGGCATCCGAAGAAAAAAAAAAAAAAAAATTAACGCGGTGCTTCATATGGCTATTAGCTGGTCACCACGAAATTACTCATAGTGTGAGAAGTAGAGAATCAGTGGATAGAGTTCTAATTCTATGAAAAATGATCATTGTTTCAAAAGCTTGGTCCTTGAGGACATTCTTATTTCGGGCATTGCAGATTTGCCAAAAGGTTGTGGGGAAAACAAGTTTCCATCAAGAATCCAAATTAATTGAAATTGGTGAATTAAAGTATATAAAGGAATTTGACATATTCTTTCATGGGCAGAGAAAATAATTATATTCCCCATTAGTTCCTAAATTTGACTTACAAAGAGACGATCCTTAAAAATGTGCATAGGATCTTGGGGGTATTATAAAAAGCAAGTGCCATCCAAGATGATATTTCTGAATCTCTCATGGTAAGTCAATCTGAGGTATGGAGTTGATTTTCCAAATCCATTTCAACTTTCAAGAGAGAAGTCTAGGATGAGGGAATGCCACGTCAAGAGTGATTTGGTAGGTTGACTCGAGGTTGTCTAAAAAAATCTATTCTAAGGAGCCTAAGTTAAAGAGTCAACTTGAATGGAAAAGAAGGGCTTTGCCAAAGCCCTAATGATTATTAAGATCTATTGAAACCAAGTGATAGATTGTGTTGTGGGGAGGCTTAGTGGGCCGAGTCAAGCATCCTATAGAGGCGGAGGTAAGGTTGGGTCAAATCTTAGTCAATCTATTGGCACTGGACTACCACCTTTTAAGGGAATAAAGTTGCGATCTTACCATAAAGTATAGTTTTTGGTGTAATGGCTAAGTGCTTGTACCTAAAAAATTGTATCAAGATTCCAATTCTCTTGTGTATCCCAAATACCTACAAGTCCAAGGTCCATATCCTCCCTGCCTTGTGGTTCCTAAGCTTATCCAATGGTCATTCAGTAAGTTAATAAACATGCCATTTTTTAATTATCTGGGCCGAGTCCTTACTACATATCTCCTTTGTTTAACATAAACTAAGCCCAAATGAAATGACAGACTTCTGTTTTGTGGTGTGATAATTCAAGAGACATTTCCTCTTGAGTGTTGATGCCCAAATCTCCTCATACAGCCCAGGTTCTTTTAGCAAGAAGAGCCTTGTTGCAGTATGAGGCTCGCTTGATACCTAGCCATCCTTATATCTTTGGCTTGGCTAGTTGTGTACTACCCAACTAAGTTTAGTTAAGGTCTTTTTTTTTTTTCTTTTTTTTTTTCTTTTCTTCTTCGGTGTATGCCCCCACAAAAAATGTCTTTAATTTGTCAATTTCGAAGGTTTATTCCTGATTTTTTTTTTTTTTAATACAAAATTATAGACATTCCTATTTATGCTATCATTAACAATAGAAACACCAAGAAATTTTCAAGTTAAGTTGGGTTAAGTCATGATTTCAGTGCAAAATATGTGTGTGTACAGTTGTATGAGGTAAGGTGTGTGTGTAAATTTTATCTATTTTCAAAACTCCAGACTAGTAAGGAATTTTTTTTAATCAATCTTGAGGAGAAATAAATTTTAAATTTTCTGAATTTTTTTTCCCCATGATTTTACAGAAATCATTTAGAACCCTTTTAGTTGCTTGAGAATTCTTCACAATGCCTTCTGTAAATAGGACAAGGTCATTTGTAAAGAAGAGGTGAGTAAAAATTGGACACCCTAAAAGATCTTATGCCCACCCAATTCTTATTGACCACTCTATATTAACCAAACCAAGTACTCCATGCAAATGATGAATATATATGGGAAGAGTGGGCCGCCATTGTCAGATTCCTCGAGAAAATTGGAAGGAATTCCATCTTTTACCGTTCACTAGAATACCAAGACTAGAGGATGACACACGAGGCACAATAAGCTTTAGTCTAGGCAAAGGAAAACAAAAAAAAAAAAAAAAAAAAAAAAAAAAAGAAAAAAAAAAAAAGAAAAAAAAAGAAAAGAAAGATAGACTATGATTAATGAAGCTCCATTCCAACTGGTCATAAGATCAATTTTTAATAACATACTATTTGCCCTTAGAGGTATTCATGCGGAGAGGACATCAACAATATCATGCCTAAGTTTCTTTGTAGAGTGCAAGCATAGAATGTATATGAATGAACTTTCAAAATCTATACTGTAAAGCTTCGCAAAGTAATTCAACACCAACTCTCTAAACCCTCTCTAGAGAGGGTTTAGTTACAAATTATATTAGTGAAAACAAAGTTAAAATGTCAATTTAGCAAGATTGGTTTATTGTTTACATTAATTTCAGTTGAATAAGGGTTCACCAAACTCATTTTTTGAGTTTGCTCAAGTGAGAATGAAGTTGCTCCAACAATCTTATGAAACTTTATTTCTTGACTCTTAATGCTAACTCAGCTATTTTGAATATAATGGTGTTAGTACTTATTTAGACACAAAAATATGCTAACACACCCTAAATCCTACCTCTAAAGTCCTTCATGCATGCATCACAATGATCAGAAAAAGGGTGCATCAGAAAATCCATCTTTATCACCATTGTTCATGCTTCAATTTCAAATCCATTCTTTTTATCCAAATTCTTGGCGAAAAGATGGTAATAGCAAAAAGATTGGTTCTTATTGTCATCATTAACATGGTATTGTCTAAAATGAGTCAGAATTGGTCTGAAATGATTTCCATACGATATTGTGACTCCCCTGGAAAACCTGAACAAACTCTAGAGTGGGTCGGGTTTGATATCATGCACTATAACAGCTAAAGTTATGTAAATTAACGCCTTAATTCAAACCAAAACAATCTTTATATTTTTACTAGAGGCATAAGTCAATACCTCATTACTCTTTCTATTGATTACAGTCCAAAATAAGTTCTCCCATACGAACCTATCTTTGATCAACAAGACATTGGCACTTTTCTCTATCTATTTCGAAGGATTTAAATTGAATGAGGATTGCCCATTGTAACTATGTTTTCCATAGAAACTCAAACTAGCTAGAAAAAGAAAGCCTTTTACAGCACTTTGTAGAATGCCACATCACATTGAAAAAGGTGAATTGATTAAAAATTATCTTATGTCGCATGGATTTAAGTCTTGCCACGTGGGTGGTATAAGAATAGAAAAATCATTTCCTTGAAGATGGAAGATTAATAGTCCCTCCAAAATGAAATATAAATAGAATAATGAAAAAGAAGTGGATAACAAATCAAATAAGGAACTTATTCATTTAAATAACAATCCAATTCTATTACATCAAACCATTAATAATAAAATATAAATCACACCACACCCTTCCAAACAAGTAGCCAATAACAAAAATAAATAAAAAATAAAAAGTAGCCAATATGGCCCCATTCACTGTATATTAATTTCATCCACTAAAATATTTCTTAAAATACCCAAAAAACCAACTCCTTTGATGTCAATTGGGATCGCCCAAAACCCATTCTGAGAATACAGGTGGCTTTCCCTCAAAAATACAATGGCCTTCAGGTACTATTCCATGAAACAGTGAATCCTTGTATACTCTGCTACAAAATCCAATGCCTTAGAAGCCATAGAAGCCTAGGAGCCCTCTCTATTTCCCAGATTCAAGTTTTAGTGCTTGAACTAAATAATAAGCAAGCCCAGCATGTTCTTTTTCAATTACAATCTTCTCTTACTATAATTTTATGACTTTTTGTAAGCCAAATTATGTCCCTCCTAGTCATATATGCTATAGAAAAACTATAGGAAATCAAATTAATGCATATAACAATTTAATATAGAGGGTTATGTTATCCTATGTACTAAAAAATATTGTTATATAATTTGAAAGTTACCTAAGGGTCCCAAAGAGAATCATTTTGCATATCTTCCCATTCATTTTCTTCAATGTCATTGGAGAACGTCATAGACTCTTCCATTGACATTTGCATCCACATCTTGCTGGGTGAGTCAAGAGGGAACTCATTAATGGCCTCAATCTGGCTAGGAGAGAGCCTCACCGTGACCGGTGCCATGTTCGAGCTAGACCCTCCTCCAACCTCAGACACTCCTTGAGAGCCTCGAAGCCTTAAGGCCGCTTCATGAGCCGCCATGCGTATGTGTTCAGAATTAGAGCTAGCAGGGCGAGGGAGGCTGTGAACCAATTCAGGAAAGTTGAGACGTGCCTCATGTCCCCTAAAGTGTAACGCAGCAACATCATAAGCAGCAGCAGCCATTTCAGGTGTCTCAAAGCTCCCCAACCAAATTCTTGTTTTCTTGCCTGGCTCACGAATCTCAGACACCCACTTGCCCCATTTTCTCTTCCGGACTCCTCTGTAGCTAGATGATGCAGCACCATGGCTAGAACTGCTTGTGTTACCGCTACTATTTGGCTCTTCTTCCATCCACTCAACCCAAGTTGCTAGAAAGCTATATTATTGTTTAGTTCAAGTAAATGCCCTGGTGAATGATAGTGTAATCCGGTAAAAAGTATTTATAGATGTGGAATTGTGCGATTTGACTGAAACGTGGTGAATTAACATGGATTGAGGTGAGCTTCCACGTAGTTGCACCATTGAAAATGATGTGAATATGTGCATGGTCACAACTTTCTTCATGTTAATTTGCTTAAACCCAAAAAAGAAAACAAAATAATAAAAAAAGATAAAAGTATTTGAAGGAACCAAAATTTCTACAAAGGACCAGTTATAGCATGCCGAGTTAATTCATTTTGAATATTTATTTGGTGATTGAAGAATTAAAGTTGTATGGAATTTGTAGCAGGACCAATAAGATAAAAATTGAGGGACATAGTGTTTCCTATTTAGAACGCGGTTTCTCTGCAGGTGGCATTAAAAAGTTTGGACGCACTAATCCCACATTTGGAGCTGAATCTTAGATCAGGCTAGAGATTAAGATTGTTGTACAGTTTTCTTTTAGAAAAGGTCCATTTTTCTTGGGCATAAAATCAAAGCACGAATAATATGAAAATGACGTTATCATAAGAGATTTATGAGATCATGAACAGAATCTCCTGAATGACAAAAAATAAAATAAAAAAGAATTGAATAAATTATAGACAGGATCTGATAAATGACAAATAAAAAAGGAGTTGGACAAGGAATCACAAAAGTACAAATTGAATAAAGCCCTAGATAACGTTCTATAATAATTAATGGATTGTTAAAAAATGTTTTTCTTTTTTAGGAAACAGTAATATTTATTAGAATACACAAACACGAAGTTATAAGAACTACTGAAATTCTAACACACACAACCAATGTGAGATAAACATTTCTATTTTTTTTTAAGGAACAATAATACTTATTAGAATACACAAATACAGAAGTAGTGTATAGAATTTTTTAAACAGACTTATAATATATTACATAACCAGGATTGTTAAAGAGTTGGTTATAATATATTTGTCTGAGGGACAAAATGAAGCTAATATGTTAGAAATTTTAAAAATTTTATACATGATGAGAACATATCTAATCGTAAAAGAGTAATTCAATATTTAATAATTATGTTGTTGAAGTAGTATTTAATACAGTTTATAGCATTTATGGTGTAATTCTTCCTTCATATCATTTTTAAATTAAAATATCTCAATATCTTTTTGCCCCTTGAATATTTAATAATATCCTATATTTTATATTGATATTGTATAGCTAATTTTCTTTTTAAATCATCTACTTTAATCTCTTTCAAAAGTAATAGTTATTTATTTATGTCATTATAGATATAGAACTACTTAACTAATGTGCTATAGTTAATAATATCATATCCATATATCTTACACAACTCCCTTTTTACAATTTAGTGTTTTATTATAGATATCACCAAGTGTGAAATTGGGTTTCATAAAAACTTGTAATTGAAATATTATAATATTGGTATTTATATTTTATGTAAGTGTATTAGTATTGATATTTTGTGTAAGTTAATGGTAGATCACTACTTGGCGAGCTACATATATTAAATTAGTATATTAGTTCACATTTGTATGAATACGTAGAATTAATGAACTTGTAATTTTTGATGTGTTGTTAGTGGAGCACTAAAGCATGAATTCTCAAGATAGATTATTATTAAGATAAGTTCTTAAATCTTAACTCAAATTTTTATACTCCGTATCACTATATATAATTTTGGTACCCCTTGAAAAAAGAAATTGGCTTTGCTAATATGATTATTTTGTGTGGAGTAACATTAATGGACCATACAACTAATCCAATAAGGTACAAGTGTGAGTAAAGAAAAATGTATTTTATATATCGGATATATAAATTTATATGAAATATGATCCTCACACACGATTGTGCATGGGATCGGAATCATGGGATCCAGCTGATATCGCCAAAGCTAAAAAATTGTCCCCACAAGAGGTCTCATATTATTGCCTCGGAACTCACAAAGTCAATCGTGCTTGAAAGTTCCTAAACTGTGAAAAAAGAGGGTAATGATTTATGGGTTTGAATTTTTTTTTTGTCAACAACAATTCTGGCTTTTACAATAACAGTCCTTTAAAATAGATCAAGGACATTGTACTCGTATGGTATGGTAGAGATTATCGAGGTAGTAAAATATTTTTTTTATTTGAAAAAGTGATTTTTTGGGTTTGTCAAAATTCAGAAAGTGATTTAATTTTTTTTTTTTTTTTTAAAGAACTCAAAAAGCTGTTTTCTAAAAAAGAAAAAGTGTTTGGCAAACCTTTTTCTTTCCAAAACATTGCAAAATCAAACGGACCTAATTCACATGACCTACAAGATGACTACAACCACAAAGTGAAGACCAATGCTCTTAAGTGCTGGGAGAAGGGTAATTAGAGATATTCCCTTTGAGAAAATCACATATAAAGTTATCTACTTTAATATTGATCTTGATTTTCAAACATCAATTCCTGAAATTTTCTTTGTTGCATATATTATAACTATGGTGGTCTAAATCAATTGTAAACTTATGTACTTATAGAACGAGTATATTAATTTTATGGTAGTTTATAGCTAGCTCAGGATCAAGTATTTTCTAATATATAAACTTTACATAATTAGATTTATGCTTCCGCTCATTATTCAATCATCACACCTAATCCCACAACAACTTTTCACTTTAAAGGTGTGCATAAAGATATTACATAAATTCCCTTGTATTTCACATGCAAGTTAGTGTACTGAAATGTGTTAGTCTAGCAAGTAATACCTCTTGATTCTCTACAACATATGCTTAAAATAAGAATAATAAGAATAACTTAAGCAATACTAGAGAATTTTTTTTTCTACCCAAAAAAAAAAGAGATATTATTGGTTTCTTTTTTTCCTTTACAGCAAACGGGGAGAGAGATTTAATAAAAACTCAAATTCTCCTTTAGTCCTTTACATGAGAATTACAAAATACCACTTACCCATAAGAATCTTGAAAATTATTAAATTCACATTCAACTTCATATTAACGGAATTCACGAGCACTAGAATTTGTTCAATTTGATGGGTAGATTTATTTAATTTGATCCTTAGTTCCATTGGCAGATTTAGAATTTCACTTTAGGGGGCCAAACTAAATATTAACTAATTAAATAAGTTCCTTCTAAAAAAAAAACTAATTAAATAAGTATATTATTTAATTTAGTAAAGAATGTTAATTTTCATTAGGAATCCCCTTTAACGCTATTCCTAATATTGGAAAAAAAAATTTTATAATTTCTTCAAAATAAAAATCAATATTTCAATTATATAGTATATAACTAATTAAATACATAAATATGATTTGCTCATTCACACAATGCCTTACTAACAACAATAGTTGAAGGTCATATGATAAATTTGATAATATATTGTGATAACTTTGACAAATATTGAATAAAAATAACAAAACTAAAATTTTAATCTTCAGAAAAAAGTATAGAATCAACAAACTCACAAATCGTACACAAGTGATGCAATTAATTACCATTACAATAACAAAAATATATTACATAATATCCAAAGAATAGTAAAAATATATCAAATTGTTAAAATATATCAAATTGTTATTATTGTTGTTGTTGTAGTAATATTATAAGTTATAAGTTATAACCAATGCCAAAATGAGACTTCTAGTATATCATCATTTTCATTTTTGAAATTTTGTCTACATTTGCCGCAATATAAAAATAAAAATAATAATCACATTTGCGCTATATCTCAAAAATTTTAATCATAACTAAAGTTTTAAAGAATTATTTATATAACCCAAATCATTCCAGAATATACTTGATTTGAGATTCATTTTATGCCATACAACACCTCCAAAATCTTAAACAGTATGTACCACTTCTTATCGCTTTTGATTGGTTTCTAACGCTTACACATGGACCATTTAACCAAACCCTTCAAAACAATCCAAAAGGACAAGGCCCTACCCCGGCCCGTGGTGATTGAAGAAAAACATTTCTTTTCATAACCTAAAAATGCATAAAACAAAAGCAAAACTAAAAAACATAACCATTCCTTTCTAGCAAAGGATCTCTCAAGTCAAAAGTTTTAAAGTCCCACTAAGAAAAAATAATTGATAGCAACTAAGATAACTCATTCACCGAAAGCTTTCTTTTTGTTCCTATTTAGTAAAAGAGAAATAGTAGATTATATAACACATGATTTTTTTTTTTTTTTACAAATATCACTTTTTATATAAATAATTAACCTACTAGACATTACATTAGGCTGCTTGGTAGCACATTTTGAAAACTAATTTTTAGCTTTTAAAATCTTTAAAAAAAAAAAAAAAAAAAAAAACCATTCCCCTTGTGGTGCCTGATTCAATGATTTTAGTATTCGGCTTTGAAAACAATTTTCAAAATACATTTTTGAAAAAGTTTTAATTTTGTTTATTTAACTTTTCTCTTTAATAAAATACAGTGCATTATTGTAAATAAACCACTCATATTTCAAATCATTGCTCTCCTTCATTAGTTTTGTATTTTTCATTTTTTAAGACGACGCCATTTTGGTGGACATAACTATGAGGAATTGTTGAAAGAATTACGTTGGAAATTATATAAATAAAAAGATTGAAATGGAAAAAACAAAAACATTACTAAGAACATGATTTCCTACTGTTTGAGAACTGAATTCTAAACCTTATTATCCTATTATTATTCTACAACTGATATGACTTTGATAACAGTTTCGTGGTACATCATTTGCCATACCTTCCCAATAAAAATCATGTTTGTTTGTTGTTTACGACCCAAAAAAAAAAAAAAAAATCCCTTGGTTTGTTGCATTAGGTGATGATTGATAAAACTTACCATAGAAGGAAAATTTTGAAGTGAAGGTTGATAAACCAAACTCAATCATGACAAGTAACTAGTACTTAAAGATGTTAGTACTAGTACCACCGAGGAATGAAACAAATTAGGACTACTTATAAAAAAATAAAAAAATAAAAGTAGAAAGTTTCTTATCGATACATGATTTGCAGAACAAACATTTTGTTTCCTTGCTAAATAACGAAAGATTGGAGATGCAATTCTCCTCCTGAAATATCAAAATGTTCCCTTGACAAATTAGAAATGATGCATATAATAGTTTCTAAAGCTTATTTGTTTTTGTAGGTAGAATGATAGATAGTGGGGAGGGCAAGTTGCGGTTTGAACTTGAACCATGGATATGAGATATCATAAAAGATATCATTACCATAAAGTTGTCACTTGAATAAACCCCATATGAAGCTTATTAAAGTATGCATGATAATAATTTAATTTATAAATAGATAAGGGTAAAATTTATGTGCATTTACTTGGGTGTTTGTATCAAGGTTATCAATTCCGTACCGTACCAGTCGGTACGGCCGAAATATACAGTACCGGCCAATAATCCGGTACACTCGACCCCCCTGTTTCGTATCGGAAAAAATACCGGCCGTGCCGGCCTCGTACCGATCGTACCGGCCAATTTCGGGCAATACCGGCCGGTACAGAAAAAAGTTTTTTTTTTTTTTTTTAACTTTTGTAATTTTTGAATTTTTGTTAGGACAGAATGGTAACTTATTTGCATTAACTTATTAGTATTATTTGTTTTCTTAGTATGCAATGGTAACTTTTAAGCTTTCTATTTTATTTTTTTATTTTTTTTATCCCTTTTAATTAATACTAAAGTCTAAAACCATGAATAATTAGTTCTGAATTGAGGAAATGTTTTATGGTAAACTTTTATATTTAATATAATATATATATATACACAGACACATACATACATACATGTATATATATATTTATAAATATAAAAAATAGCGGTAAACCCAAAACGGTACACCGGTATTGACCGGTATCCGAAATATATCGTACCTGTGGCCAAACCGGTACGGCCTCCGGTACGGTATTGACATCCTTGGTTTGTATATTAGGTCCTTGATCAAATTCAATCAAGTGATTGCATTGACCAATGAATCATATTGTTGAATTTAATTGTTGTTCAAAATTAAGCAATTAAATTTAATTGAAAAACCCAAGTACAATAACTAAGAAATTCTACATAATTTTTGCCCGTAATAATTTTTATTCATTTAATTTGTTGCTTTTAAAATTATGGGATTTGATTTGTTTTTAGTACCTTTCAAAAATTTTGTAGAAACACCAAAAGAAGGAAGTTATTATTCAATCTTTATTGTATTAGAATAGTAGCCATCTACTTCACATATATAGATTATAGAATACTCATTATTTTTTTCTTTTGCAAAATCATCACCGAATCATTCTCAATCTCACAAATCCCACAATTAGAGAAAAAATAGAACTATAACCCTCCTTTATTTGAAAATAAAAACATCACTAAAGGTCAAGATTAATATTATATAAATATATCAAATAATTGTAGGGATGATCTTGAACTGACATTACAATTATACCTTTCTTGAATAAACTATACTAGAAAATTCGACCTTCATTGCATTGGTCCATAAAACACCTGAAGTCACAAAAATCCATTATGTAGCTAGCTTCCATTTTTGAGTGGGTAACAATTAAGCATACGCCAAGGTTGAAGATGTTATAATTGGCTAATAGGTTTAAGCAACTCTTTGTTGTTATTGGCTTGGACACAAATAAAACCCTTCATTCACGTCAATATCTACACTTTTGAGGGCACCAACTCAGGAGCATATATCACCCAACAACCGAATAAAAATCCTGTCTTATTCGTAATATTCCACTTGTTGCTTCACAAATTACACTGCACCACGCGTAAGAATTTTTTTCCCTTTGAAATTATAAACTTTGATTATTTTATTTAAAAAATTAAATACTACAAATTGTGATGAATGAAATATAAAGTGGAATGCTCAAAACGAGATAATCCAACTAGGGGCATAACACCAATTTTCAATAATTTCAGAATATTCTTAAATTAGTCAATCACCTCATACATGTCCATTAAAAAAAATTATGCGTAATGTTACAAACACAATAATCTTTTTAACGTTTGAGTTGGTTAGTTTTTACAAATTCTTAGTTAAACTCGCTACTAATATCACTTTTTACCTACTAATAACTTGTCACCTTGATATTGATTAAGTTATTTTAGGACCCCTATACTTTGTCAAAATTTTTGCCATTATTTGATAATATGTGTGACTATAATCGGTGAAATATCACTTTTATATAAATTTATAATTTTTTTTCTCTATCATTTACAGCCGCAAATGTCTGGATTATGAAAAAAGTTTGGCACAAAAGGTGTCCATAGACTTTTTCTTATCGAAGTAGGCTCACAAATAAGATAGTAAACTGATGTGAAAATATTGTAAAATTGTTGTCAATTGTCAATTATTGTGTCGCAAATTTTATTGAGACTTTTATTTCTAACAAGCACACGCATGATATTTTTGGTTAGAGTGGGTCTTTCAAGCTAGAAGAACTTTTTGGCTGCTAAGTGAGTTTGGAAACAGCTGGATCATGCTAAGCTTCAACTATATGTCACTATAATTTAAAAAAAAAAAAAATGAAACTAGTCTATAAGCTAAGGTTCAACCATATTCAAGAAAAAAGTAATATAACAACTAGTGCTTACAATCAATATCACCATCAATGTTTTTTGTCAAAACTTGTATTGATTTGAAATGCCAAACCTTATACATAGACACACACTATCTCCGCGTTGCACAATGTTTGACCTATTCATCATCCTTGGTGTCTTCAAAGTTCAAATCGTTTTCTTTGGTCAAGAAAAAAAAAAGTTTTGTCGAGAGAAATTTTCATTATGAGACATGTGTTTTTCATTTGTTATTTTTTATTATTTTATTTTATTTTTTGGAGGGGGTGATGTTTAAGTTTTAACACAATTTCTTCAGTCTTTTCGAGCTTTCATACAGATAGAAAATTGGTGCAATAATTAAATTGCGTATCAGATGAAATAAAACTTGCTAACGTATACTTCTTTTTGTGTCCATACCATTTCCATACAAGATTCCATATACTATTATCAACTTTTCCAACTGAAGTACCCCTTTTTATGTGAGTTTGAGAGTCATGATTATAAGACTTTTTATCCACTTCTTTCAATTAAATAATTACTAAATAGCCAAAAATCTTATAATTCGACTGGTTGACACCTTCTTATATTTCCAAGAGAGACATTCAAAGTTTAAAACTCTTCCCCTCCCCCATTATAAATATTGAATTATCAAAAAAATAATAAATAAAAAAACTAATTACAAAATAAAGTGAGTTTATAAAATAAATGGACCAAATTAGTCACTAGTTTAATTGAATAAACTTATTTTCATTAATTTGTTTTGCTTAAAAACCAAATGAGTAGATTATATTTTGAATCTGATATTTAGTACTTTAGGGTTTAATTATATGGTTCAACAGGTTAATTTTGAAATTATATCGTTCAAGTTGTTATTTTGAAATATTAGGGATTAATTTATTACTTTTGAAACTACAGAACTTAATTTATTACACTCCTAAACTATACAAGATTTAAATTGTAACTTTACCAAAAAAAATCGTGCAAAAATACAATATGTAAAGCTTTAAGAAATTATACCTACTTGGAAAAATAAACAAAATAATCACAATCACAACCATTAGAAAAAGAGAGAGAGGTCAATTTTTTGTTAATTCTTATCACATTGTGTTCCCAAAATAAAGGTAGGAGAAAATGAGGAAAAATAAAAAGTTTTACACAACGGAATACAAATTTCCAAACCTTTTATTCTACGTTCTAAGATTCAAAATACCAAATATTTGCTTACCCATCTTGTGTTTATAAAAAATGACAAATTATTTTACATATTTCCTTAGTCCAATATAGTAAATTTATCCAAATATTTGAGGGACATATATCATCTGACCTACTCCACTTACTTGATCAGGCATTTCTTGCCTCAAATATCTTTATTAACAAAGTACTAATCCACTAAATCAATTGAATAGAAAACATATATAAATAAAAGTAGGACATGGTTGAGAATTAATTGTTGCCTTGAAGCTTATGATTATCAAAGAAATAGAGCATCGACTCTGTTCAAGTGCACTTAATGTGGTCCGACACACAACTACCAAACACTCCTATCAAGTAATGCTATTACAAGACTTTAGTTTTTCTTAATCACATGGTTTACAAGTCAGTTTATCTAGTCATCATTCACTGAACACAGAAAAAACCTGTGTGTTCACCGACAATCTTTTCTTTAATAAGTATCAAAGATACTGATGATAAAACTAGAAACTAGGTTTTGGAATCTAGGGGCTTAGGATTAAAGAACCATCCATCCAGCTTCATGGGAAAGGGGATAAGGAATCCAAATCTTCTGTCCCACTTTTCCTGCTCCACTCTATACTCCACCAATAAAAGCTTGCCACGTGTTAACATAATTAATTAAATACTATAATTATTGACTTAATAATATTGTCATTATTAATTAATGATAGTATTTAATTAATTATGTTGATACGTGGTAAGCTTTTATTGGTGGAGTATTGAGTGGAACAGGAAAAGTGAGACAGAAGATTTGGACTCGGGGATAAGGGGTCTAATGTTGTTTCAAATTATTGTATTAAAACCTTGATTTGATTAGAATATTGTACTAATAAAGCGACAAACATTAGCTTAAGCGAGAGGGAAACAGCTGGCACATACAAAAAGAGGTTTCACATAGATTTTCATATTGACTAACAAAGTAGTAAATTAGCTTAGTTTTAATATTGCAAATAAAGACATTATTTTGCTTTTGACCAAAATTAAGTGGCAAATGATCCAATTGAAAAGTGTCCATATATGAGTGCAATTCCCTGGGTTTTGTGGGGTAATGATGCTAGAATGCCGGTGCCATTAAGGTTTCACTCTTTGACCGCGGTCCGACAAAGATTGACCTAATACGCAAACTTTGGGGAAGACAATATAGCTAGGTCGGTTAATAATAAGGTTCTTTTTTCTCACCTACCCTTGTTAGGACAAAGAAGTGAAATTTTCCTCGTTAAGTGTTTTGAGGGATTGCAAAATTTCCGGCCCAATCAGCACTATTTTGCCCCCACATAATTTTTTGATATGACATGAATAAATTCTGTTTACACCCTCTTGCCCGTCTCGTCCTATCTTGTTCTGACACGAATATATGCATATATATAAATATATATATATATATTACTCACATCCAATTTCCAAAACATTCACCTCCCTCTCCACTAGCCTATCAATCATTCAGGGGTTGTTTGGCTTCACTTTTTTGATCACTCAATTTCCATCACTTATCACTCATCACTCAATTTTTTACACCCGTTTGGCATCATCACCCAATTTCCATCACCCAATATTTTTCACACTATTTGTGGGTCCATACCTGTCAGCCGGTGCAACTTTTTTTTTTTTTTTTTTTCAAGTACCCAAACTCACCGAAGCTAAAAAAAAAAAAAACAAAAAAAAAAAAAAACCGAACTGAAGACTAAACCAGTGAAAAAAAAAAAAAAACCAGAATTGAAGACTGAACAAGTGAGAAAAAAAAAAAAGTCAAAAGATGGTCAAAAGTTGCGGCTGTGGGTCCCTCCATGTGTGTTTATTTACGGAAATGCTATTGAGTTATGAGTTATGAAAACTGAAAACAGCCAAAATGTGTTTTCAGTTTCCATAACTCATAACTCAAAAATCAGAGAATTGAGTGATGGAAACAGAGTTATTGTTTGTCAAACAACCTTTTTGCTATGGGTCTCACCATTTTTGAGTTATGAGTTATGAAAACTGAAAATTGAGTTATCAAAATTTGCAATCCAAACAGCTCCTCAATTTCTTTATCCCTCTCTTACTCTTATCAGCAAGGTTGTCAAAATCGGGATCCTATATAAGATCGTGGAAGGTAGGTGAGATCGTGGACCATAGGATTGGATCGTGAATCGTAAAATCTTACATTATTTTAGAAAAAAATTGGTATGTTAAATAATCACATAAATTATATATTCATAAAAAACAAAAATTTGCAATGTAGAAGGAATCAAATTGTGTTATGCCAATTATATGCGTCAAAGAATATCTAGTAGCTAGTGATAGAAAAATATCTGTTTAAGATGGTGAAGGAAGAGCAATAGAATTTTCAAATTGTATTAAATGATGTTTGTTTATGCCTACAGAGGAAATTGAATTTTTTTTTTAAATTTGATAGCATCTGACAATAAACCAAAATTTCAAGACAATTCGAGCAGTGACACTTCAACAAATATGTTATTCCCACTATGATAGCTTCACTCAAATGGTACACTTACCATCACATGATGTGGAATGGATGCATCCACACTAGAACCTCCGTTTTTCTTTAAAAAGATATCATAAGAGGAACACTTTATTGGTTTGTACTTTGTTCTCCTCTGTAGATTTAAATAATAATAATAATAATAATAATAATAATAATAATAACAATAATAATAAAGCAAATGAGTAAGAAACTGGGGGACTGAAAAAAGTGCTTGACTAAACTAAAGAAGTAAAAATGCGGTCGACTTAATTGAAAGGTAGTTGTAAAATTGAGAAACCACACACAAATAGGAGAAAAAATAGATTCATTAAGTATGAAATATAATATAAAGTACACTGTACACCATTTAATTTAAAAACCTAAGTTACGTGCTTTGTATTTTGACTTTGCTCGTATTCATTAATGGAATTTCTGTTACACTTTCAAAACAAAACAAGATCAAATTATATTATAATAATCATTCACTATTTTCATTATCATTTAACGTGAAATCACGTATCTACTCAATATATATATATATATATATATATATATATATATATATAAAATAAAGTGTATGAATAAGCCACAATAGACAAATTACAATTAATCTTTTTTTAAATAAATAAATAACAATTAGAAATGAAAAATGAAGTTTTTGATAAATAAATAAATAAATAAAAGAGATGGGGATGAAAGCAAGAGCAAATAAATTTTCAAATGGCTTCATGTGACCTTTGTACTGAGAATTTTAATAGTATGACGAAATTTGATGATAATTTTTATATTTTACCATAAAATTTTAGCTAAAAAAAAAAATATTTTTATTTTTTTCTTCATCAATTCTCTGATCGAGGAGACTAAGGAAGAAACTTTCTTGTAGATATGGAAATCTCTCATTTGCGGTAATCCCTTACCACATTTAATTGAATTCAAGGAAATTTAAACAGGACTTCATAGTTAACTAATAACTTGTTACCATGAAAATACTGTATCTATGTACTATCACTTTTTTTTATCGATTTAACAAATAATTATATAAATAAAAAAAAGCAATAAAGTGAAGGAGTAAGAAAGTGATGTAATCAAATACTTTTGTGCTAAAGATGGGGCTGACCTCTATACTATCATTTTTTGTATAACCCACCGCCTGTGATGGTGGATCCGCTAGTGTAACAGATTTATTGTTCCTTAGCTTTTTAATAGTCTGCGTTGTTTAACCAAAAAAAAAAAAAAATCAAATACTTTTGTGCCACGCCAAAACACACACGCGCGAAGAAAAAAAAAAAAAAGTAACGGGAAAAGGCATTTGAGGCTGGCCCAGGAAGAGTGTTGACTTGACTTGACTTAAAACCGGGGATTTTGAAGTTGTGGTCGCACACGGAGAAATAAAGAACAGAGTCCATTCCTTTATTAAACAGCCAATAGATATCTAACACCAATTGGATCTGCCTTTGTTTCAACTGGGTTTCGAGCATTACAATCAATCACTACTACTCTACTCTAATCTCAATTTCCAATCTGTAAGTTGTCCATTTTCACACATACTCATCCCTTTCATTTTTTTTTTCCTTGAAATGAAATATCCATGTCAAATTGCTTTCCTCTTCTCGTTACCTATGAAATGAATGAGTAAGCAACAAACAAAAGTTCGCTTTCTAAGATTAGAGTTTTTATAAGAGTTCTTAAATTCCCTAGCAATTTTTTTTAATCTATTAATTTATCTTTGTCTCATTTCCTATAGTTAAATAATTTTCAGTCGTCTCTTCTTTGCGAAAAAAGAAAAAGAAAAAAAGAAGAGGCAAAAACAGGAGTGTTTTCAGGAGGTTTTGGTTTTGGAGGCCATCGCTGCTGTAATTCCTTCTCACAAATGGGTAAGTTCTCACTTTTAAGTTTTAACACACAAACACAATCATCTCTTATTATTCTTTCACTCCCTGCCTGAAATTAAAATCCCACTTCACATCGTTTTCTTTTTCCCTAATTTAATTATATATTTTTCTTTATTTTTAATTGGTTGTACTTCTTTTATCTAAATTTCCAACAGCTTTAGTGAAGCGTAAAAGAGAGTCATCACCGTCACCATCTTCTTCTTCAACACGTCAGCCAAAATCCGCTGCATTTCTTAGTTTTAAGGGTGAGGATACTTGTACTAATTTTACTGACCATCTATATGTTTGCTTTGAAATGAAAGGGGATTATTACTTTTAGGGATGAAGAAGAACTCAAGAAAAGAGAACGTATTTCTAAGCTCTTCAAAGGAATTGAAGAATCATAGTTTGCTATCATCATTCTCTCAAAAAAATATGCATCTTCTACGTGGTGTTAGGATGAGCTTGCCAAGATTATCAAATATAAGGATGAAATGGGACTAAAAGTTTTGCCAGTTTTTTTAATGATGTAAGCCCATCTGTTATACGAAAATAAATAGGAACTTTAAAAAAAGCCTTCCCTAATCACCGGAAACACATTAAGGATAACATAGAGAAAGTGAAAACATGGAAAGCTATTTTTTAATAAATGGCTGATATCTCCTATTGGGATCTGAATCTACAAAATAGGTCATTTCCATGAATTTCAAATGATAAGCTTCTTTTATTAACCATGAAGCATATAATTAACTAAGAGAATATATCATAATATATATGGATTGAACTACATCATGGTATGCTAGTTAAAATTCTGTTAAATTTTTAGGAACGGTAGAAGTGGTTGTGGATTTGGGCTTAGGGAAGCTCTATGAAAAGATCAAAATGGAATTACCTGATTCATGAATATATATATCTCACTTTTGCTGACATTTTTTTTTTTTTTTTCAGAATCAAATCTGCTGACATTAATTTTTTTTTATTATATTCTTTTTTGAATATAATATAATCCTTGATATGGAGATGGGCTATGGCTAGATCTTTTGTTTCCTCTTATTTAAGTGGATAAAGTTTTCTTATTGTTTGAAAAGCCGTCCAACAGAACATAAAATGGTTTCCAAAAACATTTTAGTTAACAGATCATTACAAATAAACTTTGCAACCTTAAAAACTCTCCAAACTCCAAAGACAATTCCTCTCTCATCACGGTTCGACTATTGACCGTCATTAATTGGCAGTTGATCAGTATTGACTATCTGTGGATTTTTTCCCAAATGTCTTTTTTTTTTTTTAATTGTAAATTTTCGAATAGATTCAGACTTTAGGGTCAATATTAACATTTGAGGCTCCCAAATGACCAAAAACATACAAAATGTTTAATTAGCTCATTTTCAATATTGCAACCAAATACATGACAATGAGTCAATTTTTTGACAAATATTTTCAGTCAAAACAAATGGACCATTCATTTCATAGGAAAACTTTTATAAATTCTTCTTTGGCCCCTTAAGAATTAAAGTCATTCAAAGTGAAATTTTGGAGAATTATAACACTTTTATAACTCAACATGATGCAACCATCCCAAATTAACTTTTGGCAAGTTATATTTTGGATTCAAGGTAGGCATGCCAATTTCATTAAGATTTAATTTTGGCTCATTCATTATTTCAGTTAAAAAAAATTATCAAACCAATTTATCCATTTTATTCCCATTCCCAAACCAATTGTTTACATAATTTAATTTGAAGAAGTATAGCTTTGAGGAGTTTATCATTGATATTAGGGTGCTTTTGAATGATTTTATTCAAACAGAAACATAACATACATTTGGGCCTCAACTAAAGAAGTAAAAGCTTGGGTTTGTGTTGGCACAAAGGTATAAATCATTAAATTTTATTTTTAATTAATAGAAACCAATACCTCCTCTTCACTCATTTACCTAGTATACAAAGATTTTTCAATTGTCTACTTTGAAAATTTTGAGTATTGCCATTGTTATTAATATTTTGTACTCAAGCAACCTCAAAGGGTCTTAAAAATTTATATTTAGCATGTTCAACTTAAAATATTCCAATGAAGCTTCTCTTAGCAATCAAGCATGAAATGAGAAGCTTAATTTTTTGCTCAATCAATGTATCTCTTAACGAAATAGATTTTGGATTTAGTGGATCCAATATCATTGCTAACCTAAGAAAATTAGTGGACTAATTCATGAAAAGATATCTCCCAAGGAGTATCTTTGCCTTATATTTTTCTTTCTTCCCTGAAGTTTAACAATTGGTTTGGACCATCATGTAATTATTTTCTATCTTCTTTGCAGGCTTGAGTCCGAAATTATCCAAGACATTGTGAAAGTAATTATGGAGAAATTGAGTTCTAAATCCTCAAGCATTGATAAAAAATTGATAGGAATAAAACCTATGGTGGCAGAATTGATCCCATCGTATTTAGGTTTTGGGAATGATATTTACATGATGGGGATTTGTGGTATGGGGGGTCTAGGAAAAACAACTCTTGCTAGTGCTATATATTACGAGTATTCTGATCTCTTTGAAGGTTCTAGTTTTACTGCCAATGTTAGGGAAAGATCAGAAAAAGATGAACTGCATGAATTACAACAACAATTGCTTGATGAAATTTTGGAGGGAAGTAATACAAAGATCTACAATGTTCAAGTAGGAGTTAAAAAAATCAAGAGTAGTGGGTTACGTCATAAAAAAGTTCTACTTGTCCTAGATGATGTTAATGACAAGGACCAATTAGAAAAATTGGCTGGAGAGCATGACTAGTTTGGATTAGGTAGTTGGATCATCATAACAACTAGAGATGAACATGTTTTGGTCGATAATGGAGTGCTTAAAATATATAAGCCTAATGGATTAGAAGATGATGATGCTTCAAAACTTTTTTGTTCAAAAGCCTTCAAAAAGGTGCAACCTGAAGAAGGTTATATGCAGCTCTCCCAGAAAGTTGTGGGATATGCTAGTGGCCTTCCATTAGCTCTTGTTACTTTGGGTTCCTTTTTGGCTGGAAGAAATATAGATGAATGGAAAAGTGCATTGGAAAATTTTTGAAAAAATCTAAAAGGAAAAATATTTGATATTCTTAAAATAAGTTATGATGGACTAGAAGAAATGGAGAAGAAGATATTCTTATATATTGCATGTTTCTTTAGGGGGTGGAATAAAAATGAAGTAATACAAGTATTAGAGAATTGTGGTTTTGAAGCAAGAATTGGTGTAAGTGTTCTTATAGAAAGATCTCTTTTAACCATGGATGTCTTCGGATGTTTGGAGATGCATGATCTACTAACAAAAATGGGTCAAAAAATTATTCATCTTGAATCAGGTGGAGAGATTGGAAAGCAAAGAAGGTTGTGGCTTATCAAGGATTTGCTTCATGTATTGGAGATCGATATGGTAAGAAAAATGAAAAAGCTATAATTTTATTTCAGTGAATAAGATTGAGTAGGTATAGCAACATAGTTTTGTTCAATAAATTAGTCTAGTAAAAAAAAATCCCAATAGGTAAGTGGTTACCTAAGTATATTAATATCTCTTTGTAATTGTTTATAAAATTAAATTAAATTATCTTGATGTAATGAACTAATCATTCATCTCTGGGTTTCTACCTAGAACAAAAGGTAATCTTCACATTTTTTTAATATAAAAAAAGAAAAAACATTCTGTAGGCTTTATTCCCTTTTCCGTGACCTTTTTCTTTTTTGCTGAATTTTTCCATCACTTTAAAAGTGATGTTGCGATTTCCTAATGTGTTGTACATTTAACTATTAATAAATGATGATCTATTAGTTACTAATGGGACTCTGAGTATTTATTTGGGTTAGTTTTTTGAAAATTCATGTTTTGAAAATGTGTTTTTTAGAATGAAAATATGTATTTGGTAAAATAGCTTAAAAAGTATTGTTAATATGAAAAATTGCAGTGTGATAATGCAATTTTCAAGTGATTTCCATGAGCTGTGATTTGAAAACGCAACTTTTCTTCCATTGTAAAAATGTAATTTTCTTTAAAACGCAAAGCCAAACACCAATCTTATTGCATTTTCATTTAAATTTTTCTTTTTCTCCACAAAATCGCAGTGCCAAATGGTATATAATTTGAAGTACATTTTACTATTTTTAAGTAATACGTTTGGGGTTGGACCCACCATATGGGATGGGCTTTTAAGGGGAGGAGGAATAAAAAGAAATATATATTTTAGAGAGTTTTATATATGGAAAACTTAGGGAGTAGATATTGTTTTAGGGAAATTATTGTATACTCCTGGAGTACCATAAATGTGTATTCCTTCCTCTCACATGAATAGTGGGTCACACTAATTAAATTCATGGTGGGACCCACCATTCATGTGAGAAGAGGGAGTACGTAATTATGGTACTCTGGGAGTACCTAATAATTTTCCATTTTTTTATCTGCTTTATAGCTTTAAAAACGGTATAAAATTTGAATAATTTTAGTATTCTTGTCATTTGATTGCGCAAAACTGCAAATCACCAAGCTTTTGCTTTCAAAATCTTAGGCAACAGAAGCAATTCAAGCTATAGTCCTTTGTTACAAGGAAAATGATTTTAACTTTGAAGAATTTCCTGAAGTGTTATCAAAGATGTCTAATCTTAGATTGATGATAACTGATAAGAGGGACTACTGCTTCTTTGGCCAAGGACATCTTGCTGTTCCTAATGACCAAAGACAGCTTTTTGTTCCTAATCAACTAAGGCATCTTTCATGGAACTGCTGTCCCTCAAAATGTTTGTCATCCAGTTCCCAACTAAAGGAGCTTGTTCAACTTCACTTGTATCGCAGCAAAATTGAATATCTTTGGGAAGGAGCATGGTAATTTTGTTCTTTTTTACTGCATTTCTATTGCTTTTTAGTATCTCTCTTTTTTTAAGTGTAGCTACAAATACTAATTTCTACGTTTAACGAAAACTCTTTTTTAATTTTTTGGTTACAGCGTTCAGTCAACTTAAAGTTCATTAATCTTAGTTGGTCCGAAAACCTTATTAGGACGCCTGACTTTTCAGGTGTTCCAATGCTTGAAGGACTATACCTTTCTTGCTGCGATAGCTTGGTACAGATCCACCCATCTACTGGACAACTCAGCAAGCTCAGGTATTTACTTTTGAAAGGCTACGAATCTCTTACCGATCTTCCCTGCATGTCTGCTGTAATGCAGTCCCTTACGGAGCTTGAACTTGCATCTTGCTCAAAAATCAGTTCGTTTCCAAAATTTACGGGAATTATGAAAAGCCTATCGAAACTCAATTTGAGTGGGACTGCTATTAAGAAAGTACCACCCTCATCGATCCAGTGTTTGACTGCCCTTACTTTCTTAGATCTAGGAGGCACAAATCTCGAATGTCTTCCAAGCAACATGGATAATTTGAGGTCTCTTCAAACACTCTATCTTGACTATTGCACAAAACTAAAATTGTTGCCAAGGCTTCCATCAATGGTAAGATGTATACACGTGGAAAGTTGTTATTCCCTAAAATGGTTACCAGCATGGGTCAAACTGAGTATCTGGTCACAATCTCTCTCCCAATGGCTTCCGTATGATGAGAGGCACAGTCAAAAGGAATTTACAATATTGTTCCATTTCCTACAGGTAATATCTTCTCTCTCTCTCTCTCTCTCTCTCTCTCTCTCTCTCTTGAATTGTTAAATAATGGCATTTAATAATAGTTGTGTTTTGGGTACATGTACAGGGACTCCTTTGTCATAAAACCATTTATGGAACTTCTTCCAAAGGGAAAGAGGATGGATCTATAACTGAGTTTCAAATAATTATGCCGTCATGTTTACCTGAAATAGTGGAGAATTCAATAAGCATAGAGCTGCCTTCAAATTGGTATAATAGTAAATGGATAGGATTAGCTCTCTGGGCATCACTAGATACATGGTCAAAATATGGTATTAGAACTTGTAAGGTACGTAGCCGTGGGTAAAATGCCTCAAAATCATTGTGCCTTTGAACTTCTTACTACCCAGAGAAATGTTACGGTCAATGCTAAATTGCACTTCAATAATTACCTACTCTGTTTGTCTCATGATGAGTGGTTTGCTACTGTTGGGAATGGTGAATGCAGTCAGATTAAGGTTACATTTGAGGGCGGTAAGCTGAATGAGAAGGGAACGGAATTTGGGGTCAGTTTGGTATACAAGCCAGATGTGGACGAGTTCAACCAAACAAATGCACAATGTTTGATTGCGAGCTTTGGGGAAGTACCCATCTATAAATTAACTGGTAATGACCATCTCAACCATCCTTCGCATTAATGTCCAATCCTTTTCCATCTTATTTTCTGTCTGGTTTTGTCATTGGCAAGTAAGTCTCGTCATTTTTTTTTTTTTTTCTTTTGGCTCACCATGCGCAAGCAATTCCAATCACCCTGTACTTTCTGAGTTCCTGAAAATTAAACTTAAATTTTGCCACACAAGTTTATTGCCAATTGTCTAAGCCTCTATATCATCATCACTTACAAGAATATGATCTAGATAGGAAATACATTCTCAAGCTTCACCCATCACATTTCTCTATGGATTTTGTTAATGTAGATCTTTCAATCCTAATTTGGCATCCTATTTGTAACTATCAGATATTATGCTATTTTACATTATCAATTTGTGCTGGCAAATGCAATACAACTTTTCCTGATAAATTTTTGAAATGTAAAAGCTAGAGACTGTATAGTATTTCCTTCCTTACCATGTATATCCTTTGTAATCATTGGTGTCATGCCTAACAAAACCTGTAGGAAGCAAACTCCAATTACACTTATTAGTAATGAGTGAATTATTATTATTATTATTATCATACTAACTCAGGTTTACACATATATGCAGTTGGTGGTGATGATGAGTGTTAGGTTCTAAAGACTTAGGTTTTATGTATTTTAGAACTCTAATGTGTATTGTTGGCAAACCATGATCAAAACAATATGTTTAGTAGTGTTTAATCTTGCTCAAAGTTGTATGTTTTATGTAAAGTTGGAATCGAGCTGATGCAGAAATTATTATGCATTTCGGCCTGGCTCGATCGATCGAAGCTTAGGCTCGATCGATCGAATCTCGGGCAGAATGCGTTTTTCTGCAAATTTCCAACTCAGCCCTAGTTTGTTTAAAACGTTTAGGGTTTTCTAATTTGTCCTAAGTATAAAAGGCAAACCCTAGCCATGTTTTAGTGTTGCTCATATTACTGTTTGTGTAAATCTCTTGTGAGATCTAGAGGAGCTTTCCTTTACACAAACTTAGGGTTTTCAAGGAGGAGATATTTTCTACACCTTGATGATCAACTCAGTTGCTGCCATTGGAGCTTAAAGAAACACAAGCGGGTGTGCTTATATCTGGTGGTAAATCCAAGAAAGAAGGAGTATGTGGATTCGGAGCTTGCACGTGGTCGTGTCAGTAAGTTCTACTGGTGGGTAGCAATAAGAAGTCGAGCGTGGGGGCTTGTAAGTCTTATTGTATGAACTTCAATTCTTTCAAGATAGTAGATTCAGGTTTACCTTGAAGATAGCTAGGTTAAATCCTCCCTAGGTTTTTACCCGTTTGGTTTCCTGGGTGATCATATCATTGTCTTATTTATTTTCCGCTGTTATGCATGATATGATTGTTTGATTGTGATAACCTAGACTTGAAATTTGGACTAAGTAACAACTTGGTTAATTAACTAGATTAATCCAATTGTGTTTTAAGGGGTCTAAAAAACCATCAAGTGGTATCAGAGCGGGTAGCTCTATTGTTGTTGATCTCTTGATCACTGAGCTGGAACTCCTCACTTTGATGGGAATAATTATGCTTATTGGAAAGTAAGGATGAAAGCATTCCTGAAATCGATTGATGAGAGAGTCTGGAACTCCGTTAAATACGGATGGGAGAAGCCCACTACTCCTGTTAGTGAGTGGCAAACTTCTCAAAAAGAAGCAGCCTCGTTCAATAGCAAGGCTATGAATGCTATTTTTAATGTTGTTTTTATGGAGGAATTTCAGAGAATCTCTAATGTTGAGGTTGCTCATATTGCTTGGAATATCCTTCAGACTATGCATAAAGGCACAAAGGCTGCCAAAATCAATAAATTGCAGCAATTGACTTCAAAATTTGAAAGCATTAGGATGTCTGATGATGAATCTTTTGATGAATTCTATGCTAAATTGAATGATATTGTTAATTTTGCTTTTAACTTGGGTGAAATTTATGATTAACCTAAAATTGTTAGGAAGATTCTTAAATCATTAACTGAAGACTTTAGACCCAAGGTGACTGTCATTACTAAGAGCAAGGATGTGGACTTCATCCTTGTTGATGAGCTTGTAGGATCTCTTCAATCCTATAAGTTGGACCTACCCAAAACTAGCAAATCCAAATCAATGGCTCTTAAGTCAGTTGATGATGTTGAGGTTGGTGGATTTGATGATGAGCTCTCTGCTACAGAGATTGCTTACCTTGCCAAGAACTTTAGAAACTTTCTCAGGAATAGTAACAGAAAGGCAAGAGGTACGAACACTGCTGAACCTAGAAACTTTAGGAAGTATGATCCCACTAAGGTTAACAATAATGATAAACCTAGAGAAAAAGTAAGTCAATCTCCTAATAATTCTATGGGTCCTCAGTGTTTTGGATGTCAAGGGTATGGTCACATGAAATCTGAATGTCCTACCTATTTGAAGTCTAAGGGTAAGGCTATGGCTGTAACCCTTATTGATGGTGAAGTTTCTGATGATGAGTCTGATTGTGACGAGGATGGAAACTTCATTGCTTTCACTGCTACTGCTGTAGTCAATGAGAGCATATCTGCTGAAGAGAACCTTTCTGATGGGGAACTCTCTGAGGATGCAGATCTTCAAGAGACCTACAATAAACTTTGCAAAGTTGTTGCAAAGGATGCTATGAATATTGAACTTGGCCTGAAGAAAATTGAATCTCTTAAGCTTGATAAGAAGAATTTGCTTGTAAAACTGTTTGATGCTAATGAACTTTTGAACAATGTGAAAACTGAGAATATGCTTTTGCTTGATAAAGTTAAATATTTGGAACTTGATTTATCTGTTGCTAGATCTACTAGTTCTAAACTTGATCAAATGCCTACTAGTTCTAAACTTGATCAAATGCTAAGTGTTCAAAAGTCTTTTTCTGACAAATCAGGATTAGGTTTTGTTGAAAGCATCTCTGTGTCTGCTCCTCATTCCACAAACTTTGTCCCTTCATCTTCTTCTGAACCTTCTATGAGTGAGATTGTGAGTGAAACTGTCAAACCCCCTGTGAGTGAGGTTGTCAATCCCATAGAAGTTACACCATCTAGGAAGATCAGGGTTGATCTGAAAGAGTCTAAACCTAAGCAGCCTACCCTTTCTAAGGACAAGTCACATGATAAGCCTGCATGGGTTTGTCATTTTTGTGGAAAGCCTAGACACATCCGTCCAAACTGTTACAAGTTGCAAGCTACTAAGAGAGCAAACAAACCAAAAGTACTTGTGCCTCAAGCACAAGATCTTATGGTACTCATTGGTGAATTGGTAAAGGTTTTAAACCTTTATTCAAATCCTGGAGTTGGAAATCACTCTAATGTGAATACGAACTCCAATACTCGTGGTGCATCTAAAAGATTTTGGATGCATAAGATTCGAACTAATTGAGTCTTTCTGACATGGTCCTTGTGCTTTATTGCTCTACCCTTTGTGACCATTGTTCTTTGGTTTTTTTTTTTTTTTTTTTTTTGGTTTTGTTTTGTTTCTAAGATTTTCATTGCATAACATTCATGCATTTCATTCTAGGTGTTTTGTTTAATAAATAAATAAATAAAAAAAAGGAAAAAGGGAAGAAAGAAAAATGAAGCAAATTGTGTTTTGCATTACTTTCTGGGTTTTTGACAACAAGGTTGTCAAATTTATTTTCACATAACATGTCTTTTGTACCTTGTTTAGCTTTAATGAGCTTATTTATTGCACTTGACTAGTTGAAGCTTTGTAGTGCATTTTGTGTGGGAAAGATGTTTATGGTGTTTATCACTTTGTCTTAATCTTGAAGTCACATGTTATTTGACTGTCGAACTTGATCCTTTTGAGAAAGGCATAAATAATCATCTCACCACTGTTCACTAGCCAATCATGAACACCTTAGTGCATATCGTAAGATTTTGTGCTCGAGAAAGTATAGCACATGCACAAAAAGAACATAAGGTGTAGCCTCGGTTTAATTGCTTATTGCTTAATGCTTAAAATTGGTGTGTACTATTAGACTTGATGCCAAATCACATAATTAAAATTGGTATGTACATTATCCTAGCTTCTTAATAAGTTTCTGAATAAATTAAAATTGGTGTGTATATTATGAGGCAAAATTCAAGAAACTTACATGTTTGCAAGCTTATGTTCTAGGAGATGTGGGAGTTATATGATGTAACTCTTTAGGTGATAGTCTCTTTTAAATTCTATGTGATGAATTTTGTAGACTTTGTGATTAATTGTTATTTACATATCACCTCACATGTGTTTCAAGTTTTTGCTAGTTGCACACACTACACGAGTTACTCTTTGCTAAACATTATATATATTATTGTGTGTGTTTTTGGTCTGACCAACCAAGTTTGCAAATACTTTGAATTTTGTGCAAAATTGATTTGATGCTTGAAAATTTATGGAGAATGGAAAAATTTTTTAATTTGGGAAATTTGGACTTCAATTCTTGTTTTTGAAAATCATATCATCACATACTCATGCATTTTATTTCTAAATTTTAATGCTTTGAGTTGTTTCTAAAATTTTTTTCAAAAACTGTTTTTTTTAATACCTTGTGAGCCTCTGTCCATTTCGA
Source organism: Quercus tomentella (assembly GCA_028535165.1). Lineage (NCBI taxonomy): Eukaryota > Viridiplantae > Streptophyta > Magnoliopsida > Fagales > Fagaceae > Quercus > Quercus tomentella. The sequence continues at coordinate 2,258,963 of JAPQVY010000144.1, forward strand.
TTGATCCAACCTAATTTTCGATCAATCGAAATTGTTTTTGAAATTGTTTTAATTTTTTTTAAAGAGCCTCTGTCTATTTCGATCGATCGAAACTAATTTTCGATCAATCGAAACTCGTGAATCAAGTTTTTAAAAAATCTGTTTTGACTTGTTCCTCTCACTTTTTCAAAACCTTTTCAAAACTTTCTCTCTCTCTCCGACTTGGCAAGGCTCCACAGAGAATTTTTTGTCGTTTTCGGCCATTCTTTTTACAAGGTTTTTCTCTCCATAAGCCGGTATGCCATATTACCCTCTCTTTTTCATTTATTTTCAGTTTTACATGCATTTTTTCATGCATTGATGGGTTATTTTCGGACTTAGCATATTTTGGGGTTTTTGATGATACAAACCGTATTTTGTGAAATTGAACATTGGGTTTTTGTTCTAGGATGTTATAATCTTGATCCTTGTGGTTTAATTTGATCAATATTATGGTTTTTGAGGAATTGAAAATTCTAGGGCTTGTAATTAACCCGAATTGGGGATTTTTGTTCAAATTAGTTAAATTGATGAAATTGGCTTGTTGAATTGATGTAATTGGTCATTATTTTCTGAAATCTATCTTGTATGATGATCAATTAGTCAATTTCTTTCAAATTGATCAAATGGTTTTTCAAAATTTTGGGGTTTTGTGTTCAAAACTCTATGCTCAAGCCAATTTTGTGAATTTGAACTTGATTTGAACTTAATTGCACTGCATTAGGACATGCATCATGCCATTTAATTTGTTCATGCATCATATAGATTTTTATTCTATATTTTTTGTGCTAACTTACAGTCTGCCCTTGGTTTTTTTGTTTTTTTTTTTTTTTTGCTTTGTGTCTTGGTCCTTATCTTAGCACCATGCCTAGGAAAACTAGAACCCATAGGACCCCCTCCACTTCCTCTGAGTCTCCCTCTAGGAGTGAGTTATTTAGGAATGACAAAAGCAGAAAGGCCTTTGAGAAACTGAATAGTAAGCGTAAGATTTGGGCTGAGCGTTCTGTGGTTTTAGATGAGATTGTTCCGGCCATTAGGGCTAACTTTGAGTCTAGAGGCTGGTTGTCCCTCTTAAAGATAGATCATCCACCCCCGACCGCCCTGATTAGAGAGTTCTTCTCGAATCTCTCTTGCCACGTCTATGATTCCAACACTCTTGTTAGGAGTTGGATACGAGGTGTTGAATTCACCATTACTCCTCGGGTAGTGGCTGAAGCTCTTGAGCTTCCGGTTGTTCGAGAGCCTAACTATCCCTATGATGAGTCTCCACCTTTAGATGTTGTCATGTCATACATCGCTGGGTCTTCTATCCAGTGGGGTTCTGATCCTCGGATCACGTCTGCTGAGCTTACTGAGACCGCCTATCTTTTCTTTAGGATAGCGTGTCATTCTTTGTGGCCTATTTCTTATCTCCACACCATCCCTCTAGAGCGATGTGTGTTTTTGTATGCTTTTGTTTCTAGTGCGTCCATCAGTTTCCCTCATCTGCTCCTTCGTTCTTTGAACGAGATTCATTGGAGTTATGTCATAGGGCATGTGCTTATTCATCCTATTTTCATTCATAGGATTTTGTTGTTTCTTGATCTAGATAGTTTCCCTTCTGGTGAGCCTGTTCATGTTGTTGCTCCCATAGGTGCCACCTTTCTTAGGTAGAGGGCTGCTCACTTGAGAGTTGCTCCTTCGCGTCCTAGAGGTTCGTCTTCTGGTGCTATTCCCCCTCCTCCCTCTTCTACAGGTGCTGATACTGCTGAGACGTCGGGTGCTGCTGCTGCTGATGCTGATATTCCTCCACCAACTACTTCGGATGATTCAGACATTCGACGTACGTTGGATCATGTCTTGACCGTTCAGGCGGCTTATGGACAGATTTTGGTGGACGTGCTCGATGAGATCCGTGCTTTGCGTACAGAGTTGGCACAGTTTCGACGATCTTCACCGCCACCTCCTTTTGATGATGGATTTTGATTGCCCTTTGGCATTCCGTCACAAAAAGGGGGAGTACATATTTGAGCACTTGTAGAGTTTTTGTTTTCAGGGGGAGTGTATTTTTTTTTGTTGGAGCTTGTGGGGTTTAGATTGTATCTAGGTGCTTCACTTTGTATTTTATCTTTCTAGCTCTTGCCATATTTTTGTTGAGATATTCTTGTTAGGGGGAGTTACTTTTATTGCTTTATATGTTTCTTGTTTTTAAACTGCGTATTGATTTATATTTATGAGTTATTCATTGATATATGTCTTTATTGTGTGTTGTTTGAAATTAAGAATTTATTTTGTTTACTTGTATTTTCCGCACATGCAGTTATGCATTTTGTTTAATGTTTCAGGAAATATACAAGTTGATTCAATTGAGCTGCTGTCTACACTTGCAACTGATGGATGGTAGTTAGGATTGAATTTGTTTTTAATGAGCATTATTTTTGTAAATGGCTTTTCTTTGTAAACTTTGAGCTTCTAGTGTGTTTTGTCATGGATTGCCAAAAGGGGAGTTTGTTAGGTTCTAAAGACTTAGGTTTTATGTATTTTAGAACTCTAATGTGCTTTGTTGGCAAACCATGATCAAAATAATATGTTTAGTAGTGTTTAATCTTGCTCAAAGTTGTATGTTTTATGTAAAGTTGGAATCAAGCTGATGCAGAAATTATTATGCATTTCGGCCTGGCTCGATCAATCAAATCTCAGGCAGAATGCGTTTTTCTACAGATTTCCAACTCAACCCTAGTTTGTTTAAAACATTTAGGGTTTTCTAATTTGTCCTAAGTATAAAAGGCAAACCCTAGCCACGTTTTAGTGTTGCTCATATTGCTGTTTGTGTAAATCTCTTGTGAGATCTAGAAAAGCTTTCCTTTACACAAACTTAGGGTTTTCAAGGAGGAGATATTTTCTACACCTTGATGATCAACTCAGTTGCTACCATTGGAGCTTAAAGAAACACAAGCGGGTGTGCTTGTATCTGGTGGTGAATCCAAGAAAGAAAGAGTCTATGGATTCGGAGCTTGCACGTGGTCGTGTCAGTAAGTTCTACTAGTGGGTAGCAATAAGAAGTCGAGCGTGGGGGTTTGTAAGTCTTATTGTATGAACTTCGATTCTTTCAAGATAATGGATTCAGGTTTACCTTGAGAATAGCTAGGTTAAATCCTCTCCAGGTTTTTACCGATTTGGTTTCCTAGGTGATCATATCATTATCTTATTTATTTTCTGCTGCTATGCATGATATGATTGTTTGATTATGATAACCTAGACTTAAAATTTGGACTAAGTAACAACTTGATTAATTAACTAGGTTAATCCAATTGTGTTTTAAGGGGTCTAAAAAACCATCAATGAGGATGAATGTTATAAATTTTATGAATTTTTATAAGGTAGATGGTTCAGTCCTATTATGGCATCCCATATGTAAGTGTTCAAGTATTATGCTAATTTTCATATTCACCTTGTGTAGTGCTGGCAAAAGCCAGAGAAATTTTCATCATAAATTTTTGAAACGTGAAAACTAGAGACTTTATAGTTTCTATAGTACTTCCTTCTCTACCATGTCTATACTTCATATAATCATTAGTGCTATGCCTTCCAAAAAGGGCAAGGAGGAACTCCAATTATATTGATTATTCATGAGTTAAATATTAGGTTAAATTACAATTTACCTTAACCGAAATTTAAGTTGCCTACATGTGGTTTGAAATTTGACACTTTATCCACCTAAAGTTTGACCAAAATTAAATTGCCTACTTGTGATTTGAAATTCCATGATACAAGTGTTTCGTTGGATTCTCTTTTATCTTATTTGATCTTGTATTTTTATATTTTTTTTTGTGTTTTTTGAGGATAGAGATATAAAATTGAAGTGAAATTACATATTTAGCTATATTTTTAATAGAAGCGGGTTATGAAACTTTAACTAAGCTAACCTTAGGTGAGTAAAGTGTCAAATTTCAAACCACAAGTAAGTAATTTAAATTTCGGCCAAATCACAAGTGGGTAAGTTGTAATTTGCCCTAAATATTATTAGTATTATTATTAATTATAGTACCATACTAACTCAAGTTTTCACATATACGTAGGTGATAACAATTTAGGTCTCTAGAAGATGACGCTCATGTCTTACTTATACTTTGACTGGCTACTAAATAGTGAAGATTTTCTTAGCTTGAATTTCAGTTGAGGCTATTGCTAATGGATGTGCATAAGCATTTCTGTCAATATGATTGTTTTTTTTTAGTTGAAAATCCTTGTATGTTGTATTGAATTTGTAAATGGTTTCGGTTATAATGATTTGGAAATGTATTCAAGTGACATATCCTTGTATCTTGTTTCATAATGACTATAGAATATGGTCTTTTCCTTTCTTTTTTAAAGGGGTTTTAGTCTATACCAATTCTAATGATTTCTACAGGTGTATGACGTTCAATTGAGCCTACTGTTATTGGATGGTATACAAGTTATACTTTCAGTTAACTTTGCACAATTCTCTTGTGTAGTGTTTTTGATTTAATGTCTATGAAAGCATGAGTTGTGAATTTTATAGACGTTTAGAAGCTATTAATTTTTATCAATCACGCTGTACAATTAGCTAAGTATTAATGCAGTCTTCATTCTAGAATATATCCTTGCAATTAAAAAGTCAACAAACACTGTTGGAAGCTTCGAACAAGTTGATAGTTAATGTAATCTTCTTTGATTTTTTTTTCAGGGATTTGTCTAGTTGATAGTTATGGCCAAACCACTATATTGTTAATATCTTTCCTCAAATTAAATCAGCATATCAGGCCAATGTAGAAGCTGACGTTGCTAAAGGAATTTGCTGACAACATATAGAAGCTACTGTCAATCTTGGAGCATATTATGGGATGTGAATAATGATTTAAATCTTGACTTGTAAGAGCATTCACATCAGTTCTTGAATAATTGTGTATAAATGTGTAAAATACACATTTTGATCATTTTTACACATTTTGGAGCAAAAATCACACTGCATCAGTCTTTCTAAACTCATGTAAACTCATGTATAATTTTCAATGAGCTACAGTACCCGTGTAAATTTACACGGGCACTGTAGCATGTGTATACATTATTTTACTAATTTCCGTTCGCACCAATTTTTCTCTCTCTTCTCTGTGCACAACAACCTCAGCTCTCATCTTGTTTTCCTCAGATACACACAAATACATCCACACAAATAAATCAACACAGAAACACACCCACACACAAACAAACCCACACAGACAAACCAACAGAGAGATATGGGTCGCCGGTGAAGAAACGATGTGGGTCACCGGAGCTTGGTTCGTGGATCGGCCGGTGAAGAAAGGATATGCGTCGCCGGTTGGTTCATGGATCGGCCGGTGAAGAAAGGATCTGCGTCGCCGGAGCTTGGTTCGTAGATCGGCCGATGAAGAAAGGATCTGGATCGGCCGGTGGAGAAAGGACCCGGTGAAGAAGTGATCAAGGTTGGTAGTTTTTAGAAAGAAAGGATCTGGGTAGCCGGTGAAGAAAGGATCGGCCGATGAAGAAAGGATCTGCCGGTGAGGAAAGGATCTGGGTAGCCGGTGAAGAAAGAATCTGGATCGGCCGGTGAAGAAAGGACCGGTGAGGAAGTCATCTGGGGTCCGTCGTTTTTGGGAGAGAGAAGGGAGAAAAGAAAGAGACAGAGAGGGAGAGAGAGAGAGAGAGGTCTTTCAGTTTTGTTTGCTGAATAGAGAGAGAGGTTGTTTTGGAAAAATGAATAAAAAGAGAGAGTGAGAGCGCGTATATAGGCAGTTGAGCGAAATAATAAAAAAATTGAGAAAGGTGATTATTTTATTAAAATATCTTGTAAAATAGAAGAACTGATGTGGGTGTTTTATATAGATGATAGTGTAAAATAAAAAAAGTAGGTTTTTTCCTGTAAAATAGACGAAAAATTTAGAAGAACTGATGTGAATGCTCTAAGGGACTTCTATATGTGAGCAGTCAGCATTACGTTGATTGAATGGTATGTACACTTCTAAAATGATTGTGAGCTGCAGCAGTTCAAGTACATTAAAAAATATAGCCATATCATTTGAGAAGGTACCAATACACCTTTCAATATTAGATTAAGTTAACATGAATCTAATTTAAAATTAAATTCTACTAATTTGGCAAACAAAAACTTCGACTAGTTTGATCAAATCGTTTCTAATTACCAAAAGAAATAGTATAAATAGAGCTCTGTGAATTTTGAATGCCAGTTGTAAAACAACTGAAGTTCCCCTGGCTTGCATGCACGGTTTCATTTGCAGCATAAGAATTCATATCAAATTAATTAATATATGATACAACAGCTGTGTAACACAATCTATCTCTACATACACTCTGGCTTCTTTCAATTTGCAGTGTGAAAAAAAGGGGAGCTGATGTCAGAAAATTTTGATGAGTATGGCAGGTCTATTGGTTGGAAAACATGGGATTTGATTTGGCAGTAAGCAAAAGTGGGGAACTGGGTTTCAGAAAGTTCAAACAATTTAATCAAACCATAATTGCCAAACTAAGTTGGATGCGATTGCTTTTGACCCAGACATCCTTTGTTTCAAGTGATAAGAGGCAAGTATGGACATATAGCAAGAAGTGGCAAAGGTGGTTGAAGGGAAAGGACTATTGATATGGAGAGGTTTTGAAAAAGCTATAATAAGTGCATGATATGTAGGTGATACTAATAGCATTGATATGTGGGAGGGTCTTCGGATTCCATGGGTCCAGGGATTTAAAGCCAACCCAAATAATAATCTGGATTTGCAAAGGAGTCTTTAATTGTGGATGATCTTATAAACAAACCATGAGGCTTGAGGTTGGGATGAGGCATTGATAAGTAATAGTTACGGGCCCGTGTGATGTATGTAATATTTTGTAATGCAATATAATATATAATTTATTTTCTAAAATATTTGTAGTATCATATATTAAAATTATTCATCTATTACAAATATCTTCTCATGAAAATATTTAATCTTTAAGTGTATTAAACTATTAATTTAATCCTTTCCAAAACCAACCAGGGCAAGTTTTTTTTTATACTAAAATAAACAATACCATATTGTTTTCTTTCTCACCCAATGAAAATTTTATGTTCACTAAAAATAAAATAAAAAAACTATATATATTTACCGTTTTTAAAATTTTCATTTACACCTAGCTTTGCAAAAAAACTCAACAATGATTATTATTTTGTATGAGGAGACTTGGAGGAGCTCATACCCCCCCCCCCCCCCCGGCGGCGCGTGTATCTGCATGATCCAAAAAAGTCAATTTTTAATTACTAGGACTACTACCAATCTTATTACATTAATTGAACTCAAAATTGATGTGTAATGCAATTCAAATATTCATATAGTTCTCTCTCAAAAAAAAAAAAAAAAAAAAATCATACAGTAAAACTTGTAGTAACTTCATTTATTTATTTATTTATTTTATATAAAGCTTGTAGTAAATGGCATCTGAAGAAAAAAAAAAATTAATGCGGTGCTTCATATGGCTATTAGCTGGTCACCACGAAATTACTCATAGTGTGAGAAGTAGAGAATCAGTGGATAGAGTTCTAGTTCTATGAAAAATTATCATTGTTTCAAAAGCTTGGTCCTTGAAGACATTCTTATTTCAGGCATTGCAGATTTGCCGAAAGGTTGTGGGGGAAAACAAGTCTCCATCAAGAATCCAAATTAATTGAAATTGGCGAATTAAAGTATATAAAGAAATTTGACACATTCTTTCATAGGCAGGAGAAAATAAATATATTCCCGATTAGTTCCTAAATTTGACTTACAGAGAGACAATCCTTAAAAATGTGCCTAGGGTCTTGGGGGTATTATAACAAGTGCCATCTAAGATGATATTTCTGAATCTCTCATGGTAAGTCAATCTAAGGTATGGAGTTGATTTCCCAAATCCATTTCAAGAGGGAAGTCTGGGATGAGGGAATGCCACATCAAGAGTGATTTGGTAGGTTGACTCAAGGTTGTCTAAAAAAATCTATTCTAAGGAGCATAAGTTAAAGAGTCAACTTGATTGGAAAAGGAGGGCTTTGCCAAAGCCCTAATGATTATTAAGATCTATTGAAACAAAGTGATAGATTGCGTTGGGGGAGGCTTAATGGGCCAAGTCAAGCATCCTATAGAGGCGGAGGTAAGGTTGGGTCAAATCTCAGTCAATCTGTTGGCGCTGGACTACCATCTTTTAAGAGAATAAAGTTGCGACCTTACCATAAAATATAGTTTTTGGTGTAATGGCTAAGTGCTTGTACCTAAAAAATTGTATCAAGATTCCAATTCTCTTGTGTATCCCAAATACTTACAAGTCTGAGGTCCATTTCCTCCCTGCCTAGTGGTTCCCAAGCCTGTCCAATGGTCATTCAATAAGTTAATAGACATGCCATTTTTTTATTATCTGGGCCAAGTCCTTACTACATATCTCCTTTGTTTCACATAAGCTAAGCCCAAATGAAATGACAGACTTCCGTTTTGTGGTGTGATAATTCAAGAGACATTTCCTGCTCTTGAGTGTTGATGCCCAAATCTCATCATACGGCCCAGGTTCTTTTAGCAAGAAGGGCCTTGTTGCAGTATGAGGCTCGCTTAACACCTAGCCCTCCTTATATCTTTGGTTTGGGTAGTTGTGTCCTACCCAACTAAGTTTAGTTAAGGTCTTTTTTTTCCCCCTTTTTCCTCAGTGTATGCCCCCACAAAAAAAATGTCTTTAATTTGTCAATTTCGAAGGTTTATTCCTGATTTTTTTTTAACACAAAATCACAGGCATTCCTATTTATGTTATCATTAACAGTAGGAACACCAAGAAATTTTCAAATTAAGTTGGGTTAAGTCACGATTTTAGTGCAAAAAATATGTGTACGGTTGTATGAGGTAAGGTGTGTGTAAATTTTATCTATTTTCAAAACTCAAGACTAGCAAGGAATTTTTTTTTTTTAATCAATCTTGAGGAGAAATAAAATTTAAATTTGCTGATTTTTTCTCCCCATGATTTTACAAAATTCATTTAGAACCCTTTTAGTTGCTTGAGAATTCTTCACCATGGCTTCTGTAAATAGGACAAGGTCATTTGTAAAGAAGAGGTGAGTAAAAATTGGACCCCCTAAAAGATCTTATGCCCACCCAATTCTTATTGGCCACTCACCTCTAGATTAACCAAACCAAGTACTCCATGCAAATGATGAATATATCTGGGAAGAGTGGGCTGCCTTGTCAGATTCCTCGAGAAAATTGGAAGGAATTCCATCTTTTACCGTTCACTAAAATACCAAGACTAGAAGATGACACACGAGGCACGATAATCTTTATCCGAGGCGAAGGAAAACCAAAAAAGGATAAACTATGACCAATGAAGCTCCATTCCAACTGGTTATAAGATCGATTTTTAATAACATACTATTTTCCCTTAGAGGTATTCATGCGGAGAGGACATCAACAATATCATGCCTAAGTTTATTTGTAGAGTGCAAGAATAGAATGTATATGAATGAGCCTTCAAAGTCTATACTGTAAAGCTTCACAAAGTAATTCAACACCGACTCTCTAATTCCGGGCGAAGAGAGGGTTTAGTTACAAATTATATTAGTGAAAACTAAGTTAAAATGTCAATTTAGCAAGATTGGTTTATTGTTTACCCTAATTTCAGTCGACTAAGGGTTAAGCAAACTCTTTTTTTGAGTTCGCTCAAGAATGAAGTTGCTCCAACAATCTTATGAAACTTTATTTCTTGACTCTCAATGCCTAACTCAGCTATTTTGAATATAACGGTGTTAGCACTTATTTAGACACAAAAATATGCTAACACACCCTAAATCCTACCTCTAAAGTCCTTCATGCATGCATCACAATGATCAGAAAAAGGGTACGTCAGAAAATCCATCTTTACCACCATTGTTCATGCTTCAATTTCAAATCCATTCTTTTTATCCAAATGTTTCGCGAAAAGCAAAAAGATTCGTTCTTATTGTCATCATTAACATGGTATTGTCCACAATGAGTCAGAATTGGTCTAAAATGATTTCCATACGATATTGTGACTCCCCTGGAAAACCTGAACAAAATCTAGAGTTGGTCGGGTTTGATATCATGCACTATAACAGCTAAAGTTATGTAAATTAACGCCCTCATTCAAACCAAAACAATCTTATATTTTTACCAGAGGCATAAGTCAATACCTCATTACTCTTTCTATTGATTACAGTCCATAATAAGTTCTCCCATACGAACCCATCTTTGATCAACAAGACATTGGCACTTTTCTCTATCTATTTCAAAGGATTTAAATTGAATGAGGATTGCCCATTGTAACTATGTTTTCCATAGAAACTCAAACTAGCTAGAAAAAGAAAGCCTTTTACAGCACTTTGTATAATGCCACATCACATTGAAAAAGGTAAATTGGTTAAAAATTATCTTATGCCGCGTGGATTTAAGTCTTGCCACGTGGGTGGTACAAGAATAGAAAAATCATTTCCTTAAAGATGGAAGATTAATAGTCCCTCCAAAATGAGATATATACATAGAATAATGAAAAAGAAGTGGATAACAAATCAAATAAGGAACTTATTCATTTAAATAACAATCCAATTCTATTACATCAAACCATTAATAATAAAATATAAATCACACCACACCCTTCCAAACAAGTAGCCAATAACAAAAAAAAAAGTAGCCAATATGGCCCAATCACTATATACTAATTTCATCCACTAAAATACTTCCTAAAATACCGAAAAAATCAACTCCTTTGATGTGAATTGGGACCCGCCAAAACCCATTCTGAGAATACAGGTGGCTTTCCCTCAAAAACACAATGGCCTTCAGGTACTATTCCATGAAACAGTGAATCCTTGTATACTCTGCTACAAAATCCAATGCCTTGGAAGCCTAGAAGCCCTCTCTATTTCCCAGATTCAAGTTTTAGTGCTTGAACTAAATAATAAGCAAGCCCAGCATGTTCTTTTTTAATTACAATCTTCTCTTACTATACTTTTATGACTTTTTGTAAGTCAAATTATATCCCTCCTAGTCATAGAGGCTATAGAAAAACTATAGGAAATCAAATTAATGCATATAACAATTTAATATAGAGGGTTATGTTATCCTATGTACTAAAAAATATTGTTATATAATTTGAAAGTTACCTAAGGGTCCCAAAGAGAATCATTTTGCATATCTTCCCATTCATTTTCTTCAATGTCATTGGAGAACGTCATAGACTCTTCCATTGACATTTGCATCCACATCTTGCTGGGTGAGTCAAGAGGGAACTCATTAATGGCCTCAATCTGGCTAGGAGAGAGCCTCACCGTGACCGGTGCCATGTTCGAGCTAGACCCTCCTCCAACCTCAGCCACTCCTTGAGAGCCTCGAAGCCTTAAAGCCGCTTCATGAGCCGCCATGCGTATGTGTTCAGAATTAGAGCTAGCAGGGCGAGGGAGGCTATGAACCAATTCAGGAAAGTTGAGACGTGCCTCATGTCCCCTAAAGTGTAACGCAGCAACATCATAAGCAGCAGCAGCCATTTCAGGTGTCTCAAAGCTCCCTAACCAAATTCTTGTTTTCTTGCCTGGCTCACGAATCTCAGACACCCATTTGCCCCATTTTCTCTTCCGGACTCCTCTGTAGCTAGACGATGCAGCACCATGGCTAGTACTGCTTGTGTTACCGCTATTATTTGGCTCTTCTTCCATCCACTCAACTCAAGTTGCTAGAAAGCTATATTATTGTTTAGTTCAAGTAAATGCCCTGGTGAATGATAGTGTAATCCGGTAATAAGTATTTATAGATGTGGAATTATGCGATTTGACTGAAACGTGGTGAATTAACATGGATTGAGGTGAGCTTCCACGTAGTTGCACCATTGAAAATGATGTGAATATGTGCATGGTCACAACTTTCTTCATGTTAATTTGATTAAACCCAAAAAAGAAAACAAAATAATAAAAAAAGATAAAAGTATTTGAAGGAACCAAAATTTCTACAAAGGAACAGTTATAGCATGCCGAGTTAATTCATTTTGAATATTTATTTGGTGATTGAAGAATTAAAGTTGTATGGAATTTGTAGCAGGACCAATAAGATAAAAATTGAGGGACATAGTGTTTCCTATTTAGAACGCGGTTTCTCTGCAGGTGGCATTAAAAAGTTTGGACCCACTAATCCCACATTTGGAGCTGAATCTTAGATCAGGCTAGAGATAAAGAGTGTTGTACAGTTTTCTTTTAGAAAAGGTCCATTTTTTATGGGCATAAAATCAAAGCATGAAGAATACGAAATTGACGATATCATCATAGATTTATGAGATCATGAACAGAATCTCCTGAATGAAAAAACAAAAGAAAAAAGAATTGAATAATTCATAGATAGGATCTGATAAATGACAAATAAAAAAGGAGTTCGACAAGGAATCACAAAAGTACAAATAGAATAAAGTCCTAGATAACGTTCTATAATAATTAATGGATTGTTAAAAGAGTTTTTTTTAGGACTAACATTTATAGTAGTAGTCTAAAATTATAAGAACTGAAATTCTAACACACACAACAATGTGGGATAAACATCTTTTTTTTTTTTTAGGAAACAATAATACTTACTAAAACACACAAACACGAAAGTAGTATATAAAGTTTTTTAAATAGACTTATAATATATTACATAACTAGAACGGTTAAAGAGTTGGTTATAATATATTTGTGTGAGGGACAATGAAGCTAATATGTTAGAAATATTAAAAATTTTATACATGAGAACATATCTAATTGTAAAAAAGTAATTCAATATTTAATAATTATGTTGTTGAAGTAGTATTTAATACTATTTATAGCATTTATGGTGTAATTCTTCTTTCATATTATTTTTAAATTAAAATATCACAATATTTTTTTTCCCCTTGAATATTTAATAATATCCTATATTTTATATTGATATTGTATAGCTAATTTTCTTTTTAAATCATCTACTTTAATCTCTTTCAAAAGTAATAGTTATTTATTTATGTCATTATAGATATAGAACTACTTAACTAATGCACTATAGCTAATAATATCATATTCATATATCTTTCACAACTCCCTTTTTACAATTTAGTGTTTTTTTTAATAAAAAAAAATTTATAGATATCACCAAATGTAAAATTGGGTTTCTTAAAAACTTTTAATTGAAATATTATAACATTGGTATTTATATTTTGTGTAAGTGTATTGGTCTTGATATTTTGTGTAAGTTAATGGTAGATCACTACTTGGTGAGCTACATATATTAAATTAGTATATTAATTCACATTTGTATGATATATACGTAGAATTAATGAACTTGTTATTTTTAATGTGTTGTTAGTGGAGCACTAGAGCAGGAATTCTCAAGATAGATTATTATTTAGATAAGTTCTTAAATCTTAACTCAAATTTTTATATCACTATATATAATTTTGGTACCCCTTGAAAAAAGAAATTGGCTTTGCTAATATGATTATTTTGTGTGGAGTAACATTAATGGACCATACAACTAATCCAATAAGGTACAAGTGTGAGTAAAGAAAAATGTATTTTATATATCGGATATATAAATTTATATGAAATATTATCCTCACACGATTGTGCATGGGATGGGATCCAGCTGATATCGCCAAAGCTAAAAAATTGTCCCCACAAGAGGTCTCACATTATTGCCTCGGAACTCACAAAGTCAATTGTGCTTGAGAGTTCCTAAACTGTGAAAAAGAGTAATGATTTGTGTTTGAATTTTTTTTTTTGTCAACAACAATTCTAGCTTTTACAGTAACAGTCCTTTAAAAGAAATCAAAGACATTGTACTCGTAGGTATGGTAGAGATTATTGAGGTAGTAAAATTTTTTTTTATTTGAAAAGTGATTTTTTGGGTTTGTCAAAATTCAGAAAGTGATTAAAAAAAAAAAAAAATCAAAAAGCTGTTTTCTAAAAAAGAAAAAGTGTTCGACAAAACTTTTTCTTTCCAAAACATTGCAAAATCAAACGGATCTAATTCACATGACCTACAAGACTACAACCACAAAGTGAAAGATCAACGCTCTTAAGTGTTGGGAGAAGGGTAATTAGAGATATTCCCTTTGAGAAAATCACATATAAAGTGATTTACTTTAATATTGATCTCAATTTCCAAACATTAATTCCTGAAATTTTCTTTGTTGGATATATTATAACCAAGGTGGTCCAAACTATAATTGTAAACTTACGTATTATAAGTACGAGCATATTAATTTTATGATAGTTTATAATTAGCTAAGGATCAAGTATTCTCTAAAAAAAAGAAAAAAGGTTCATGCTTCCGCTCATTATTCAATCATCACACCTAATCATACAACAACTTTCACTTTAAAGGTGTGCATAGAGATATTACATAAATTCCCTTGTATTTTACATGCAAGTTAGTGTACTAAAATGTATTAATCTAGCAAGTAATACCTCTTGATTCTCTACAGCATATGCTTAAAATAAGAATAATAAGAATAATTTAAGCCAATACTAGAGAATTTTTTTTTTCTACCCAAAAAAAAAGAGAGATTATTTGTTTTTTTTTTCCTTTACAGCAAACGGGGAGAGAGATTTAATAAAAAACTCAAATTCTCCTTTACATGAGAATTACAAAATACCACTTACCCAAAAGACTCTTGAAAATTATTAAATTCACATTCAACATCATATTAAAGGAATTCACGAGCTCTAGAATTTGTTCAATTTGATGGGTAAATTTATTTAATTTGATCCTTAGTTCCATTGGCGGATTTAGAATTTCACTTTAGGGGGGCCAAACTAAATATTAACTGTGGGGCCGGGGAGCTTATGATCCGGCCCACGCTCTATTAGGGCTCAGGATCCATGCTGAGGAGGGTATGTGCCGAGGACAAATGGGGAAAGGCCGGTGTGTCTAGTGGAACAGCCGAGGATGACCCTGTCCTCGGCATTACAGGACTTCAAGGGGAATAGCAACGTCTCGATGATGGCTATCCCCAAAAAGCCCCCAGAAGGAGATACGAGTAGAATGGGACCCACGTTGGAGGTACGGTGCGAAACTGGTTCAGGATAAATACGTCCTCTCCGCATTAAATGCACCCACCAGCGTCCTGACCGTGTTAATGAGAAAAGACACCTAGTCAGGGTGACTTCGATCATCGCAACTAACAGAAAGCAAGATGGGACAGTCGATGGGACGGGTACAGAAGTTAGCACCTGCCGGACCAACAAGTGGAGGGCTAAGATCAACCAAGAAGGGCTATATAATGTGAAGGTTGCGCACCAAAGAGGGGGGCTGGAAAAAATGGCCAAAACCAGAGCCTCCCAGCCCACCTCTAGGAGAAAGACTCCCAGAGCATACACGATTTATTTATGTATGAACACCGCGGAATACCACCAACTTGTGATCAAGGCCTAACCTTTCAAACCCTATAAATGATATTATTTGGGCCTTTTTACGTGCGAACCCAGTATCGTTTTGGGTCGTTCCAAATCGTGTCCTTACATTAACTAATTAAATAAGTATATTATTTTATTTATTAAAGAATTTTAATTTTCATTAGGAATCCCCTTTAACGCTATTCCTAATATTGTATAATTGTTTTTATAATTTCTTCAAAATAAAAATCAATATCTCAATTAAATAGTATATAACTAATTAATTACATAAATATGATTTGCTCATTCACACAATGCCTTACTAAACAACAATAGTTCAAGGTCATATGATAAATTTGATAATATATTGTGATAACTTTAACAAATATTGAATAAAAATAACAAAACTAAAATTTTAATCTTCAGACAAAAATATAGAATCAACAAACTTACAAATTGTACACAAGTGATGCAATTAATTACCATTACAATAACAAAAATATATTACATAATATCCAAAGAATAATAAAAATATATCAAATTGTTATTACTATTGTTGTTGTAGTAGTATTATAACCAATGCCAAAATGAGACTTCTAATAATATATCATCATTTTCATTCTTGAAATTTTGTCTACATTTGTCGCAATTTAAAAAAAAAAATCACATCTCAAAAATTCTAATCATAACTAAAGTTTTAAAGAATTATTTATATAACCCAAATCATTTCAGTATATACTTGATTTGAGATTCATTTTATGCCATACAACACCTCCAAAATCTTAAAAAGTATGTACCACTTCTCATCCCTTTTTATTGGTTTCTAATGCTTAGACATGGACCATTTAACTAACCCCTTCAAAACTGTAAGGTTGAATTTAATCAACCATCTAATTGGCTTTATTCCGTGCCAAATTTGCTTGTATTTCAGCATTTAGTAACCCTGTATTTAGGTGGGTTTGTTGTAAGGGTAGTGAGTGAGATAGAGTGTAGATTACTCAAGAGTGTGCAAGAAAACAGAAACTCGCAACTTGATCTCGCGGGTGACTCGCGGCTGCAAGCCGCCAGATGCAGCACACGTGCCAAGCATGCCAGAAGGTGAACAGTCATGCTAGCTGGAGCACTACAGGACAAAACAGGACAACTGGCCATACGGTTATCTCGCGACTCAGTCAAGTCGCGAGGCCAAGCCGCAAGCCACCCCTGTTTTGAAAAACCTGACGTTTCACATTCTCCTCTCATCTCAGTATAAATACCCCTTATACCCACAAATGAATGAAAGCTTCCAGAGAGAATTTTGAGAGAGAGAAACCCTAGAGTAAAAACAAGATTGATTCATCTACAATTTTTACATAAGAGTCTCTTCAAATTCCTCAACTCTCTTCCTTTCCATTGTCAAACCCTTGAGAGGCATTTTACCAAAACCTTGTTCTCACCATATCCATTACTGTGAGAGAGCTGTTTGGTGTTCTGGGAAGCAGTTAGGAAGGAACCAATCTTCATTGGTTGATACTATGGTCAAGTAGCGGAATCCGGGAAGCTAGAAAAGAAAAATGTTTGGCACAACCTCGTTGGAGCAAGAAGCTTGGAGGGTTTAGGTGCACTGGGTAGATTAGGCTTGGAGGGTTTATTGCTGTCCATGTATCCCAACTACATTTTCTAGTGGATTGTTTACCGCTTGGTGGGCGGCGGAGAGGTTTTACGCCGAGGGCTTCGGTTTCCTCTTCGATAACACTTCGCATGTTGTCTTTGTGTTTGCATCTTCCTTCCCTTTTATCTTTGCCTTTTATTATCTGCTGTGGGTTGTGATTTTAATTTGGCTTAAATAGTTTTTCCAATTCTATATTATAGCTTTTGTTCATTTTCTGCACACTAGTTGTTTGACATAAAACTTGAATTGGTTAATTTGTAAATTGGGGGTCTAAATGTTCAAGGGTGTTTTTACACTATTTGAACTTTCAAAAACAATCCAAAAGGACAAGGCCCTACCCCAGCCCGTGGTGATTGAAGAAATACATTTCTTTTCATAACCTAAAAATGCATAAAATAAAAGCAAAACTAAAAAACATAACCATTCCTTTCTAGCAAAGGATCTCTCAAGTCAAAAGTTTTTGAAGTCCCACTAAGAAAAAACAATTGATAGCAACTAAGATAACTCATTCACCGAAAGCTTTCTTTTTGTTCCTATTTAATTAGTAAAAGAGAAATAGTAGATTTACACATGAATTTTTTTTTTTTTTGGGGTACAAATATCATTTTTTTTATATAAATAATTAACCTTCTAGACATTACATTAGGCTGCTTGGTAGCACATTTCAAAAACTAATTTTTAGCTTTTAAAATCTATAAAAAAAAATTAAAAAAAAAAAAAAACCATTCCCCTTATAGTGCTTGATTCAATGATTTTAGTTTTCGGCTGTGAAAACAATTATCAAAATACATTTTTGTAAAAGTTTTAATTTTGTTTATTTAACTTTTCTCTTTAATAAAAGACAATGTATAATTGTAAATAAACCACTCATATTTCTAATCATTGCTCTCCTTCATTAGTTTTTGTATGTTTCATTTTTCAAGATGACGTTATTTTGGTGGACA
The DNA here is from genome assembly GCA_028535165.1 of Quercus tomentella. NCBI lineage: Eukaryota > Viridiplantae > Streptophyta > Magnoliopsida > Fagales > Fagaceae > Quercus > Quercus tomentella. Next base: position 2,276,937 of record JAPQVY010000144.1, read on the forward strand.
TAACGATGAGGAATTGTTGGAAGAATTACGTTGGAAATTATATAAATAAAAAGATTAAAATGGAGAAGACAAAAACAATAAATTAATTAAGAGGCTGAATCGGAAACAAGTGAAATTAGAGGTGTATTTCATAGTTTAGCCAATTTTTTATTATGCTCATTTTTTGTTTTTTGTTTTCTGTTTTATTTTCTCACATGTTAAGTAATAAAGAAACATGATTTCCTAATGTTTGAGAACTGAATTCTAAACCTTATTATCCTATTATTATTTCTACAACTGATATGAATTTGATAACAGTTTCGTGGTATATACCTTCCCAATAAAAATCATGTTTGTTTGTTGTTTACGACCAAAAAAAAAAAAAAAAAAAAAAAAAAATCCCTTGGTTTGTTGCATTAGGTGATGATTGATAAAACTTACCATAGAAAGAAAATTTTTGAAGTGAAGGTTGATAAACCAAACTCAATCATGACAAGTAACTAGTACTTAAAGATGTTAGTACTATAGTACCATCGAGGAATGAAACAAATTAGGACTACTTATAGATAAATAAATAAAAGTAGAAAGTTTCTTATCGATACATGATTTGTAGAACAAACATTTTGTTTCCTTGCTAAATAACGAAAGATTGGAGATGCAATTCTCCTCCTGAAATATCAAAATGTTCCCTTGACAAGTTAGAAATGATGCATATGATAGTTTCTAAAGCTTATTTGTTTTTGTAGGTAGAATGGTAGACAGTGGGGAGGGCAAGTTGGGGTTTGAACTTGAACCGTGGATATGAGAATCACAAAAGATATCATTACCGTAAAGTTGTCACTTGAATGAACCCCATTTGAAGCTTATTAAAGTATGCATGATAATAATTTAATTTAAAAATAGATAAGGGTAAAATTTATGTGCATTTCCTTGGGTGTTTGTATATTAGGTCCTTGATCAAATTCAATCAAGTGATTGCATTGACCAATGAATTATATAGTTGAATTTAATTGTTGTTCAAAATTAAGGGCTGTTTGGATTCATTTTTTTGGTCACTCAATTTTTATCACTCATCACTCATCACTCATCACTCATAACTCATCACTCATCACTCATCACTCAAAATACCATGTTTGTTTGGCACCATCACTCACTTCCCATCACTCAATATTTTTCACACTATTTGTGGACCCCATACCTATCACCGGTGCAGCTTTTTCATTTTTTTTTTCAGTACCCAAACTCACTGAACCCAGTGAAAAAAAAAAAAAAAAAAAAAAAAGAACCGAACAGCCAACCCAAGAAAAAAAAAAAAAAAAAAACTGAACAGCCAACCCAGGAAAAGAAAAAAAAAAGTCAAAAGGTGGTCAAAAGTTGCGGCTGTGAGTCCCCTATGTGTGTTTAATTACAATATTGACATTAAGTTATGAGTTATGGAAACTGAAAACAGCCAAAATGTGTTTTCAGTTTCCATAACTCATAACTCAAAAATCAGAGAATTAAGTGACAGAAACAGAGTTATTGTTTGCCAAAAAACCTTTTTGCTATCGGTCCCACCATTTTTGAGTTATGAGTTATGGAAACTGAGAATTGAGTTACGGAATTTGCCAATCCAAACAGCCCCTAAGCAATTAAATTTAATTGGAAAACCCAAGTACAATAACTAAGAAATTAAGAAAATTATTAGGTACTCCTGGAATACTATAAATGCGTACTCCCCCCCTCTCACATGAATGGTGGGTCCCACCATGAATTTAATTTGTGGGACCCACCATTTATGTGAGAGGTGGGAGTACGTATTTATGATACTCCGGGAGTACACAATAATTTTCCAAGAAATTATACATAATTTTTGCCCATAATAACTGTGGGGCCCAGTAGTTTGTGGCCCTGGCCCATTTATTCGTTGGGGCCCAAGGCCCGAGCCGAGGAAGATTATAGCCCAGGCTCGGTAATACAAGTACGAAATAGTCTTGGGACACAGCCGAGGATGATTCAGTCCTAGACATGTCCAAGGTCTCGCCGAAAGGAAGGGTAAAAATGGTATAAGAGCATCTTGGAAAAAATCTAAAATATCTAAGTCAACAGAGAAGGGTACGCTGGAAAGTATAACGACCAGGGAAAGCTGCCCTTACTGCCATTCAATACTCTGCACCTGACAGAGCCATACTCCCCAGCTTTTTCAACCACCCCAACCACTCTGGATAAGGGCTGATGGGACAACTATCAGTCTTGGAAAAGTCGACCCTACACGTGGACGAAGGATAAGGAACACAGGCTAGTATAAAAGGAGAAGTAAGCAATCCATAGATGGGGGGCTGGGAAAAATGGCCAAAACCAGAGCCTCCCAGCCCACCTCTAGGAGAAGGACTCCTAGAGCGTACACGATTTATTTATGTATGAACACGATTTATTTATGTATGAACACCGCGGAATACCACCGACTTGTGATCAAGGCCTAGCCTTTCAAACCCACGCTCTATAAATGATATTGTTTGGGCCTTTTTACGTGCGAACCCAGTATCGTTTTGGGTCGTTCCAAATCGTGTCCTTACAATTGGCGCCGTCTGTGGGAAAGGCTTGTGTGTTGGCACAGGCGGTAGGTCGAAACAATCCCCTTGTCACTTCTAAACAGCCGGTTGTATTGTTTTAGCGTAAATTTCCACCAAGGGCTATGTTTCTTTATTAGGGGCTGCGCTTCGTAGCGTCATCAGCACGGATGGTTCTAGGGGCTTGACCAAGGAGCTAATTCCCAGTAAACCAAGGTCCCGTACCATAACCGAGAGGTTAATTCCCCCGATTACTTATCAAAATCAAGTTTTGGACAGAACCAAGGTATTGCATGGTCCTCGGACTCAAACCTATGGGGAAACCAACTACTTATCAAAATCAAGTTTTGGACAGAACCAAGGTATTGCATGGTCCTCGAACTCAAACCTATGGGGAAACCAACTACTTATCAAAATCAAGTTCTGGACAGAACCAAGGTATTGCATGGTCCTCGGACTCAAACCTATGGGGAAACCAACTACTTATCAAAATCAAGTTGTGGACAGAACCAAGGTATTGCATGGTCCTCGGACTCAAACCTATGGGGAAACCAACTACATATCAAAATCAAGTTTTGGACAGAACCAAGGTATTGCATGGTCCTCGGACTCAAACCTATGGGGAAACCAACTACTCAAGAAGAATTCTAAATCGTTCCGTTCTCGGACCAAATACCGGAAAATGTTAAGATTATAAAAGTTACTAGCAAGATGGCGAAATGCCTTATTACTCAGCAACCTACAGGGGCTGTACATTTTTGGGTTATATGTCCTCGGATGATTACCTCCTACACCGCACCGAGCATTCAGCTGTCATCTCGGCCATTTTTGGGGTAAGTGTTGTTTTCTTATGTTGGCATTATTGTGCTAAACAGCTTTCGTAAGTTCATGATAACATCTTTCTTCTCAATAAGGATTTCAGCCCTAAGTATCAGTTGTTCGATTCAGTATTATTAAGTCGGATAGCTTCAATAAGCTCATATTAACATATTCTCCTTTTTTGCTTAGTAGGGGTTTCTGCCCTAAGTATCATTTGTTCAGATTAGCGTTATTATGTTAAGATAGTTTTAACAAATGCAAAGTAAGGTCTTTTTGTTAACAAGGATTTCGGCCCTAAGCACCGTTTAGAATACCAGAATAAAAAAAAAAAGTCATGTGGTAATACGTCTGTTTACGGGGTAATCATTTCAGAAAGAAGAGTTAAAATATACAAAATAAAGCAGTATTGACTTTTATTAATATAAAAGGGTATTACAACGTACAATGAAGGGCTTAAACAAGCCTATACGGAAAACGAATTGCAAAAAATAAAAATAAAAAAAAATAATAATAATAATAAACAAACATACAAACAACCAGAAATCTTTCTAAACTCTGTTCCAAAGTCTCTCCAAATTCTGCCCCAGTAGCACCCATATTGAGAGGAGGATCTTCTTTGATGGACAAGGAGAAGGAGGAGAAGAAGAGGAAGAAGGAAAAGCACCAGGATGAATCTGGTGGTGGAAAGAAGAAGAAAGAGAGGCAAAAGGAGGCACTAGTGAAGGAAGAGAGGAAGAAACAGGGATACTTTGTCCCTGCATCAGTTCTGATTCCTAACACGCTGGTGCCATGTTAGCTATGCTCATAAGAGAGCGACTGGTACTGATAATGGGTAACCCCAACTCAGCCGCGCCAAGAGATTGACGCGACGAGCCCCTGTTTCAGATTTTGGCTGAAAGAAGGGTAAGAAGTATCTTGAGTCTCTGTCATCCCTGCCCTGACCGAGCTAGTCTGAGCTTCACAAGAACGTAGCATTTCTGAGAAGGGTATGGTCTCTTCATTCCCCCTCCTATCATGGACGAATCATAATTCAAAGTGTAAACGAGCGGATATGGGAAATTCTGGGGGAGGCTAAGGATTTTTAGACTTTAAAAATATTGAAAGGTCTCTGTATAAGAAAGGTAACCTCCTGTTTTCATTCTTATATGAAGGGCAAAACGGGAGGCATTTAATCTGCCCAAATCTCCAGGAAAAACGGTAAACAAGAATATACCCGTTCCACTTCCCCACACCGTCAATAACCGTCGAATTTAAATGGTCTCGTAAAGGGAAATCATTAAAGGCGCGTTTTGGATAATCAAACGGCAGGAACGCGTCGTGAATGAATTCAGAGGAATGTCCCGTAGCCCGGTATGTTTCCTAGGTAGGTGAAGAGACGCCAACATTCATGAGAGACAGAGTTAAACAAGCCGTAATAAAGGCTTGGCATTACCAAAACCCTCCTCTTCAACCAAAAGGTCGGACAGCAGGATTTTAAGGGGCTATTGTGGGGCCCAGTAGTTTGTGGCCCTGGCCCATTTATTCGTTGGGGCCCAAGGCCCGAGCCGAGGAAGATTATAGCTCAGGCTCGGTAATACAAGTACGAAATAGTCTTGGGACACAGCCGAGGATGATTCAGTCCTCGGCATGTCCAAGGTCTCGCCGAAAGGAAGGGTAAAAATGGTATAAGAGCATCTTGGAAAAAATCTAAAATATCTAAGTCAACAGAGAAGGGTACGCTGGAAAGTATAACGACTAGGGAAAGCTGCCCTTACTGCCATTCAATACTCTGCACCTGACAGAGCCATACTCCCCAGCTTTTTCAACCACTCCCAACCACTCTGGATAAGGGCTGATGGGACAAGTATTAGTCTTGGAAAAGTCGACCCTACACGTGGACGAAGGATAAGGAACACAGGCTAGTATAAAAGGAGAAGTAAGCAATCCATAGATGGGGGGGCTGGGAAAAATGGCCAAAACCAGAGCCTCCCAGCCCACCTCTAGGAGAAGGACTCCCAAAGCGTACACGATTTATTTATGTATGAACACGATTTATTTATGTATGAACACCGCGGAATACCACCGACTTGTGATCAAGGCCTAGCCTTTCAAACCCATGCTTTATAAATGATATTGTTTGGGCCTTTTTACGTGCGAACCCAGTATCGTTTTGGGTCGTTCCAAATCGTGTCCTTACAATAACTTTTACTCATTTAATTTGTTGCTTTTAAAATTATAGGATTTGATTTGTTTTTTGTACCTTTCAAAAATTTTGTAGAAACACCAAAAGAAGGATGTTATTATTCAATCTTTATTGTATTAGAATAGTAGCCATCTACTTCACATATATAGATTATAGAATACTCATTATTTTTTTCTTTTGCAAAATCATCACCGAATCATTCTCAATCTCACAAATTCCACAATTATGAGAAAAATAAAACTTTAACCCTCCTTTATTTGAAAATAAAAACATCACTAAAGTTCAAGATTAATTATAAATATATATAATTCAAATAATTGTAGGGATGATCTTGAATTGACATTACAATTATACCTTTCTTGAATGAACTATACTAGAAAATTCGATCTTCATTGCATTGGTTCATAAAACACCTGAAGTCACAAAAATCCATTATGTAGCTAGCTTCCATTTTTGAGTGGGTAACAATTAAGCATACACCATGGTTGAAGATGTTATTGGCTAATAGGTTTAAGCAACTCTTTGTTGTTATTGGCTTGGACACAAATAAAACCCTTCATTCACGTCAATATCTACACTTTTGAGGGCACCAACTCAGGAGCATATATCACCCAACAACCGAATAAAATCATGTCTTATTCGTAATATTCCACTTGTTGCGCTTCACAAATTACACTGCATCACGCGTAAGGGATTTTTTTTTTTTTTTTCTTTTAAATTTTAAACTTTGATTATTTTATTTAAAAAATGAAATATTACAAATTGTGTTGAATGAAGTATAAAGTAAAATGCTCAAAACGAGATAATCCATCTAGGGGCACAACACAAATTCTTAATAATTTCACAATATTCTTAAATTAGCTAATCGCCTCATACATGTCCATTAAAAAAAATTAAGAGCAATCCTACAAACACAATAATTTTCTTAACCGTTGAGTTGGTTAGTTTTTACTAGTTCTCATTTGAACTCGAGACTAACGTCGCTTTTTACCTATCAATAATTTGTCACCTTGATATTGAAAAAGTTATTCTAGGATCCCCATACTTTGCCAAAACTTATGCCATAATTTGATAATATATATGATTGTAATTGGTGAACTATTACTTTCATATAAACCTATAATTTTTTATCCATCATTTACAACCGCATATGTCTGGATTATGATAAAAGTTTGGCAGAAAAGGTGTCTATAGGCTTTTTCTTATCAAAGTAGGCCCACACGTAAGATAATAGGCTGTTGTGAAAGTATTGTAAAATTGTTATGAATTATCAATTATTATGTCCCAAATTTCATTGAGACTTTTATTTCCAAGAAGTACACGCATGATATTTTTGGTTAGAGTGGGCCTTTCAAGCTAGAAGAACTTTTTGGCTGCTAAGTGAGTTTGGAAACAGCTGGATCATGCTAAGCTTCAACTATGTCTCTATATTAAAAAAAGAAACTAGTCAATAAGCTAAGGTTCAACCATATTCAAGAAAAAAGTAATATAACAACTGGTGCTTACAATCAATATTGCCATCAATCTTTTTTGTCAAAACTTGTATTGATTTGAAATGCCCAACCTTATACATAGACACACACGGACACTATCTCCGTGTTGCACAATGTTTGACCTATTCATCATCCATGGTGTCTTCAAAGTTCAAATCGTTTTCTTTGGTCAAGAAAAAAAAAAGTTTTGTCGAGAGAAATTTTCATTATAAGACATGTGTTTTTCATTTGTTATATTTTATTATTTTATTTTATTTTTTTGGAGGAGGTGATGTTTAAAACAATTTCTGCAGTCTTTTCGAGCTTTCATACAGATAGAAAATTGGTGTAATAATTAAATTGCGTATCAGATGAAATAAAACTTGTTATGGTATACTTCTTTTTGTGTCCATACCATTTCCATACAAAATTCCATAAACTATTATCAACTTTTCCAATTGAAGTACTCCTTTTTATATGAATTTGAGAGTCATGATTATAAGACTTTTTATCCACTTCTTTCAATTAAATAATTACTAAATAGCCAAAAATCTTATAATTTAATCGGCTGACACCTTCTTATATTTCCAAGAGAGACATTCAAAGTTTAAAACTCTTCCTCTCCCCCATTATAAATATTGAATTATCAAAAATATAAAATAAAAAAACTAATTACTAAATAAAGTGAGTTTATAAAATAAATGGACCAAATTAGTCACTAGTTTAATTGAATAAACTTACTTCATTAATTTGTTTTGCTAAAAAATCAAATGAGTAGATTACATTTTGAATCCAATATTTAGTACTTTAGGGTTTAATTAGAGTCACTTTTAAAATTATATCATTCAAGTTGTTATTTTGAAACATTAGGGATTAATTTATTACTTTTGAAACTATAGAACTTAATTTGTTACAGTTCTAAACTATACAAAGTTTAAATTGTAACTTTTCCAAAATAAATCGTTCAAAAATACAATATGTAAAGCTTTAAGAAATTATACCGACTTGGAAAAATAAACAAAATAATCACAATCACAACCATTAGAAAAAGAGAGAGAGGTCAATTTTTTGTTAATTCTTATCACACTGTGTTCCCAAAATAAAGGTAGGAGAAAATGAGGAAAAATAAAAAGTTTTACACAACAGAATACAAATTTCCAAACCTTTTATTCCACGTATCTAAGATTCAAAATACCAAATATTTGCTTACCCATCTTTTGTTTATAAAAATGACAAATTATTTTACATATTTCCTTAGCCCAATATGGTAAATTTATCCAAATATTTGAGGGACGTATAATCTGACCTACTCCACTTGATCAGGCATTTCTTGCCTCAAATATCATTATTAACAAAGTACTAATCCACTGAATCAATTGAATAGAATACATATATAAATAAAAGTAGGACATGGTTGAGCATTAATTGTTGCCTTGAAGCTTATGATTATCAAAGAAATAGAGCATCGACTCTGTTCAAGTGCACTTAATGTGGGCCGACACACAACTACCTAACACTCCTATCAAGTACTATTACAAAATTCTCAAAAAAAAAGTAATACTATTACAAGACTTAAGTTTTTCCTAATCACATGGTTTACAAGTCAATTTATCCAGTCATCATTCACTGAACACAGAGAAAACCTGTGTGTTCACCGACAATCTTTTCTTTAATAAGCATCAAAGATACTAATGATATATGATATAGAGCATAGAATGCAAACACATGTGGTCCTATGTTTTGGATAAAACTAGAAACTGGGTTTTAGAATCTAGGGGCTTAGGATTAATATTAAAGAACCATCCATCCAGCTTAATGGGAAAGGGGATAAGGGGTCTGACGTTGTGTCAAATTATTGTATTAAAACCTTGATTTGATTAGAATATTGTACTAATAAAGCGATAAACATTAGCTTAAGAGAGAGGGAAACAGCTGCAACTCATACAAAAAGGGGTTTCACATAGATTTTCATATTGACTAACAAAGTAGTAAATTAGCTTAGTTTTAATATTGCAAATAAAGACATTATTTTGCTTTTGACCAAAATTAAGTGGCAAATGATCCAATTGAAAAGTGTCCATATATGAGTGCAATTCCCTGGGTTTTGTGGGGTAATGATGCTAGAATGCCGGTGCCATTAAGGTTTCACTCTTTGACCGCGGTCCGACAAAGATTGACCTAATACGCAAACTTTAGGGAAGACAATATAGCTAGGTCGGTTAATAATAAGGTTCTTTTTTCTCACCTACCCTTGTTAGGACAAAGAAGTGAAATTTTCCTTGTTAAGTGTTTTGAGGGATTGCAAAATTTCCGGTCCAATCAGCACTATTTTGCCCCCACATAATTTTTTGATATGACATGAATAAATTCTGTTTACACCATTTTGCCTCGTCTCATCCTATCTTGTTCTGACACAAATATATATATATATATATATATATATATATATATATATATTACTCACATCCAAAACATTCACCTCCCTCTCCACTAGCCTACCAACCATTCAATTTCTTTATCCCTCTCTTTCTCTCATCAATAAGGTTGTCAAAATCAGAATCTTAAGTAAGATCGTGGAAGGTAAGTGGGATCGTGAATCATAAGATCGGATCGTGAATCGTAAGACCCTATATTATTTGAGAAAAAACAAATTAGTATCTTAAATAATCACACAAATTATACATTCATAAAAAAACCAAATATGTGCATTCATTTGATGTAATTACCATACATCATTACATTACATCCATTTGTAAGCATCATTTAAAGAGGCCAAAAATCTCAAAACGTGACACTCTATTGGGATGTTATTTTTCGTTTGGTTTAATTAACACTCTATCTCTCTACATTAGAATAGCAAAACATGGTCTATTGGGATATTATTTTTCATTTGGGTCTAACTGAGTCTTCTATCAAGTTAAAGAAGATTACAAGAAACCAGATTTGTTTAGAATCATTAGAATTGTACGATCATAAACGATCGCTAAGATCTTTGAAAGATTGGGATCGTTTTGAGCAAGTAGGATCGTAAAATCATAGGATCGTAGGATCCAGATTGAGATATTGACAACCATGCTCATTAGTGTAAAAAAAACTTCATTACTAATGGCAAAATACATTCACCGCAATGGCAAGACACCCGGTCCAATCTTACCTCCCTTATTGCCATCCTTATAAGATGTCCAAAGCTTTTAAAGAGCTTGACTATTATTCCAAGTGTATATTGTCTCCCTATCCATCACCCAGTGGATAATTGAGAGGGGGAATTCCTTAGAGTGACCCCAAGATGATAACTAGGAATTTTGAACTCAAGACTCCATGAATTTCATTAGGCCTTAAGAACCACCAGACCAACTATGATATCCCAAATTGTGCAAAACCAATTGGATTGGATTATTTGAATGTATGTTGTGCAAGCATATGTTGAGTCTCACATTAAATATTTACTAAATGGAACTTGGGTTTATAAGTGATTGCAAGCAAGGAGCCCCAATTGCAATTTAACTAGTCCTTTTGAGGTATAAGTGTAGATGTGACTATCACTTTCCTCGGGTCTTTCCAAATTATATTTGGGTTTAATTTGTTGTTACATTATAGAGTCTAAAATGGAATTTTCCTTAATATATTTCTACCAAATACTGATGGTTTGAAGTGCTTTTTTTGGTTTGGGCTGATAACAAAGTTCATATTAGGGTTTAATTTGTTATTAGCCCTTAAACGATAGAGTTTAAAATGGAATTTTCCTTAATATTTTTCTACCAAATAATGATGGTTTGAAGTGTTTTTTTTTTTTTTTTGGGTTTGGGCTGATAACAAAGTTCATATTTGCTCACTCAGTCACCAAATAATGATAGTTTGAAGTGTTTTTTTGGTTTGGGCTGATAACGAAGTTCATATTTGCTCACTCACTCACATATTTAGTGCATGTACTTCGTGGATCAAGATATACAAGTAACTGGCCCACTGACATCAACCCAAACCCTCCCTATTGGGCAAGCAATGGAAAAATCCATGCATAAAACAGAACCATGGGGCAGGTTTGGGTCGCATTCTCATCACTGTTTCTAGGACAGCATGGCTCTGTTGGGATTGAGTAGCTACACGTGGAAAATGATTGGTTCTGAGGCAAATTTAATAAAAATAAAAATAAAATAAAAAAACCAGATATTACATTTAAAATCTTTCATGATTTGTGGTTGTCTACCACATTTGGCTTCCAAGGAATGTCATAGTTCATGAAAAAAGAATTTGGACTAAAGAGAAGCATCATTAAGAATGTCACAAAGCACCACCGCACATCTTTGACGTGATGATCACTTCATAAGTATAAGTGTTTGTGGGGTGTGGGGGGTAAGGACTAGAGTTCAAGTCTCCATTATAGAGCTTCACACACATATATACTTAGATTGGACTAAAATAGAATTTCTATCTTGTATTAAAAAATAAAAAAATAAAAAAAGCTGGAGTTTAAAACCAAGTTCAAGAAGTTAGTTTTAAATGCTACCATCTGTTGTAATTGGGGGGTTGATACAAGTAGTATTTTAATTTGATTCTAGAAATCCTGAGATGCTGTGCTTTTGCCAAAGTGCTATTGTATTGTCTGTGTTACTGTGCTGAAGGTGCTAGTTTGGATACCTTATAGATGTTTTGTTTAGTTGTTAGTGTGTTTTGCTTTGCCCATTTGTTTTTGCTTGCTTTGGTTTTATAGTTAGTTTTGTATTTTGGTAACTGTAGCAGGGAGGTTTCGCTGGTTTCTTGGGATCTCCCTTTGTAATATGTGTTTGTTTCACAATGACTAAAGCAACCCAAAAAAAAAAAATGTTCTCAGGTGTTTTAGAATTAGTTTTTAGGGAGACATTTAGCTTTCTGATACAACACAGATTTTTCTAGCTGAATTAACCGACACATTAAAAAATTTAAAATTGCATTCAGCCTTAGACGTAAAGAAGTAAAAACAAGTCCTGGCACAATCAGTGTGTAGGAAAAGAAAAGAAAAAACCATGATATATTTTCAACAATATATCGGGTGTTGATCCTATATTGGGTTTGTTTGTCTAATTCTTTGTCCAAAAAAAATAAATGATATCTTGCTTCAGTTCATAATAAGGTTTCTGGTAGTTCTTTCATCAAAAAATAATAATAATAAGGTTTCTGGTAGCTTATTAGTAAAAGCTAATCAACAAATCCAAACTCCAACTACTGTGAGTACAAGAGTATTTGGTTCAAGAAGAGTTCCCATATCTGTAAACTGGGCTCCTAAATATGCATCCACACTCCACAGCCTATGATCTATACAAACATATAAAACTATTAATACATGCCACTGTCACCATGACTATGAAACAAATAAAGTTCTTATATCCAAATATAAATTTAGGAATTTCACTGTCAACCTTTCTCATTCGCCATCAAAATATACAAATCCTTACAGATAGTTTTAATGAGATGCATTAATTTACAACAGGTCTATACATTTGCACATTACTGAGTTATTGGCTATTCGTGAGCATGTTTCATCAACGAACTTAATGAACCTAAAGAAGAAGAGTAAAGATTTCATTGCCTCTTTGCTATGATGAGGAAGAACTCATCTGTACAAATCTTTGAGCTTCCTCAATGCGACCAAAACGGTTGAGAAGTCCAATGATTATAGAGTAATGTTCTTCAGATGCCTTTATTTTATATCTATGATGCATTAAATTAAATATCTGGCAGGCATCATCCACAAATCCAGCGTGATCACAAATAGATAGAACCACTTTGAAAGTGAAATGGTTTGGAGTAAAACCACCCGATCTCATCTGATCAAACTGAGCAATTGCATCTTGACACTGGTTATTATATCCATATGCCTCTATAATTGCAGTCCATGTCATTACTCCCTTAATAGGGATTGCATCAAAAACTGACTTTGCATGACCAATTGCTCCACAACTCCCATACAATTTCACAACTGCAGCAGAGACAAAATGGGTACACTCAAAATTCTTCTTCAAGACTTGTCCATGTACCTCCTTCCCAAGCTTCAAACTTTTTAGTTCACCACAAACACTCAATATCCTTGCTATCGTAACTGAATCTGGCCTGTGTTTTGACAACTGCATTGACCTAAACACACCAAGTGCTTCATTTAGATGCCCATGTTCTACATATGAATCAATCATGGCTGTCCACAAGATCACATTCCTCTGTTCCATACCATCAAACAATTTTAAAGAATACTTCAACAGGCCACACTTTGAGTACATTATCATCAAAGAGGAAACAATAGATACATTAGGTAGGAACCAATTCTTCAAAGCATAAGCATGAATCTCCTTCCCTTGAGTCAGAGCCCTCAACTCTGCACAAACTGGAAGAACAGTGGCAACTGTGACAATATCAGGCCTAAACCCTTCCTGCTGCATCCAAATTATTGATCTCAAAGCCTGCTCAAGCCTCCCATTTGAGGCATAACCTGACATCAAAGCAGTCCAACAAATAGTATTCCTCTCCATTGATGCATAAAACACCTGTCTCCCTGATCCCATGTCCCCACACTTACAATACATGTCAATCAAGGCAGACTGAATGAAAATCTGCCTCGAGTAACTCTTCGTTTTCAACACATAAGCATGAACTTCTCGGCCTAATTTATGTGCCCAAACTTCTCCAATAACAGGAAGTATTGTAGTCAGTATAACCGAGTTTGGCCTTATCCCTTCTTCTACCATTCTCCTCACATACTCCAAAGCTTCCTTTTGCAACCTATTGTGTGCAAAACCCGCAATCATCGCTCCCCATGCCACAACATCCCTCTCACCAATCTCTTCAAAAACACGACGCGCAAGCTTAATCTTTCCACATTTAAAGTACATATCAATCAAACTCGTCCCAAGAATTGAACTATCAACAAAACCATTCTTTATCAAAAGAGCATGAGTCTTTAAACCTTGCCAAAGTGCAGATGCACCGGCAAAACTCTTGATGACATTAGAAAAAGAATAAACATTCAATCCGACCCCTAATTCCCTCATTTCAGTATAAGTCGAAAGCACATCACGATATCGCCGCCTACCCGATATCACACTGCCTCTAAGCAAGGCATTCCACGAATACACATTCTTACTAGAACATTCATCAAACAGTTGGTGTGCATCTTCAATCGACCCACAAGCAGTGTACATATTCACAAGTTTTGTACGTAAAAACTCGTTATTTTCAAGCCCATTAATCCTTATATGAGTGTGAGCTTGTTTCCCTTCGGTTAAGGATTTGGTTCGAACACAAGCAGCAATAAGAGACGAAAAAGTGGTGGGGTTAACAGGTATACCTTGTTGGTCCAAGTAGTCCAATATGGCAAATGCTTGTTTGAGCTTGTTTTGCTTAGCAAATCTTTGGATGTCTTTGTAAATGGCATATGGGTTTTTGGTGTGGAGTGGTAAAGATTCTGGGAATGCATCTTTTTGTGAAAATGGTGGTGGCTTTTTGGGTGGAAATTTGGATGTTTTTTTGCGTTGTTGTTGGGGGGTGTTTGATGGTGGTGGTTTTGGGTTATGGGTTTGGATTGGTACTGGGGATTTTGTTGAGGCTTTGGTTTTGAAGAAGTGGGAGTTTCTGTTGTGGGTGTAGTTAGTGAAGGGATTTGGGTGGAGATGTAGAGTCCATGGAAGTGTAACTTCCATGGGTTTGTCTTTTGGGGTTCACAAAAACACTGAGTTTGTTTGGTTGGGATAAGACAGTAGGAATTGGGTTTGGTTGCTTGTTTCTTTATCTACTTCAGCACTCGCCTAAGAGGCTAAAAGTTGCTTCAAGCCAAATATTTTATTTGGATATAGCACTACACATATTTTTTAAGTTTTGGGAGTTTTTACTTTTCAACGAATAAAATCCTAGTTTTTAAACTAAATTAATAAAGTTTTGGGTTTTGTCGATTCAAAGTGAACCTCATGAATAAAATTCAAGAGCTCTAAGGTGAAGAATTGATTTGAAAAACTGAAATTGTGCGAATTTGTGGCTTACAGAAGGTGATAAGAATTCTAAAACATTTATGCAATCATTTAGAAGAAGAATGAATTTTTATAGAAGCTTAAAGATGATAATGGGGCTTAACTATGGGAGAGAATGGAACTTGGGCAGTTTTTTTTTTTTTTTTTTTTTAATCACTTTCAAGGTTTATTTAGCTGTGCTTGTTACCATAAAAATGAAATCATAACTTTAAATCTTATCATAATTTTAATTATATAAAAAATTTCACAATTTGATAACGATAAGTTCTTATGTATATAAGGTAAGATTGTGAGACTAGTCACTTCTTACCCAATAAGATAAACTCGTCACACCTATGGACCTATGTCTTCAAATACTATTAGTGACTCAAACTCAAGCTTTTGTGACAAGGAGAACGAAGGTCAACCACTAAACAAATACTTAGAATTTATAACTTATAAGTTGTGATTGATTTACAATAAAAATGATATGTAAAAATTGATATTACGCTAATTATAAATTTATAATACGCTATAAACTCAACAAATTATGAAAATTTTATGAGATTTGTTATAACCTCGAAAAATAAAAGCTTTAAAAAGTAAGTCGACAATGTTTCACTCACTTACTCTTCCACACGAATATACCAAATCAAATCCAAGACTATGTTCCCCAATAATCTAGGCAGGTAGTATATGTGTCTGGCTGAGAAGTGTCAGAAGTGCTTAAACTTAAAGCCTTAAACAACAAACCCCACCAAAACAATGCTTTCTCTCATTTCTCCTTCACCTCCTCTCCTTCACTTCACCACTAACAAAGCCACTCTTCAAAATTTCATCATTCCAAGTACTTCTTCTAACACAAGAGGCAGTAGAGGAAGCTGGGTACCACGAACTGTTACAAGAGTCTCATCCTCAGATGAAACAAAGGTTGCTATTGCATCAATCCCAACAACAACAACAACGAAGGTAAATGTTGTTGATGATGACGAGGATGTTGTTGTAGAATCTGCCGAGGAAGTTGTGAGAAAATTCTATGATGGAATCAATGGCCGCGACTTGGCCTCCATGGAGGACCTCATTGCCAGTAACTGCGTGTACGAGGACCTTATCTTTGCTACTCCTTTTGTTGGTCGCAAGGTACACCACAATTCTCAATCTCTTTTTCTTCAAATGTCACATACACATACTTATGTATATGGTATTTTACGCTAATATAATGTATACGTATGAGCAAAACTTAGATAGGATACAATGACTATTATACTCTCTGCCCATGATACAACAAAATTCTTTAGGTGCTGTATTGCTTAATGTAGTACAAATAGTAAATAAGTGATTTATTGATCAAACAATCAAATGGTTAAATTTAATTGAAAAACTCAAGGTATACACTTTCCCTTAATTGTAATTCATGATTTTGAACATTTAATCTTTTCTTAATCCATATTTTTAGGATACTCAGTTAACAAAACCTTGTCTTTAAACAATTGAAAAGGCTGTATGTAATACTCGTAAAAAAGTTGTATCTAGTCAAACAAACTAAAGACAAGTGGAACCAAACGAGCATACATATATGAAGAAAAATCGTGTATTAAATCATGTTAGAACAAAATGTATTTTGGTATGGTGTTTTATGATCAGGGGAAAATCAGGCCAAACCTTAGTCCACCCCAACTTGGACTTCAACTTGGTGTCCAAAATATAATAATTTAGACGGAATGTTTCCAGGTCTAAAGTCACCACTTTAGTTTTGAGTTTTGATTCTCCACTCTCTGTTTTTTTTTTGAGTTGTGTTGATTGTCCTATTCTGAAAGATGGATCTATCCCAATTCTAATATGATTAGGAGCTATTAGGATAAGCAAACTGAACACTAATTAGTCCATGATCATTGAGTCACATATCCTTTTCTAGTCCCTTATGGTAAAATGCACCTATTTTTTCCAAGAAAGAATGAACAATATAATTCAAGAATTCTTCCTAGTTCCTATCATACTGATAATGCTTTCTTTGACTTTTGCTTCTATATATCCAAAATACCAATCCTACATTTTGTTCTCCAATATCCTAAATAGGCAGTTTCTGTGTCTATTTGAGGTACTTAAATTAGCCATATCTATCAACCATGCAGATGAACCTGCTTCATCTCGTATATCTTCTATAACAAAGCCACTCCCAGTTTCATTACTCCTTGTAGTACTTCTCCTAACACAAGAAGTAGAAGAAGGAGGGTGTCACTGACTTTTAATAGGGTCTCATCACCAAGAACAATAACTACAACCAATGGTGATGATCATGAGAATGTCATACAATCTGCTGCATATGTTGTGAGGAACTTCTATGAGGGAATCGATGCCCACAATTTGGTCTCCATGGAAGAACTCATTGCAGGCAACTGTGTGAATGATGTATAGAGAGAAAGAAGTAAGATATTTTAACATTTTTTGGCCTAATGGTTCATCTCGACAGCCGAATCTAAGCAGCTATACTGAATATGTGTTACAATGGATCTAATGTACATTAACTTTAGTATGGTAACCCTAAAGACATGGTAGCCCTTGGTATACAAAATTATGGTAGTCCATGGTATTCTAGAAAACAAAGATCTATGATAATATCCGAGTGTATAATTTAAATATTTTAGAATTCATAACTTTCAATGAAGTATAAGGATGTCTTTCAGGAGTTTATTAAACTAACATTCTCATATTGTTTCATCAGTCCCTTTTTTTTTTTTTTTCATAATATAGATTCATGTGACTTTAGCACCCTTTGAATTTCATGAAGTGGATTTGAGTTTGTTGATAAGGAAGCACATTAAGAGTCAATGATGTCTCTGAGAATTACTAGTGTTTGTTCACATAGTGGAGGGGAATAAAGTAACAGCAGGGAAGATGTTTTCTTCAATAGATTTTGTTTGGTGGTAACAGTTAATGAGATAGAGCAAAAGAGAGACACCTCCTCTTTCCTAGGTTTCTTATTGCAGGATTTTTCAATTGGACATTTTTCAAAGGAATCACTCATAAAAATTTCTAATCTGATTTATCAACCTAAAGATACAATCTTTAGACCAATTTGAATCATTGAAAACCTCAGCAACTTGATACAGCATGAATATATATGAAGAAAAAGTGGTAAAAACATCCCTCTGTTTCATTTGTGTATCTATCCCCTTCTCTAAACATAGTTTGATTCAATATGTAGGAAATCCTGCAGTTCTTCAAAAAATTCACTGATTCCACCTCCATAGACCTCCAATTTGTTATTGATGATTTGTCTACTGAGGATTCCTCAGCAGTTGGAGTGACATGGCATTTAGGTATGTTGAAAAATATCCTATGCTTTTTACCTTCTTTCATCCCATTAAGTATTAGTTACCTCTTTAGATTTTTTTTTTTTCAACCTGATTAATGTGGGAAATATCTTCAGATTGGAGGAAGAGGCCTTTTCCTTTTAGCAAAGGATGCAGCTTTTATCGATTGGAGGTCGTGAATAAAAAGAGACAAATAATGTAAGTGATATTTTAATGTTGAATATGTAGTATACTATATACTATCTGCATTCTGCAATGGATTATCTAACCCTAGTTGAAAGAATCTGCCCTAGAGAATTTCTTTAACCCTTAAATAAGGGTATTGTTTGCAATCACAATTTTGGTTCCACAAAAATAAAATAATTTGAATTCTGGGTTGAAACATAATTGATTGTGAGAGTGCAATGTTTCTTCACTTTGTATATATCTTTGAGATAATGCAAATGGGAGTTATCAAAACATCAAAACTTGCTTAATCCTGATGTAAAATACAAATAAATTTTCAATTTAAGAATAAAAGAACTTGCATCATGTGCTAGTGGCCTAGCGCCTGACCTTACAAGTTGGCATGTTTAATCTTCAGTCCAAAAGGTAATACTTGTCCTATAATTTATTTATTTTTATCTAAATTAATAAAAATTCCTTTACACCCTGATTTTTTTATTTGAATGTGGTAATCATTATATTACTTGGCTAATTCTTTTTGATAACCCAATTGAACATATTTTTATGACTACCATTTCAACATGATAGATTTTTTCTATTCATGATGATTGTACTATTAGTTTTGGACATATTTGCAGAATATGGCATCGAGCTAACCTACGTGAGACATAATGATTGGACAACCTCATACTAGAGGTTCTGCTTTAACCTCCCCAGCCCAACCTAGCAAAGGAGCACCTTCTCACCCTTAGCCGACATAGGGTCTGTTGCTCGTGTCCTTTTTGGTATAACTTTAGTATGTTGGACTCCATGGTGCCACCAAATCAGTGATAAGAATCTCCATTATGTTAAGCCTTGTTGCTTCTGTTCCTTCCTGAAAGACCAAAGACTTTTAAAGAGCAGAAACACTTGAAATGCAATACCTTGTCATCCAGGATGCCAATTATACAATGAAGCCCTTTTCTTCAATGCTTAAATAGTAAATTAAGATGATTACTTACATATTAATTGGGGAATTCAATACTCCCAAATAAAAGGGAGTTAGTCTATGGTCCATTCCGTAACAAATAAATAGGACTTTCTATTGGGAAAAATCACTGATTAACCACAAGTTAAATGCCTTAAGATATGTCTTTTAATCATATTGTACAATGTAACTGGTAATTTTAATCATATGGTCTCTCTTGGCCATTTGAAGCAATGTTTTACATACTTCTTACCGTTATGGTCTTGCTCTGATTTTCCAATTTAGTTTCAAGGGTGCAAATCTTTCATTTGAATGAGAAATTGAAAACAGGATCAGGTTAGCTGCCAGCCCACTGACAATTTCCTCTTGTTGCTCCTTCATTAATCATTACTTTAGACTTTTATTGCTTACCATGAGGAAGCAAATTGTAAAGGATAGACAATAAGAGGTAGATTTATGGTTAATTATGAAGCTTATATATGGATTTTAGTTGGTATTATAAAATTCTCCAACAAACTTCTTGTTATATGTGGAGCAATTCTCTACTAGGAAACTTGTTTAAATCAGAAACTGCTGCTAACATACTCTTTAATTTAAAACCTCATCTAAAAAATTCATGTTTATTTAGTTCAAAAGATGCTTATAACATATTTGCACCATGCACTGCAAAGATTGCATAGGTTGTGTTGGGAGACTAATCTTGCTTTTTTCAAAATACAGTTATGGACGAGATAGTGTAGAACCTGCAATCAAACCTGGGGAGGCAGCTTTGGTATGTAAATTAGTCATCACACACACATTTTTTGCCCTTTAGATATCAGGTAATAATAGACATGTCCTAAGATAGACTGGCAAACAAGGAAAAAAAAATCAGAAGAGAGAAATAAAAATAAAAGGTCAGAATACTCCTGTGTGTGTGTGTGTGCGCGCCTGCACACGCATGTGTGCATGCTTTCCTTCATATCCTCATATTACCTGTAAAATCGAAAAAAAAAAAAAAAAAAAAATGTTATTGAACTTGAGTATGCATTGGTCTGCTTCAACACTTGCTTACAAACCTAGCTTAACTCCACTAAGTTGGTGTTGAGATTGCATGAATTTGGAGAGAAACTTATTGAATCTCACCTTTGATACACTAATTTTTTTTTTCCTGATAACCCATATATTTCAAATTTCTGATGGTCCTCTTACTTCCTAGTAACCAATTGATATAAAAAATAATTTTTTCGTTCATGGATAAAAATTTAAAATGGTATTGACTCAGTTATTATGCTTATGCATACATTTTATCCTTCTAAACAAATTACTATAATTGTACAGGTGGCTATCAGAGGTGTAACTTGGCTTCTGCAGCAATTTCCTCAGCTGGCGGACCGGCTATGATTGCATCCATCAAGCAATTATTTTTTTCATCTTTAATAGAAATAAGTATAGGGTTATTTAAATTAGATAAATAGCAAATTTTCAGTTCAAATGTATAGATAAATCTGCTCCCAAACAACCGCTGTATTCTTTAGTATGCTGTTGTTAATTTAATATGCAATAACATATTTGGTGATCAAGTTCTTCAATTATATCATTACAGTAAAATATTCCTGGTGTTCAATGCCACATTGTTTTTCTTACATAGAACACGTTGAACACCAAGAATAACATCATAGCTAAGATAACTTGGTTAATGCCATTGGGCCTCTTCTGTGGGTTCAAAAACATGGGGTCAAATCCCCCACTCACATTCAGCAAAAATAAATAAACATGGATGCCATGGTAGAAGATGCCTGTAGAACAGAACATAGTGAAAAATTTTAGTTTTTTTTTTTTTTCTTCTTTTGTAAAATTTAATTTTAGTTTTGATAATAGAAGAAGTTGCATAGGCATAACAGAAGAAAATTAACAAAGGATACAGACTCATCCATCAGTTTTCAGAAGGACCTTAGAACCATTGAGAGCTTGACCAGCTCATATTAATGTTGGCTTTGGAAGCTATTTTGGCCAAATCAGCTGCTTCATTTATGCCACAAATCCATTTTGACCTGTGATCCTTCCTGAGAGTTTATAAGGTTCAAAATATCAAAAAGAATAGGATACACCTTACATGCAATCTTCATTTATGCCAGATCAGGTAGCTCATGCAAGAGAAAGCCAAAATGACCAAAAAAATCTCGCAGTAATAACTCTTTCTATAAGGTCACATGAACTCTCTCTCAGAGCTGTCATCAGCGCCATAGCCATGAACGGGCAAAGAGAAAGCTAAAATTACCACGATGCTCAAAGTCACAAAGAAGATTTCGGACAATTCCAAACTTCACCACTTTGATGATAACAAAATGACTTTCTCATTGAGACTAACCAAAACCTTGGCTGAAACCAAAAGTTCATGACCAGAAATTCACTACTATTATGTTTGAAAAGGCTAAGAGGATGATTTTGATCCAGAGGCATTCTTCTACATCCTTTTAAATTGAAACTCATTTTGCAAATTCTTCCTTTTGTTACAAAACACGAGAAGGTATTATTATAGACTACATTTCTCTTCTCATCATTACCCTTCTAACCAATTTAGAGCCTAGTTTTTCTGTTGGAAAATTCTTTAATGCGACCTATAAGACATAAATCCTGTCAAGCCAAAAATAAAATATTTTCCCTTATAATGGGAGAAAATAAAAAAATTAAAAAAAAAAACAGTCAAAGTATACATCAACCTTTACACATGGAAAAATTATTTCAATTTCTTTGTTTGAAAGATGTTTATCAGAACAATACAATTGCATGGTGGAAAAAAAGGGGGAAAATGTGTACAAGGATTTAGTCAGCTAGAGCCATTTGATAGTTACTTCAAATGCTCTTATTTGAATTTAAGGGAGAATTGTACAGGATTTTTCACACAGACAAGAATCTCTTCTATGTATTAAAATGCTAATGATTGCATGAAGACATGCCAAAGGCATAAATTAGTCCAAATTAGTCAACTGATTCCTTTGCATTTAAGTGTGGGGGGGGAAGGACAAGTATCATCAACATTTAAATGATGACGTTTCAGTATTGATCACAAAAATTTATAATTTAGCTCAAAGAAGAAACATTTTTTTGGATAAGTGAAGTCTATACTCAAGTATGTTTTTAAAAATTACAATGAGAAATGTGAATCCTCCATTCAATACTGTTACATTATGAATGTACTATCAGTTTGGTCACTAACAAAAAATGCTGCTGTATTAATTCAGAGATGCATACCTGTTTTCATTAATCAATTCTGCCCAAATAAGGGCAATGGAATTTGGTAAAATTGGAAACCATAAAAATACAGGCCTCTGAAGCAATGAACTCAAAATCTGCTGCAAAATTAATATAGCAAACTAAAGAAGGTAGAAGTCACTCTCAAAGAGTGCCATGGGCAACCAAGGTCTCAAATTTTGAGCCCCAATGTTTATGATTCCTGAGTTTAGCTGCTTTAGCATACATTCTCCTTGTAAACCCCTTCTACAAAGAATATCTTCACTTCAAATAAGTTCAACAATTGTGGTTCTTTCTGTACTTCTTTAAATGGCAATCTAAATCCATTTGAAACATGTTAGCAGTCCTTTGTTTAGTATAAATTCTATTGTTCATCATATTCCACAAAATTCGCTTCTGAACCAAAATCCGCACTTGCTACATATCCCACATCTTTCATTAGCTCATTTAATCCATCCAATAAAGTGTAAATTTGTTCTGCATGGGGGTTTGATGTGTCGCCCACCATAAAGGGCGAAAATCCCAAGCCCACATCAATCCAAGCACAGCCAGGAGCCTTCCTCACACCCAAATCCCTCATGGAAGTCCTAACCTCAGCTAGCATGTTCCAACGACCATCAGCAGCATACATATTAGCAATCAAGACGTAGTAACCTGAATTTTCAGGCCTCATTTCTAACAGTTTCTCAGCTGCCCACTCCCCTAATTCTGTATTTCCATAAATCCGACAGGCTCCTATTAGAGTAGCCCACATGGCAGGAGTTGGCCTGTAAGGCATTGTTTTGATAATTTCTTTTGCTTTGTGCAACAAACCAGCCCTGCCAAATAGATCAACCATGCAAGCGTAATGTTCCAGTTGAGGACTTAAACCATAAACACTAGGCATCTTTTCAAACAGCCTCTGGCCTTGGATTACAAGACCAGAATGGCTACAAGCTGATAGAACTGCAACCATGGTTATATGGTCTGGTTTGATCTGGAACCTTTCCATCTCTTCAAATACTTTTAGTGCAGCTTGTCCCTCTCCCTGTATTCCATATCCAGCAATCAAGGAAGTATAAGTCACCTCATCCCTTTTGCTTAATGAATCAAACACTCTTTTGGCTTCTAAAACTTTGCCTGACCTTGCATACATGTCTACAAGAGCATTCCACAAAAGCAAATAGTCCTTGAACTCTTCACGCTTTGTAATGTAGCAGTGGAACTCCTTCCCATGTTGCAGATTTGCCACTCGAGCGCAGAGGGGAAGAATACTCGCAATTGTCACATAACTTGGTTCAATTCCGGAAAGCAACATCTCTCTAAATAGGAATGATGCTTCCTCTGATTGATCCATGTGGCTGTAGCCAGAAAGCATGGAATTCCAAGTAATTATGCTCTTATTTTCTACCAATTGGAACAAAATATAGGCACGCCTTAGGTCTTTGCACCTAGAATACATAGTAATTAGTGCATTCTTGACAGTATCAAACTCATCACAACAGCTACGAATTGCAGAACCATGAATTTCTTTTCCCAGTTTAATGGCCCCAATGTGGGAACATGCACCCAAACCAATAAGCATTGCCACAGAATCCAAAAGAACACCAGAAGTTCGCATCTGAGAAAGCAAGTCAAGTGCTCCCTTAAAGTTTCCAGTTCGCAAGCACCCACCAGCTATTGTATTCCAAGTTATGATATTCACTTCATTAGTTGTAATTCTCATGCTTTCAAAAAGCTGAAATGCTTCCCCCCACATTCCCCTGGAGGCATAAGCAGATATGATTGTGTTCCAAGAAACAGCATCCTTTTCTGGCATTTTGTCAAACAAGCTTCGAGCAACATCAAGTTCCCCAATCCTCCCATACATCGAGACCAAGGCATTATGTACAAACAAGTTCCACCCAGCAGAGCTAGCATTAATAGAATTATGAACCTCCCTACCAAAACCCAAATCCAATTTTTCACCACAAGCCTTGAGAACAGATGGGTAAGTAAAGTTATCTGGTCTAATCCCCTTATCCACCATTTCTTTATAGGCAGAGAGAGCCTCCCCAAAAATCCCATTCCTAACATAAGCAGAGATAAGCAAATTCCAAGGCAAAGGGTGCAAAATACTTGAATTCGCAGTAATAGTACGGGCTTCAGCAAGGAGGTCAAAACTTGAGTAAAAAGTAACAAGCTTGGGCACCAAAATCGGGTGTTGTTCGAGACCCAAGCAGATAATCTGGGCATGAAGCTGTTGACCTTGTGGGAGTGATTTAAGTTTAGTGCAAGATAGAAGAAGAAAAGAGATGGGATGTAAGATAAGGTCATAAGAAGAAGAAGAAGAGGCATGGAGCTGGATAAGAGAGAAGGTTTCAAATGCTTTTGATAGATGGCCTTGACTTGCAAAGTCCTTGAGAGATGTAAAAAGGGAATTAATCATAGATTCATCACTGCTTCTGTTTGTTTCCGGGACAGAATCATTTGATTTGCATGATGTGGATGGCTTATCATATTGTTCTGTACCTTGTCTCCATTTTCTAGGAATGTATTTCTGGATTTGAGATATAGAGATACCCCTTGGGATAAACCGAGATGGAGTAGGCGGCATACACTATAAATGTATGTGTGTGCGATGATAGCATGGTCAGTGAGAACTGACCGCATGGCTTCACCCACATTTGCAACATGTGGCTTGGAAAAATCCGCTCTCAGCTGACCCAATTTTTGCTTATTAACATCAAAGATTACTTCATTCAATCATGGATTGAAGGCAATACTTCCCCTGCAAAATCAGAGATAACATAAGCTATAAATTAATCATTAGAGTTTTAGAGAAAACTCTTCACACTAATTCCCACATATGCCCAAAAACATACCATAGCAACCCCCTATTCTATACAAAGTTATACCCATTTGGGTAGCTAAGAAAATGATGTTGGTTTGGGAGGTAAAACCTAAAATTGAAGAAAAAAAAAAAAAAAAAAAAAAAAACTCAAATTTATTTTTTTGTGAACTGGTTATGCAAAACTCCCTACTTCACACTACACTAATACAACTACTTGCCTTAGTCAATCAATCTTTTGACCTCTTTTTCTTCTTCTCGGGGACCAGAATGACAGAAAACACAAATGCCTAAATTAATTTTACTTCAATGCTAAGTTTTCTGAGCAAGAGTTACAAATGAAATCAACTTAGGAAAGAAATATACATAGTTGGAAGCAATTCATAAGGAGCCAACAATGACAATGAAATAAGACCCCATTTCATAGCTTAGTCCTTTTCTAAAAATCAAATAGAATAAGATTCCTAGCATTTAACAAAAACTAAATTTCTTTCCCAGATAATATAGAATATTAGGAAGATAATTAAAAAAAAAAAAAAAAAAAAAAGAAGCTTCCCTTTCAGAATTAGAGAGGCAATAACACAAACATGAAATAGGAATCTCTAGCTTAACCTTACAAAAAGTACACAAACAGTGAAAACCCATCATAGCAAAAACTAAAAAAATTCCCATTTCCCACATAACAAAACCTCAATGAAAAAAAAAAAAAAAAAAAAACAAAATTCAAATCAAACCCATTACAAAGTAAGCCAAAAGCAACAAAACCCAGAAGAGAAAACACCAAAAGCAACACATGGATCACCAGGATCAAACCCGTGCAAGCTGCCCCAACCAACAACCAATTAGAAAATCAAAAAGGGAAAGTAAGAAGAAAGAGAAAAAAAAAAAAAAACGATACCCTGAAGAAGGAGCTTCTGAGTAGTCTCATTGGGATCCATGGAACACTCCTTAAGCATTGCATAAATCTCTTCCTTACTGGGATTCACTGGATGTCATCAAAAACCGTATTACCCAAATGGGTAACACTTTGTATAGAATAGGCGTACCTCCAAAGAAACAAAATTAAGGTTTTCTCTCTCTCTTTCTCTGTAGGTTTCTCGGCTTATCAGTGAAAAGAAAGGGTTTTGTGAACTTCTGAGGTTTTACAGCTAGTCAAAAAGGGTTTCAAAAAACCAAAACAAAAACAAGGGGTTTCAAACGACCTCAGCTTCTTTTTCTTTTCTTTTTTGTGAAAGTTAAACGACTTGTAGCAAACAGCAAACCTCTCAGTCTCATTATTATTAATTTAAATATAGACACCTTATAATTTCAAATTTAAAGCCGTGATGATTACTCTAGGTGTATGGGGCAGCCAACCCAACGATCCAATAAAATTGACCTAATCCAACCTAACCTCATCAGTGGCCGTGGCGGTTTTAAGAATTTTTTTTAGGGTGGTCATAAAAAAACTTAAATTAAACAAAATCTAATAAAAAGACAAATTCATATATTGACAAAAATTATAAAATAAAAGCCAAAAAAAAAAAAAAAAAAAAAAAACCTAAATACATAAAGTTTTACAATTTCCTTCTACGAATTTTTTTATTTTGAAATCGTTGTATGATAATCTCATTATCAATGTTGCAAGTTACATCTTTTTCAAAATTTTAGTTAAATACAATTTTTCTTGGATTTTTCTTTTTGTTTGTAAGGGCTCAATATATTGTTAAGAGAAACAAAGTTTGAGGATAAAATTTGACTACAAACTTAGTTGTAGCGTAACACTACAACTTTCACTAAACAAGTTATCATGACTATATATTTTGAAAATTTAACCGTTGAATTGTATGTTCTTTATGTTCTTAAAACACATATCAAATTTTATATCAATCAGTTGTTATTTACTATTTGATTCATAAACTTATTTTTTGCATATAATTTTAGATTACAAAAACTCGAAATTTAAATATTTGATTGATGACATAGGCTATTGATCTTTGATTTTCTTGAAGTTTTGTAAGCATGGAAGATATAAGAAAAAAAAAATGAAATCTAATTGTGAATTTGTCAAAATTCATATCCAATAAAAAAATATTAAGTAGAGTTGTAGTGTTAGTCTACAACCAAGTTAATTTGTTACTAAACTTTGTCCAAAGTTTAATTATATTGGGCTTAAAAAAATTTAGGGTGGTCACACAATTTTTTTAAGGGTAAAAAAATCATTAAATTTTAAAATTTATATATAATAATAATTTTTTTCCAAGTCAGGGTGGTCCTGTGACCCTAACGTGGAGCCGCTAGTAAACCTAATGGGTTATGTGAACTTTTAGGAGTTGATAGGTTGGGTTAGGTTACCAAGTTTTTTTTTTTTTTTACAACTTGTTGAGTCAGTGTAAGTCAGCAGATTCACAAATTTGCCTAGCCTAATCCATCGCACCTATATTTAACATATATTTAAAATATGGGAAATGTTAACGAGCACCGCAAGGTGTTTGTTAAGGATTATATTGTGGGGTTCACCTAAAAAAATTGTATAAATTGATAAAATGAATGAAAATAGTACTGAAGTGAAATTCAAAATGTTGACTTTATTGGCTCTACACCCTATAAAATTGGTCAAAACTTGTTAACACTACTCTTAAAAAATATATATATATATATTATAATTGTATTAATTAATTATTACATGGTTCGATGTAGTAACAAAATAGTTTGCATTGGTTTGGTGAGATTATAAATCTGTTGTTATTTATATTTGATAATCTTGTAAATTTTTTGTTCTAATGCTTAACTTTTTTTAATTAAAAATTGATCAACCGTAAGTTTAATCCGATTCACGTGAGTTCGGTTGGGTTCAAATTGAAAAAATCCCCAACTCAACCCCATGTACACCCCTACTCTAAGTCAAAACACCAATTGACTCGAACTCTAAGCCAAAAACTTTGCTGGTTAAGCTGACTAGAACTATTCACAACCTCTCATTTATTAGTAGTTGTGGGTGTATAACAGTCCAAAAAAAAACCAGTTGTGGGTGTATAGTATAATAGTACACCACAGTCTTTTAAGGGGCCGTTTGATAACATTGTTTATATTTTTTTAAAAATATATATAAATAAAAAAGTATATAAAAATGCTTATTGTTTAAAAACTAAAAACATGATATTAAACAACCACTCTACCACACGGCAGAGCCGCGTATCTAGGACCAAGTACAAGTGCCGTTGGCACGAGGGGGGTATTCTCGACATTTCAACTCACATGTAACACCTCCACCGACCACAAAAATAAAAATCTTCGGAGCTCGTTACTGAAAGCACAGTTGAACAAAAAAAGAAAAGAAAAAAAAGGAGGCACC
The DNA here is from genome assembly GCA_028535165.1 of Quercus tomentella. Taxonomy (NCBI): domain Eukaryota; kingdom Viridiplantae; phylum Streptophyta; class Magnoliopsida; order Fagales; family Fagaceae; genus Quercus; species Quercus tomentella. Next base: position 2,305,728 of record JAPQVY010000144.1, read on the forward strand.
GATTCACTCCCTCGGTGTCTCCGCCTCCTTTTTTTATTTTATATTAATACTTCATTATTATATATATTTTTTTTTTCAAATCCGTTTCTTTCTCTGAAAAAAGTGAAAAGATCGTTACGGTTCCAAACAAAGGGGAAAGCGCCGTCGTTTTGCTCTGGAAATGTCGGCGGTTTCGAATTTCGCGCCGTCCTTTTACGGCGGAGGGAGATCGGTTAGTTTTTCCGGGACGGCGACGGCGGCAGAGTCGAAGTTCCGGTCAAATATGGCTTTGATTCCGAGGCCTTTTGAGGTACTAATTTCTAGAATTACGCAAAATCACAGTGAATTTATGCTTTGTGAGCCATTGATTTGTTGAGAAAATGTGCGTTATAGCTCATAATTCAGTAATTTTTTTTTTTTTCACACTATGTTCATAAGGATCAACAATATATCTTTTACTTTGTTAATGATTGTGGCCTAGTATAGTTTCAAGTCAAATTGATTAAGACTCTGAATATTTTTAATTTATTCGGTTTTTTGTGTGTTACCGAAAAAGCATTGAACTTGATGAATTTTCCAGAGTCGTGGGGGTTTTACGCCAAACGGGCACGGCCTCGTTTGAATGAAGTTTGTGCCATAAACTTGCAATGAAATTTACAGCTTTGAATTGTCTTATTTTGGTTCTACTGTAATTATGATCTAAATTATGTAAGATTAAGTCTTGGAAGTCCTATGAGAAATAGGAAAGAAGCGTTTTATTACTACCGTCATCATTGAGTTTGCTATTTAAAAAAAAAAATTAAAAACTATGAATCCTTAAATAATTTACTCGAAATAAAGGTAATATATGACTTGAAAGTGTAGTAGTTCCGGAGTATTGCGAGAATGGGGCAAATGTTTGTTTATTCTTGTTCATTATGTTTAGAACTGCTATGTGTTAATGACAGCTGTAAAGAACTTGCAAACACTAAGATATGCTTAGCCCATCAAGGGTGAAAAGCCCCTGGATTACCCAATATTTGGTTATGGCGGGTGGGGTTTGTTGCCTATAAGAGTTTGATTAACAATGAGGATTGTTGTACAGTATGCTCTGCGACGTGCAAGTAATCTAAGTTAAGTTTCCTATGTCATAAAAAGAACACTAAAATATAAAGTTTCAATTTTTAGCAATATGTAAGAATGATACAATTATGCTAGACTTGTTCCAATGTGGCCATTGCTAATGTAACCATGTCACTGATAGTAGATTTTTTTTTTTTTTTTTTTTACTCTTGGATGACTGACTGACTTATTACTTAACACTTCTTTATTGTAGAATGACAAGTTCCTCGTCTCTCGTTTAGCTCTTCGTCAATCCAGCAGGGCAACTAAAGATTTAACTGTACGTATGGCAATAGTAGATGAGAGGCTTGCTCGTAGGGGAAATGTGGGGAAGACTTCTGAAATCTTGGTAACTGAACCAACTTTTGGACTTGCAATATTAGTTTACAATGATTTTATAAGGTGCAAGTCATCCAGAAGCTTGATGCTTACTGCTGATGTTGTTGTGTAATATACAGTCAATAAATTTTAAGATTACTGTTTGTGTCATTTCAACTCATTTGGCATTTCAATGATTTTCTTTGCAGGCTTATGATCTTATTCAAGGAGCACTTGTAAGTCTTCATATGATTACTTTCATAAATAGTTGCCTTTATTGAGCTGTTGCTTCAACTCATTAAAAAAAGGGTGGGGGGGGCGCACAAAAGCTGTTGATTCTATTATGTTTTTTTCAGTTGTTATACATTAGCACCTACAATTACCATATTGCTCTGATTAGTTCCTAACTTATGATACTTCCTTCATACTTGGTTGCCTCAATATGGTCGGCTGGTACAATTTTATACAACTATGGTTTTCTTAATTTACCTTCTTTTATTTATTTATTATATACATAGGTTATGTTTTTCTTAATGTATCATTGCGAGGGACCTTAAACTAATGAATAGTTGCTTTGAGAATTTTTAACATGGATCTGTAATTATGTTATTCCTCAATAGGTTACATTGTTTTGATCTTGCGTTCGCATACAACATTATCGTTTCATTGATTGGGCATTTGATGTGTTTCATTAAAATGCATTAATCAACCACTATCATTTATGGTGGTGTTGTGTTTTCTTTGTGCTATTTTTGGTAATCTTTTCATGGAATGGTTGATTAACTGGAAATATTATGGACAATAATTAGGTTCAGACAAGTATCAGCATGTACATAATTTGTTAGTTAGAAACTGAGACTTTTCAAATGGTCTCTGATCAGAAAGATCCAAGTTTTGCATTTATAAGAAGTGAGAAAAGCTTTTAAGTGTATCTTTTATGCTTCCAGAAAATATCATGTATTTGATAAATTTTCTCAGGTATTTTTCAAAAATTGTAATTTTTTATTATGATGTTATTGGTTTGCAGGTAAGATGGAGTTCTATAATGGACAGGTCATTTCCTGACCCACCAACAGCTGTTTTTCTGCATGGCATTCTAGGTAGCAGGAAGAACTGGGGTGGGTACTTTGTACTTTACATCTGCTATAGATAATTTCATTGGTCCACCTAAATTTGTTCCCAAGCAGAGAGGAACAAAAGGAAAGATTTTTCATTTGACATCTTGATTGGTGGCCAACAACTTGATATGATATTTGGCAACTGTTTGTTAAGTTCCTGTAGAAATTAATGAGTTGCATAATGGCTAATATTTCAGGTACCTTTGCACGGAGATTGGCCAAGGAATTTCCAACATGGCAGGTGCTTTTCTGAAATTGTGCTTGGTTGACATAAATAGAGTACCTTTTACATTTTGCAAAATGTGGATAGGTTCCCTTCCGCAAAATCTTTTTGTTGAAGTTACTACTCATGCATTGTAGAATGTCGAACACCAGTTGTGTTCTGTTCCAATGCCACTTATTTGTAAAGTTGAGAATGTATCATAGTTTTTACCCATCTAAGCACCTTTTTTCCTGTTATGGCCCCTTTGTCATGGTTCTACTAGAACAACTTGGGACTTTCTGATTTCAAGTCAATTTTATTTGTTTCTCATATTTCTTTGGACAGTTTCTTTTAGTAGACTTGCGTTGCCATGGTGATTCAGCATCGATAAAGAAGAGGGGTCCCCATACTGTTGCTTCCACTGCTCTTGATGTCTTAAAGCTAGTAAGTATATTCTGAGTTTTGGCTATGTTTATTATGAAAGACACCTTCTTCCATATTTTAAATCAGCTAAAACAGAGTCTGATATGTCCTCAATATTGGCATTGCAATTCATTGCTGTTGCACAATTACTACAGTTCAGGTGGTTGGGCGTATCAGTTTTTCTTTTGGGTGCTATGGTGCTTCAAAATTGCATTCAACATAGTCGATAGCTTAATAACAACCCACCCCCCCCCCCCCCCCCCCCCCCCAAATTTAATTGTTTTAAGGTTCCACAAGCCAAGTTCAATTGCTAATACATATGTGTGGGAACATGCATGATTTTCTGGATTATGTATACAGTTGTATACATCTCATCTTTCCATATTTTCTACCAGGACATGTATTCTTTTTTGATCTTCTATAAAATGTAGACAAGCAACTTATTAGGTTAGGTATTTAAACTTTTCTTTTTGATTTTTATTCTTCATCTTTTGGCTAGGTTGGACAGCTAAGAATGACACCTCGAGTTCTAGTTGGCCATAGTTTTGGAGGGAAAGGTACTTTAATTATACTAACATGGAATATACCTTAATTTGAGAGAAATATACGTGGTAGTGTAGTTACAAATATTTCAGATGATGGTGCTTAGTATGCTCTCTAACTTTTTATGCAGTTGCATTAAGCATGGTAGAGCAAGCTGCAAAACCTCTTGCACGACCAGTCAAAGTAAGCTCTCTGTTCACTGAATTTGTTAAGGGACTTTAATAATTTGGACAAGAAAAATTACTGGAACTAAGAAAGTTCCAAGTACGTTTTTTGGTAGGTTTTGGATCATGTAGAGAATTTATTAGAACTTTTGCTTTGAAGGTAATTGGGGCTGTTCAAAACTTGAAATCATTATTGACATTTGAACCATGACTCTTGGCTAAACTTTAGTGGACCTTACTGCCAGAGTAATGATATGCTTGTGCTTACTTCTCTTTTTGGTTTTCTAGTTTACATCATCTTCCTTTTCTGTTTACAATTTATTTATATAGGTTTGGTCTCTAGATGCTACTCCTGGAAAGCTTCGATCTGGTGGAGATGGAGAGGATCATCCAGAAGAACTAATAGCATTTTTAAGTACATTGCCAAAGGAGGTCAGTATTTAGTCAATTGTTCAAAATTCTCTTTTGGATGCATCATATATCCTTCCTTGAGACAGGGACCATGCAATTTTATCATTGCTTATATTATGTTTGACTTGAAGAAGTAAATCAACAGGGTAAGTATTCATTGGAAAAGTAAAAGAGGTTAGCAACTTGAGGGATCAATCTAAGCTATAGTCCTCCTCTTCCTTTCTTTAGTTAAACTTTTACTTTTCAAGAAAGATGAAGTAAGGAGGGAGAGGAGAGGGAGAGGGGGGGGGGGGGGGGGGGGGGGGGCGGTTTAGCTAGGTTTTTCACCACACTAAGGTTTCTAACCTTGTCACAAACATCTCTTTATATCCTGCTACACGCAACTTGAGCCATTTTACCACATCATGGCACCAAGCAAATAATATTTCTTGCATTTGTTATATATATATAGACAATAATGTGGTTACCTGAAAGTTGAAGTTCTCAATGAAGGAGATCAAGGAGATAAAGAGTAAGTATTCATTAGAAAAGTAAAAGAGGTCACCAGATGGGGGGAAAAATTGAGGAAAGTTACCCTACTAACTACTAACTTTCACATGAAGTTACTAAAGTAAAAGATTTAGAGTTTGGCCAGCCATATTATCCTCAAACATATTCTGTTGTTGCCAAGAACAAAAGTCTGGCATTTTATGCTTACCATATGGATTACTTTAAGGAAAGCACCTCCTTTTCCTTTCCTTTTGTAAGAATGGTATTAATTATGCTATATCTTTCCTTTAATGAAGGTCTCCTCAAAGCGGGATGTTGTAAATGCTCTCATTCAACAAGGATTTTCGAAAGATGTGGCACAGGTATTTATGAAACATCAATTCTGGCTTAAAACTCGTATCTGAAGTAAATTAATTTGAAGCTGGACAAATGGGGCCTTGTTCATAGATAGAATCTCTTTCCGTATAATGGTTGACAGTTTTGGTTAATGCTTAATTAAAAGTCTTTTGATCTTGCAATTCTGTCCATTTCTATCCTGTATAAAGAAAATTTTGTAATTCTATTGTTTAAGGTGTATTTAGTATGTCTCCAGGACAATCCTCCATGTACCAGATATTTATTTCATTCTGAATTTAAGAGGCGTAAAAACATATTACAAAGTATTATAGTATTCTGTAGGGTACAGCTCCTTGTGGAAGAGTTCATGCTACTTGCTAACAATACAGCCTTTTTACGTTGAGATTTTTTGTGGTCAATCACATTTAGTTTCTCTGTAATGCAAGTTTATTTTGAAATTTTATTTAATTGTGACAATATGAATATGAGGGAGTCAGTGTATAACAAGCTTTGTAATAGTACCTATATAAGATACTAAAAATAAAGAACAGTTGCATCTTTTTCCTTTATTTGCTTCCTGATTTTTTTATTGCCCTTAGGTTTACTTTTGATGCCTCGATAAATTAATTCCTTACATCTTTTCTCTTGTGCAGTGGGTGGTAACTAACCTTCGAACAAATGGTTCTCCTGGTTCATCATCATCAAGCTTCTCATGGGTGTTTGACCTCGAGGGAATAGCTGAAATGTATCAATCCTATGAAGAAACAAATCTATGGTATTAATCTCTTGTTACTTTCTTAGTAGCATGGATTATATCAAATTTTGAGTTGGCCCTCTTGATACATTTTTTTCCTCAATGAGTCTCTTAGATACAAATGCACCTATCCTTCTCATTTGTTTAAGTTATATCCATACCATTGACTTCTTTGGGGGAGTATGGGATGTGCAGGAACTTTGCCATGAATATAAAAATATGTTGTCAATCTCAACGGACATATAGTTGTTAGATACACTGAACTCTAAAAATTTTTTAATCCTTTTCTTTAACAATTTAGAATTTAAAATAGTAAAGGCAGAAGACAAACTTATGGTTTCACTTTTTGGGAAAAATGTAAATAGTTGATCCTAAAATAAGCCTTCTCATCTTCTCTGAATAATTTTAGGAAAATTGTCGAAGATGTGCCTCAAGGTGTGCATGTTAATTTTTTGAAAGCTGAAAGGAGCCTGCACAGGTGGGCTCTTGAAGATCTCCAGAGAATTCATGCTGCTGAGGAAATTGCTGCTGAAGAGGGAGCTGGAGTTGAAATGCACGTCCTTGAAGATGCTGGCCATTGGGTATGTTGTTATCATGTACTTTTGTCTGGTGATATGCACAGAACAGTATGTTCTAAGTGGTGGGAACAATTGATATCCATTATTAATGTTTTGGAGGAAAAGAAGAAAGAACTAGAATTTCTTTTTATAAATTCCATGATTGGGGTCATTATATATTCCATTGCAGCTTCCTTAAAATTAAGGACACACCTTACAACAAATGATGGCAATGTGTTAAAATTGAAAGTTCTTTTAATGTTTCCTAGTCGCAGGTTGGCTTCAATGACTTATAGGCCAACATGACAGTGATAGTCCATGAACAACCTTATCAACTAGGGTGAAAAAGTGATAATATTTAATGTTCTCAATTTATTTTGGGCAGAAACTTTTAAATTCTCTTAAGCGAATATTTCTCTTTATATGTTCTCCGTTGGATTTCGATATGATGGTAATGTCCAAGTTAGGCAGGCTATTTGTTCCTTGACAGCATAAAGAATAATTGTCCTTGCAGCATGCATAAGATTAACTTTAGATGGGGCTTGAAAAGGCGGCATTTGACATGTATTCTTGGAGCCACGTAACTTAAAATTTATGAAAAAAATCACTTGCATATTAACTTTAGATAGGTATCTTTTTTGTTCCCATCTCTTTCCAGTGGTCATAGGCCAGTTTTTGGTACTCATCAACTTTACACCCAGTGATGTAAAACAAACAGAAAATAAAAATCAAATCACTGTTCAATTATATATTTATTTGCTGCAATGTCATAAACAAATAGATGACAAGACTACAAGCACCTCCTCCCCTTAAGAATGGGGCGGTAACCAACAAGTGGTGGTCATTTTAGCTTCTTCGCAAATGTTAAAGATGTGTAATTTTAGCTTAGAGGTTAATTTAATATTTACACTAGCGCACAAGAACTCAACCTGCTACTTTGCAGGCTTGTGTCAGTGTGAGATAAATGAATAATATCACCAACTCTAGGCATTGTATCAAATGGAAATGTTGAGTGCAGTTTGTGTACGGGCTTAAGTAATGGACTACATTTCCTTTTCTTTTTTGAAGTAATGGATTACATTTTCAAATACCTTATTTTAACAGGTACAAGCGGATAACCCAGATGGGCTCTTTAGGATTCTTTCATCTTCTTTCAAGGGAATAAAAACCTAAGGGATCTCAAGGTTATTGTCACTTTCAGTTCAGCGTTAGTTGGCCTTAAAACACAAGCATCTGTCACATATATTCCTTTTCCAGCAGGAGGTTATCAGATGATCGTATGTATCTACTGTATTATAACAATTTTGTATATCTGTTTTCATTCTTTGTTTTTCCTTTTCTTTTCTTTTTCCTTAGCCTTTTAGTCCTCCACCCGTTTTTCTCATCATCCAATTTATAATGATCTATTTATCTATCTATCTTTTCTGTATATGGCACTGTGGTTAAGTCTACACAGTAGTGATTGCAAAAGAAGGTCAAAGCAGATGACCTGTGAAGAATGCTATATGTTTTTGGAGGAAAAGAAGAAAGAAATAGAAGAGCTTTTATAATTCCATGATTATGGTCATTATATATATTCATAGCACTTTCCTTTAATTAAGGACACCTTGCAACAAACGGTGGCAATGCTTTCAAATTGAAAGTTCATTTTAAAGTTTTCTATTCACTGTTGGCTTTAATGGCTTATAGCCCAACATGACCGTGATAGTCCATGAACAAATTTATCAAATTGAAAGGTGATAATATTTAACACTCTCAATTCATTTTGTACAGAAACTTTTAAATTTGCACCAACAAATTCTTATAAGTGAATATTTCTTCTTTTATGTTCTCTGCTGGATTCCGAAATGATGGTAATGTCCAAGTTGGGCAGGCTATTGTTCCTTGACAACATAAAAGAAAAATTGTCTTGATGCATACATAAGATATTAACTTTAGATGGAGCTTGAAAGATATCTGGGAGCCATGTAACTTATAATTTATGAAGAAATCACTTGCATATTAATGTTAGATATCTTTTTTGTTCCCATCTATCGGGGAGCCCTTTGTTTGCTGCTACGACATAAATACCTTTGAAGAACCCATCATGCTACTTATTTTAGTTATTTCACTCTAATCGTTGTATCAAATGAAAATGTTGAGTGCAGTTTGTGTATTTTAATGCCTAACCCCAAACTTTTTTCCCTCTAGACCTACAAGTACTTCGTGTATAGAGAAATTCTAATTCAGCTCCAACTAAAATTGTATGACATTGTAACCGTCTTTAAATTTGTATGTATGAAGGCCCTTAACTTTAAATCTTTATCTTGAAGTAAACATATATGCATGAAATTGTAACCCTTTAAGTTTTAATACTTTAAATTGGTTTAAATCTGAAGTTTAACTTGTCTTGCAGCTTCCTCCTTAAGATTTGTTTTAAGTATTTTTTTCCCTCTATAATTGAAACACTTTTTTAAAAAAAATTTATATATAATTCCATAGTAACAATAGGAGAAGGGGATTTAAACTTGAATGTCTTCATGTGAAATAACAAAAGGTGCAAACTAGTTGAACTATAAGGAAAAAAAAAATCTATTAAATAATAATAAGTTGATGGTTAAACCCTTTTTTTTAGAGATAATTACAACATGGGGAGGTGTTAATTCAATTACAGGCTTTTGACAATTGACGGTTAAACTTAAAAATTTAGAAATATATATATATATTTGGAAAAGAGTAAGTGATAAGCTCAAGTTCAGCCAGTGTTTAAACTAATATTAAATGAATAATTTTGAACTTTTAATACCTAATTCAGCTCATTTACATGCTTATGTGTGTGTATATATATGTGTCATAAAGAATTCATGTTTGATTGCAACATAAATATTTTCATAGTAAATTCATCCAAGTTATAGAAAAATCTTTATATATGGAAAATCAAAGTTTGATTAAAAATGAGATTAGTTTATTTAATGTAATAAAACATAAAAGCAAAGAATATGGATATTAAGAATTATGTTGTAATTTTCTTTTTAATAAATTCAATAGTTGCAATTGTACCCTTAGCACTCACTAATCATTTTTTTTACTTGAATAATAGGTGTTTGCACATAAAGGGTCCATTAAGTAAAATTTAGATTAACTTTTTTATAAAAAAAAAAAAAAGCTTTTATGAGTTATAATTAGCTTAATTGATAAAATTTATTATCGTTATAAGCTGAAATTCTATTATATTTATTCAAAAAAGAAAAAAAAAATTGTTATTAAAAATATGTTAGAGGGAGGATTTTGAAAAAAATGATGACGGGCCATTAAGTAAAACTTGCTCCTAAATTGATTAATTTTGTTAATAAAATAAGCGAAAAGGGAGTGTTTTGAATAATCCTTCCATTTAATAAAAATAAAACCATTTATTTTAAAAATAAATCCTTATGCCAAATAAAAGCTAACCTATTTTTTGGAGATTGTAATAATGTAATTATTCTTAATGGCTGATAATAATAATAATAATAATAATAATAATTAAAACAGAAGTCCGGTCCAGTCCTCCTATTTTGTCTCTCCCTCCCTCCCTCCTTCACTCTCAGTTTAGTCTCAGCTTAGTCTCACCTTCTCACTCACAGAACCAATTTAGGGCTTTTTTGGTCTCTCCTTTCACTTCCGCACCCTCTCTGTGTCTCTAATCTTGCTCTCTCTTTCTTTCCTCCTTTTTGGTTTGCACTCTCTTCAAGTCTAATCTTTGTGAAGAAGCTGAAATTTCCTGAAGAAAGGTATTTTTTGAAATTTTTATTTAGGATTTGAAATGTTTAGATTTTCTCAAGTACTTCAAATAATTTATTTATATCATTTTTAAATTTAAAATTTATATATAGTTTGACATTTTGGTCTTTTGGAAAAAGAAATTTTCTATATATATTAAAGAAAAATATAAACAAATGCAATATCTTTGATGATTTATTAATAATAATTATTTCTAAAATGTATCTCTTAATTTATATAAAGTATTAGGATTTTTTTATTATCTTTTTTTAATTATATTTTTGTCGTATTAATTATTTCTACTTATATTTGTGTTGACATTTTTAATATATGTCTATCTTTGTCATAGATGTTGATGAATGTCACAATATAAAGACTCCAAAACTTGGTAGACTTAACAATAATGGACTGCAATTGAGTAGATGAGATATTTGCAATCTATTTTCTATTTAATCTCTCTTCCTCAACTCCAACTGATAACCCACCGCTACTCGAGGAGACCCGACTCACTCAAACCGATTCCTCTCCCCGATTGTCTACGGGTCCAATTCTTGGGCACAAACCCGACTCATGGACAACCCCACAACCTCCAATCTTGTAAGAAGGCAACTCTTGTAAGACTTAATGAGTGAGTACTACTTAAAAAGTTGGCGGAATTGGATCATGACATGGATGCATGACTTATTATAATAGTTAAATTGAAGATACTTTCTCTAATCATGTCAACAATTATTTTTTGAATATATATATATATTACTAACGAGGGTGTCTAGAACTCTTCGAGCACCTGACTATTTTCATCGGTGTGTGTTATTCTCGGTCCATACATAACAAGTAATTATAAGCTGAAATCCTTGACTGTGGTCCAAATATGCTCTTTTTGGTTTCAAATTTAGGACCTCTATTATAAACATATATTAATGATATGGGAAAGCTTGAAATTATGTATATATATAATATATGAATTAACTGCCTTCTTTAGGCACATTGTACATATACTAACTGCAAGCTAACCATGGTAAGCGGTATTAGCCCAACTGAAGTGATTGCCATGACAAGGAAATAAAAGATAAACCCAGTCAATGTAAAGAGCAATTTAGTAAAAAAAATATTATAAATCATTTCATACACCAAATAATGCCTTGCCTTAGTTCTCTCTCTCTCTCTCTGACACACACACACGCACACCTCCCTACCAATGACCTTTCATAGATTGAGAACTTTGTGCATTGGTTACTGACTTTTTTATTTTATAAAGCATGTGAATCAGACTAGTAGTTACATTTCATAAGAGGGGTTGTGAAAACAAACATGTAATAGATAGCTTTCATATTTGTTAGTTTGTTTTATGCAAGTTATGACCGTATCAGATCTACTCTTTTTTCTTTTTCTTTTTGGTGACTATTTTTTAATGGAAGTAGGTGAATTCCAACTATGACTATGTAGATGTGAATGATTCTGATGAAGAATTGGACATGGCATCAATGGTAACTACTCCCGAAGGTTCATAATCACTAGCTGCATATAAATTCATAATTTTGAATTGTGCATGTATTTTCTCTATGAATTTGTTGTGTTTTAACTAGTATTTATGTTAGACTTTTCTTGCCCTTGCTAGTTTCCCTTTTCAAATCTAAAATTATGTATTGAGCTCAAATAGAGCAGTTTTAGTAGAATTTGAGAGAAATACCTCCTTTTTTTTTTCTTTTTCTTTTTTTTTTTTATAAGAGGGAGAATTAGAATCAAGCAATCAAATTGAATGGAGAAACAAATTTATCTGTAGTGATGAAGCATATATTACACTCTTTATTGGTCTTTGCAAGTGATCTTTAATTACCAGCAATTGTATGAGGGGCTGCACAGCAATTTTACTGTTGTCCTTCTCGAATTATAAATGCTTGATGGATATCTATATCCAATTCCAGGTGGGACTGGGCTTTAGCTTACTAATTAGGGGTAAAGCAAGCAGAATTTCCTAGTTGGTTTCAGTATGTAACATGGTCCAAAAGAAATGGCCCAAGTCAGTATATCAGACGTAAAAGTAGAAAGAACCACATTGAGACCGGTAGCTTTAAATGTTTAAACTAGCGGTAGATATTCCATAGAGCTGAGGAAGTTTAGAAAACATGCTCAAATTTGCGCTTGTGATAGGCTAGAATTTGATTATACCAAACTTGGGACCAATTTGAAGCCTGAGCATCACAAGAATACTGTGAAACCCAGCACTCTTCTCTAAAATCAAACTTTGAAGGCCACGACCATTTGAGCAAAACCATCAGTTGCCCTTTAAATATTGCCTCAGAATAGCTCTGTCATTATGACATCGATCACATATCGGACTTATCCTTCAATCAATTTGGCTCATACCATTGGCATAAGCATCAATAACATAGAGATAGCAATAACTTTCTTTTCCATATAAGTAAATTTTAAATCCAATGTGAGACACTTGCATGCTAATAACAACATAAATAATTAGCATTTCAACTTTGTTGATATTAATAGTCATAGAAACTTCTTTTTCTGAAAATTATGTCATCTGGAGGTAGCCATTCTTTATTTTCCGTGTTGTGATCCTGCTTCAGCAAGCCTTTTATGCATGGATAAAGCTTTAGCTGCACTGCATAGATAAGTAGAAACATGTAAAATCAGCATATATGATATGATGCTAAGTTTCTGAAGATTCAAATACTACAAGAATAGTGACATACCTGCTGAGAGCCTCTCTATTTGTACCTTGATTAGTAGGCTCAAGAATTCCAGTATCCAAATTCGCCCTCGAGACTGGTTTATCTAATAATTCCTCTCCAACTTTCACAAGATTATCGAAGTTGTCTTTGGTGGCAATATCCACAGTAGAAATTGTTCTGTTTAATGTATCATCCTGCATTTGTTTTATGTGGTAGGTTAGAATGTAGATAAATATATATATATATAGATAGATAGATAAAATTAAAAATTTCTCAAGCTTTTTAAATCTTTTTTTTTCCCTCTTTTGACATAATTTGTGGCTATATGACAAATGAATGATTAGTAAATACCTGAATTCGAAGATAATATTGTTGAGACTGAAAGATTTGAAGGTCAGTCTCAGGGTTCAATACGACTTTATCAGCTTGCATAACTGTATCCACTAATGGACTTTCACCCTTATGGGTCAACCATTGCGGCAAACCCCACTTAGCCACTTTATTGGCATCATAGGTGTTTTCTATTTTTTGTGAACCAGTTCCAAAGGAAACAACTAGAAAACGTTTGGTGAATACTTTGCTAGGAATGATTTCTTTTTTTGCTTCTCCAATAGCAAGCTTAGTCTGCAAAGAACAAATACAAATGAATAAATATTTTTATTGCTAGTTTTGAAAACTCAAAAATTAAAATTGAATCTTTCAAATTACCGGATTGTAAGCAGCAACACCACCAACTAGATTAAATTCCCTCACTCCCATTTTGGGATCATTGGTTTCAAAATAGTAAGCTGGAAGAAATGTTGGAAAAGCTGAAGTTCCCATGCATATATCTGAGAGCAAGGCATCCATGCTAGGATTCTTCTTCACCTTATAACCATGAAAAAAGACATTGTTAATATAGACATTGTTAAAATACATTACATTCAAACATTAAAAGAACAATAATAATTGTAATAAAAAAAAAATTAAAATTTTAATGATATAGACTAACCTTGTAACTAGAGAAGATAGTAGATTTTCTTAGCTTGATATCATAGGTTGGAATCACTACATTTGTTAATGTCCGATGTAAACGAGTATCTCCTAACTTTTCTTTGAGGATTTTATGTAAATACTGACCATCATATTTTGGACCAAGAAAAATTTTGAACATCTTTATCACTTCAGCAATTACCCTGTGTTTGTGAGAGAGAAAAATAAATAAAAATATTATTTAATATTATTTTCTATTTAAAAAAAAAAAATACAAAAACCAAACTGGAGCAAACCCCATAACATTAGTGACGTATATGTTGATGGTTGATATTTTATCATCAAGATTTACCTGTTACGTTGAGGGAAGATTTTAGGGCAGTGATCAAGATAGAAGTTTTTGATATCTTTTGCAGCAAACAAAGGGCGATTGTTTTCATTTGGGGCAGTTAGCAAGCTAGTCACAATTCCACCAGTGCTAGTCCCAGCAATTATATCAAAATAGTCAGCAATTCTTGCTTCCGGCCCATCCAGTTTCTGAACATAGGTTACATAACCAATTGAAAATTTTTTTTAACAAGAAGAAGAAGAAAACATTAAAAATAGCCTACTTTAAGAGCGTTATTATCATGTATTTTATAAAAAAATGCCATTTCCACACGTAAAAAACTTAATCTATTATTTTATCACGTCATTTTACAATACACCATTCATCACATCTTTTATTCTTTGATTCTAAAGATTAAAATAATATATTCATCACATTAAATAATATATTTACTCAAAACCCAGCAATGTACCAACACACAGCTCAGTGCAGTCACCACCAACCAAGAACCAACAACCACCGCCACAAACTAAAACCACAATCACCGGATCCTCCAACAAATTTCAAATCCAAAAACCTCAACCAAAAAAAAAAAAAAAAAAACTCAAAATCTTCAACAAAACTCCAACCCAATAGATCAATCAATGAGGCGATGGCGGCTTCAGAACGGCGGCAATGGAGTCTTCAAACCAGAGGTGATGGCGGCGGCTTGATCGGTGAGGGTGAGGGGCTGAACTTTGGTATTTAAAAACAGGTTAAGTTTTTTTTTTTTTGAGAGAATATAAACAGGTTAAGCTAAACACAAAAGAGATTCAAATCCGGTTTCTACCAAAAAAAAAAATTCTAGTTTACCATTTCAAACGCTACTTTATTTATTATATCATACTAGATTATAATACACCTACCATCCCAATTTTTATTTTATCATACAATACATTAAAATAATATATCTATATAATAAAATAATAATATAACCTAAAACTAAATAAAACCCATCCGAGAAACCCAAAACCACTCATTGTTGCAGAATGGCCTCCACGTTTACCCAGCTTCCCACACACAAGCACATAGGAGGAAAAAATCCATAAACAAAGAACAAGAAACAGGTCCAACTTTCCCATTTATCATGATTGATTAAGCTTGTATCAAATCGAAACCACTTTAATAATCTATTTAATTCTCTGAAATCATTGCAAAGAGTATGTGTAGTCTCAAAATGTTAAGTTTGATTAGTTAAACTATTACAGTATATAACTAAAAGAGACATACATTACCTGAATTTCGGATTCTAGGAACTCGATCATAATGCTTGAAATTATCCCTCCAATTGCAAGCATTATGCCCGGTACGGATATACAAAATCGTAATGCGGTTTTTTTTATTTTTTTATTTTGAAAAGAAATGCGGTTAGTATTTGTAGATGTGGAATTAGAAGATTTTTTTTTTTTTTTTGCTAAGCGTGGAATTAGAAGATTTAGTAGGCTATTACAAGTCAAAAAGTTTACTAGTGTGAGGTGCCGAAATGAATCTGAGGCTTGGTGGGGCAGCATGTCCTTATCTCCTTATTTCCTTTTCAATTATAGGGTCGGCTGGGATAGAGAGGGTCCTTAGGAAGGGCTACATAATGAGGGTCCCAAAGGAACATTGCTACCAAAAAAGACAATTCACTGCCTACTGTTTTGTTGGTATTGTTCTGTCCAAAAGGCAGAGGGTGTTAAAAAAAGGAAATTTTGAATAATAAAGCTAGAGCTACAACGCATACAAATCATTTGTCTAATTTTTTGTATTTCACTTTTTTTTTTTTATTCCATCAATTACAATTTATCATGTTTTTATTTGAATTTTTTTATAAAGTAACTAAAGTTTAAAATGAGAAAAAATAAAATCAAACACATGATATACCATGATTGATAAAACATAAAGTAAAAAACAAATAGCCGGACAAAAGATTTACATTAAGATAAAACCATGGTTTTAAAAATTGGTATGGTCAATGAATCGTTTTTGCACCTAATTCCCAGTTTTTACCAGTTTTGAGAGTTTTTACCAGATCGAATTAGTACCTGATTCACAGTTAAACTGGTTTGACTAGTCGATCTGGTCCAGTTTTTAAAACTATGGATAAAACAAAAGTTCACAACAATTATACTACATTCTTAAATTAACCTACTAGTCTACTACCTTACACACGTACACCACAATGTGTAATCTAAATTTTTAATGCCAAATTAAGAATGTTGTGAAATTAGTATGAATTTTTATTGTATCCTAGCAAGAAGAGTAGATGTTGCTTTAGACCTCAATAGGAATATACATGTGGGCTCTCAAAATGCAAACGATAGAAAGGAAAATGTTACTCATCTGCACAGGAGATGTTCTGCTCTAGTGCACTGGACGAAAGTCAGTCTTACCAAGGATGCTACAATTTTCATCAAAAGTCCTACTTTAGCACTATATTTGGGCCTACAAATACGTGATTGTAGTAGTAACATAGTGACAAGGGATGGCAGTCATGGTTCCTCACCCTTTAGTGGGTGGGTCTTTTCGGCTACGAGTCTATGCGACCCTATATGACAAGGGCAATTTCCCACAGGAATACCGAATAGGGACCCTTTTGACTCAAACATACATAGAGACAATCTAACGCCGTAGTCATAAAAACGTGTAGAAAATTCAACAAAAATGAAGTTTTTGTTTAAATCTCTTTTCATAATACTTTTTGAGTCTTTTCTTCTGGAAAGAAATGCATGTAAACCAAACTTGAAGCACTAGCCTAGCCCACAGAAGTTGACAAGTAACTCAGATTGTTAATTTACAACAGAGAGAGAGAGAGAGAGACTATGGCCTTGCTTGGCTGTATCTGGGAAAAGGAAAGAGAAGGAGAAAATATCATTCATGACAAGTAACTAGTACTTTAAGATGTTAGTACTAGTACCACCGAGGAATGAAACAAATTAGGACTACTTATAAAAATAAAAAAATAAAAAAGTAGAAAGTTTCTTATTGATACATGATTTGCAGAACAAACATTTTGTTTCCTTGCTAAATAACGATAGATTGGAGATGCAATTCTCCTCCTGAAATATCAAAATGTTCCCTTGACAAATTAGAAATGATGCATATGATTGTTAAAAATTTGAAATATGAAATTTCCAACAAAAAAAAAATGATTACTTAAAAAAATAATGTCCAAGCAAGATTTATCAAAGAATATAAATTTTGGACAAGTTTTTAGGACAAAAAAAAAGCCCTTCAAAATTAACAAAATTAATTAAAAAAATAGTGCCAAAAAAAAAATATAAGGGAGATGTTAAAGGAAAAAAAAAATACAAAACCCCACACTCACTCACTTCACGTGAGTAGGGTTGATTATGGCAGTACTGCCACAATGTCACATCCTTGTAAAAAAAAAAAAAAAAAAAGATGAAAGTGGGACGTGTGGCTGGGTAACTTCCTGCCACACGCACCACTCAACAATTTACAAAAAGCAAACGTACCTGAAATTCAGCCACAATCCTCACTAGCTGTACCCGAAATATGCTAGTGCAGTATTGCACTTTATTTGCAGTTTTGGCCCATGAAGCGATCAGTTAAGAGAAAAAATAGGGGAAAACTGCTTTTCAATTCCTCTATAAATTAGACAGGAACACAGATAAGAAAAAAAAGAGAATGCCGGAAACACAAAAAGAGAGCAATTACACACACAGCAAAGATAGAGAGAAGAAAAAAAGAGAGAAAAAAAGAGAGGCACGGGCAGAGAAGAGCATAGGTTTGTATATGGGATTTCATCGGTCCTTTTCTTCTCAAAAACTCTCTCCCTCGTTCTCAAATCCGAATTTTTGCTTGGTAATGTAAATAGGATCGGGTTTCATGGGGAGTTCCTAACTCCAAGCATGAAGCTTAAATACGAGTCCTTAACTCGTAACTCCTATTGGTACATTACCAAATAAAAGTTCTCTCAAGTTGTGGTGTAATGTTCATTTTAATTGGAGTCATTGACTCTACTTCATCAATGGAGTCCTTAATTCTACCTCATAATTGGAGTCCTTGACTCTACCTCATCAATAGAGTCCTTGACTCTTACCCATCAATGGAGTCCTTAACTCTACTTTACAAATAGAGTCCTTAACTCTACCAAATTAATTGGAGTCCTTTTCTATCCCACCAATGGAGTTCTTGACTCTACCAAATTAATTGGAGTCCTTGACTCTACCCCATTAATGGAGTCCTTGACTCTACCCCATTAATTGAGTCCTTGACTCCATCATCAAATTAATGGAGACATTAACTCTACCAAATTAATCGTGACTAATTCTTTGGACTTATTAATTCCTTAAACAAGATTAGAGTTAATAATTCTTAAAATAAAATGACCATAAAATTGGGTTGGGGAAATTTTCCAATTCCAAATATGTTCACAATGATTAAATTGCTTCAGAGGAATTTTCTCTCCCTTAATTAAATTTGGGAATTTCAATCAAAATATTATTGAAATTCCAACAAATAAGCAAATAAAAGAAGGAGAAATTTGTTCGATTGCCATAAAAGCATGATCCTTGAGACTAAAATCAATCATCTCAAATATAAAATTATGTCAATACTTAATTAAACACCAAATATTGACTTAAAGATAGATCCATCATTTAAAGTTGGACAAGACCATATTTGAGACTTTAAATCTAAAACCTCAACTTAAGAACTACAAAGTGGCTTGATCCCCGCCAAGGGTACGTAGGCAACCTAAACAAATCATTAGGTGCAGCCACAAATAAATAAAAACACATATCCCCTTAAACATAAAAATAAATTAACTTATGTACAAAGACAACATAGTTGGAATCAAAGGGTCTTCCCTTGAAACAAGGGATTGTAATTAAGAGATACATTATCTTGAATGGGCACTACTCACATCAATAAAACTCATATGCCAAAAGGCCTATGAGTGAAATTATGTTTGACGAATTTTACTAATTTGAAAATGTTTGTTAAACATAATTTAGCAATATTTGTTAAACAAAATTTGACGACGTTTGTTAAACATAAGTTGACAATTATTGTTAAACATTGGTTAACAATTTTCATCAACATAATTTTTGGTTGACAATTATTGTTAGACATTGGTTAACAATTTTCGTCAACAATGATAGTTTCTAAAGCTTATTTGTTTTTGTAGGTAGAATGATAGATAGTGGGGAGGGCAAGTTGGGGTTTGAACTTGAACCACAGATATGAGATATCATAAAAGATATCATTACCATAAAGTTGTCACTTGAATAAACCCCATATGAAGCTTATTAAAGTATGCATGATAATAATTTAATTTATAAATAGATAAGGGTAAAATTTATGTGCATTTCCTTGGGTGTTTGTATATTAGGTCCTTGATCAAATTCAATCAAGTGATTGCATTGACCAATGAATCATATAGCTAAATTAATTGTTGTTCAAAATTAAGCAATTAAATTTAATTGGAAAACCCAAGTACAATAACTAAGAAATTATACATAATTTTTGCCCGTAATAATTTTTATTCATTTAATTTGTTGCTTTTAAAATTAGGCCTATGTAAGATAGTACACTCCAAAGTTTCTTATTGTTCTGCTGTTTTTGAAGAGTGATTGAAAATGTAGAAATTTGAAATCTGAAAGTGTAATGTTTTTTATACAAAGTTGATTATCTCTTAGATTTTAGTTAATATTCCACTCTATCTGCATAATTACTAGGGTTAGCTACTTTATACTTTTATTTTAATGGTAGATGATTGCAGAAAATGTATTTTGTTGTTGTAACTTTATGGTTGCTAGTGGGTGAATTTTCATTAATAAAACAATCAATGTAATTGCTATTAAGTTGACTGAAATTGCATGTAATTCATTTAGTAGATCATGTTTCGTTGGAGGACACCTCTTATTCTTTGAGTTTCACTAAGTAGAATACATTCAAAGATTGTGTGTGCAGCAGCCAATGTGGCATGGCCACAAAGCTAAAGCTGTAAAGGCGTATCAAAGATTTGATTGATTTACAGATACTTTTTTTATTGAGAAAGTGATTTATATATAGATACTTTATTAGTCATTATGAAAATGAAATAATGCTTAAAATTTTGCTAAAAATTCTACTGCACCAATAAAATATGGACATCTAATCATGGTTAAAGACCATTTTAAAATCTATCTGTCAATGATCATATGGAATTTTCAACTTAATACTATTTTGCCCATGTTTTTAACATGTGAAAGCAATTAGTTGGATGGTGTGGAATAGTAAATGTGGGTACTGGTAGAGAGAATATGATATTTTGTGAGTGTGTATATATATATGGCTTGCAGAAATTTGTGTTCATGCTTCTACCTGCACTTCAACTTTGTGGTTTCCACACAGGTTCAAAAGATTAAATTAAGTGTGTTGAATGAATGGTCCAAACTCCATATTTTGGGAAAAAATCTAGGTTGAAGAAGGGACATAAACGTGGTATTAATTAGTAGTACTTCATAAGTAATAGTAATCTTTAAATTAAAGTTTGCAAAATGAACCAATTTGATTGCCATGCCAATCTAGACACTAATGTGTCATGAATTTCAATAGTTTAAGACTTACTAATTTATTAAACCTTGATAAGGAGGGTAAATTGCTGCCATAAAATAAAAAAATTCAAGTATTTATCAAGAATTATATTACTTTCAACTTTAAGCTTTTTAACTTATTTCCTTACATACATTCTCATAAAATCCCAAGATTTTTTAGGTACAAATATGTTACTGCCTTTTTTCCAAAAAAAAAAAGTTTTTAAAAATGCAAAGATAATACATATAAGAGAGATAGAGGGAGAGAGAGAAATCTTAAGATTTAAAAAATGTTAAAACCATAATGATAAATTAGTTTTAAATTCTGATTTTGGTTTTCACATTTTGAATGCTATTTTAAAATTTTTAATTTAAATTTTTATAATATCTAATACATTGGTGTGTGTTACATTGGTGTTTTAACATTTGATAATAGTACGATACTTAAGAGGTTTCAACATGAGGATGACTTTAGGCTTGGCATTTTGTATAGAGATGTAGATTGAATCAAATCTAATACAACTGATTTTGTTACAATGAGAGAATACTATGCATATCGATTGTGTTCGTAACTAGATTTCAACATGTATACTTTAGAATGTATAGTAATAATAAACGAACAAATAGATAACTAACTATGTTACATGCTTTGCAACCAATTTTTTCTTTACAACTTGATTTTATTAACCAAATTTCTCTTCTACTTATTTCATACTTCAATAACTATATTCTCTCTGTTGAGGCTCATTTTTGACAAGCCCAGTAAGAGAAAAAGCCCAGCAACACGGGCAGACCAAAGTTAGCAAGCAAGAAAAAGTCATTGAGCCCAAGTGGTAGGAATGCTCACGGGCTCATAAAGCGGGTCGTAAGGAAGCAAATGGGCTTGAATGGGCCCAGAAAGAAAGAAGAAGCAAACCCATGGGTAGTATGTAGAAAAACAAGAATGGGTCATAGTAGGCCCAAAGTAATGCAAGCAAAGAAAGTAAGGGGCTAATGGAAGACCCATCAGCCCCAAGGATGAGGTATAAAGTAATTGGGCCAGGGAATCCCAAGAGAGTTAGTAAAGGCCCATAGGAAAGCAGGATTGGAAAAGGGCTGAGGAAGCCCAAGAAAAGCAAATGGGCCAAGGATGCCCAAGAGGGAAATGGAATACAGGAGCCTACAAACAATGTAAAAAAAGGCCCAGTAAACACACTGAGTCACTAGAGGGAAATAAACAGCAGGCCCAAAGAGGCCCAGTAAGATTGAGTAAAACAACATTATAGCAGGAATAGCAGAGTGGTATGGCAGGAAATGCTAACGAGGCCATGGAGTGAATACAGAGTAGGCCGGGGGAAGGAAGGCCTATGGTCCGACAAGGCCCAACCCCCAAAAGAAGCAAGTCATAAAGAATGGCAGATCGAAAAACAACCCACGCCATAAGAAGCCAAAAGTGCACGGCAAAACGTACAGACCAATCTCCAAATCACGACAATGCATTAGTAGCAGGTGAAGAAGGTGAAGCACGCGTGAGACTCAGACACCACTAGCCTGTACCCAGCCAATATAGGAAGTGGTGGGTTATGGGTCAGAGGTAAGAGAGGGCATGGTCTGGTGGTGGGGAGAGGAAAAAAACCTATTTTGGGGTTCTTGCTCAAGCTCTTTTGGGAGAAATGTCTTACTGGGATGACATGTCACCCAAAAGAAGTAAGGATGAATTGGAACCACTAGGTACATGCTATGAGGGATAGAGAGAGAGAGAGCACACACACTATAATAAGTAGAAAAGCCACGGCAAGCAAGCAAACAAACAAAATAGTCTTCTTTGTCTGGTAGAGGGGAGCGGCACAGCCAGTACAAGTAAATGGTGGTGGCTGAACAACTGATGACCAGTAAGTGGTCGGCAAAGACACCCACACCAGACAAAGGCAGTTAAGGGCCAAAACAGTAAATACTAGTCACGACAGGCTTTATATAAAGGACCCCTTGCTGTGCACTGGGATGGGGGATTGGAAAAAATCACAGTAATAAGAATTTCTAGGAAAAACCATAACCAGAAGTAAGCATTGGGAAGAAAAGGAAGTAAAAAAAAAGAAAAGAAAAGAAAAGTAAGAAGTAGTAACGAGAGGAAAAGAAAAACAGAGTTTAGAACGGCAAGCATGCACCAATAGGTTGATCTCCTCTCTCCCTCAATAGCCCTGCTCTCTATAAAAGGCAAAAGATCTGTATTTGGGCATAGACCATTTAGGCTTGTTCTCTCAAAACAATTAATTTCTTCTCTGAGATTACTCGTGTTGAGGGAATGGTTGTCCCTTTCTTGGTTTTAATCCCGTGTATTACTTGGCATGGCAGACTAATACTTTGATTTTGCTAACTCTGTTTATCCTTCACTTAGCTTATTTTATGTACGGAGAGCCTTTTGTTACTCACTTTTATTTATTGTGGCTAAAAGTAGTGACTGTATTTTCTTGTGCTATCCTTATTATATCTGTCTGTCATAACTTCTTTACAGTGGCTTTCCTCGCCATGGGCATGTAAGCAAAGCTTGGTAGACGTGGTGTAGTTTGTACACAAGCCGGACCAAGGTGAGTTCCAGTTGGACCGGTCCTAACTCCCTTATCTAGAAAACTCGGGCCTAGTGCAGTAGGAAGTAGCCCAACATTACAAACAAGGCCCACCACCTTACACTCTCAAACCCACATCATTTTTAATTAACATTTTCTCTAGATCATGTGTTGATGCTAAGTTATGTCTATCTTTTAGAAGAACACCTACACATTAACATCATTATCTGAACAACTAGCCATCAACACCCTTCCCTATTTTACCAACACATTAAGTATAATATATTAAATTGATTGTTTTCTAATTCATAAATTGATCCCGCGCATTGTGCGGGTTAAACACTAGTATATATAAAAGTAGAGACCTCATGCTAGAGAGCATGGAGTTGTGCCAAGTGACGCATTCCTTGAGGTTCTTTTTATATAGGCTTCTACTTCAAAGAATTTGCATTTATATCAAATTATTAGTTCATTGAATTAGCTAATAGAGTAAATGTATATACTAATTATCTATAGTTGTGCATTAATTATTTATATTAAATGAATTTATAAGATTATTTTTATAAACTTTATTTAAGAAATAGTTTTTAGTTGGAATAATAATATTAGATTTACAATATGACATTGTTCCTCATGTTTAGTTGCCTTGACAAAAATTGACACAAAAACTATAAAAATAAAAAATAAAAAAAATTAAACATTTGTGAATTCACTAAAAATTAATCTTAACCCTTTAAATTTCCTGATTCCTTTCAGTGACATGTGATATATATCTATCTATATATATATATAAATATATATATATATATATATATATATATATATATATAAATATATATATATATATATATATGTATGTATGTATGTATGTATGTGGAACTAACATTGTGTTGTTTATTTTATGTAATTAGAAAGATAACTAATAGAATGAATATATTTATTTTGTTATATTAATTATTTTAAGCATAATGAAATTTTAATATCACTTTTCTAAGATTTATATGAGAAACAATTGATTTTTTTTTTTTTTTAATGTGAGAAACAATTCATTTGAAATATGGTATTCTTACTAAAATTTTAGTTGTCTTTGCAACTATTGAAACAATGTCCAACAAAAAGGGAAAAAAATAAATAACTTTACTAACACAAAATCCAGAATGTAAAAAAAAAAAAATTTGAAGGATATTTGCATTTTTTGTATGCATGAAACATGCCTATTTATATGACCCAATATATCATGCAATTTTCAATTTAAAAACACATATATATACTATGATCAAATCACTACATTATTCTTAATGTCTTTCTATTTTGTCTATAAAATAACTAAAGATTACCTTTTTTTACAAGGAAAGTTATTGAAATTTTTTTTTATATACATTGATAGTTGAGGGTGAGGTATCTAAATCTGAATGTCTCTATTAAAAATTGAGATGCCAACCAGTTAAACTAAATCTTATTGAAATATTGGAGAAAACTAAAATGAGTTGCATCGCACATCGTGCGGGAACTCAGCTAGTTACAAGAAGAAATATAATGCCCATCAATGGGATACAAGCAAGCTAGAAAATAATGACACAGCTAGAAAATTTTTTTTGAGAGAGAATTGAAATAAACAGGTTAAGTTAAACATGCAAAGAGATACATACAAGTAAAAAAAAACGTGACATATATAGATGATTTTGACTTGTACGTATTCCGGAATGGGTAAATTGAACTTTTTATTCACGCAGCAAAAAGAAAAGTAGAAAATCAATTGAACTTTTACAAGACCCTATATTATTGTCTACTATGACTACTAAAAATTGTACCAAATAAATACCAGGAACTAAGGGAAGACAGTTGACTATTTATATGACCCAATATATCATGCAATTTTCAATTTAAAAACACATATATATACTATGATCAAATCACTACATTATTCTTAATGTCTTTCTATTTTGTCTATAAAAATATAAAATAACTAAAGATTACCTTTTTTTACAAGGAAAGTTATAGAAATTTTTTTTTATATACATTGATAGTTGAGGGTGAGGTATCTAAATCTGAATGTCTCTATTAAAAATTGAGATGCCAACCAGTTAAACTAAATCTTATTGAAATATTGGAGAAAACTAAAATGAGTTGCATCGCACATTGTGCGGGAACTCAGCTAGTTACAAGAAGAAATATAATGCCCATCAATGGGATACAAGCAAGCTAGAAAATAATGACACAGCTAGAAAAAAAAAATTTGAGAGAGAATTAAAATAAACAGGTTAAGTTAAACATGCAAAGAGATACATACAAGTAAAAAAAAACGTGACATATATAGATGATTTTGACTTGTACGTATTCCGGAATGGGTAAATTGAACTTTTTATTCACGCAGCAAAAAGAAAAGTAGAAAATCAATTGAACTTTTACAACACCCTATATTATTGTCTACTATGACTACTAAAAATTGTACCAAATAAATACCAGGAACTAAGGGAAGACAGTTGACATATTGACGAGTAAATTATCTAACCCATCATAATCCTAGTAGACCAACTTTGAGTTTTTTAAAAAAGTTTGGGGTAGCAGTTTAAAATTTGATAGGGTAGACCAGATTTGAGTTTTCTAAAACAATAATTGTAGGCTACATAATTTTTTACAATATTTTTCACAACTATTTAATTAAAATATCGTGATTGATTAAGCTTGTATCAAAACCAAACCACTTTAATAATCTATTTAATTTTCTGAAATCATTACAAAGAAAGTCATTGGTCTAATTTTTTTTTTTTTTTTTTTTTTTAAACCTAGTCTTAGTCTCAAAATTTTAAGGTTGATTAGTTAAACTATTATACAATTAAAAGAGACATAAATTACCTGAATTTCGGATTCTAGGAACTCAATCATAATACTTGGAATTATCCCTCTTATTGCTCCTCCATCAATGCTAAGAATGGTGATTAGATCTCCATATTCTTCAGGATTAATTTCAAAAAGGGGTTGTGTTTGATCCATTGGAACAATAATAAACGTTGTGTGTATGAGAGGTATCAAAGGCTGTGTATGAGAATAGACAATAAAGAATACTTAATGTAACTATGTGCTTGAAGGTCCTCCTAGATATACTAGTAATAATAATTGTACGTCGGTAATAAATTTTTAGCTATGCGTATGACATTATTACAACTTCTTGTAATATTGTCACATGCATATCAATGTTACAACATATTCTAATAAAATAAAAAAAAAGCTGTTGAATATTAAGGTAGAAAAAAGAGAGTGATGAAAAGAGATATGCATTACAACGTACTGATTGTTAATTAACCTAGAAAAGAAAAACTAGGTTTATAATTGTGTGTGTTTTCTAGCTTTAAAAGGATTCCTATATTTAATTGGAAAGCCTGACCCATAAGGCGGAGGCATCCCAACAGGCCCACTTTCAATCCTGAAGCCCAACTCACCCATGGACCAATGTGAATTCTCGGTCGTGACAATCATGCAAATATGCATGGCAATCAAATTGGACAAATTCGCATCACCCATCTAGTTAGACAATCATTCATGCGTTTTCAAATTTAATATCATTGAGCATGAGGACTATTGAGCAAATTAAGATTATAGTTATTAAATCTAGACCGACCAAAACAATTGGATTGATGAATTGATAATTTGGTACTTAAATTGGTCCGGGTTTTTAACTGGACCATTTAAGCATATTATCAAGTCAAATCCAATGAATTCTTTAGAACTCGTTTTTAGATGGATTCTCAAAAATGTTCAGATTTTCTCATGTACTTCAAATAATTTATTTATATAATTTTTAAATTTAAAATTTATAAATAGTTTGACATTTTGGTTTTTTGGAAAAAGAAATTTTCTATATTAAAGAAAAATATAAACAAATGCAATATCTTTGATGATTTATTAATAATAATTATTTCTAAAATGTATCTCTTAATTTATATAAAGTATTAGGATTTTTTTATATATTTTTGTCGTATTAATTATTTCTACTTATATTTGTGTTGACATTTTTAATATATGTCTATCTTTGTCATATTTGAGTGTATATATATATATATATATATATTTCTTTCTTTAATAAGTTAGAGCCCATTTGGGATGTGATGCAAGTTTTAGTTTATTTGAGTTTCTAACTTTTTTTTTTGGTACTATTTATGGATCCTATTTTACTATTCAGTTAGTTTTTAACTTTTTTTTCTTCTACATTTTCGGTAAAAAGTTTTCAGTTTTAACTAAATAAACTCAATATTCTTATATGTCGAATGAAGAGGATAAAATATGAGCCTGACGGGCCTATGGTAATGGGCCTGACGGATAGGAACTGTTGGGCCAGTGTAAAGATGATCCAACGCTCTTCGAAGGCCCATCGCCGAAGGGCACAGTAAGGGCCCATGATCTAAGATCTCTATCGCTCATTGCCTAGAAACGCCCTAGAATTCCAATATGGAAATCCGAGCACAAGGGTGATTCTAGAAGACACGCACGCTGAAAATAGATCTCCTCTATAAGGAAAACCTTGCTCACCACGCTCAGAAAGACTTGAAGTAGAGTCCCATATGGAAAAGACTTGGACACCAAGAAGGAAAAGCCGACTCTCTACCACTATAAATGCCCTAATACCCTCGCAAATCAAGGTACGCGTAATTTACCCTCTCTAGCACCATGGTTTTAAAAACCGAACCGGACATAGAACCGTTTTTTTTGAAATTTCCGGTTCAACCCCGGTTTTTGACCGGTTTTTGGCCGGTTTTCCGGTTGTTGACCGGTTATTGACCGGTTTTGGGGTTTTTAACCGGACCGGATTGGCTCCCGGTTCCCGGTTGAACCGGTCGGACCGGCCGGTCCGGTCCGGTTTTTAAAACAGTGTCTAGCACTCTAGAGTTGTGAGAATAGTTCTAACTTGACCTTCGGAGAGTATTTGGCCGGCACCACACCGGTGCTCTCTAAGGTTTTCTTTCGATTGTTTTTGTTGTGCAGGTTCGCTTCAAGTCGTGAGTGCTGTGTGATCTATTGGTGATATTTTCGGCATCATCATCGAATAACCTTACAGCTAAGTATTTTTTTTAATACTGACTATAGTCTATATCTATTTATATATTGTAATTTAAAAGGGTTGAGGAATTCCAATGTGGGAGAGGGAGTGTTGAAGAGCCTGAATTTCTAATTTATAATCAAATCTATCATTCACAATATAAGATGATGACCGATCTCTCAAGGTCACCCTAGTTACAAAAGAGACTAACATTTTTAGGCGAAGTATTAAAGTTCCATATGCACCTAAACAAACCAATTCAACTAGTTACTTCATTTTTTTTTTTAATAGAAAAAATTACGTGATAGATTGTGATATCATGTTTAACATTTTTTTCAATTTTAGTTATTAGTAGGTAGCCTTTTTTTTTTTTTTTTTTTTAAATGGAAGATGGGGTTAGTATTTAGTAGG
The DNA here is from genome assembly GCA_028535165.1 of Quercus tomentella. Taxonomy (NCBI): domain Eukaryota; kingdom Viridiplantae; phylum Streptophyta; class Magnoliopsida; order Fagales; family Fagaceae; genus Quercus; species Quercus tomentella. The sequence goes on from JAPQVY010000144.1 coordinate 2,334,403, forward strand.
TAGCTTTCATCTTCAAGTTGGGACCACTGCATTTTTTTACATTACACCAACTCTATTGAACATGTCACTCCAATGGATGACTAGTCTTCTTATATATGGATGAAACCAATGTGTAAGGCATTTTTTTACCTTTGATATTGGAATACATTCTAAAGGGTAGGTAACAACCTTCAATCATGCAAGAAAGTCTCTCTTGTAAGAACTTAATGAGTGAATACCGCATAAAAAGTTGGTAGGACCAATTTTTGCAGAAAGAATAAAACTATATCATATGGTATTTATTCACTGCACCATTACATGAATGCATGACTTAGTATCATAAATAGACAAGTTACTTTCTCTAATCTTGCCACCAATTATTTGCGGAATAAATTCTTTTACTAATGAGGGTGTTTAATTAGTCAGTTTAGAGCTCTTCTACCAATTTATCGTTCTTTTAGGTGTGTTACTTTTAGTCCACACTCACCAGTTAATTACAAAGAGAAATCTCTTAACCACTGTCCAAGATGATCGTTTTTCGTTTCAAAACCAAGACGTTCATTTTTTGTATCAAAACCAAGACCTCAATTTTAAACATATATAATGATACAGTGTCACCTCAAATCTAAATATATAATAACATAATATGGGAAAGATTGGAATTATGTGTATATATATATATATATATATAAAAGATAGGAATTAACTGCCTTCGATAGGCACATTGTACATATACTAACACACTGCAAGCTCTTGTATTATGAGCTATGACCCTAGAATTGATACTCAAATGACACACAAGTTACAATATTAGTGCTTCAAAAGAGAATCAGCTTCACACTGGCGTCTTCCTAGCTTGAGTCTCATCAGCCGCAGTAAATTTTGTAACAAAACTCATTCACCAATATATGGCGCACAGACAATAATACTACTAACATATATATGGTACCAGCCTAAGTAGAGTATCAAAATTGTGGAAGGAAAAAACGTGTTGAGGTCCAGCAAAAACCTTAGGTGACTACTACAGCAGGAGAAGCATTAACATGTAAGCATGATTCACTGGCTTGCCTAAACGACAAGGTTGAAAGTTTGTTTATGAATTCATCATCAGGACTAGACGACCTCTCACTTGAACCTGACCATTTCATTTGCATGAAGCTTCTCTTTCTCCAAGGACCCATATGGATTTTCTTTTCCTTCATCGACTTCTTGGCTGCATCACACAGAACTCGAACAATGGCATTGAGGTAGTCAGGTTTCCCTATGAAATATTCTGGTAACTGGCTTGTAAGTTTGTGGTACTCATCACATGCTTTTGCAATCTTGAATTGGTCACGGAACTCCAACTCAATCAGGAATGCTATTTGCTTCTTTCGAGAGGCTGTGCTTGCTATCACTTCTATATACTCATGTGAACCTATATTCCAAGAAAAGAAAAAAACAATCAATATAAGATTTTTAAAATTTGCAATAGTTACTATGTCAAAGGTTATTATTGCTAGGATTGTATTCAACTATTCTTTATTACTTTCGTAATAAAACAGATAAAACTTAGGTAACTATCCCGAAGTATTGTACTTTAAGTTTGATGGTATTGAGCAATAAATCAAATCTTTAAATTTAATTGTTCTTAAAAAAGATAATACTATTTTTTACTACATTGATCAATACAACCATGTGATCAATAACCTAAAATATAATATTTAAAGATCCGTATCTAAACTTTGTCATAATTTTAAAGCACATACATTGAGGCAAAGGAAACAAATGTCCAGCATGATGTTTCTACTAAAATATCAAGTAAAATTCTGCAAATTGAGCATAAATTAAACCATGGATGATTCATATTTTAAGAGAAAATAGAGATTTTACCTCCTGGAAACTTTTTGGTGTGTCTCCATCTTGAGGTGCAGAGAGTGGCCCTGAACCCTTTTTCACAAAGCAAAGCGACAACTCCACGTCTAAGGCAGTGGATGCAACCATCGAAGCTTGGCTTTGAGCACTTGCAATAGTCCGACTCTTTGGCCAGCTCTATGATTCGGCTTAGCTCTTGTCTCAACCTAGATGCTGTTAAACTATAGTTCTCCAAAATCTCCTGAAAAATATAACATAAAAACACAATCATTTTTAGCCTAAGGAATTTGTTAGAAACTTGACAACCCATTTGTTCCATAAAAAATAAACAAATTATAATCACCTCCTTTTGTTTTCTATTAATTTTTTTATTGATTCTTTTTTTTTTCTTCTGTTTAATCAATTTTTTTACTGATAAAAATAATAACCTAGTTATGTGGCTGAAAATAATTGATGCTCTAAAGCTAAATTTTCCAGACATTTTTAACATAAATATATTTGGATTTAATAATGATGGTGATTTTTTTTTTTTTTGAGGGACAATAATGATGGTGATTTAAAAAAGAAAAAAGACAAAAAAGATGTGGCAATGCAATAAGACAAGTGTTATGAACATAGCCAATATTGTCACAAATAATAATATCTCTAAGTCGTGCCAAATTAACCACAAACAAATGAGTGTTATCCAGACACTTGAACCTGATATTTTATTTTCACTACCTTAATTCTGTAATAACAAAAATAACTATTCCAACTGTTACTTTCACGTAAAAAAACAAAAAATTAAACCTAAATATCACTTATAATTGATCAAACAGGAAATATCAATACCAACATCATAGCATCATTCTTTCTCAAAAAAAAAAAAAAATCATAGTATCATGCATACACACTTTTTTTGTTTTTTGGTTTTCTTTCAATTAATTAATGTCGGTGCTAGAGCCTTGAATCAGCAAGCTGCAGCCATGTATTAATTACCGCATAAACATCTCAGCTTTCAATTACTTCCTATTTTGTTTGCACCAATCTAAAGTTTCAAGTTCATTTTTTTAAATGGAAATAATTCAACTTTGCGTTTGTGCATAAATATAAAAGGTCGATCGAGGACAATAAGCAGAAAAATATCATTTTTTTTTTTCCTATTTTTCATTCTAGTTAGGCTATGCTACACAAACACAAGAACATAATTTCAAAAAGAAGAAAAAATCACCAATTTTTTTTAAAAAAATTTACTTTTTATTTATATCAAAATATTATGAAACACCAAAAAGAAACAATAAAAGGAATCTCCAACCTTTCTCTCATGCTTTTGTGAAAGAGAAGAATATATATATGTAATATGAAAGATTGTGTTAATTAATGATATGTACCTGGAGCAAAACCTCTTGTGTTTCCCAGTACAAGTTTCTCTCAACTGGGTCATTATGGGAGTCATTGCCATCGAATTCATATCCATCATGTTGGTCTTCCAAAGTGGGGTTTGAGTCGTTACCATCTTCGCCAAAAAACTCAGAAACTTTCTCCTCGAGGCCGTCCATGCCCTGAATATTTTCTCCACAAGCCTTCCCTTCAAGAAGAATACCCATCTTCTTGTAAGCAAGGAAGAAAGAAGGAGAGAGAGGAAGAGAGAGAGAGAGAGAGAGAGAAAAAAAAATGGTAGGTACGTGTGTGAAGAAAGTGCTCTTGAAAGAAAATTGAGCATGAGGTCAGGGAGTATATATAGGGTTTGCCATGTCAGAAATGAGAAAAATACTGTGAGTTCTAGACTTGGAAGTATGCTATTATTGGAGCCTGGAGGCTTTTGGAATATTGTGGAGAAATGCAGAATTTTGTGCGAATAATATGTATATATGAAATGGCCTTTTATAATAAGTTACTAATTGTTTAGTTTAGAAAAATTGTAAAGTTAATTATTGTGAATTTACCAGGTTAATTTACAACTTGATGCATAAACATGGTTGATGCTACGTCAAAAATATATACAAGTTTGTGATTTTATTTTATTTTATTTTTGTATTGTATTTTGAAAGTTGATAATGATAAGATTTCATCTTCTCAAAAAAAAAAAAAAATTGTAAGATTTCAATAAATAAAAGAAATTGTAATGTCACTTGTTTATTTTATAATAAAGCCACCATTAGTTTTATATGCTGTCATTGATAAAATCTCCATTAGTTATGAGAAATTTTATTACTATCTTGTAATCCTCCTTGTGTTTTGAGGAAATTAAGGGAGAAAAAGTATTGAGCTTTCTAAATTCTAAGGTGGCATTTGGGTTTTGTGTTTCTTGTGTTGCGTTTTTTGCGTCTTTTTTTTTTTCTTGGATGCGCGTCTGGCACTGTTCATTGTCCATGAACAGTGATTTTAGGCTTATAAATAGTGCCAAACACGTGAATAATAACTTTATTATTATTATTTTTATTGTTTTTAGTTTTTAGTTTTCAGTTTTCAGCAAAATAAACAATATCCAAACGGACTCTAAAAGGGTTTGGCTTACTTCTAGTATTTTTTTAATCGGAAATTTTCTTTTATTTTAAATATACTATATTTTTTCCTAGACGTGAATCTGCCACTGTTCATTGTCTATGAATAGTGATTTTAAGCTTATAAACAGTGCCAAACGCGTGTACAGTAACTTTATTATTATTTTTTTATTATTTTCAGTTTTCAATTTTCAACAAAATAAATGGTATTCAAACGAACCCTAAAAGGGTTTGACTTATCTCTAATACTTTTTTAATCAGAAATTTTCTTTTATTTTAAATATACTATAGCAAGTGATAGTGAATTTTAATCTTTACTTTTTATTTTATTAGTAAATAATATGATAATTTTTTATTAAATAAAATAAATTTTTAATTTAAAAAATACTGAAGGTAGCCAAACCCATTACAAAAAGCCAATAACGACAAGAAGTAATTTATTTTCAAGGAAGTGAGGGAAGGATGAACCCGGTCTTTCTTCAGGTGCAAGTTTGACTAGATAAGAAAAAAAATCTTAATATAGTAAATTCTTGTGTCAATGCTTATCTCTCTTAAAAGAAGAGCCCCGAAGGAAAAACACTTAAAAGTGAAAGATAATTAGGTAAGCAGGTAATTAATCAGATAAAAATCCTTTATCCTTTTTTTTTTTTTTGCTGAACAAAAATCCTTTATCCTTGGTCTTCGTGTTCCACCCCGACCACATCATGTGTTTGACTCTTTTTTTTCTTATTTTAAATTTTAATTATTTTATAAAGAAAATTAAAATATGTGACAGACAGTAATTACTGTTGTATAAAATGAAACAGAAGACAAAATCACAGAAGTAATCTATTCTTGTTATTTAAGTTGTTGTCTCAAAAAAAAAAAGTTGTCTTAAAATAAAAGAATTACTTAAAAAACAATTCAGCCCATATATGTCTATTATAATGTGGTGAATTTGAAAGTGAGACCTACCTCAAATATATCCTACTTTTGAATTACCTAATATTTATGCTGTGTTTCTCAAAAAATAAAAAATAAAAAAATATTTATGCTGTGAATTATATGCTCTCATAGTCTCATTGATAAAATCTCTATTTTAGTTATGAGAAATTTATCATTATCTTGGGATTGAGATCCTCTAAAATTCTTAGGGTACTCTACCATATAAAGTTCTATTACTCTTAACCATTCATTTATAATAAAAGGTCTAGATTTTTCCATATCATTAATCCGATAACAAATCCCCTAAAATAATGGTTTAAAAAATAACTACTCATAAATGATAATTATTGTCTTACTTCTTTTACCTAAATCAGGTCTCTAAGAAAACACGAAGTCATCTTCTCCTTCCCCTCTTCATTTTTCAATTTGTTCCACAAATGGTTTTGGTTGTTAATTTCAAAGCATAGGTTTGACTAAAATGGGACATAGAAAAATCATATTTTATGATCCTAAGTGCCAATCATGTACTTGAAAAAAAAAAAAAAACATGTATATAGTTAATTTTAATAAAATTAATCGAAGATTAAAAAAATTGGAATGAAAACCCAGGTGTCTCAGCCATTCATATATCATATATATATATATGTGTGTGTGTGTGTGTGTGTGTGTAGGGGGGGGGGGGGGAGGGAGGGCAATTAATCAGGAGATACTATCAAGGCCATGCCAGTTGGACCTAAAACCCAATCCGAGGATGTTAGACCATCCGAGGAGGCCCAAATAAAACTGTGAAACGAGCAAAGCTAAGAGAGGAATAAAGACCACAGGAGATGAGTCTAATAAGTGTCCGAGGATGAAAGTGTTCTCAGAAAACTGTAGCAGAGGTGAATTCGAGTGTCATATCATCGCCGACTTACGTCAGAGATGCACCACAGCAAAGGAAGGGATATTGGACCAGGGGAAAGACGGGAGAGGTAAACAAATATCTATAAGGCTGCTGCCTCCACATTAAATTCCTTCCAACCAACTCTCTGGCCGCATTGATATGGAGGTAATGCCTGAACAGTGATAAAGCAGTCTTACAACTGCTGGTTGAGATTTCCAGGAGGTGTTGGATGGGACAGAAAGGGATCCCCCGAATCCAACCTACACGTATGTGGCGAAAATGGCACCAAGATGGCAGTATATAATATGAAAGAATGCATTGAGAAAGGGATCAGAACTGGAAAAACGAGGAATATTAGAAGAAAACCTTGAAAAACTAAGAGCAAAACTTGTTTTCAAAGAGGAATTGATTATTATATTAGTGAGAATACGTCTATAAAAGTGGAGTTTGATCGTTTTCCCTTTGAGGTTAATCTAGTTCTTTGACAACCACGCTCTACAAATTTATTGTTTGGGCCTTTAACGTCCGAACCCAGTTACGGATTTGGGATCGTTACAAATCCAGTCCTTACAATATGCTTCATGGTCTATGTGCATAATAATCAATTTTCTAAATATGCAAATTTCTTCTGCATTTAATGCTACAATGTCATAGCCACCATTCACATTTAAGGTAATAACTATCATTTATGAGTAGTTATTTTTTAAAATCATTATTTTTGTAGATTTGTTAGTGAATTAATGATATGGCAAAATCTATACCTTTTATTATAAATGAAATGTTAAGATTAAAAGAACTCTACATGGTTGAGTACCTTAGAAACTCTAGAAGATCTCAATCCAAGATAATAAGGTAAGCAGGTAAAGATAAGGCTTTATGTTCCACAACATATCAGGGGTGTTTTGATTTTATTTATTTTTTATATTTAAATTATTTTATTAAAAAATAAAGATGTATGACATACTATAATTTGTGTAGCATAAAATGAAACTATGAATTTTTTTTATAAGAAAAGAACTATGAAATCTTATCCAGGTAAAGATCATATTGTAGCCTATTCTTTTTTAAATTTAATAAAACGACAGAATTAGTCTCTATTCTTGATATTTAAGATGTCTTAAAAAAATAAAAGAATTACTTAAAAAAAATATTCTGCCCATATATATAGGTTTATTATAATGTGGTGATTTTGAAAGTGAGACCTAATCTTCTAAAAAAAGTGAGACCTACCTCAAATCTTTCCTACATTTGAATTACCTAAAATGTATGCCGTGAATTATACTCCCCCATCCCCATGGCCCCATCATTAAAATGACAACACAAGCAGGTTCCCTTTATTTAATCATGAAGATAAATAGTACTAAGTCAGTAAATGGAGCTAAAAGGATGTCCTAACTGAAAAAAAAAGAAAAAAAAAGGGTGATGTCTTTATTTCAGTCTGGCTGTTTACGTGCCCAACTTATTTACTTTTATTTATTTCAAAAAACTTTTTATTTTAATTTTTTATAATTTTTTGCGAGAGTTTTAATTTATTGCGTTTGTTCCTGATTATATCTCTTTATTATCAAACTAAAATACCAATCAATTTTTGGTGTAGGCAAAAATTGAATTCCAAATATCTTATTCAATCATAAACTTTACCAGTTGAATTAATTAAAACTCACTCATTTTTTTAATATTTGATTACATATTCTCTTGAAACTTATTTAATTAACCTTGCTTTTAATTATTTGACCAATCACCATCAACTTTATTGGCCAAATATTATATCTCAGTAGAAGTGCCCTTCCTTTAAGAATCCTCTTCATTGCAAATACTGTCCGCTTCATTTATTTCATAGTACAAAGTACACTATTAAACTCATGAAATAAAATTTGAACTATCAAAAGGACTAAATGGATAAAAAACTGCAAAGTTCTTGGTATATATATGATATTTCTTTTTCTTCTTCTTTAACCGGATACTTTAGGTTTGTTTAATTAAAAGGCAAAAACTAAAAAGAGGAAAGATTACCTTTTTTCTGTTTATAATTACTGTACTTCATTATTTCAATTAAAATGCATATATAAAAAATATATTTAAAAAATCAAAATGAATTCTTTTCCATATGAATTTTAGTCAGCTTAATAGCTAAAATCCATTAACGTCAAATAAAAGATAAAAAATATTCTTGTATCACATCCCATTTATATCAATGTGGTCAGGATACAATGAAGGATTCAAAAAGATAGCCTTGCAATTGATTACCTAAATAATTTTTAAGGGGAATAAGGGTATGATTGTAACTTGGATATATAAGCTAAAATGAAGAATTTTGTCAACTAAGGTTGCATTTGGCATTGGCTTAAAAAGCCAGTTTTTTTTTTTATTATTTAGTTTTTTTTTACTACTATTCAGCTTATTTGTGGTACTATTCATGAGTCTCACGGTACTATTTCAACTACTTTTTAGTTTTATCTATATAATTTTCAGTAAAAAAATTTCAATTTAAGTTAAATAAGCTGTTACCAAACAAACTCTAAGAATCAATATTATGTGTAAGAGTAATTATCAATGTGCTGAACAGCGAAGGTCACTCTCTTGCTGCCTATGGCCACTTGGTAGAAGAGGCGAAGTCGTTAGCAAAATTTTTTTGTTTACTGTTGAGTTTCTATATACTAGATGGTAGATATAATTCTGTTATTCATTACATTATTAGACATGTTAGCAAGGTCTTAACGTGGATGAAGGATATTCCTCCACACCTCAATAATGTAGTTTTAGCAATTGCGGCTGTCCTTTTTTAATAATACTACAATCTTCTTCTCAAAAAGAAATAAATAAATAAATAAATATATATATATATTTATATATATATATATATATTATGTGTGGGAGTAGGACTAGCAAATGTGGCAGAGACAGGTTGATTCTCCATCTCTATCCTTAAGCAGGTAAGATAAATAACTCCTATCCTTGCTCTATATATATAAAATATTCAATACCCAACTTTAACCTAGTCAGCTATTCTGAGCGAACAAAACCAAGTAATTTTAAAAAAGAAATAAGTTCAAAAAACATAGGGGACGACAAAACTGGTCTTCACTCTTCACTCCAAACTCTAGATAGTTTAGACTTTAGACTTGATTACAACCTCCATAACTGTGTCCCCCCTAATTTGTCAAAGTCCCTAAGTACCTGTTATCTTCCTATTGCCTTTTCTAGCTCTAACTTCAACTTGAGTCTAACTTGTGCTTAATTCGAGTTAACTTCTTATTATGATCAAATTAGGTATAAATTAGGTCCATTGGCTTGGATTGCAATAATTGATTATTGATCTTCTAATTTTGATTTCATTCATATGGCATCTGTTTTCAATCTATATACTGATAAGCACATTTCAAATACAATGTCAACAAATGGAAGCTTACAAAAATGCTAGCATCAAAGAGTGATGAACATGTAAAAATGTATAAATTTTTTGTAGGGCCATTTTCAATCATAAAAATCAAAGCTTATAAAAAGGGTTTTAGAGGGTTGGTAAGATTGCCTACAGGACGTACATTAATTTTAGAGATAATTTAAAGGGATGGAAACCAGCTAATAAAGTAAGACAAAAGGATAACATACAATACTAAAATGTAAAATATTTTTTAAATAAATCAGCTTCATGCCTAACCCTGCCTAACCTTTACTGTGGTGTGTCTCAATCTATCATATTCATTATGACTTAATAACACACTATAATTTCCCAAAAACGAGCCTGACTTTTCTTTTCACTTGTTACCTTACAATATATTTCAATATTAGATGTCAATTTTTAGGCAAGTCATGGTAGAAGCGTAACTAGGATTTCAAGCTAGCTAGGGGAGGTCGAAGTATAAGAAGAAGAAAAAAATCAAATAGGTATCCATATAGTACTAATAAACTATCAACTAAGATCAATACACAAAATTATTGTTTCTTAATACATTAAAATATAATCATTTACCAACAAATACAAAATAATATTGTTTCTTAAGAGTATCAACTGTTACACAAAAAAAAAAAAAAAAAAAATCATAAACCAAAACTTACTTTTGCTACTTTAATATAGTATTTGAAATGTCTTGTACAGTAGTGTTTTGGTATTCGGTGTTCTAAACTAAATTAGTACTCTAATATTGAGCTGATTAGGATTTTTTATTTATTTATTTTTTTGTCTTTTTTTTTTTTTTTTTTGGAGTTGGATAGTTGCTAGTTGGATTAGGCTAATTAAAAAAAAAAGAATCTAAGTTTTTGAAAGAGTAAGTCACAACTCTAGAAATAATATATAAATATATATATATATATATAATCATTTTAAAAAATTTCTTTTTTTTTTTCTTTGGGCCTGGGGGCCCGGGCCCTCTTCCCCCCCACCCCCCCCCCCCTCTTGTGGGATGTGGGTCCGTCCAGTCAGGGAGAAAAACGAAAAAAGAAAAAGAAAAAAGGAAAGAACAAATATTTATATGAGAGTTAATATCTAACTCTAGTGAAAGTGAGGGTTAGGAACAGATATTTTTCATATAATTGACAATAATAGATTTATTAATAGGAACTTAGCTTTTTAATTTGTTATTTTTGTGCTTAATCAACTTGATGTGATAAGTAGGAAAGAAATTCCCTTGGTTTAAGATTGAATCATCGGTGTCTCTCGCTCCTTCTTTTATTAATAGGAACTTAGGCTATGTTTGGTTCAATAATTTTCATCACTCAATTTCCGTCATTCATCACTCATCACTCAAAATGCCCTACCCGTTTGGCACCATCACTCACTTGTCATCACTCAATATTTTTCACACTGTTTGTGGGTCCCATACCTGTCACTCAGTGCAGTTTTTTTTTTTTTTTTTTTTTTTTCAGTATCACCGAACCTTATCAAAAAAAAAAAAAAAAAAAAAAAAAAAAAAGATCAGATCACCAAACCCAATGAAAAAAAAATAAAAAATAAAAGAAAAAAAAAACCCAGATCAGATCACCGAACCCAGTGAAAGAAGAAGAAGAAGAAAAAAAAAAAGAAACCCATATCAGAAGGAAGAAAAAGAAGCCAACTAAAGTTTGAAATGCAACCCAGTGAAGAAAAAGAAGATGAAGAAACGCAACCCAATGAAGAAAGAAAAAAAAAAGGTCAAAAGTTGCGGCTAAAATCTAACAGTGGATCCCTCCATGTAGTGTTATTTACAGAAATGTCATTGAGTTATGAGTTATGGAAACTGAAAACAGCTAAAATGTGTTTTCAGTTTCCATAACTCATAACTCAAAAATCAGATAATTGAGTGATGAAAACAGAGTTATGGTGGTGCCAAACGGACTTCTAGTTATGGGTTCCACCATTTTTAAGTTATGAGTTATGGAAACAGAGATATGAATTATGGAAATTGATAAACCAAACACCCCCTTAGCTTTTTAATTTGTTATTTTTGTGCTTAATCAACTTGATGTTATAAGTAGGAATGAAATGCTCTGGAGTAAGATTGAATCATCAATATCTCTCGCTCCTTCTTTTAGATTAGAAAACCCTAGTAGGGTAGGTTGAAGTGAGGTAGAGTGAAAGCATTTAGTCATCTCTAAATTTCTAATGATCAGTGGTTCCAACACTCATAAATGAGAAAGGAGAGGAGTAGTAGTAATAGTATTGATAGTAAAAGATAAAATGTTTTGAAATAGTAAAAGTATATATATATAATAAAAAATAAAAAAAATAAGAAAATACATTTTACCATACATAAATATAAGAAAATACATTTACTATGACATTTTGAGTAGAATTTACCTTGTTAGTTGGAATATACTTCTTGAGAAGACTTTGAAGTTTTAATATAATATATAGGAACTCCACTTAATTAAAAAAAAAAATACAAGTCTATGGTTTTGGGTCTAATTACATTAAATTAGATGATGTCCTGCGCAATCTACTTTACAATTTTATTTAAAATCATTTTTATGTATATTAAGATCTACATATTATACTTATTTTGTTGTATAATATTTATTTGAAATTTGATTTTCTTAATTCATATTTTATTAAAAAAAATTGTATAACACTATAAGACGTTATAATATTTACTGTAACTAAAAAGTAGATTTTATTTTTTAAATAGATTAAATGATTTTGAAATTTATAAATAATAATTTAAAGCATAAAATACTTTTATATCCTAAAATTATATAAATTTAAGCAACCTCCCAAATACTTTCTTAACCACTCTATTTTCACAACTAAATATGGAGACCTCAATCGCAATTAAATAGGAACTTAGCTTTTTAATTTATTATTTTTGTGCTTAATCAACTTGATGTGATAGTAGGAATGACAATGCACTAGACTAAGATCAAATCATGGTCTTGTTCCTTCTTTTAGGTTAGAAAACCTGCGAACTTTTAGTTTAGAAAACCATCATAGGGTAGGTTAAAGTGGATAGAGTGAAACTGTGAAAGCATTTAGTCATCTCTAAATTTCTAATGATCAGTGGTTCCAACTACTCATAATGAGAAAGGAGAGGAGCGGTAGTAATAGTATTGATATTAAAAGACAAAGTGTTTTGAGATGGTAAAAAAAACACACACATACACAGACACACAAACATATAATACACAATCGGATAGGATATTTTACCATGCATAAATATTAGAAAATACATTTGCAATGAAATTTTGGGTAGAATTTACCAAGTTAGTTAGAATATACTTCTTGGAGACAACTTTGAAGTTTTAATATAATATATAGGAACACCATTTAATATAAAAATATAAATATATAGTTTTGGGTCTAACTATGTTAAATTAATTACTCAATTTCTTTATCTTTGTAGTTAAAACTTTTACTCACACATGTATATACTCAATGGTATCATCTATTTGCCAAAAACAAGTTCTTACGCAAGAGGAACTCATAATAAATCTGGTAATCTGGTGGATCTCCTTCAATTAGAATCATACATGTGACTCAGACTCTCAGAGTGCTCTTATTTGTTATATTTGAGGAATATCGAGTAATCATTAATCACATGGCAAACTAATGGAAAACAAAAATGCATCGATCACTAAGCACTTTCTTCGAAAGGAGTAATTCCTTTCTTTTCGATCACTTGCAAAAACCTAATTGGCATGTGCTTCTTTCCACTTTATAAACTTAATCTGTGCGTGTTCCACGTTTTAATTCTTCTTTTCACCATTGACACCAAAAAGAAAGTCTCCCACTCCCATTTTGGAGCTATTTTCTTACAAGGTGCAATCATTTTAAAGTCCAGGAAACACTTTTCTGGATAACCTTGGGAGTAGTGGTGGTACCTTATAGATATAGTCATCACTGCATTGATAACCAGAAAGAATATCCTAAGCTGCCCTGAGAATCAAAATAGAATATCCAAAGTGTTTCTTTTGGTATCTTTGGTTTACCACCACACGGAGGGAAAAAGCAAGAGAAAAAAATCTACCTGTCTTTTTCTTTTTAATTGTTTGGTTAGTAAATGAGAAAATAAAGTAAGGAAAGGGACAACATGATTCAAAATTCTCCTCCAAGGCCCACTGACAATAACATTCTCTCCAAATGTGAGATTTGAAGATAAAATTGGTTAAGCATTAGGATTGCGTGTAAAACCCCCCAAATTGATTCAAAATTCTCCTCCAAGGCCCACTAACAATAACATTCTCTCCAAATGTGAGATTTGAAGATAAAATTGGTTAAGCATTAGGATTGGGTGTAAAACCCCCCAAATTGATATTTTAGCAATATACTCACTCAAATTGTGTTTTCCTTGGGTATGTATTATTAAAAATTTTGAACAACTATGAATAACGTGTATATGTACAAATTACTGTAGTGAGATGGTAAAACTAATATATTTTATTTTATTGTCTCTATCTTTCAATAATTAATTATTAACCTTTTTATCACTTTTTCTCTCTCTACACACTCTCTTCCTCTCAAGTAAATAGTACATATAAAAAAAAGAATATTTAAATAAGGTGACGAAAGAATAGAGATTGAAATGTGGTGTATTGTAAAGTAAATTGATATAATAAATAAAGTAAACTTATAGATGGTAAAATATACATTTTTTATGCAAACTCGGGTGTGAATGCTTAAAAGACCATATTGGCACACCATGAAAGGAACAATGTGATGATCTTGATAGTATAACAATGAAAGCTACAACTTTGCAATGGTGGTCATGAATAGAGAGATATTACTTGGATATTAGTACAACTGGAAAATGAGATTGAGGCTTACATTTCAAAATAGTAAGTTTAAAGGTTTTCTCGTAGAATAGTCTTTTTGGTATCTTGTCCCTTGTGGAGACAGGCTCATCTTATGCTAGATATCATGTCTAGTACTAGACATGATGTCCAAGTGAAAAGCGATTTTTGAAAAGACGAGTACCATATATTCAAAGGTTATTTGCCAAATTACTTTCAAACATTGCTCTTTTGATAAATAATTTTTTTTTTTAAATATTATTTACCAAAAATGGTTCACCTTTACTCTCAATATTTTTTTATCCTTAATTTCCAAATATTTATTGCTAACTAACATCAAACTTAACTTAAACCATTTTTATTAAGTTAGGGGTCTTGTGGCTTAAAAAAAATTTATTTAAAAGGGTCACTCCGCCAAGCCAACGAAATTGGAGTGTGTTGTTTGTGACACTCTCTTTTACTCACTTGCCATTGGTCAAGTATCAAGTTAGCTGAGGTCTTTATCGCCAATCTACACTGCATTCATCATTCTCTCCTACTCCTGCTCCAGTCAGGCTTCGCTCTCTTGTAGCGAAAAAGTTGGGTTTGAATCTCCATAAGACGCCAATAATTGGCTCTGCAATTTTTTTAGGTACTCCCTTCATCCCAAAGTAGGTGTTCCATAATAATCTAATTTTTTTTTTTTATGAATCCATAATTATCTAATTTATCTTTATATACTCTTAAATATATATTTTGCAGGCAAGGGAAATGTGGAGTATGGGCATCATTTTGAGACACACCAAAAAGAATGAGGATGCACTTAATTAGCAGAGGGAATGTTAAAAGAATTTGTTCGTATAGTACTGTGTTTTTTTTTTTTTTTGGAGAATCTATAAAATTGTTCTTAAAGGAAAATATAAATAGATAAATAATTTATTTTTTGAAGACATAAAACTAATTAATATTAAGTTTTTGTATGTGTTATCATCAATGTACTCAAATTTCATTAGTTCTCCTATAAAATTAAAATAGATTTTTATTTGTGTTGGAAGTTTTGAAGTTGTGGAGGACCAGCTTAAGTGCTTAACACCTCCTTCATGTAGCTTAGTATTCCCATATTTTGCAATGAGACATTGTTTTGCCAATTGTCGTAGGATTTGTGTTGAAAGATTTAATTAATTCAAATATTACTAATTGGAAATTTTTTTTTTAAGTATTTGGAAAATCTTTGGAGAAAAGTAATATTGGTCCATGCATGAATTATATGGATCTTAAAGCATTCGCATCAACTTGGAAAAAAAAAAAAAAAACTATTTTAGCATAAGAACTTACCTTTTTTCTATTTTACACAATCGTTTTTTAAAAAGCTCCACATCAGATTATCAATTTTACACTACATTTTATTAAAATATTATTTTTTTATCAACCAAGAAAGAGGGGGGGAGAGAGAGATGAGAAATGACCAAAAAATTAAATATATAACTACACTGTAGCAATTTTGTAAATTTATACATTTTTAACTTGACTAATGTGTATGATTTTAAAACTCCAACGTGTAAAATTGAGTCAACTCTTTTTATATTTTGTATTGTCAAATGTTCTTAGTTGCTTCTATCATGATATTATAAAGAAATAATACAATAATCGGGCATCAAAGCAAACGGATTATGATCAATTAACTCTTAGAGCACCCGCATCAGATGTGCTAAATGTGCCAAATGCCAAATTTTTGGCACATTTGGCACACCAAACACAAAAACGGAACTTTATCAGATGTTCCAAATGCCAAAAATTATGCCACATATGAATAGTATCATTGCAAATTTGCAACGGTATGGACGAAAATGGTATAAGTTTTATTAATTTTTTATTTTCTTTTCTCTCTCCTCTCTCTTCACTTTATTCTTTTCTCTTCTCTCTTTCTCTTTCTCTCCGCCTCTCCGTCTTTGTCTGTGTCTGTGTCTCCTCTTTCTCTTTCTTTCTGACTCTCCCTCTCTTTCTTTGATTGTTGATCTTTCTTTATGGGCCGAGTTGATTTCGTGGGTGGTGGTGGATCGTCCTTGTTCGTGATTTCATGGGTCTAGGTTGATTTCATGGTTCGGTTGTTCGACAAGTGTGAGTCTGGGTTGATTTCATGGGTTTGGGTGATGGTGGTTCGGCAAGTGTGATATGATTTTGGTGGGTTTTGTGGTTTGATTTCAGTGGGGCGATTTGATTTTGTGATTTGGTGGGTTCGTGGGTCTCTGACCGGCATGGGTCATCGGCTAGGAGATCTGTTGGTCATTGGCGTGGGCATCATGGTGGTTGTTTGTTAGATTTCGTGTGTTTGGGTTGTGTGAAATGTGATTTGTGGCTTGGTCTTTTTTTTTTTTGGTAGCAGTGGCTAATATTGGTGGTGGTGGTTGATCTGTGGGGGTGGTCGGTGGTTGTGGGCTGTGGTGGTTGATCTGCGGGTGTGGGTTGTTATTGTTGATAGTGATGATAGGGAGAAGATAATATATTATTTTAATGTGTAGTAAATATTATTTTAATGTATAGAATTGAATTATAAAACATCTGATAAATAGGATGTTATAAAATAATGTAGTAAAATAATAAAGTAAGTCTTTAGTATGGCAAAATGGTATAAATTTTAACACAACTATTGTGGATGCTCTTACACTAGTTTAGTGCAGCAACATCAATTAACACTTGATGATGATAATACAAGAGGTTAAGTGAAAGGAACATTTTTTTCCCCTGACTTGACAGCGTAAACACTAAACATATATGATAGCATTTTGAAAGTAGTGTCAAATCTAGCCAAAGAGGTCTAGGAGTATAGGACGCTATCGTTTGTAATTTTGTATAACTGATGCACCGTGTGGAAGCCACTCTTAGTTGTTTCCTCACTGGAAACAATTACGTGTATGATTGCTAATCAGAAAGTAAAGCATACTTATCCAGTTTTTGTAGTTTTCGCTGGAGCTCTTGGAGTTTCTTTCTTATCCTAATTAAAGGGAATTCTGATTGATAAAACATAAAGCACATTAATGGTACTAGCACTACTGACAATGGTGTTAAAGTAAAGCCTTATGAAAAGATGGATAACCCATGGGGGCATAGACATTATTAAAAAATAGAGTGTCATCTAGAAATTGATGTGATTCATGGACCCCCAAAACCAAAAGATAACCCATCTTATTTCTCACTAAAACGTGATGATTTAGAAAGCTTGACAACTTGGCTGGGTTTTGTTAGCTTTTCCAACTTATCTGATTGAACTTCAGATTCAAAATGGGAAAACGTAAGTTGAGCTGAAAAAATTGTGTGGAAAAACTTTTTGTACATTTTTAGAAATTTGGCTTGGAAAAGAAAAGAACAACTAGTCATAACATGGGGTAAAAGGCCCCCAAAATTGTGTATTACAAAAGGAAGAGATCTGTTTAATATAAGTTACTGTAAGCCTATATTTGATTTAGAATTCTAATTTCTAAGTATGCTTTTTCTTTTCCTTAGAGATTTCATGGACTTAAAGCCCTATAATAACATACATAAAGACCCATGCTTTTCTATGCAGAAATTGACCTATAAAAGAAGTAAAGCAAAATTTCAGCAAAATAAATAAAAGCAAAAAATCAGTCTCCATAAAAATGAAATTAAAAGCAAAAAGAAAAGAACAATACCAAATAAAAGGAAGGAAAAGGGTCCACCCAATTTCATTAAGGGTACATGGGTTTGGAAAGAGACCGAAAACACCGCCATTGTGAGAGGCCCGCTCAATGTGGGCCGACAAGGAAAAATATTGCTTGGTTGTTTGACGCCCAATCTCATCTTTATCTTTGATGAATTAGCTCTTTTTGGGCTGCCATATCTTCTTCTCAGTCAGTGTATGTATCACATGAAAAGCACTCTACAATATTCTCTATTCTTTCTTTCTTTTTTATACGAATATTCTCTATTCTTGATAGATAGGATAAATCGCAGCATATGCACTATTATAGTAACCTATGATTTTGTAGTTAGTACCTCTGTTCATCACATTCAGTCTAATACTATTGGGCCTAGAAGAACCAATGACCCAATGCCAACAACCTTTTTCTTTTCTTTTTTGAACAACGGACCTCTCTTCTTTGAGGACCATGGACCTAAGGTAGTATTTCCCCCAGTGGTGTCCTAGTTTTGGTAGGACTATTCCACGCTGAAAGCTTTTCTCCAAATCCATTAAATAGCGGGTTGGAAAGATTATTCACAATTTCACGATACGATTGAGGATTGAGGATTGAGGATTGAGCGAGTTGTATAGCTTGTTTAAATAATATGTATGGATGGTCTTATGAATCATCATAAAGTGGATCAAAGAAAAATTCTTCCAAATCAATTTGAAAGAAAATTTTGTCCATTTCACTATGATCATGAAACGCCTTGAAAATCCCATCAATTGATACCATAAAGTTCTAAACCAATGAATCTATGAAAAGTATGATGTATCTTTTTAAGTCTATAGAAAGGATTTGGGTTAGGTCTAGTCTATCCAGTGCATTCAATGCATTGGATCCGTTGATATGATGACATATAATCAAAAGTGCACACATATCACTATTTCAGCATATCAGGAGCAGACGTCATAGGTAGAAACTCTTTAAAAAAAACAAGGGCAGTACAACTAAACACTAGACCCAAGCTTTGGCCAGTACAAAACTCTCCATCCGATGTGTTCAAACTAAGTCACTAACCACAAAGCTAAGAGCATTTCCATTGGCAATTGTAAATGGGAAATGTAGGGGAAATTTATGGGATGTTTGGTACATGCACTTAAAAAACATGTGTTTTGTTGTTTGAAAATATGTGTGGAAATACGTGTGGGTGAAAAAAGTATGTGCAAATACATGTAATATTGTTTAAAAACTGAAAACATGTGTTTGAGTTGCCATACCAAATGGGGCATTAGCATCAAGACACAAAAAGAGCCCAACAGCCAGACTTGTAAAATCTGAGAATTGCAATTTTTTTTTTGCTATTGTGCTACAGTGCCATCCTACATTTTTGTAAAAATGGCACTATAGCATAATTGTAAAAATTATAATATATTTTAATTTCAAAAGATCACTGTAGCACTGTAGCAGTAGCACACAAATTATATATTATATTATTTTAGTGGGTAATATATATTATTTTAATGAGTAAAATAGTAAAGAAAAATTAGAATGTTGGTTATGTTGTAAAATATTATAATATAATTAATAAAATAACTTTTTAAAATGATAAAATAGAATAAGATAGAAGTTGCGGGCAAATACTCTGATTATTACTAGTTAGTAGTAATAGCATATAAAAATGTGGCTGACATCACCATATCCACTTCCATAGGAGTGTGGCTATCGTCAAGCCGTGACACTCCCTCTTCTCCTCTCTTTCACACACACACACACACATTTTTCCATTATTTTCCTTCTCTTCCTCAAACAGAAAACAACTCCTCACATCACATGTGACATGGCCACCACAACCACCACCAAACTCTTCAACTTCACTTCCCCATTAGCCCCCACATTCCCCCGTAATTACTCCCTCAACCCTCTCTCCCTCCCTCACCACCACCACCACCACCACCACCACTTCTGCACACTCCGATATGACCAGTTTTCCTCTCCGCCCATTCGGAAGAGACTCCCCACATGCAAGGCCACTGAAGTCTCAGTGGCAGAAGAACCATCACCCTCTGGAGGCGGCGGAGGAGGAGAGAAGTGGGTGCCGGTGGTGCCACTGGGAGCACTGCCGCGTGGGGAGAGGCGCGTGATAATTCAGGAAGGCGAGACCATACTGCTGCTGTGGTATAAGGATGAAGTGTTCGCTATAGAAAACAGGTCCCCTGCTGAAGGTGCCTACAGCGAAGGCTTGATCAATGCCAAGCTCACTAAGGTTACTCTCAACTTCATTGTTTACAACCTTTTTCCTTTTCTTTTTTACTAGTGTTCCTTGTATAACTTATTTCATGACACAAATGGGGACTGTCTTCACATTTTCCTACTCACATAACATTGACACAGAACACAGAACATTTGAGATAGTGCTTGACTAGGCCCATCACAACACAAAAACACAGGGATGGTGTGTGAAACAGTTGGTGAAACTCTTTCCTTTATCATGCACTACAACATGCCATTAAGCAATTGTAGAATAAAAATAGTGAAAATATTTGTGCTGGTATACTTATTGTTTTATTAAAATTTACATGTTAAGGAAATTGTGCAATTATGAGTTGGTATACCCTATTACATGTTTCTTTTCATGAAGGATTTGTCTTTGGTTTTTGGAAAATGTTGAAGAAAAGAAACATTTAACAGTGTGTCACTATATTTTTACATTTTCATTAATAAGCATGTATTTGAACAATTCATTTATTTGACAATCATGTTTATTTGGATTGAGAAAGGAACTTGAGTATACATACTCATTTATATGACTAGCTTCTTAGTGTGCATGCAAATTTATGTATTCTGATGCGAAAAATTAAAAACATAGTCAATGAAGTCAGTACTATCTTATTGGAGGAATTTATCCCATTGAGCAATGTGTTCTTAGAGATTGTCTTAAGTTTCTAGTAGGAGAGGGGTATTGTAATTGTGCCCAATGCTTGAATTTGATGCTAACTGCTATGCATTGGAATGTCACTCCTACATTGTTCAGAATTTAGATTTGAGAAAATTCTGCCACCCCAACAATGAATAATATTTAGAACAGTCGGATCAATGATTTTGTAAATGTTCTATTTTCCATTGCTTCACCCTCCCTCTAGTACTGGTGGAAGTAAATAAGTAATATTAACTATGCAGAAAGGAAAATAACTTTCATTTTATGTATTGATAGCTGATGGGAAGAGTTTGAGTATCCTTTCATTTCTAAACCTTGTTTTAAGAGCTGTTACAGTATCCTTGATTTCAACTCTTTCTCGAACAATTGCAAACAAACATTTAAAGGATAAGGAGAATTATAGTTGACCAATGCGTTGCATTAAATGGTTCCTTTCCATCTCTAGATGTCAAATCTCATGGCTAATAGAGACTTTAGCCTTAATAATTCTAAATTGGATTCTGCTGTTTTTAGGACACTTGAAAATGTTTATTCAGCAGTGTTAACTCTATGAACTCTGTCAATGTCATTACAAACTTCTATAAGATACATGTACGGAGTCATATTTGTGTCAAAATATGCCGTGAACTGTCTTTGAGATATTGTTCTAAAATGATGGGAAGCAAAAAATGCTGATTGTGTTTTCCTTTTTTCCTTTTATTGAAAGGATGGCTGTATAGTTTGTCCAACAACTGATAGCACATTTGATCTCCGAACTGGAGCAATGAAGGAATGGTATCCAAAAAATCCTGTGCTGAGAGCCCTTACTCCTGCTTTAAGGAATCTCTTTGTTTATCCTGTGAAAACCGATGAAGAAAATATTTACATCAGCATGAGAGGAGGTCTAAGTTCTGATGCGTCGGCTGAGATTGTCTTCAGTGGGAAGGCTCAACCTGGTATAACTGCAACTGATGTCAATGTGGATGAGGTAACTGAACCTTCTTTTTATTTATTTTTTAAATGTGGGTGTCCAGTCATCTTAGAGCACCTAGCTAACCCCAGGTGCATGTAGTCCCCTGTCTCACACATACCGGATAATTACAGTAAGTAATCTCTTAGGGGTGGCCCCAATGTGTAGTCTAGGAGACTTGTACCAAAGACATCATGAAACTACTACCTAATTACCTGTAATAATAGGGAAAGGAAAAAAAAAAAAAAAAAAAACTACAGCCTACTCGTAGGAATTAAAATCTATGGACCCCTTGAAGCAAGAAAGCAGTTTGTTACTTTCATATCTATTATTCTGATTTGTTTACTCTATATGTGTTTTAGACAAGAATGGTGGTAGATGAGGGTCAACAGGGGTTCGGTTTCATCAAGAAGAATGAAATTATCAATGGAAAGGCAGCTGTGATTGGCTTCCTGCTATTGTTAGATTTTGAACTTTTGACTGGTAAAGGTCTTCTCAAGGGAACTGGTTTCTTGGACTTTCTATATGCTGCCTCCAAAGCTTTCAAGTAGATGTGTCAACTTGTCATGGTTCTTTCAGGAAGAAAGAGTTTGTCTTTCCCAGCATTCACAAGGGGGAATTAAATGAAAAAACAAAAATGCTAAAGAAGTCTGTCTGATTCATAGGAAAGTTTACCTGTTTTTTGTTCTTCACATTTTGATGTTTGTCTCTTTGATAGTTTAGACGTGTTTGTTTGTAATTGTATATTCTCTAGAAATCAGACCATGTTGTTGATCCTTGTTCATTTCATGCAGTTGATAATTTCAATCAATTTGTACACTAAATACAAATTTTCAAATTGAAGGACATTGCAAATGCTTTAATACATTATAAATATTGGCAAATTTGTTTCTGAAAGGTGTATTCAGAGACTTCTATGGTGCCTAAGGTAAATATATTTGATGTTTATTATAATGGACCGAATGGCCCTTTTGTTTTGGGCGATGTTGGGCTTATCTTTCGGGCACAACATCTCCCTTAGTTTCTGAGGTTCATTTTTCTTGATGGGTTGGGCCTCAGTGTTGCAATAAATGGACCAGCGTTCAATAAGCCACTAAAATCACGGTATTATGTTGTTCAGAAAGTATGTGCTACAAATTTGTTATAAAACTCATCTTTATCATACTAACCATGATATAATATTTTGAGATGTATTTCTTCTTCTTCTCCCCCCTTCTTTTTCTTTCGGTTAAAAAAAAAAAAAAAAAAAAAACTTTGGCACACTTACATCACCTTAATCATTCATAACCTCCTTTTTCAAAATTTTATTATTTACAATAATTTATACATAATAAATGAAAATAAGGTAATTAACTCCCATTAAAAAAAAAAAAAATGAAATGTTAAAGGATGCCCTGAGGCCATTGGTTTATAAACTATTTTAAACAACTTTTTATGTAAAAAAATACAATTAATTTTTTTGATAGTTTTTTATATTTTCTATGAAAGTGGTGTCAAAATTTTTCTAAAATGGTTTGTTAACAATTATCTTAAGGGTACCCTTTAAGAGGACCCTAAAAATATGGAAGAAATTAAATAAGATAATTAAAATATGAGCAAAATTTAGGTGTAGTATATTAGGTTCTTAATTTAATTCAAACACATGATTGTATTAAGTATTAACTAATAAAACACAAATAGTGTTATTAATTTTTTGTTTTGTTTGTTTTTTGAGAAACAGAGTGTTATTAAATTCAAGACCAATTAATTCAAATTAAACAATTAGGTGCTAATTGGAGATTTTCATACACTGACCTAAAGTATTGTACCTTTATTTTTTTTAATAAATGTAGGACCCGTGCATTACACAGGCTGCTATATATAATAGGGTGCAGCTTGTGCCCAGTGGTTAGTTTCATTGGACACGCTAGGATACAGACGAGTGTCTGCATCTTAACATGTTCAGTAAAACTAGTCACTGGACACGCCCAACCCTATATAATATAGGTTCTATTTTAGGAAGTGAGAAGTCAATCTTAAATCATTTTTCCTTTTTTTCTCTTAAAAAATTCAATTTTCTTTAATTGCAATAAATGAAAGGTTGAAATTCTAGTCGATTTGGTAGCTGCCATCGTCCACAAATTGGTCAAAGAGAGGAAAAAAAAAGAAGGTTGCCATTATAATAATAATAATAATAATATAATTTATCCATTTGACCTTTTTTTTTATTGGTGGAATAGTGGAATACATGCTCAAGCTTCTTTTTTTTTTCTTTTTTTTTTCATACAGTGATTCTCCGTATGTTGTGATTAGTCTACCGACTATGATGATCAAGCACGTGATTAATAAGTCCAATAAGTTTCTAATTCTGTAAATTATATAAAAAAAATACATGACCATATAAAAAATTCATTGACTTCATTGTGACTTCTTAGTGTACTTGAGAAATCTATGGATATGTTAATCAATTTGTAAATGCTCGTAGTTTTCACAAGTGGTTTTGGTGGATTGACAATTAACATGCAATTACTTTTTGAAAAATATATCCCCACATGTTATATATATATATATAAAGAGTAAAATTTTATTGAAATAAAGTCAATAAACCCCCCAAAAGTAAAAATAAAGAGAGAAGACAATTGAAATGTTGTGTCAAATTTGTGATTAATTTTATTTCCACAAATAAAAGATAGATTATATGATTATATAAAGTGTTAGTTTAGCACCAACTTATTTAACAATTTACAAATTATTTTCTCCTTAATGTGGATTAAAATATTCTAGTATTTGGAAAAAAAGTGATGTATTTTTTTAACAATATATATATATATATATATATATATTTTTTTTTTATATATAGCGTAATCGTAATTCTTTTAATTATTGTCGTTATGATTATTTTTAGCAAAAAAAATCCTCGTTATGATTATTCTTAATTTATTAGGCTGATAATAGTCCAAATGATCACGCTTATCAAAAATATTCAAATAAGACAAACCAAAATTGCCTTATCGTTTTCAACTTTGCTTTCCATAGAAGGTCTGGTCAATTAATTTCTTAGAAGTTAGACCTGTGAGCTGTGGGTGAATTCATCGAGAAAGTACGGTCTTTCGGATTCAGGAAAGGCAACGCTGAAATTGTCCTCGTGTTTACAGCTATAAAAATATCTAGAGATGTTTGGTAGAGTAGTTTGAGAATTACTGTTTGGAGTTTTTTGAAACACGTGTTGATAAAAAAGTATGTAAAAATATATGTAATGTTTAAAATGTGAAAATGTGAGTTTAAACTCACTCATCAAACAGACCCTTACTTTTACCCAGTCAAAATGTCCTTCATTATTTATTTTATTTTTTTTCCTTGTAGATTATTATGGTAACTGTGGGGCCTGAAATTTGGCATCCCGGCCTACTTTGTGTTGAGGGCCCAAAACCCAGGCCGAGGAGCCCTACTGCCGAGGACGCGCGATGAAAGCTCCTTGAAGGCCCAAGGATGTGGCTGAGGACAATCTCACGCTCAACACCTCATGAAAACGCATGAAGAAAAGGACAAACTTAGTACAAGAGCAATACGCGGGAGAAAGCTGCCAACACCATAATGTGGAGCCCAACACCAAACAAGCCCCTACTCATACCATGCTATCCAGCTTTTCCCAACTATTCTGACGTATGGATTGACAGGACGAGTAATTACCCCAAACCAGAAAAAACTGACACGTAGATGAAGAACGGGAGGGAAATACTAGTATAAAAGGGAAAGAGAGCATAAAGCAAAGGGGGGGGGGGGAGAATGGTGAGAATGTAATGCTCCTCGGACTAATTCCGAGGAGCCAAATCTCTTAAACCATATCGATGTAAGGCTCAGTCATACTGTCCAAACCTGCCTTTGTATTAGCTCTCGTGAAACCAGGACTAAACCGTTGCCCTGCGTTCAAGGGCATGCCTTTCCAAACCCATTCTCTACAAATCATATTGTTCGGGCCCTTTACACACGAGCCCAACATCATCCTTGGGTCGTTAAAAATCGTGTCCCTACAATTGGCGCCGTCTGTGGGAAGGCTTGCGCATTGGCGCAGGTGGCGGTGGAGTCAACTCTCTGGCAAGCAGAGGTTCGCGGGGTTTCCTCCATCTCCGGCGACATGCAATTGTCGCTCCGACATAAACTTCTGCTAGGGGCTACGCCTTGCAGTGCCAATGGCGCGAGCAGCTCTAGGGGCTCCCGGCCTCAAGCCAACACTCCCCGCCCTGGTTTAGGGGCTGACCTTCGAAAAACAAATAAATACAAAAAAAAAAAAACTACTCAAAAGAAAACTTACAAGTTTTGGACAGAACCAAGGCCTTGTATTGTCCTCGGACTCAAGCCTATGGGGAAACCAAGTACACAAAAGAAAAGTTACAAGTTTTGGACAGAACCAAGGCCTTGTATGGTCCTCGGACTCAAGCCTATGGGGAAACCAAGTACACAAAAGAAAAGTTACAAGTTTTGGACAGAACCAAGGCCTTGTATGGTCCTCGGACTCAAGCCTATGGGGAAACCAAGTACACAAAAGAAAAGTTACAAGTTTTGGACAGAACCAAGGCCTTGTATGGTCCTCGGACTCAAGCCTATGGGGAAACCAAGTACACAAAAGAAAACTTACAAGTTTTGGACAGAACCAAGGCCTTGTATGGTCCTCGGACTCAAGCCTATGGGGAAACCAAGTACACAAAAGAAAAGTTACAAGTTTTGGACAGAACCAAGGCCTTGTATGGTCCTCGGACTCAAGCCTATGGGGAAACCAAGTACACAAAAGAAAACTTACAAGTTTTGGACAGAACCAAGGCCTTGTATGGTCCTCGGACTTAAGCCTATGGGGAAACCAAGTACACAAAAGAAAACTTACAAGTTTTGGACAGAACCAAGGCCTTGTATGGTCCTCGGACTCAAGCCTATGGGGAAACCAAGTATACAAAAGAAAACTTACAAGTTTTGGACAGAACCAAGACCTTATATGGTCCTCGGACTCAAGCCTATGGGGAAACCAAGTACACAAAAGAAAACTTACAAGTTTTGGACAGAACCAAGGCCTTGTATGGTCCTCGGACTCAAGCCTGTGATGAAACCAAGTACACAAAAGAAAAATTACAAGTTTTGGACAGAAACAAGGCCTTGTATGGTCCTCGGACTCAAGCCTGTGATGAAACCAACTACCTAGAAGAGCCAACATGGGGTTTGGGCACGACCTGGACGTTACCTGGACCCTAGAATCTATCCGAGGAGAATTCCCCGTTGATAACCGGGCTAATCCCTAAACTACATGGATTCCCCGATCTATCCTCGGATCCTCAATACCTAGAGGATTGATGCAGTATAGGGCAATATGTTGCCAAAAACACACAGTCGAAGTCCCTCACTGCTCGGCTACCCTCTCGGACGAATTATTTAGAGTTTATCGTTCTCGGACGATCGCCTTGCATGCATTACGAAGCACTCAGCCATTATCCTGGTTAGTTTTATGAGTTTTAATTCACTGGGAATTATCATTATTATGCTTGTTAATGTCGGTAAACTAGAATTAGTAGGTTTCTGTTTCAAGGTTTCCTACTCTAAGTATCATCAAGGAAAGCACACATGTAGCATCCCATGCACAAAATAATTGTTACAGAAAGGAAAAATATTTAAAAAGAAATAAATTCATCTTTTATTAAGACAAAGAAACAGTACAGCGTACATTGAAAGAGCTCAAATAAGCTTATACTGAAACTAACTACCCAAAACAAAAAGAGGAAATACAAGGGAATTAAGAACAAGCCGAAGAATAGGTGCAAGGGAGAGACGTGCTGCCACTTCAAAATTTCGTCTAGGGGAGCCATTTCTCAATACTTTTACATGCCTATAACTCAGGCAGCAAAAGAGCCCAACTTCGGGCTAGCACGGTTGAAGAAAAGGTGCAGGGAGCCGGAGGTTGATGAGCCTCCACGTAACCACGCCTGCGATAGAGCAGAAGGCGCTGATGGTGGAAAACCTTACTTCTGACGCACCAAGAATTTGATGCGACCAGTACCTGCTTCGGATTTTGACTGAAAGAGGGAGGAATACCATTTCCCCCTTGCCAAAACGGAAGATTATCTTGAATCTGTGCCTCCCCTGTCCAGGCCACACCACCTTGAGTCTCGGGAGGACCCGGTGCCTCTGTGGCGGGTGTAAATCCTTTACCCCTATCTGTGTCTCAAACATATTGCGCTAAGGATATGGAGACTCTGATTATAGCTGAAGGTTTGTGACTCTGAAGAAAGCCAAAGGGTTTGTACGCCCGGAGAATAACCCCCTATCCTACTTATATAAAGAGTAAGATGATGTCATTTAATTTGAGCAGATTCTCAAGGAACGCTGCAGACAAGGCAGCTCTGGCACGATTTCCAACACTATCCACCACCACATGATTTAAAGGTCCTCGTGAAGGCGCACCTCGAATACTGAAACGTCAAAGGACACTGCGCGGGTGAAGAATAAAGTAATGCCTCTTAATTCGGCACATCTCCCACGCAAATGGAAGAATACAAGCAGCAGTAAGGTACGGAACTTGAATAAGTCACGAGGTGGGCTCAGCATCACCAAAACCCTCCTTGCCAACTAAAAAGTCGGGAAGCAGGATTTTGAGGGGCTATTGTGGGGCCTGAAATTTGGCATCCCGGCCCACTTTGTGTTGAGGGCCCAAAGCCCAGGCCGAGGAGCCCTACTGCCGAGGACGCGCGATGAAAGCTCCTTGAAGGCCCAAGGATGTGGCTGAGGACAATCTCACGCTCAACACCTCATGAAAACGCATGAAGAAAAGGACAAACTTAGTACAAGAGCAATACGCGGGAGAAAGCTGCCAACACCATAATGTGGAGCCCAGCACCTGACAAGCCCCTACTCATACCATGCTATCCAGCTTTTCCCAACTATTCTGACGTATGGATTGACAGGACGAGTAATTACCCCAAACCAGAAAAAACTGACACGTAGATGAAGAACGGGAGGGAAATACTAGTATAAAAGGGAAAGAGAGCATAAAGCAAAGGGGGGGGGAGAATGGTGAGAATGTAATGCTCCTCGGACTAATTCCGAGGAGCCAAATCTCTCAAACCATATCGATGTAAGGCTCAGTCATACTGTCCAAACTTGCCTTTGTATTAGTTCTCGTGAAACCAGGACCAAACCGTTGCCCTGCGTTCAAGGGCATGCCTTTCCAAACCCACTCTCTACAAATCATATTGTTCGGGCCCTTTACACACGAGCCCAACGTCATCCTTGGGTCGTTAAAAATCGTGTCCCTACAGTAACTTTTTACTTTCTAGAATTACATATAATAGTGACTCTTTTTTCTTTTTCTTTTTTTTTTCTTTTTCTTTTTTTTTGTGGAGAAATTACTTATAATAGTGACTTGGTAAGACGAAAGCACAAATGGATCAGGTGAGAAATTACTTGATACGATTTGTGCCATTCGAAGTTCAAAGAATATACGTACATAAGAAATAAATTACTTTTTTAAGAAGATTTTTTTTTTTTTTTTGAGAAGAATATAAAATAAAAAAATAAATTACTGGTTAAGTGAAGTAGTGTTAGGTGTTACTGTCTATTTCTATGTATCCTTTCCTTAACAAGATTCAAGATTTCGAGCATACATAATAAATACTATCAAATCTTAAATAAAATTATATATATTAAAAAAAAAAAAAAAAAAAAAAAAAGGCCTAACCATAAGAGTTTCTTGTAATGTGTGGATTTGACAATACCTCTCAAAAGGTATCAAACAGATTTTTTAGAAGTCAACTACAAATGTTAAGAAACAAGTTAGGAAAAGAGGGAGGGTTGGGGGTGACTATAATCAAAAGGCATCAGCTAGATTAGTTGAAAATTATTGTTGAAATTTTATCTAAAAAAAATTATTATTAATACTTTTTTTATTTTTTAATGTTTTATGGACCTTTTAAAATTTTTATAAAAAAAATAGAAAAAATTCGGAAGATACAGGAATTATGATTTAAAAATATAAAGAGCATTTTGACAACCTACTTTAGGTTTCATGCATAATTAACCTTACAAATAGATAGGGAATATTGCTTGCTAGCTCATTAGAGGTGCATAGCCCAATTAACTATGTAACATTAATTATCTCACTTACCTATTAAATAAAAGCTCACACTATCTACTATTCAATTTTGCTAATCTAAAAGCCACACCATTCCCTTTATGGTAACAAACCAAATTGAACAAGCTTAACCATATTGTCTTTATAAGTACAAAACCAAACCATCCTAATCTTCCATCAAACTCATTACCTCCAAGCAAAACATTTTTTTTCTTAAAGCTCTCTCATCATATAAAGGAGAAAAATGTACTATGTATCTAGTGTATATTTCCTTCTTCTCACATATAAGTAAATCCCACATGTATGGGATCCACCTCATGTGAGAGGAGGGGTACAACACCAGATGCATGGTATGCATCTTCTATATAAAGCGGAAATGAGAAGTAAATGATAGACAACAATATCCATAACCAAAAAAAAATCTCATATATAATCGGGTAAATTATTTGAAAGTCAACAAAACAAATATTAAGAAGTTAGGAAAAACAAGATAGAAAACATCAACGAGATTATTTGAAAGTCAACCACAAATGTCAACTTAAGAAAGTTAGGAATCTCCCATAGGGATGTGTCAAGTTATGGGTTAATGTACTAATTACGTCTTTCCATTTAGTAGTTCAAAGTTTAATTAGATGCCCTAACATTGAATCAGAATCTTGAACTCTATGACATACACAATTACACATACTAAATTCGTTTTTCATTGTTTAATAATGACAACATTTTATTTATTTATTTCTACTTTGAAAAGTTAACTAACTCATGCATGCATGCATGTTTTAGAACAGACTCAAAATTTTCCAATACACATTAGAATTTTCCTTTGACATTGTCATTATTATAACCACTTTCAAATTTCTTTCAATCCACCTTTAAACCATAGTCATATTTCTATATATTTGAATTCTTCCTTGTGATGCTTGAGCATAATTAGACCACCTCTTAAAATATATGCATTCAGCAGTCACACTAATAGAATTTCAGTTTTGTTTCTCAAAAAAATAAAAAATAAAAAATTTTCAATCAATTTTGCAGCATATATTTTCATACACACTTTGTCGTAACTGTTTTATAAAGCAATTATGATTAGTTGTCTGTTACTATCCATAGACCTACAATTTTTTTTCGCATCAATCACAAAATGTATAGGATAGTAATGACAAAATGTATATAAAAATGTGCAAGTTATGGCCTCCAGGCGGTGCCGGCATCAACGAGAAATGCCTTGTCAAAAAAAATGTGTGATAATTATTGATAGAATTTCTACCCTAAGAAATTTTAACTAGTTGCATGTTTTGGATAATGACTTATTTTTACTATTTTCTATGAAAACATTTTATTTATTTATTTATTTCAACTTTGAAAAGTTAACCAACTCATGCATGGTTTAGACCAAACTCAAAAATTTCCAAATACACATTAAATTTTCCTTGACATTGTCATTATTATAACCACTTTCAAATTTCTTTCAATCCACCATTAAACCATAGTCATATTCATATATATTTTAATTCTTCATTGTGATACTTGAGCATAATTAGACCGCCCCTTAAAATTCATGCATTCGGTAGTCATACTAATAGAATTTCAATAATGTTTGTACCACACATTTTCATACATACACATTTTATTATAACTGTGGGGGCCAAAGAATTTGTGACCCTGGCCCACTTCATTTTGGAGCCCAAGGCCCGAGCCGAGGAGGGATATCGCCGAGGACATACTATAAGAGCCCAAACGGCCTAGGGACATAGCCAAGGACTATTCTGTCCTCGGCATCTCAAAGCGCCCCTGAGGGAAAGGGCAAATACGGTATAGGAACAGTTTACGGAAATGCTAAACTCCTCCGCATTAACGTGGAAAAGACCCTTGAACAGGACAGCGACAAAAGATAAGGGAAAAACAACCATTACTGCAATGAAGTACTTTGCGCCTGACAGAGCAATGCTTTTCAGCTTTTACAACCACCCCTAACCACTTTGGGTATGGGCTGATGGGACAAGTATCAGCCCTAGAAAGTTGAACCTACATGTGGACGTAGGAAGGAAGGAAAAAGGCTAGTATAAAAAGGGAAGAGAAGCAAGTCTAAGAGGGGGGGGGGGGGGGGGGGAAACCGTCTCCCAGCCCCTGGAGCCCTAAACAAGGGAGAGTTATAAGAATACCAATCCCCTCGAACAAGGTCTAAGGACCGGAGCCGCTCAGGCCGTGCCGGAGGAAAGGTCTTACTAGATACGCTACTACCATGAACACCATGACTAACCACCGTCCAGTGACCAAGGCCTAGCCTTTCAGCCCACGCTCTATAAATTTTATTGTAAGGGCCTTTAACGTGCGAAACCCATATCAGTTGGGATCGTCACAATTTGAGTCCTTACAATAACTATTTTATAAAGCAGATTATACTTAACTGTTTGTCACTATTAGTCTATCACATAGACTTACAAATTTTTATTCCCATCAATCACAAACTAAATAGAATAGTAATGACAAAATGTATATAAAAAGGTGCGAGTTAGAGCCTCCAGGCGGCGCTGGCATCATCGAGGAATGCCTTATAAAAAAAAAAGTGTAATAATTATTGATATTATTTCCTACCCTAAGAAATTTTAACTAGTTGCACGTTTTGGATAATGACACCTTTTTACCATTTTCTGAGTTTTTACTACAATCCTCCCCTGGTCCCTATATGAGTTGGTATACCCTATTACAAGTTTCTTTTCGGATTTGTCTTTGGATTTTGGAAAATGTTGAAGATAAGAAACATTTAACAGGGTATCATTATATTTTTACATTTTCATTAATAAGCATGTATTTGAACAATTCATTTATTTGATAATCATGTTTATTTGGATTTAGAAAGGAACTTGAGTATACATACCCATTTATATGAATAGCTTCTTAGTGTGCATGCACGTTTATGTATTCTGATGCGAAAAATTAAAAACATAGTGGAAGAAAATTTTTCATTGAGCAATGTGTTCTTAGAGATTGTCTTAAGTTTCTAGTAGGAGAGGGATATTGTAATTGTGCTCAATGCTTGAATTTGACGCTAATGCTCAATGCTTGAATTTTACGCTAACTGCCATGCATTGGAATGTCACTCCTACATTGTTCAGAATTTAGATTTGAGAAAATTCTGCCACCCTAACAATGAATAAT
Source organism: Quercus tomentella (assembly GCA_028535165.1). Taxonomy (NCBI): domain Eukaryota; kingdom Viridiplantae; phylum Streptophyta; class Magnoliopsida; order Fagales; family Fagaceae; genus Quercus; species Quercus tomentella. The sequence continues at coordinate 2,367,477 of JAPQVY010000144.1, forward strand.
ATTTAGAACAGTCGGATCAATGATTTTGTAAATGTTCTATTTTCCATTGCTCCACCCTCCCTCTAGTACTGGTGGAAGTAATATTAACTATGTGGAAAGGAAACTAACTTTCATTTTATGTATTGATAGCTGATGGGAAGAGTTTGAGTATCCTTTCATTTCTAAACCTTGTTTTAAGAGCTGTTACAGTATCCTCGATTTAAACTCTTTCTCGAACAATTGCAAACAAACATTTTAAGGATAAGGAGAATTATAATTGACCAATGCATTGCATTAAATGGTTCCTTTCCATCTCTAGAGGTCATATCTCATGGCCAATAGAGACTTTAGCCTTAATAGTTCTAAATTGGATTCTGCTGTTTTTAGGACACTTGAAAATGTTTATTCAGCAGTATTAACTCTATGAACTCTTATCAATGTCATTACAAACTTCTATAAGATACATGTACGGACTCATATTGTGTCGAAATATGCCATGAACTGTCTTTGAGATATTGTTCTAAAATGATGGGAAGCAAAAAAGGCTGATTGTGTTTTCCTTTTATTGAAAGGATGGCTGTATAGGTTGTCCAACAACTGATAGCACATTTGATCTCCGAACTGGAGCAATGAAGGAATGGTATCCAAAAAATCCTGTGCTGAGAGCCCTTACTTCTGCTTTAAGGAATCTCTTTGTTTATCCTGTGAAAACAGATGAAGAAAATATTTACATCAGCATGAGAGGAGGTCTAAGTTCTGATGCATCGGCTGAGATTGTCTTCAGTGGGAAGGCCCAACCTGGTATAACTGCAACTGATGTCAATGTGGATGAGGTAACTGAACCTTTTCTTTATTTATTTCTTAAATGTGGGTGTCCAATTATCTTAGAGCACCTTACTAATCCTTGGGCAGAGACGGAGTCGGAACTTGAAGTTAGGGAGAGGTTTTATTGTTAGCTATACGCAGTGGCTTCGGCTTTTGTCTCTATTGCTTAGCCAGCAAAAGTTTTCTTTTATTATTATTATTATTTTTAAGTGTATGTAGAGTGTGTCTTTTGTTGGTAAAGACAAAATTATTTTGTTCAAAGTTTTTTAAAGGGCTAAGTTATTTGTTTTTGGTAAAATTGGTTGATTAGTCTCAATTTTTTTTTTTTTTTTTTAATTTTAAAACTTTGCTACTGCCTATTGGTAATTTTTGTTGTTGGGCTAATATTTTGGGCTTGAATATATATATTTTTATTTATTTTAGATCTATAAATTTTTTTATGGACTTTAAAAGGAGGAAAATACTAGATTTACAATTTTTTTTTACAAATTTTTGTTGTGATTGGTGGTTATTAGTAAGTAAAAAAGTGATATAAGTGGTAGACCTAAATGCAAACCAGTAAGAATTTGTTACCTCAATAGTCTATAAAAATATTATAAAAAGGTTTGTAATTGTAACACTTTTCCTATAATGATCAATAAGAGGGACAAAATGTAATTTTATTGAACGAAGTTGCTAAAATTAGTACCTAAATATATAGTTATATAATTATATTATTTAAAAAAAAAAAAATTAGGGGGGGCCATTGCCCCCCTTGGTCCATGAATGGCTCCGTCCATGTCCCTAGGTGCATGTAGTCCCCCGGGATAATTACAGTAAGTAATCTCTTTGGGGTGGCCCCAATGTGTAGTCTAGGAGACTTGTACGAAAGACCTCATGAAATTACTACCTTTAATAAGAGGGAAAGGAGAAAAAAAATAACTACAGCCAACTCGTAGTCTCGTAGGAATTAATATCTGTGGACCCCTTGAAGCAAGAAAGCAGTTTGTTACTTTCAATTCTATTATTCTGATTTTTTTACTCTATATGTGTTTTAGATAAGATTGGTGGTTGATGAGGGTCAACACGGGTTCGGTTTCATCAAGAAGAATGAAATTATCAGTGGAAAGGCAGCTGTAATTGGCTTCCTGCTATTGTTAGATTTTGAACTTTTGACTGGTAAAGGTCTTCTCAAGGGAACTGGTTTCTTGGACTTTCTATATGCTGCCTCCAAAGCTTTCAAGTAGATGTGTCAACTTGTCATGGTTCTTTCAGTAAGAAAGAGTCTGTCTTTCCCAGCATTCACAAGGGGGAATTAAATGAAAAAAAAAAAAAATGCTAGAGAACTCTGTCTGATTCATAGGAAAGTTTACCTGTTTTTTGTTCTTCACAATTTGCTGTTTGTCTCTTTGATAGTTTAGACGTGTTTGTTTGTAATTGTATATTCTCTAGAAATCAGACCATGTTGTTGATCCTTGTTCATGTCATGCAGTTGATAATTTCAATCAATTTGTACACAAAATACAAATTTTCAAATTGAAGGACATTGCAAATGCTTTAATACATTATTATAAATATTGGCAAATTTGTTTCTGAAAGGTGTATTCAGAGACTTCTATGGTGCCTAAGGTAAATATAATTGATGTTTATTATAATGGGCCGAATGGCCCTTTTGTTTTGGGCGATGTTGGGCTTATCTTTCGGGCACAACAGCTCCCATAGTTTCTGAGGTTCAGTTTTCTTGATGGGTTGGGCCTCAGTGTTGAAATAGATGGACCAGTGTTCAATAAGCCACTAAAATCACGGTATTATGTTGTTCAGAAAGTATGTGCTACAATTCGTTAGTGGAGGAAAATATCCGAAAACATGTGCGACAGCCCACAAGTCGTTAGTGAGAAGAAAAGGACAAAAAGAGGAAAAGAAACATAAGTATTGTACCTTTATTTTTTAAATTAAAAAATATTGTTAGAGTATGAAATGTAGGATTCGTGCATTATACAGGCTGCTATATATAATAGGGTGTAGCTTGTGTCCAGTGGCCAGTTCCACTGGACACGCTAGGATACAGACGCATGTTTGCATCTTAACGTATTAAGTGAAACTAGTCACTAGACACGCCTAACCCTATATAATATAGGTTCTATTTTAGGAAGTGAAAAGTCAACCTCAAATCATTTTTCCTTTTTTTTCTCTTAAAAAATTCAATTTTCTTTAATCGCAATAAATGAAAGGTTGAAATTCTAGTCGATTTGGTAGCTGCCATCATCCACAAATTTGTCAAAGAGAAAAAAAAAAAAAAAAAAAAGTTGCCAATTTGCCATAATAATAATAATAATAATAATAATAATATAATTTATCCATTTGACCATTTTTTTATTGGTGGGAATAGTGGAATACATGCTCAAGCTTTTTTTTTTTTTTTTTTTTTTTTTTCATACAGTGATTCTCCGTATGTTGTGATTAGTCTACCGACTATGATGATCAAGCACGTGATTAATGAGTCCAATAAGTTTCTAATTATGTAAATTATATATAAAAAAAAAAAAAAATACATGACCACATAAAAAAATTCATTGACTTCAGGGTGACTTCTTAGTGTACTTGAGAAATCTATGGATATGTTAATCAATTTGTAAATGCTCGTAGTTTTCACAAGTGGTTTTGGTGGATTGACAATTGACATGCAATGACTTTTTGAAAAATATATCCCCACGTGTTATATATATATAAAGAGTAAAATTTTATTGGAATAAAGTCAATAAACCCCCCAAAAGTAAAAATAAAGAGAGAAGACAATTGAAATGTTGTGTTAAATTTGTGATTAATTTATTTCCACAAATAAAAGATAGATTATATGATTATATAAAGTGTTAGTTTAGCACCAACTTATTTAACAATTTACAAATTATTTTCTCCTTAATGTGGATTAAAATATTCTAGAATTTGGAAAAAAAAAAGTGATGTATTTAAAAAAAAAAAATATATATATATATATATATATATATATAGCGTAATCATAATTCTTTTGATTATTGTCCTTATGATTATTTTTAGCAAAAAACAAAAAAAAAAAATCCTCGTTATGATTATTATTAATTTATTAGGCCGATAATAGTCCAAAGGATCACGCTTATCAAAAATATTCAAATAAGACAAACCAAAATTGCACCTCTTTCTCAAAAAACAAAAAAAAATTGCACCTATTTTCTCCTGGCAATGGCTTATGTTTTCGACTTTGCCTTCGATAGAATGGACTGGTCAATTAATTTCTTAGAAGTTAGACCTGTGAGCTGTACGGTCTTTTGGATTCAGGAAAGGCAACGCTGAAATTGTCCTCCTATTAGTGTTTACAGCTTTAAAAATATTTACTTTTACCCAGTCAAAATGTCCTTCATTTTTTTTTTTTTTTTTATCCTTGTAGATTATAATGGTAACTTTTTACTTTCTAGAATTACTTATAAGTTATAATAGTGACTTTTTTCTTCTTCTTTTTTTGAGATATTATTTATAATAGAGACTTTGTAAGACGAAAGCACAAATGGATCAGGTGAGAAATTACTTGATACGATTTGTGCCATTTGAAGTTCAAAGAATATATGTACATAAGAAATAAATTACTTTTTTTAAGAAGAATTTTTTTTTTGAGAAGAATAAAAAATAAATAAATAGCATACACAATAAAATTCTATCACATCTTAAATAAAAAAAATAAAAAAAAGCCTAACCATAAGAGTTTCTAGTAATGTGTGGATTTGACAATACCTCTCAAAAGGTATCAAACAGAATTTTTTGAAGTTAAACTACAAATGTTAAGAAACAAGTTGGGAAAAGCGGGAGGGTGGGGGGTGACTATAATCAAAAGGCATCAGCTAGATTAGTTTAAAATTATTGTTGAAATTTTATAATAAAAAAATAATTATTGATTCCTTTTTTTTTAATGTTTTATGGACCTTTTAAAATATTCATAAAAAAATAGAAAAAAATTCGAAAGATATAGGAATTATGATTTAAAAATTATAAAGAGCATTTTGACAACTTACTTTAGGTTTCATGCATAACCTTACAAATAGATAGGGAATATTGCTTGCTAGCTCATTAGAGGTACATAGCTCAATTAACTATGTTACATTAATTGTCTCACTTACCTATTGAATAAAAGATCACGCTATCTACTATTCAATTTTGCTAATCTAAAAGCCACACCATTTCCTTTATGGTAACAACCAAATAAGCAAGCTTAACCATATTGTCTTTAAGTACAAAACCAAACCGTCCTAATTTTCCATGAAACTCATTACTCCCAAGCAAAATGTTTTTTTTCTTAAAGCCCTCTCATCATATAAAGGAGAAAAATACATTGTATTTGGTGTATATTTCCTCCTTCTCACATATAAGTAGATCTAACATATGTGGGGTCTACCTTATTTGAGAGGAGGGGTACATACACCAAATGCATAGTATACCTCTTCCATATAAAGGGAAAATGAGAAGAAAATGATAGATAGAAATATCTTTAAATAAATAAATAAATAATTTAATCTCATGTAATAATCGGGTAAATTATTTGAAAGTCAACACTACAAATATTAAGAAGTTAGGAAAAACAAGAAAGGAAAGATCAACAAGATTATTTGAAAGTCAACAACAAATGTCAACTTAAGAAATTTAGGAATCTGCCATAGGAATGTGTCAAGTTATGGGTTAATGTACTAATTCGTCTTTCCACTTAGTAGTTCAAAGTTTAATTAGATGCCCTAACATTGAATCAGAATCTTGAACTCTATGGCATACACAATTACACATGCTAAATTCCTTTTTCTTTGTTTAATAATGACAACATTTTATTTATTTATTTTAACTTTGAAAAGTTACCTAACTCATGCATGCATGCATGTTTTAGACTAGACTCAAAATTTTCCAATACATGCACATTAGAATTTTCCTTTGACATTGTCATTATTATAACCACCTTCAAATTTCTTTCAATCCACCTTTAAACCATAGTCATATTTCTATATATTTGAATTCTTCCTTGTGATGCTTGAGCATAATTAGACCGCCCCTTAAAATTCCTACATTCGGCAGTCATATTAATAGAATTTCAATAATGTTTGTACCACACATTCTCATACACACACATTTTATTATAACTATTTTATAAAGTAGCTTATACTTAATTATCTGTCACTATTAGTCTATCACATAGACTTTCAAATTTTTATTCCCATCAATCACAAACTAAATAGAATAGTAATGACAAAATGTATATAAACATGTGCGAGTTAGGGCCTCCAGGCGGCGCTGGCATCAACGAGGAATGCCTTATAATTAAAAAAAAAAAAGTGTAGTGATTATTGATAGAATTTCCTACCCTAAGAAATTTTAACGAGTTGCACGTTTTGGATGATGAATCCTTTTTACCATCTCCTATGACTTTTTACTATAATCCTCACCTTTTTTTTTTTTTGATAAGACTACTATAATCCTCACCTGGTCCCTATATGTGAATTGTGATAAATCAAATGTCACATTTTTTCCTGTTGGTTGACTTCTTTTAAAGGAGAGACTTGACGGAGTTCAAGAGACATTGACTGGCCACTTGTGTGTTATGACATCATTCCTGAGGTGTCCAAAATAGACATCTCCGTCCATACAGCAACATTAAATTTATATTATTATAACCGACTAATAGACAATTAAATGTACGTATTTAGTATTTTCATGTGTGATGTGATCGGTCGATATCGGAAATGTTTTAATCAAAGTGGGGTGATGAACAGAACCTCTATGGATAATTTACTATTACAATAAATTAGAATAAAAAAATTTATAAAAACAAAACATTTAGATTAAAATTCAATCTATTCTCTTAATTTTTACTTCAATAGTCAAATTATTTATTAAGACTTAATTTTATCTCCATCTTATTAAAACGAGTCAATTTAGTCATTTCATCTAAATTTGTAAGCAAATGAAACCCAATTTTAACAAGGTAAATAGTACTCATCAAACAACAAGATCTATTTACATAGAGCATCTCGTGAATGTTTTTAATTTATCTTTAATACGAAAAAAAATATTTAAACATTGTTACTAATAAAGTTGGACATAGAAATAAGAATAAGATTAGCTCATTTTGACAAATTGAAAAACTAAATTGACAAAATTAAACCTTACAAACTAATTTGACAATTACAATAAAAGTCAAAAGTCAAAAGGAAGAAGGATCAAATTGAATTTTAATCCCAAAAGAAATTGTAACATACTCGTATGAATTTATTATTTGACCAGATGTTATGAATGTATATTTTTTTGGCAATATACATAAATGGCAAGAATAAATATGGCATGTGTTAAAAAAAAAAAAAAAGAATAAATATGGCATGTACCAAAAGAATCTAGAATCCGAGTCTTCGCGGTGGGGTTTTTAGTTTGCGGCTATAAAATGTTGCAACACGTTTTTGCCGCCTAAAGCCACACCAAAGACCAAACCCACACCTTTTACAATTTATAAATCAAACCTCAAATTAAAGATTTCCAACTGTATTTTTGTATTTGTATTTTCTACTGTACACGTCATCACTCTTCAACTTGGAATGAGTATGAGTATCAATATGACCATAAAAATATTCACCGACCCCACTTTTTTTATAAAGAAAAGAGCCTCCTCAACCCCTTCCTTACTTTTGACCCTTGAAAATTTTGACCCTCTCTACCTCTGACTTTTTTTTTTCTCAACCCATATAAACACATCCTCACTCTATTTTTTTCAAAAGCTTTCTTAACTAGCTTGCGCATACACACGCAAATTGCAATCTTATTCATTTTTTTTATTCTCTCACTTAGTCAGAATGAGTTGTAGCTCAGAAGAGAATGGTGCATGCACATCTCAGAAGAAATACAAGGGAGTTCGGCAAAGGAAATGGGGCAAGTGGGTGTCTGAAATTCGAGTCCCAGGCACGCAAGAGAGGCTTTGGCTTGGTTCTTATTCAACACAAGAGGCTGCAGCTATGGCTCGTGATGTTGCTTTTTATTGTCTTCACAAGCCATCAACTTTGGAAAAGCTTAACTTTCCATCCTTGTTATCTTCGTGTAGTTTGAGGACTGACTTGTCTCCAAGGTCAGTGCAAAAGGCAGCATCGGATGCTGGCATGGCTATTGATGCTCAGTTGATCACAGAAAGGTTGCCGGAAAGTAATGAAAGGAAGGAGTTTGATCATGGTCATGGTCATAGTGGTGGTGGTGGTGGTGGTGGTGGTGGTGGTGGAGGTCATGGTTTGGGGACTGGGTTTTGGGAAAATGGGGGAGACAATAATTATGGGACTACTTCATGGCAAGGAAGTGAGTTTAAGGAAGAAGAGGGTTTGAGCATTTCCATTGAAGACTACCTTTAACTGGCTTGCAGTTTTTGGTTTTATGATTATCATATGTAGCTTTTGCTTGTATATAGGTAGGTAGTAATGTTTGAAGCATAACTATTTACTCTCTTTTTTTTTTTTTCAAATTGGTTGACTTGATAACTTATGATTGGATAATATCATTATCCCAACGTTTACACTAAAGTTGATAACAATCATAACGTATCATCTCATCAGTTCTGAAAAAGATTAAGAAAATTGTTATGTTTTTCATACTTTTTGATATGTAATTGGGGACAATGGTACTGTCATTATTCCCAAGTAGTTGATGATATATATACATTACTCCTCAGTGTTTTGGCTTCCTCTCCAGTTTCAACTTTCAAAGACATGGCTAGATTTAGAGATTGCTTTTGTTAAGCTTTCCTTGTTTGTAAGCCATGTATACTTATTAGAATTTTCTTTCTACCATTTTGTCATCTGGGAAAGGTAGATATTACTGGTTGATTTCATAGAAACAGCGGTTTTTAGTGCTTGCTTAGAGCGGTCCTGCTCTTGCAGACCGTGTGAAAGAGAAATAAGTGGTTATTTTGAGTTTGAGGTGATAGACCATGCTTGACTAGTCCACCTCATCCACTAATTAGACTAATCAATTATATCTATTACACTGCGTTTCGGATCCGAAATTTTATTGACTTGGCCTTCTTGACAAAGCTAACGGACCACCCAGGCTCTAGACTAAATAGCAGCACGTACACGCAAAATAATACTACGCTGTCTAGGCATACAAAATTTTCACCACAAATTTCATAATTCTTAAAATGATTGATTATGAGTAATGAAAAGAACATAAAATCTTCTTTTAATTCATAATTTTTGAAATGATTGATTATGAGTGATGGAAAGGACGTAAGATCTCCTTTTAATATATATAGTATCATTTTGCAATTGGCTAACGATGACTTTTAGGGAAAATGATTGATACTACGTTGTTTACGCATACAAAATTTTCACCACAAATTTCATAATTCTTAAAATGATTGATTATGAGTGATGAAAAGAACTTAAAATCTTCTTTTAATTCATAATTTTTGAAATGATTGATTATGAATAATGGAAAGTACGTAAGATCTTCTTTTAATATATATAATATCATTTTGCAATTGGCTAACGATGACTTTTGGGGAAAAAAGAAAAAGAAAAAGAGTCTTTTAGTTGTGCCTCTTAACGAATTGGACGCAATTGGTCACCTTCCATCCCATTTGTATGTAGTACAAGCTTTTCCACAAGTATTAAATACGATAGCGTGATAAATTGAAATGGTAATCCTACCTATACGACTATACCAATCATTTAAAAAATTATAATATGTATAATAAAAATTTGTGGCACTGGAGTATTATAATATGTATAAATTATAATACTCTGTTAGTAATTGCTATTGGAGAGTTTTTCTTTCTTTTTTCCTTTTTTTTTTTTTTTTTTTTTTTTGAATGAAAGAACTTTTTTTATTCAATGGAAATTTTTTTGTAATTGGACTCAGTCAGTGCCCCAAGCCCTAGGGCTAGACGAAGATCGCTCTAGGCTTAGGCCGTCCTACTTCCCTTTTGTTGCTATTTAGAAATGGAAAGTTTGTACTATCTTTTATCGTCAAAAAAAGAAATGGAAAGTTTGTACAAGATAAACAAATCAATATCAAATTACACCGACATTTTAGAAGTTAGTGTACATCAAACTTTTCATTATCACCTTCCAAGAAGCTTCAAGGTCGGTGAAGTTGAAGTTTTCAAAGGGGCGGTTGGTTGGTTGGTTTCATGCATTCATCGACAAGTCCCATCCCATCCAGGTGGTCCGGACTCAGAACTCAAATCACATGATATTGATATGATGTGAATATGTAATGGGATGGATTAAAAAAATAGGTTCCTCTTGTGGTAAAATTTTAATTTTATAATAAAGTTTGAATTCCTTCTTATAAAGAGTCAAAGAATTATAAAGAGTCAAAGAATCGAGTTAGTTAGCCTTGTAGTCACTTTTAGCTTAAAATTTACTTATTTATTAATTTATGCTTAGTATTTATTTATTTATTAGTTTTTATTATTTTCCGTAAGACACTCTTATATATGCACTTGTTAAACTAAAATTTTACAATGTAATTGAACTAGGGGTGTCAATGTTCAACCCAACCCGCGAACACGACACGAACCCGACACGGGTTTTTTCGGGTTAGGGTTGGACCTTAATGGGTTTGGGTCATAAATGGGTCGACTCGAAAGTGACACGATAAGAAACATGTCATAAGCGGGTCAACCCGCATAACCCGCAATAGATATGTTTGACACGTCAATTTATTTGTGTCAACCCGAAATGACCCACTTAACACAACCCGTTTAACTCATATAACAAATAAATATTTATTTTATTTTAGATTTGTCAAATACCTTTTATATCCAACATATATTTTAAATTAAAAAAGAAAAGTGAGTAATTACAAAAATTTATAAGGGATATAATTAGAAATTGAAACTTTACAGACCTTAGAACTACTAATACTTTTTTTTTTCTTCTTGGGCATAGAACTTGCACAAATGAAATTGGATGAGCTTGTGGAAGATGTTATGAATTTGGACATCAACAAAGAATCTATGGATGATAATCGTGGTCATAGTCAGAATTAGTCTACTGTTTACTAAAATTCTTTCAATATTGATACTTAGCATTTGACGAGTTCCAAGGATATTATATTTTTGTTGAACTATGTTATTTTATTTTTGTTAAACTTAGTTATTTTGAACTTGGGTTGAAGTGTATGCACTTCTTTTGGAGTGTAAAGAACTTATTTTCTAGATGAATGTTATATTTTTGTTGAACTATATTATTTTGAATGTGGGTTGAAGACTTGAAGTGTATGTACTGCTTTTTGGGATTAAAAAAAATTATTTCTAGATGGATGTTATATTTAATATTATGCAGGTTGAAATGGGTTGTGTTACAATCGTATCAACCCAACACGACTCGTTTATTAAGCATGTCAAATGGGTTGGGTCAGGTCAACCCGCCTTATTAACAGGTCGGGTTAGGGTTGAAGGATCATGACACGATTATTAAATGGGTCGGGTTAGGGTTGAGCCATTTAGTCGAATACCCCTACCTTGACACGACACGAACCCGACACGCTAACCCGAATTGACACCCCTAAATTGAACTACTCTCTCCGTTTCACTTTGTTTGTCCTGTTTGAGAAGTCAATTTTTTTAAGGGAATAACATTTATTGTCTTATTTATCTTTTAAAAATGTATAAGTTTCCAAAATTACCCTTAAATAAATTTATCAAAAAATTGAATTAATAAATTAATAGTGATATAATAGGAACATTAGTAAATTAATGACTTTTATTTTTAAAAACAGGATAATATTTTAGGATATCCCAAAATGGAATAGAGGACAAATAAAGTGGGACGGAAGGAGTACTTTTTATAGAGAGTTGAGCCCATTTTACCTTAAAGTTCACATTTTTCTTAGTTTTTATTTATTTATTATTTTCCAATATCGATAGAACTCTCTTTTTATTATAAAATAATCGAACTACTTTTTATAGAGAGTCAAGTCACTCTTAGCTTAAAATTCACTTTTCTTTTTTTTTTTAATTTTTGCTATTTTCCAATGCCAATAGGACTCTCTTATGCACCTGTTAAAATAAAATTTTATAATATAATTGAACTAATTTTTATAGAAGTCGAATTACTTTAGGTTAAAGTCCAAATTTTTATTAATTTTTGTTATGTTTGACCCCCTCGTAAGGAGGATAGCACAATAATAATGTTAACAAAAGTTGAAAAGATATATGTGATGTTAACTTGGTGTTGAGCTTGCATAAAGCCCAAAAATAAACTTAAAAGGCCACCTATTGGTTTTGGGTCTTATGTCCAATATCTCTCTTTTTAGTATTGGGCTTTTGACCCAAACAATTTATTTTTTTCACAAGCTGGGCTAAATGACCCGCCAAAACCAATTAAATCGTACCACCACAACCGGGCTAAAGGACCCGCAAAATCCAACTATGAAACATTTAGCAATGAGTAAATTCAGTACAGTACAAAAAGACCCCAACAAGGCTTGAGCCTGAAATTTATGTTTATTGAAACACAATAGAGTAATAATGTTTTAATGTCACCAATTCCCAGCATGACCAACTTGAACACAACTTAAACAACATAGAATATTAAATCTAATAGATGCTACTAGCTAGGTACATGGATACATATACTTCTGAAAGCATTTTTATTCTCATTTTACCTGTTGGGGACTGAATTGAGCATAATGAGTAGGACTAGCTACAAATTTACTAGGAGATGTGCCCTCCAATAGAGGCCTTCCACTGTAATCCAAAAGGGGCCTCCCTGTGCCCACAAGGGATGTTCTTCTTGAGCCATGAGTTGAGAGCAGAATTCGAAGTGTCCAATTGAGAATGTTTGGTGCAAAAACCCTGTATAGAAAGAATATGTCATACCTAAGGATGTCAATACCGTACCGAAGGCCATACCGGTTTGGCTACCGGTACGATATATTTCGGATACCGGTATACCGTTTCGGGTTTACCGCTATTTTTTATATTTATAAATATATATATACATGTATGTATGTATGTGTCTGTGTATATATATATTATAATAAATATAAAAATTTACCATAAAATATTTCCTCAATTCAGAACAAATTATTCATGGTTTTAGACTTTAGTATCAATTAAAAGGGACAAAAAAAATAAAAAAAATTAAATAGAAAGCTTAAAAATTACTATTGCATACTAAGAAAACAAATGATATTAATAAGTTAATGCAAATAAGTTACCATTCTGTCCTAACAAAAATTCAAAAATTACAAAACTTTAAAAAAAAAAAAAAACTTTTTTCTGTACTGGCCGGTACGCCCGGTACCAGTCGGTATTGCCCGAAATTGGCCGGTACACCCGGTACGAGGCGGGTACGCCCGGTATTTTTTCCGGTACGAAACAGGGGGGCGAGTGTACCGGATTACTGGCCGGTACGGTATATTCTGACCGTACCGGCCGGTACGATACGGAATTGATAATCTTGGTCATACCAACTTGGAAACTTCACGTATGAGTCTCCTCGGCATGCCCCGGATACAATCAACCTAGCGTAGTCCTCCGCAGGTCCACCAGTCACATGTACCTAAAAAATAAACGATTAGCTATACGTTACCTCACGTATCAAATATATGTATTCTTTCTTTATACGGTGTGTCTCTCAAGGTTAATTTTAAAGGAAGATTAATTTTAAAGGCGAGCATCATGCATTTGAACATTAATATCCTCTTCTTTATTTGGTCACAAAAACAAAATAAGTGTCCTCCACTAAGAACTACTAGCATTCTCTTTCTGCAACCAAAGGTGTCAAGGGCTCTTAGAGCACCTGAGATGTGTGTAGTCCACCTTCTCTCTCCTATACACCAGATATAATGAAAGAGAGCAATCAATTGGAGTGACTGTAACGTTGACCCTTAGTTTTATCAGTTTTGATATAAAGTAATTTTTCCATGAATCAACATTTAAACTATTACTTTAGGAACAAGGAAGAGAAAGTGTGCTAAACAATTGTAGAAGTTCATTCTTAACAAAGGTAACTGTATATACAATAATGGTGGAGATATGAAAGACATCAATCAAAGACTTACTTCTCTTTCTTCCTTCCATTGCATCTCTGCACCATCCTCTAGCATGAACTTGCCTCCAGTTATTTCACTTCCAATCCAACCATGAGTTGCAATCGTTATTCCAACATCATCTTTCACTTCAAATCTCAGTGTCTCATAGAAGTTCACAAGAGCTGCCTTAGCAGCCTAGTAGTTCAAAACACCAGAAGTAAAAGAAAACCAATTAGTGCTATCTGATTAAGAAAACATGGCATACAGTGGGATGAAGGAAGGTAAAACAAAGCCAAAAGAAAAAGAGACAGCATAGAGGAAAAATAAAAATTGACCTCGGAGACACGTGTGTGTGTGTGTAACCAGGTGCATTATGATACATAATTTTGATATCTACGATGACAAAGTTAGGAAGACCATGAAATTGAATCATATTCATTCTTCTAGGACATTTCTAGCTATGAGTTAATGACATGTAGATTTTCTTCCTAAAATGGTATAATCTGGTAAAGTTATCCCATTAGCGTTCTTTTTTGTGTGTCAATATTGGCATTCAGAATCTTTCTTGACCTTTTTTTTTTGGGAGGCAAATGAGTCTAATCTGAAGCTTTATTTACAAATACCACAGAAAACGAAACTACCTAATTAATTATCCTCAAATAAAAATAAATAATTAAAAAAACACCCGAAAAGAAAGTGAAAGAAACTCAAACAAGTCAAAGTTCATAGTCCTACTCACAGCATATAAACTCATTCTTGGCAGAGTTAACCAGTTATCAACTGAGGCATTAACAATAATTCGACCATTGCTGTGATGTAGATAAGGTAAAGCAACATATGTTGGATAGACATTTCCCCAAAAGTTTGTCCTGCAAACAAAAAATTCCAAAACCACAATGTTATTGTAGTGGTAACTGAAAACAAATTAAGTGCAAATTGTATCAAAAGTATTATTTGAACCAATATTATTGAAAAGCTAAGGCTGCTTCACATGATTTCCTACTCATGCAACTAGTACTCCTTACCATTAAATGTGGAAACACGGATGTATCAGTCACTTCCTCAAAGTAGAATGTGTGCCCCAAACTTGCAGCATTTACAAGATGATCGACTGCAAGAATTCAACAAAAAAATGATGAAAAAGAGAAAATGCAACAGAAGTTCGTTGATACAGCAGTATAAAACACGAGCTTATTTATGAAGTCAAACATCCTTACAAGTCACAACTCCATCGATCTGCCTATACTAATAGTAAAAGCCTTCTTATATGAGTGTGCATTAAAGTGATATCAGAATCCAAAAATACGCCTCAGATAAGTGAAAGAAATTTCATAGGTTAATGAAATAAAGTGAAAACATGTTTAGAATCATATATATACGACAACAAGAATTATCTCTAATTTACTACGTTGAAGTCTGTAATGCTTTGCAAGTGAAGACTAGTTTTTGCAAAATTATCTTGTCATAAATAGCTGGAATAGTTTGGTTAGTTAGATTATGGCTCTCAAGAATGTGTAGAGCAGAGAAATGATTCAAACTCAAGACCATCTACTTCGACACCATAATAAATTACCAATTGTTCCAAAAGTGTAGTTTATCAGAAAAGGTTGAACATTAAAAAAAAAGCTTGCCACATAACAATTCATAACTAACAAGCTAGTTTTTTGAGCATTTAAGGCATGCCATATCAAAGTGTGCAAAGTGCACACTATGGTAAACAGAGCATCTGCTGGGAATGTGATGCCATGTAATATTGTTGTTGTGGTGAAGATACAAACTTGTTTTAATCAAAATTCAAGTAGCTCCATGTTATATGCAATTGTCAACATTCAACCAACACTTTTGAGCGAGACATACCACGCCATAGAAGCTTATTGTCTCATTAACAAATCTCCTACAATCCTCTTCCCTGACAACATCTGCTATAATTGTGATATGATTTGCACCAATTTGCCTTGCGTTCTTACTGATCACTCAGATCCTTTTCTCTCTCCTGGCGACCAATACAAGATTTGCCCTCCTCTTTGCATATTCATATGCAATTTGCTGCAATCACAGACAGCCAATATATAGCATGACCTTATTAAACCTATTTATCAGAGGAAAAAAAGGGCGAGAATCATAATGTTATTTGATTCAAATGAACCAAGAATGTATTAGTAATCTATGAAGCACGGGTGCGTTTCGGGACTCGGGTGCGGGTGCGGGTGCGGGTGCGGGACTCGGCAATTTTTGAAAAAGTAGGGTGCGGGTGCGGCGGGACTCGGCGATTAAAAAATTATTAAAAATATTTTTATTTATATTTTCTATATATTTTTACTATTAAAATATTCTTAAAAAACACATTAATATACTTGATTCACAAAACAAAGAAAGAATAAGGCAAGAAACGCATCTGAGGTCAGAATTTCGGCCTCTCCGGCGATTTTCACGGCCGATTTCGGCCTGTTTCGGCCGATTCCGGCCTGTTTCGGCCGTATCGGCCGTATCGGTCGCCGGCCGATATTGACCGATATGGCCGATACGGACGATACGGGCCGAGTCGGCCCGATTTCGGCCGCGTCGGCGCCGATTTTGGCCGCGTCGGCCCGCGTCGGCCCGAGTCGGGATCCGCCACGTGGCGCGACGCGGCACGACGCGGGACGGACGCGCGGTCTGCGGCGTCCCTCCCGCGTCGCCGCGTCCCGCCGCGTCGGACGCGGGTGCGCCGGCCTGGGAGCCGCGTCCGTGCATCCTTGTTAGTAATGCATAACTCTTTTTGTGCTCATTATCTGTCAACCCATGTGTCAGCTTCTTAAAAGAAATAGCATTCTTGTCTTCTAATTCTTATATTCTTGCAATCCAAAAGAGTGGCGTCACTGTTGTTGGGAACTTGACTAAATTATAATGTGATTTTTAACTTCTCAAGGGGACAAAGTTCGAGTGTCCTGTTCTAAAAAATAACGACATATCACTCAATAAACTACCAGTTGCCCCAAAAATTTAAGCATAAATCTAATCACTTAACCATTGTTGTAATACTTTAACCACGTGTGGATCCCAACGTTCCTTAATAAGCCAATTAATAAGCCAATGCCATGCGAGATTTTTAGCTTTATAAGAGATTTTTAACTTTTTAAATAGGAGATAGAGTGAGAAACTTTTTAAATAGGAGGTAGAGTTAAGATGGTTAGGGTTCAATGCCACCCACTTTTATACTATGATAAATTACCAATTGTCCTAAAACTGAAAGTTTAAAGAATTAAGAAAATTTGAATCTTATCATTTAATTATTATTCTCACACTATAGTAAGATGAGTACTTAAATCCCAAAATTTAAATATACAAGCCTCAACAGGTAAACTGCTGGATAAAGTTGGTATTAGGTTTAACTCTTTTCAAAGAATATGCTTATTACCATATGATCTTAATTAGAAACATAAACCCTGTGCCGAAAAATGATCCAATAACCAATTCTAATCATATATGATTTATGATTATAGATTAGTAATTGACTTATTCTCAGAAGGTCACCATCTTATTTGATACTTTTTTTCACTGGATACATAATGGTTGAACCCATGAAATCCATTGTTTTTTAATCAAGTCAAAACATCAATGGCTGAAATTTTAGTGCAGGCTCACTTCTTTATTCACTCCAAGAGACTTTACTATTTGTGAGACTACAAGAGACTTTACTTGAGATAAATGGAACCAATATACCCTGTTAGTTTGAAACTTAGTTCAGTAATTTGTTGGATATTAATTTTCAACCATCTCACCTATCTTATTTTTGTTTAAGAAGTCTCTTAAAGTTTTAACCAATTTGGCAATTCAACTGTCATCTCACCCATCTTACATGTGAAGCCTCCCATATTAATTTTTAACCAACTTAAGCATTTCAATTCATGACATCTCAACTTTCATATAAAAGCTATAAAAATAGTTTTAAAAAATGGAAAGTAATTTAAACATCAAGGAATATGCAAAATTTGAAAAAGAGAAATTTACCTCTCCTATTCCTGAGGAAGCTCCAGTGATAATGACCACTTTATCTTCCATATTTTCACTGTATATGGAGTTGTAGACCCACTCACAAGCATTGATAAAGCACAAAGTTGGCCATGCAAAGGCTAGCATCACCGAACTTGCCGGAGGCAACACCCAATTCAATATAGTGTTAAAGATAGCCATCACCGAAAAGCTTCAATTCACTTAAGAATTGCTATAGAGGAAGAGATTATTGCTTAGTTTGGTAGGTGAATTGAGAGAGATAAAGAAGCAAGATAAGGAAGGAGAGCTTGAGGTTTGACATATAGTGCTAGCTGCTCGATACCATGATTACGTGCATAAAGGATGTGAGCACACGTGGTGGTTGCAAGCTCATTTTGTGACGAATGGAAGAGGTGTTTGAATTTTCCTGCATGAATTCTGATAAAACCTGTTGGTACTTTGTCGAATGTAACACCTAATAATTGAACACCTGTCCACTTGAGCGACTCTTTATTACTTGCTACACAAAACCTTAGAATATTCATGTACAAGTAGTGGTGTTATTTATTCATGTGTAATTATCAAAAGTAAATAATTAAAAAGTAAATAATTAAAAGTAAAATGAAAAAAATACAGAAAAAAATCTTAAAATTTTAAAAGTGAGGAATTTTTTATATTTTATAAAAGAGATGATTATTTTAAAATCAACATTTTCTACAAGTTGAATTGGTAGGGTATAATGGGGGTGGAAAATAAAAGTGATGTTAGTGTAAGTCCATGTGAAAGAAATTATCAACCACTCACAACTTGGTATCTTAACAAGTTGTAAAAAAATTTGTGGAATAATTTGTGTCCATAGCATTGTTTAATAGTCAACCATGTGAAAATAACATTAATAAATTACATGAGTAAAGACACAAATTTTTTTACAATTCATTGAGGTGATAAATTATGTTTAGTACTGTAAGGATTGAATTTGGATTGAACCCAATATAGGATTGAGTTTTAACCCAACGAGCCCAAACAATGAATTTGTAGAGCTTAGGTGAAAAAACTAATTCTATTAAGTAAGAAAGACAATAACAGTTATTTATTTAAGAGAATCAAACACAAGTAAAGTAAAAAAAAAAAAAAAAAACTCTCCTCGGCACAATCTAAGGAGCTATTTTATAATGTCAAGTTTTGATCAAAGTTACAAGAGTTCAAAAGTTATTACAAAAATTTATTGGTTTTTCGATCTCTCTCGTTTAGGCCACCTTTCCATGCTATATACTATAATTTTGGTATCATTTCTACCATACTGTGTAGGTTAGATTCTAGGAATTCCTTCTTGTCCCATCCAACACTTCCTAGAACCTTCAGCCAGCAGCTGGAAGGCTGCTGCACTATTGTTCAGGTATCACCTCCACATTAATGCGGCCAAAGAGTTAGCTGGGATGCATTTAATGTGGAGGTAGCAACTTTTGTAGATATTTGTTGCATCCTTCTACTCCTCCCGTATCTCATGTCTGACTTCTAACCATGATGCAACCTTGATGGATGTTCATGATGATAGGACATTCCTATTAACCTCGGATCTCTATTTCCAAGATGACCTTTCTTCTCGGACATATTTTGGACTATCGTATACAATCCTTATTTCTTCTTCTTCTACCATTCCCATAATAATCTTATTTGACCATCCTCGAACTAGCATATATCCTCGGATTGGGCCATAGGCCCAATTCGTACAGTTTTAATAGTACCCTCTGGCAAACTATCCCCCACAAGTACATCACTAACATATGCATCTACAACTTGTCAACTGATCAATTGCTGGAAATAAAGTTGTGGAATTTATTGTCTTATACTTAGTAGTAAGTAGTCATATGGTATAAATCAATTAGAATACGATTAGGTGTAATATATCTTTGGTTGTTACTGTATGTGTTACTTTTTTTATTTGATGGCCAAAATAAAGAAGTAATAAAACTGTATGTGTTACTTTTTAGTTGCTATTTTCACATAACTTGAGTTTAATTGTGTCATAATCCCACCTTAATTGTGCAGATATTTCCTTGATTGGGTCCCAAACTATCACAGTTTTATTATATACTAGAGTACATAGTAGTGAAGATACAATAACACGGCAAGATACGTGAATGGTAGGAATATGTATATTAATTATAGGGTTAGGTTCAAGTTACATCTGGTGTAACTCTAAGTAATGTTACACCGCTCAATATTTTTTAATTAGATGTAAATATTGACAAATCCACTGTTAGATTATATTATCTTCGTATATTCTTCATGCTTGCAAAATTTTGAGGTGATCAAAGATTAATATCTATGTCATCAATCAATTGTTAAAATTCAAATTTTTGTAGTTTAAAATAATGTATAAAAGATGAGTTTATAGATCAAATAGTAAATAACATCCAATTGATATAAAAATTGGCATGCACGTTAAGACATATAGAACATGTAATTCAACGGTTGGATTTTCAAAATATTAATTCAATAACAAGTTTTTAGGTGGTGTAACATTACTTAGAGTTACATCAAGTGTAACATGAACTCAACCCTTAATTTTATATATATATATTTCAAAACTTACAAATTTTTGATTTTTTTTTTAAATTTATTTGTTTTTAAATAATTGTTAAAATTTCTTTTATAAGTAAGAGATTAGGTAGGGAAAAAAAAACCATTAACCCTTATACAAACCGACCTCAAATTAAAAAAAAAAAAAAAAAAGAGAGAGAGAGAGAAAGAGAGAGAGATAAAATTGAAAGAGACAAACCATTAACCCTTATACAAACCGACCTTAGATTAAAAAAAGAAGAAGAAGAAGAGAGAGAGAGAGACATTGAGACAGAGACTAGAGTGGAGAGAGTTTAGAGTAGAGAGTAGAGACCCACACTGTTGCCATAGACGTTAGATCCCCTCACGCTGACGCCATAGTCCTCCCATTGACCTAAGCACCGTCACAGCCCTCAACGTTTAAAATGTAGAAAAATTTGCTACATTAACCGTTTGTAAAAATGTTGTATAAAAATTTGTGACTATAACAATACTCTTAAAAGAATCAATGATATTGTTAAGGGGAAAAATGTAATTTTATAAAACAAAATTGCTAAAATTAGTACCCATATATATACTTTTTTTTATACCTATACTTAGTATCACACACACTATATATACATATCATTTTTTTCTCTAAAGAACCATCAATATTACCTCCATGTAGGCAACGTTGAGTTGCCCTAGTTCTAAGTGCAAGGTCTCCATGAGCTCCTTTTCTTGCCCCACATTTTTGTGTGTAAAAAATGACAATGAACTTAGTCTAACACACACATATAGATTTTTATTCCTTAAACTATTAGCATTACCTTTGGTTCCAATTTCAACAATTATTTATGTTGCTGCTCTTGTAATTGGGAAGTCTCCAACAGTTTTTCTTCTTATGAACACATATAAGTATATATCGATTGTTTTTTAAAATTTATAAATTGTCACATTTACAAACACATAAATGTCGTATATATAGTGTGTGTGATACTAAGTATAGGCTTACAAGTATAGGTTAACAGGATTCTAAAAAAAAAAGTATATATTGATTGTTTTTTTTAAATTTATAAATTGTCACCTTTACAAACACATAAATGCTGTATATATAGTGTGTGTGATCCTAAGTATAGGCTTACAAGTATAGCTTAGCAGGATTCTCAAAAAAAGAAAAAGGAAAAAAAGAAGTATAGGTTAACAAATACATGTTGGTACTTATTGTCATCTATTAGGATATGTGCCATTTAAATCCTATTGTATGATGCTATATATGACATTATGTTGTGATTAATAAAGTTGTTTTATTATTATCTAAAATAATGGTAACATGAATATTTGGACAATATCATATAATCTATGAGATGCATAGTATATAATTTATGTGATTTAGTAACAGAAGATATAAATCATAAGTTATTTGTAAACTCAAAATTTTAGGTCATAGTCGGTGATGAAATTGGGCATTTCATCTGCAAAGACTATAACATATCAACTAAGATGATTTGTCTTGATTATGGAAGTGAAGACTTCTAGTTGATATGTTGATATATTTTAAGTATTAAGACATATTGAACTGGCTTTGAGATTTATTATTCTACTAATGACTGTCAAATGAATAATAAATCTCACGACTTCTATTTACATCAACTCTTAATCCCGAGAGAATAATGAACCTGATCATAAAGTGTAGGTTGTTTTGATATATTAGGAGTGAGATCTAAAGTCACGATCAAGGACCCGAGATGCATATCAACTGCCTCCACCCTGGTTGTTCCAGGACATAATCCATTAATCTTGGTGGTGGATAACCATATAGGGCTTCAAAAGGAGTTGTTTCAGTGGAGTTGTGAAAATTGGTATTGAACTAATATTCAACTAAAGGCAACCAATCAACCCAAGCAATAGGTTTATCAGCTGCAAATGCCCTCAGATATTACTCCAAGCTCCTGTTCACCACTTCAGTTTGCCCATCTATTTGCGGATGATAGGCTGAAGACATGGCCAATTCTATTCCTTGTAGTTGCATCAATTCCTTCCAGAATTGTGAAGTGAAAGTAGGATCCCTGTTATACAAGAAGGTTTACCTGTCTATCCACCAATTACATTTCCTAGAAGTGCAACAATAAAATATAGTCACACACCCTGCACAGTATAATGTTTAAAAATCTAATATCTATGTAATCATGTGTATCTATTAATGGTGTGCAGGAAGAACTAATGCAAGTCGTTGAAAGTTGAAACTATCTATACCTTGGCCAGAGTGAAACATTTGTAATGAAAAGGAGGCCCATTTATGGAGGTAAAGGCATCGTCAAAAGGTCAATTGGAGCAAAAATCAACTCTTAATTACAACTCTAAAGAAAAGGAAAACATAATTTACCACTTTTTGTTTGATTTTTTTTAAAATATTATATCCTAAAACACATGCAGTTAACAACAACCAATGCCAGTAGGTATCTTCTAAGCACTACAACTCCTTTAAAAAATCAAAGAATTCTCAAATACTATTGCAATACCAAACCAAAAAGGTTCAAAACATGGCTAAAAGCAAACTAGTTTTAGAAATGTTGGTGGAATTGTTAGAAAAGGCTAATTCCAAATAAACAGGATGAATAACTATTGAAATATAAATATGGGGAAGATGTTTATTCTAGTTGCATGAGCTTCTATCAGCTTCTATTCCTAAGATAAACTATATTAACCCTGAACAATTTCAAATCAAGCTCAAGACAGTTTGAACATGATGCTCAATCATATGGCACACACAATATAGGTTTAACCACAACTTTACTGCATAATGTAACTCGATCATGATTATATTGCTTCAATGGCTCATTCTTGTATTCTACAGTTTAGAAACCAAAGACACAGTTGAGAAAAAATAAGGATAATTATAACAACAGCATCAATAAAAATGTTTCAAATTTGGTTAAACTTAATCATGGAAGCACGTAGTTAGAACATACCACACCCTTCAGTACAACTTCTATTTCAAAGTCACTGCTCTTATAAACAACTCCAAGGCTGTCAATCAAATTGCTCCTCTTTGTGACTTGTGAGGATAATATACCGCCACTTTAGTCTCACCAGGAATAGGAGCAACTTCGCAAACCTTCGAAGAAGAATACACAAGTATGTCAGTAAACCAAGCCATTAGCACAACCTTGTCACATAAAAGCAATAGGTCACAAATGTCATTAAAATCAAAGTCCTTTTTTTCCTCGTATTACCCATATCAAACCTAAGCTTCCAATACTTCTTTGAAAAACTATTTGTTGCAATCAGAACAAATCAAGCAGATTCCACTAAAAGAGATGCAGAGAGAGTGATGAATGAGGGAAACGCAAGTTTAGCCGGTACTTTACTTCCATGATATCAAGTTTAATGCGGTACTTTACTTCTGAGATATCAAGTGTCCTTTAAAAAATGGTTCGGGCCGAAATCTCCTCTTTCTTTTTTATATTAATCATATGGGCTATGGAACCCAATTTTATGGGCCTCACAATATCTGATAAATCCAATAAGTATTGAACCAACCTAATTACAAACAAATGAAACAAGCTAGTTTAGAAACTTATCATTTAGATTCATGATTCATCAATAGTTTAATTAGCTAATTTTTAATCTGTAAAAAAAATATTAAAAAATTATTATTATTTTCTTAATAAGATCTTACTCCAGAATATTTTATTCATTAAACTTAAAATCAACCTTTATTTCTCACTTTCAAATGGGTTAATTTGTTATAAAATAATTGATAGATTTTGTTACAAGAAATAATTAATCTGTTACTATGTGGAATGGTTGTAAATTTATAATAAATATTTCTCCTCTTTTTTTTAGTTGACAACAATAGTTATCCCTTGTTAGGTATAACAACTTTTGGAATTTATATATTTCAAAAAAATGAAAACTTCCATTTTACTCATGATTCCAGGGGTTAAAGGTTCATTTCGCAATTGTGTTATGCTTCTCTATTGGGCATTTAACTATTTAAGCGATATTTCTACAAAATTTCACTCCAAACCATAAAAATTAAAATTTTAAAATTTTAAAAAGATAATAACAAAGTAGCTATGTTTGGGAGTACAAGTCTAAGATTCACAAAACCAAACATCAATTACAAAATAGCTATGGATGGGAGAACCACATTTGCAACTTTAGTTCTGTAAGAGGAAGCAAGATTGTTACAGGGACACAACTTTGGCACTAATTAATTAGGAAAACAATTGCTTTAAAATGTGTTTTTTGTGAGGTTTTTTCGTGGTTTATTATTTTGTCATTTGAATAATGTGATTGTTAGGGTGTGTTTGAACTTGTTGGGATGTTTTAACAACATTTTTAATGGATATTATTTCTTTAATCGTTTAAACAATTTATTTATTGTGATTTATCTAATTTTTTGTTATCATTTTATAGGTGTCATTCATATATATTACAATGATTATATTGATAATAATGATGATGATCATTCTTATGATGTGGAAGATGATGATGAATTATATGATCTTATTGTTGTTGGCAGTGACATATTATATGAAATATATTGATAAAGAACCTTGTAGAGATTCTTATCAATAAACTTGTAGAGATTCTGAATAAACTGGCTATAGGTGGTTGATGGATTGTTTGTCTAATAATGAAGCAAAATGTCACCAAATGTTTAGAATGAAGCCCCATGTTTTCCTTCAATTGTGTAATATTTTATAACATACATATGGACTTTGGCACACAAGGCATGTTAGGCTTGAAGAGTTAGTAGGTATGTGCTTGATGATACTTGGACAAGGAGCATGTAACAGGTTAGTTCAAGAAAGATTCCAACATTTTGGTAAGACTATACATAGACATTTTTATAGAGTTTTGAAACGCCTTAACATAATGTTAATGGATATCTTCAAGCCTTCTAACCCTACATGTAGTGTAGTTCCAAGACATGTACAAAAAAATCCATTGTACATGCCACATTTTCAGGTATGCATTTCAATCATTATAATTTGCTTCTAATCATTGCTAGGATTATTTCCTAAGTTACTAAAATTTGTATTTTATTTTAGGATTGTATTGGTGCCATTGATGGTACACAGATCCAAGTTGTTGTTGCAGAAGACAAGAAAACTCCATATTATAATAAAAAGGGTGAGCCAACTTTTAATGTGATGGTGGCATGTGATTTTAATTTACTTTTCACATTTGTTATGGTTGGATGGGAAGGTGTAGCACATGATACATGTATTTTCTTAGATGTTATTCGTCAACAATCTATCAATTTTCCAAAACCACCACCAAGTATATAATTTTTTTTTATATTAAATATATATATGAAGGATATTATTTATGCACATCTTATGTGTTTTTTTTTTTCTTTTACTAGGAAAATATTATTTAGTTAATGTTGAATACCCCTCAAGGAAATGATATTTGACACCTTATAGGGGACAGAGGTACCATCCTCTAGATTTTTGACAAGCTAGTCATGGAAATCACCTAGAAGAAAGGTTTAACTATGTTCACTCATTACTTAGAAGTGCAATTGAGAGAACTTTTGGAGCGTGGAAGAATAGATGGAAAATTTTGAAACAAATGACATCTTACGACATTAAGGACCAAAGAAACATTATAGTTGCTACTTGTGTTTTGCATAATTTTATTAGAAAACATGATAAGGAGGATGAGGAATTTGAATGGGATGAGCATAACTTGGACAATTCAGGAAGTAATATTAGTGAAGAATGTAGTAGCAGTCAGGCAAACGTTGAGAATATACATGATGAGGAGATGAAATCTATTCATGACCAGATAGCTCGATCCATCTATGGGTTGTATACAATATTTTTGTTATTTCTATTTTGGACAAATTTTAATGTTTTGGTTAAGAGCTTTTTTATTTTATTATTATTGCTATAATTGATAGGTCAAAGTATTGATACTGTGGGTAATAAACATTTTAATATATTTATTTTCCTAATCATTTTAATGTCTTTCTCCTTATGATTTTTTTTCTTTGAGAAACTTCTCTCCATGAATTTCAACAACATCATGATCATCATTATTTTTTATTATTATTAATGCAATTGTTAATCCTTTAAAAAAAAACACACAATAGGAAAAAAAAATGACAAGATAATCTTAACAATATAGTTCAATCATTTTTTGTAATTTGTAAAGTTGTAATTTACAACTAGTTTATGTTGGCTTTAATTCCGTGCCAAATTTGATTGTAATTTTGTTCAATCTTATGTACCGTGTATTTCATGTGGGATTTATTTGTAAGGGTTGTGTATGTGAGAGAGAGTGTGTGAACACTCAAGACAATTGAAGATTAAAGCTGTTTTCGCGAATAGCTCACGAGTAGGCTTCTCGCAAAGTGAAGCATGTGTCCAGCACATGATTGGAATGCGAAGAGTCAGGACAGGATACCCACAATTCTCTACGCAATTCATTGTGGATTTTCCTCAACTCCTACCTCTCCATTTCCATACCCTTGAGAGATTGATAGCCCACACCTTTTCAGAGTATCAAGTGAGGTTTTGGTGCTACTGGGAAGTATTGGAAGAAGCCAAGCTTTGGCGGATGCAATCGGGCGTATTGCGGGATCCGGAGAGCTAGACAAGACACGGTTCCGAGAAGCCTCGTTGGAGTAGGAGCTTGAAGGACTTAGGTGCATTGGGTAGATTAGGCTTGGAGGGTCTCTTGCTATTCGTGTATCCCAACTAATTGTCTAGTGGATCAATTTACCGCTTGGAGGGCTGCGAAGAGGTTTTTCGCCGAATTCTTTGGTTTCCTCTTCGATAACACATCGGCGTATTATCTTGTGTTTGCATTCTTCTTCCCTACTCTTTTACCTTTCATTTTACTGCTGTGTTTTAATGATTATGGGTTAGAGTAGTTTATTTGTTTATCCACTCGCATTTACTCTATTCCGCACTTAGTTTAAATTAGAGTAAAATCAACTGAACTGTAACTTTAATTTAGGGGTCTAAATAGCTCTTGTGTTTTCACACATTTTCGACCTTTCATAATTTACAACCAAAAACGCAAATTTTAAAACAGCTTATCCAAACACTTACTTTGGTTCTTAAAAATAGAAAACCCACATTTTCACATTTTTACCAAATGCTTATATGTGGTTTTGCAAATGGTATTTTCAAAATGCACATTATAAAAACGCCATTTTTTTTAAACCCACTCTTTAAAACAGTATATACACTGTTTTGGATTGTATTTTACTTCCTAGATATCAAATGTGATTTAAAAAATGGTTCCAATCGTTATGGGCCAAATTCTCCTCTATCTTTTTTGTATTAATTATATAGGCTATGGAACCCAACTTTATGGGCCTCACAATAAATCTAATATGGATTGAACCAACCTAATTACAAACAAATTAAACAAGCTAGTTTAGGAATTGAGCATTTAGATTCATGATTCATCAATAGTTTAATTAGCTAATTTTTAATCTGTAAAAAAAATTTATTTTCTGAATAAGATCTTACTCAAGAATATTTTATTCATTAAACTTAAAATCAACCTTTATTTCCCTCTTTCAAATGGGTTAATTTGTTATAAAATAATTGACAAATTTTGTTACAAGAAATAATTAATCTATTACTAAGTAAAATGGTTGTAAATTTATAATAAATATTCCTCTTTTTTTTTTAGTTAAAAACAATAGCTATCCCTTGTTAGGTATAACAACTTTTGGAATTTATATATTTCAAAAAAAATGAAAACTTCTATTTTACTCATGATACCAAGGGCTAAGTGTTCATTTCACAGTTGTGTTATGCTTCTCTGTTGGGCATTTAACTATACAAGCGGTATTTCTACAAAATTTCACCCCAAATCATAAAAAAATGCAAGACTTAGGTATAGTACTTAGGTGTTATTCCTTAGGTTCCCCTTTGAAGATTCTGCCATGTGAATTTTTACTCATAGAATGAATGTGTATTTTTTAGTTAAATAGCCACATGGCTAGATCTTAAAAGG
The DNA here is from genome assembly GCA_028535165.1 of Quercus tomentella. Lineage (NCBI taxonomy): Eukaryota > Viridiplantae > Streptophyta > Magnoliopsida > Fagales > Fagaceae > Quercus > Quercus tomentella. The sequence goes on from JAPQVY010000144.1 coordinate 2,395,794, forward strand.
GGAACTTAAAGAACAACACCTAAAGTAGTGTACCTAAGTTTTGTCCTTAACAAAATAGTTGTGGTTGGGAGTACATGTCTAAGATTCACAAAACCAACTATCAATTACCAAAAAAAAAAAAAAAGACCAAGGCTAGGAGTTCACACTTGAGCTCACAAAACCAGTCATTGAAAAAATTAAAAAATATAGGCTAAGAGCACTAAATTCAGCTCACAACATCAGCAATATGTGGAAAAAAAAATTGTGTTGGCTGAGAGCACAAATTAATTAGCTCAATGAATAAGCATATTATGCAATGTTAATTAAACTATAATGGAGTTGTTTCAATCCCAATAACTTGATAAAAGAGACATATAAGATTACACAAACTTAACAGGATAACAATATTACAGCCCAAAAAACCCTCACCTTCCCTTGTTTAAACCAAATATAAAGAAAGCAAACCCAATTTGAGAGAGAGAGAGAGAGAGAGAGAGAGAGAGAGGAATTTGTTTTGATATTACTCAGTAATTGATTCTCCAGTAATGTTGCTTCTCAAAAAAAAAAAAAAAAAAATTCTCCAGTAATGTTTGAATAAATAGAAGTGATATGATGTTGGTTTTGTTTACACTATATCAAGTACAGTTTAAAAATACATGCGCAATTTTGGGGTTGGCCGAAAACAAAACATGTTTCAAAAGGGAAAAAAAATAGGGACAATTGTTATCTTAAAAGCAAGTATTTCTCCCTAACTTTTCCACACACGCACAAAAAAAAAGAAAAGGAATTTCGCTCTCTACTTCTGCCAAAACTACTCCGTCTGAGCTCAAGACATAATTTGAGATTTGAAAAGCGCAGCTAGCAAGGGAAAGAAACCTCTTACATGAATAGCAAACAAAACCATGGAGAAAATACATGCACAATTCAGAATAATGTATTTCATATGCAGAACTAGTGATTATGAACCTTCCGGAGTAGTTACCATTGATGCCAGGTCCAATTCTTCATCAGAGTCCATCACATTTGCATAGTCAAAAATAAGGATTTGCCTGCATCCATTAAGAAACACTGTCACCACAAAAAAGAAAAAGAAAAAGAAAGTAGCAGTTCTGATATGGTCATAACTCAAAACTTGCGTACGTAAAACAAAGTAACAAATATGAAATACACAAGCAAAAGCACCCCTGCTTATGATGGAGCTTGCTGCTATGATTATCCTCAGACTTTCAAAAAAATTATGTAAAACCAGAAAATAATCATCATTTTTCCCAAATAAAAATGAATCTAGTGTGAGAGTGAGAGAGACGAGAGACTGATGAGAGTGACGAATAAGCGAAACGAGGCAGTGATAGTTTTAGACGGAGACTTTTATATAATTATATCCCTGAAATCAAGTACTGTAAAAAAAAATAGTTCCCAGCATTATGGGCCGAATTCTCCTCTTTCTTTTTTTGTAATAATCATATGGGCTATGTGACCCAACCTTATGCGCCTGACAATAAATCTAATATGGGTTAAAACAGGCCAATTTGGGAATTTAGATTCATGATTCATCAATATTCAATAGTTTAATCTCTTAAAAAAAATTTAATTTTGAAATTTATTTTCTGAATAAGATATTTCCTTAAGAATATTTTTTTCATTAAATTCAAATTCAAAATCAAAATTTATTCCTCGCTTTCAAATTGGTTAATTTGTTATAAAATAATTTGCAAAATTTGTTAAATAAATAATTAATCTATTTCTATCTAAAATGATTGTAATAACTTTTTTTTTTTTTGGTTGAAAACAATAACCATCCCTTATTTGGTGTAGCAACTTTTGAAATTTATATATTTTGAAAACAAAAAAAATAATCCATTTTACTCATATTTTCCAGCTTTTCCATAAGTAACAACTAATTTACAACCAAAACCATGACTACAAAACTCTGACTAAATTGTTTTTTTCCCACTTATAATTGATGGAAAGATATTTCTTTCACAATTTTTTTTCCTTTTCTTAGAATCTTCTCTACCAAAGGGTAAAGTGAATCAAATTATTTGTCTTATATGGTATACCTAGGACATGATATCCACTGTGATGAAAATGGTTTATTTCAACCGTATTAATCTTATCATTTTATTTATACTCATGAGGGAATGATAGACATTAAAATACTTTAAAACACATTATTAAGATCATAATACTTACCTATAATGGTCATACCCTAAAAAAAGCATAGTAATATTATAAAATTTTCCTCTATCCAATAATATGATAAGCCATTAATTTAATAACATGTTTATATTGTAAGGATGGTAAGGCGATGCAAACAATCTAGATCAGATATATATATATATATATATATATCATTTTCTTCCCTCAAGGGAACGTATTTTGCCATCTTTAATGAAATGACTCTAAGAGCATTAATATCACTTGTGTTAAAAAAATACTGTATTATTTTGACACATAAAAAAGTTACTTTATCTATTTTAACACATCATTTAACAATACATCTTACATCATATCTTCTATTCTTTCATCACTTTATTTAATTTTTTTTTTTTTTTGATAAACTACATATTTGGTTCCTATTCTATATACCATATTTCTATTTGGTCCATAACATTTTAGTGTCGTGTTAATTTAATTCATGTCGTTATCTTTTGAATGAAAATTGATGACATAGTAAATAGTCAAAAATAAAATTTTAGTGTATTTTCAAATCAATGAAAGCTAATTTTTTATTTTAGTCATTAGACGTATCATCAATTTTCATCCAAAAAATAACGATAGAAACTAAATTGACATAGTACTAAAAGGTTAGGAAGCAAATTGGCACAATTGAAAAGTTATAGACCAAATTAAAATATGGTGTATAAAATAGAGACCAAATACATAGTATAACCTTATTTTTTAATTATTTCTTTATTAATAGGGTAGAAAGAAAGTAATAAAATAATACCCGAATTTTTAACACATTAGCCGTATTAACAAAGGAGAAGTAACTATAATACTAAAAAAAAAAAAAAAAAAACAAAAACAAAAACAGAAAAAAAAAGTGTTTTAATTTGGAGATGATATTTTTAGGTGATGGATTTCCGGATTGAGCAGAAGAGGGCCTGCCATCACTAGAAATATGAGGTGATTTGCCTCAAAAGCCACGTGACAAAAAATATAAACCTAACAATTGGACATAATCATTAAAGATGAGTGGAAAAAAAGAAGATCTTCTTTGTATAAAATTAAAAACAAATTAAAGGAAAAGATTTTGTGAGGTGGAGCCAAGTAGTCCTAAGTTGACATGGATTCACGTGGATTCTCTAGTACATACTGCAGTGCACGTCTGCATTGTTTTCTTTTCTTTTTTTGCAAACAGTCACAATCTCTCTCTCTCTCTCTTACAAGTTACAATCTCTATGTGTCTCTGCCAGAAAACATTCCCATTTCTGTTTCATACATGATACATGTATCTATCTATCTAGATACATGTTCATTTTCCTTAAGATTCTCTCTCTCTTTCTCTCTCTCTCAAGAGAGATAGAGAGAGTTAAGCTAGGTCAGCTCAAACAAGCACCACTCTGTCATGTCCCAAAAACCTTTGGTTTTTCGCTTTTCTAGGACTAACCCACTTCCGCAAATCTCTCTCTCTCTCTCTCTCTCTCTCTGTCTCTCTCACACATGACCCACATTCCAACTCAGGGCAATCTCCAAGACCCTTAATTTTTTTTCAATTCTTTTTTCACTTTTATACAATTTTTTTTTGAGATTTTCCATTAATGTCCTCTACATTTCTTCAGTCTCTAATCTTTGCATATACTAAAGGAAAAATACATTAATTTGAACTCTTTTGATTGTTTCTTTAATTGAAAACAAAAGCAGAAAAATCCTGCAACCCAGAAACTCCTGCATCAAGAACATATTTGTTTTTTGTTCTTCTTTTTTTTTTTTTTTTTTTTTTTCACATTTTAATTTCTTTTATGTTCAAAGCAGGATTTTCTGGTCTGGGTTTTTCAAGATCAATTTTGAACCTTTGAAATTGTATTGTTGTTTGTTGATTTTTATTGTACAATTTAAGTTTTGAAATTTTACAGTATATAACATTCTTTGTCACTTTTTTTTTTTCTTTTGTTCTACAATTCTTGGATTCATTGATTTCCTTCCCACCCTCATTGTGATTAAAGATTGAAACCTTACAATTGGGTTCTCTAAAGTTTTGGAGCATTGATCTGCTGGAAGAAAATTCAGAGGCTGCAACTTCTTTTATTCTGAAGGGTCTGGGAACCTAAGGTCAACCATATTGCATTGCAATTATAAATAGGGGTAGGCTTTCTTTGTTCAAAAAGAATCAGAAACTTGATTCTTTTACTGGTTTCAAATTGAATTTGAGAGCACCCAGATTGAGAATTTGAGGAAATATGATTTGCTGAAACTGGAAGCTTTGGCTTTTGAGGAAAAAAAATGCAGGTCTACCCATTTGATTATTGGTTATAACATTGCAAAAAGGATTGTTGTTGTTGTTGTTGTTGTTGTTGTTGCTGTATATGTTTAGAACATTCTGAGGTGAGAATATGGGGTGCATTTGCTCCAAAGGAGCCTCAGACGCTGAAAAGATTGCTGATTGGGAGAGAGCGCAGGAGCTTAGTAAGTCAGTTCAAGTGGTAGCTCCAGCTCCCTCTAAGAGACAGGAGGTGGTAGTAGAGGTAATAGGTGGTGGAGGAGTTGATGGTTCATTGCGTCCAAAATCTAAGGCATCCTCAATAGTGAATTCGGGGTCTATCACGTCAGCAAAGGACACTGAAGAGAAGAAAAAAAGGATTGTGGAAAGACCAACCAATGGCCATCACCAAAGATGGGCAACAATGGATTTAGGATCAAGTGGAAGACATTCTGAGGTGTCTAAGATAATTAGCACGCCCCAAGGTGGTAAAGGGGAGCAAAGTGCGGCTGGGTGGCCATCTTGGTTAACTGCAGTTGCAGGAGAAGCCGTCAAAGGTTGGGTGCCTCGACGCGCAGAATCGTTTGAGAAATTAGACAAAGTTAGTTTTCTAATTGATCACTTCTTTCTATGTCTCTTATTGAGTTCAATGTATGCCTTGTTTTATTATGTTGATATAGTTTTGATTGTATCTCTTTTTGAGATAGGCCTCTACTATTGAAACACTGACCTTGTTTGTTGATGTCAGTGGCCGTTTTGAAAGAATAGTTTTGTCATCATGTTTGAGACTTGTATGCGATCTTGTGATACTGATAAGTATATGGATTTTAGCATGAGAATCATATGAACCATAAACTAGGAACCAACAAAAATCCTACGTATAAATGATATTTCTATATCATTTTCTTTAAACTGCATGAGATTTTTTTTTTTTTCAGGAATAAATATTTCTTAAAATGAGATACTGATGAAAGGAAACAAAATTGGTGGAGTGGGACAAGCTTATATATCTTAACTTGATAGAAATATGACGTTCATCCCATTTTAATAACTAAAATAACATATCAAAATTTATTAATACAAAACAGGATGTGAAAGTATTGCAACTCCTTAAGATTTATAGTTAGAATATATTGACTTTAATTGTTATTTCCTTGAAAATGCTAAGTTCAATATACATATGTTGCTTACACGTTGCTTAAGTGAAAATTGAGTAGTTTGGGAGAGAAAAAAAAAATGAGGGGTTAGCAATTGTAGTTTCAATCAAAGTAAGATATCTCAATATAGTGATAAATATTCAAAAACTTTGAAGTTTTTTTCTTCCTTTTTTAAGTTCTAAGTGAAATTTGAGCATGGCAGTGTTATCAGGTACTAAAATTATTCTCTTTACTTGATAGAGGTATCGTTTTTCTTTTTGTGGTATAGGATTTTGATTTGTAGTTATAGGCTCGTTCAATATCTTATATATTGATGTCCAGATGGGATGCTATTAATGCAGATTGGACAAGGAACTTACAGCAGTGTATATAAGGCTCGTGACCTTGACACTGGCAAGATCGTTGCATTGAAGAAAGTTCGATTTCTAAATATGGATCCAGAAAGTGTACGATTTATGGCTAGGGAAATCCATATTCTGCGTAAACTTGACCATCCAAATGTTATGAAGCTTGAGGGAATAGTTACATCAAGGATGTCAAGCAGCTTGTACCTTGTCTTTGAGTACATGGACCATGACCTTGCTGGGCTTGCAGCAACACGTAGCATCAAGTTTACCGAACCACAGGTACCTTCTCTTCTATCACTTACTCTTAAAAATTTGAAGGTATCCATTTTGATTTTGAGCATGGTTTCTTAATGCAAAGGGTGTTCAGGCCCAAAAAGAAAAAGTACATGGTGGACCTACCAGATTTATATTTGGACTAATATACTAAGCAGTTAATGGTAGACATTTCATGGTTCATTAAGAGCTTTCCTAATCTCTTTTTCAACAATTAAAAATATTTTGATGAATTTAATTTATTTTATTTTAAAAAGAGAGATACACCTAGCCAGTTGAAATAGACAAAAAGAAGAATATTCAAAGCTATATGGAGGTTTTGATTAAATTTATTTTGCCTTGGGCATTTTTTCACCATGATCAAGATACTAAGTTTCTGCCTTGTCTTTTTTTCTTGTTCATTATTTCTTCTTTTTATAATTCATGGAAATAAATCATTTCTGGCAATTTGGCAGCCAAAAGAAATGAGGGGATTCACTTTTTCAACAAGTACCAGAAGTTTGAATTTTATATGCACTTGGCATCTCTTCTGCCCACATTCTTCATGTTCTGTAATTTTCATATGGGGAAAAGATTGACATGAAATTTTCCTTTTTTGCTTGTTTCCATTTAACAGATTTCTTTGCTCGAAATGATGCTAGTCTAAAATTGATATTTATACGATGTGCTTGCAGATTAAATGTTACATGCAACAGTTGTTTTGTGGCCTTGAGCATTGCCATAGTCGTGGTATTCTTCACCGAGACATCAAGGGTTCAAATCTTCTGATTGACAATAATGGAGTTCTTAAGATTGGAGACTTTGGTTTGGCCACCTTTTATGAGCCTGATCAAGAGCAGCCGTTGACAAGCCGTGTTGTAACTCTGTGGTATAGAGCACCTGAGCTCTTGCTTGGGGCTACAGAGTATGGGGCTGCTATTGATATGTGGAGCTCGGGTTGCATCCTAGCAGAACTGTTTGCTGGGAAGCCTATTATGCCTGGAAGAACAGAGGTAATCCCCTTATAGGATTAAATTGCTTGGATTGTATGCATACTTTTTAAGGTGTAAAGAACATCATCATCTATGCTAGTCAGCACTGAGAACTCAGAGATGATCCTGGTTTTGAATTTATTTTAATATAGTAGTAACATAAAAACATATCATTTACTCCTTCAAATATTTTTTAATGGTGGTCAATAACATCCCAACAATTACTAGGTGGAACAAATGCATAAGATTTTTAAGCTTTGTGGGTCACCCTCTGAGGAGTACTGGCAAAAATCAAAATTGCCTCATGCAACTAGTTTCAAACCTCAACATCGATACAGGCGTTTTGTTGCTGACACATTCAAAGACTTTCCCTCTTCTGCTTTGGCTCTTGTTGATAAACTCCTTTCAATAGAGCCAGAGAAACGAGGATCAGCTGCATCTGCACTTAGAAGTGAGGTAACTTTGAGTTTCCCTTTGTATCCCTTGGACCTTACGCCTAACTTGAGGTAATTAACCTCATTTATGTGTGTTTCAATTATTGGATTTATAATTTGGACTTTTCCATTTCAGTTCTTCACAACAAAGCCCCTACCTTGTGACCCATCAAGTTTACCAAAATATCCTCCAAGCAAGGAGATTGATGCCAAGCTTCGAGATGAGGAAGAAAGAAGGTATGCTTTGTTGGACATTGTTTCAATAGTTGCAAAGCCAACTAAAATTTTAGTAAGAATACCATATTTCAAATCAATTGTTCCTCACATAATAAAATAAAAAAAAATAAAAAAAATCAATTGTTTCTCATATAAATCTTAGAAAAATTATATTAAAATTTCATTATGCTTAAAATAATTAATATAACAAAATAAACATATTCATTCTATTAGTTATCTTTCTAATTACATAAAATAAAGGGTAAAATACTATTTTGGTCTCTAAACTTTACTAAAAGTTTGTTTTTCGTCCCTAAACTTTAAAAAGTTCTTTTTTTCATCCCTAAACTTTGTAAATAGTTTTTTGAATAGTATAGAGACAAAATTAAGGATGAAAAAAGAAATTTTTCAATAGTTTAGGGATAAAAACAAACTTTTAGTAAAATTTAAGGACATAAATAAAATATTTTCAATAGTTTAAGGACGAAATATGAACTTTTTAATAGTTTAGAAACGAAAAATTAACTTCTTAAAGTTTAGAGATGAAAAACAAATTTTTTGTAAAGTTTAGGGACCAAAATAATATTTTACCTTAAAATAAATAACACAATGTCAGTTCCACATACATACATACATACATATATATATATATATATATCACATGTCACTAAAAGGAATCAGGAAATTGAAAGGGTTAAGATTAATTTTTAGTGAATTCACAAGTGTTTTTTTTTTTTTAGTTTTTGTGTCAATTTTTGTCAAAGCAACTAAACATTAGGAATAATGTCATATTGTAAATCTAATATTATTATTCCAACTAAAAATTATTTCTTAAATAAAGTTTATAAAAATAATCTTATAAATTCATTTAATATAAATAACTAATGCACAACTATAGATAATTAGTATATACATTTACTCTATTAGCTGATTTAATGAACTAATAATTTAATATAAATGCAAACTCTTTAAAGAAGAAGCCTAAATAAAAAGAACTTCAAGGAATGTGCCACTCGGCACAATCCCGTGTTGTCTAACATGAGATCTCTACTTTTATGTATATATTGATATTGATTGATTTGTGTGGAAGCCTCAAATGTAACATTTTGCAGAGCTTGAAATTAGAGTCCCTTTTTGTAGATTTTGTTGAAATTTCTAGGTGGTGATGCTTTGAAATTTTATTGGGATGTTGCAATAAATGCAGTCTTTTTTTTTATTTCAGGAGAAAAGCTGAAAATGTAAAAGGACGTGGTGCTGATTCTGTGAGAAGGGGTTTAAGAGACGCCAAGGCAGTGCCAACACCAGAATTCAACGCCCAGGGAGATGTTTCTTTGAAGGTATTTTAAGGCTTGAATGACAACTAATTATTATTATTAGTGTAATTTTCATTTCACTCATCTGGCTAACTTAAACATGACAGGGGCAGACTAATCCCAAAACCTCCAGTCACAAGTACGATCCCACGGAGGAAAGTGGGTCTGGTTTCCGGATGGAGCCACCTAGAGGAGCTAGGAAGAATGGCTACACTCATTCTAGTTCAGTGGCACACACTAGTTTAGTAGGATCATCATTGAACAGGCCGGGAGCCCCTGCAAGATACAATGGTGAGTCAAAGGCACAGAAGTCTCACATGCCTCCGGCAGCTGCAGACCTGTCCAATTCTCCGCATAAAGATGAAAGAGTAGCTAGAAAAGAACCTGGAATGGTAATAACTATACTTTTTCTGCTCATAATCCTTCCTTAACTATATACTTTTCTTTCACAAGTCAAAACTGTGGACCTGAAAACTAATACATGAACTGTTGGTCTATCATAACATAAGCTACTTGTGACAGCACTCAATTTATATAATAATATTTTGACGAATTTGTAAGTTTACTTTTTATTTAGCCAAGAATTTTCACAATGTTTTCCAATGCAAAATATACACTTTTTGTACATTTATTTCCTGATATTGAGTTATCACCAAGTATTTAAGATTACTGACTCTTCTCGTTTGATTACAGGGATATGTACCAAAGAAGAACAGAATCCACTACTCTGGACCATTGATGCCACCAGGAGGAAACATTGAAGATATGCTCAAAGAGCATGAGAGACAAATCCAACAAGCTGTTCGTAAAGCACGCCTTGACAAGACCAGAACCAATAAAAACTACGATGGTTACCATTAAAGAAATGTTTCATGATTCTCAAAATTTGAAACTTCTCTTCCTTGGTAGGAATGGATTTTCTATGAGCTGGCTGTTCTGACCAGTGAATCTATCGTGCATGCCAGCCGGAAGCTTCTTTCGTGATCACCACATACTGAATAGAGATAATATGCCACTAAGGTTTAAACCAAGAATAAGGTGATTATAGTTCTGCCCCCCCTTCCTCCCCTAAAGAAGAAAAGAAAAAGAAAAGAGAAGAAAACAAGGCATTCAGACGGTTGTATGTGCTGCGGGGTTGCTTTGAAATTGTCAAGTTAGAAGGATCTGTGATTATTTCTTTGGTTGCTTAGACATTATGTGCAGGTTTTTGCTTTGTATAGTAGAAAGGGTTTGTTCAATTGAAGCCAGTATATACATGCAATGTATAAATATTCATTTTCTTTTCATGTATTTTACTTGTACTTACGAGAAAGGATCAAAGGAATATACAGAATTTTAGTCAGTGTGCTAATCTGTTAACAGTTTTGGGCATTAGTTACCAGCTTTTGATGAGTAATAAATCTTAGATCTTAAATTTTATTTTTTGATCAACATTAATTACTAATTAGTAATTACTGGTTAAAAGAATGAGGGATAAAGAAGAGAGGGGGTGGTGGGGGAAACATTGAGAAAAGCACTTTTTGGGAGCCCCAATTTCTTAATAGATTCTGAAATGATTTGTTACATTTTCTGTAGTAGCCTATACAAATTTTGCAAACAATGTAAAGACATCTTACGGGGAAGCTGGGAAAAAGAAATACAGAATCTGACAATTACTCAGTTCTGGTCTTGCTGAGTCTTGGGAGAGGAGCTAGATACTTTCCTAGCCTAGTCATATGTTCCACAAAAATGTTGCCACAAGTATAAACCTGCACTGCTTCTGTTGATGGATCATCAAATGGCTGCAGAAATTAGTGAATGCTAATGCAGTTTGATCAGTGTACATAATCATTGTCATTTGGATTCAGGGATTTAATATTTTTAGCATCTCCTGCATCCTACTGACCTGTTCTCTCTGATGGTGTCAACTCTTTGCTAAAATAATGTTGATCATTTAGTCAGCATTAGAAACATTCTCACCTCCTTCATGAATAACTAAAGTGCATACGTACATGATCCAGCTAAGAGGTGCTCAAATTGTTCAAGTTTAGTGAAGGACAACTGTTTTCCTTATTTCAGTCTGATCCTTGGAAAGACAGCAATAAATCCTCTTGCAAATATTCTAACATTGTGCGCGCGTGTGTGTGTGTGTATTGCCAATAAAATAGGGAGAGAAGCTGGTGGAATTCAAACCTCAGTGCCCAGGAACCACAAGAGGTGCTGGATCCATTTGGGTATCCCTTGCACCTAACCTATTGAATCATGACTACTCTCTGTGGAAGTTTATTTCAAAACAAAGGAAATCACTATCATCATTAGACTCAAACTTCCCCACAAGTATTTCTGATGATGTCTAAAGCTTGTACCACTAGAGCAATTAGCCAATTACAGAAATAAACAGCATCACTGTTACAAAGCTATTTGTAATTGCTTAACTTCTTATCAATGAGGTAACCTAAAGAGTATCATTACATACAAAAACATATAAGGTTCTCTAATTATAAATAAAATAAAATAGAACCGGGGGAAAAAAGAAAACAAAAGGCTTAAGAAACAGAAAGAAGATCTACTGATTTGAAAAGCCAGAGAACTTTCTGTACAATTGGCTTTACTAATAATTTGATTACATGTCTCCCTTCAACTCTTCGATTGGTTTTTATTTAGTAAACAAGCATAGGCTCATCCAATAACTACATATCTTGCTTAGGCTTCCGGCTCAATTCTGAATAGTGACCACCCATTAGTTGCAATATCTCCTCCCACAAACCTTCTGATGAAGAATCTGATGAAGCCCCACAAATCAAATTTGAGCTGCAAGCAGCCACATACCAATAATCAGATTCAATCTCCTCTCTCAATTGGTCCAGTTGCCACCCAGCATAACCAACAAAGAATCTGAAATCCTGAGGCTTAAGAATACCCTTCTTTACCAACACTGCAGCTTCATCCAAACTGTTTCGAGCACCAAAGCACAGGCCAGGGATCACCTCTTCAAATCCAGGAAGCTTTGATTTTTCCCCAGTTTTTAACAAAAACATGCTTGCCTCAAGAGGTCCCCCAAAATGCAAGGAACAATCAGAAAAGGTGGTTGCTAGATCAAGATTAGTGGGTTTCATGTGTTTGATCTTTTTGTGAAGTGGACGGTTGATGACAATCCCAAACGGGCCTTCTTGTGGGTGTCTGGTTCCAGATCTAAGAAGGAGAACAACAGTTCTCTCGAAAGTTCGCACTCCATCAAGTTTTTCTGTGGCGACAAGGACACAGCCAGTCTCAGGTACTGGAATAGGATGGGCCCATTTAAGGCCAAGAGGTTTGGACTCGTGGGGCTTCACATCCTGGTAGTGAGTATCAGTCTCTACCTTTTCCGCCTGCAAAATAATCATTTTGAGTATGAATTTTAATTCTACAAAAGAATAAAAGTGATTTTTACAGTTTATGAAGCATGATTTTGAACCATCTTGTCTACTTTGTTAAATCACACGAGCATTCAACATTTACAAGTGGTTCGCATAACCAAAAAGGGGGGGCCTAAATTTCCAAAAACCTTATAGATGGAGGTTAATCTCATCTAATTTAACTCTCAAACCAATATCCACCACAATTGCAAACTGGTAGATTTGTGCCAGGCATCAAAACCTAATGAACCCCAGAGGAATCAGATTATAAGCAGGTGACTATTTGACCCAACAACCCAGCACTGTGCCAGCTCTTAAGGCATGTAAGGAAATTTTTCACAAACTATCCAAATTAATAGCCTTACCCTCCCGTGGAAGGCTAGATAATTAAAAACAACAAACCAGACAAGCCCATGACGGATGGGGTCAATCTAATACAAACATTAGCACTTCTAAAAAGCTCTTATCTCAGCGCCTTAATGTTGTACATCACATTGAGTGAAACACATGATACATTTGGGACTTTACAAATAGTACCATTCAATTTCGGGAAGATAACAGCTATGCTAAGAGAGAAATATATCACCTGCTCCCGAGCAAATAGGTTTGCTCTGAACTCTCTCCAGTCCAAGCTTGTACGCTCAGATTTATTGGAAGCAGTGTCATTGGATTTGTTTCCATCAGAAGAATTGTTCTTTTTCTTCCCATCTCCTTCTGGAATAGAAGGATCACCATTTCCTGTATTTCATTAACAACAAAATATTTCTTATTCGGTCACATTTAAGTATTCAATTTTAAGTTATAAAATGACAAAAATAGATCATATCCTACTCCATGCTCAATGAGAATTAGTACCATATGAACGTTAACATCTGCACTATTGGTGCGGACACCACATGATAGCACATCTGTGGAGATTATCTTTATCATTTCTGTTATCTTTATTTAGGTTTATCTTTAGTATTGGATTAGTATTTGAGATTGTTAGGATAATCGTATTAGTATTTGAGATGGTTTAGGATTTGTTTAGGGGAGTTTATCTTTATCATTGTAATTCTTGGAAGCTGTATATAAAGCTCCAGATGGTTCCTTTTGTATTTTATAGACTATTATTATTATTATTGAGATTATTTGCAGAGTTTGCATTGTATTTGTTTGGTGGTGATTCCAAACACCTTAGGTGGGAAGCCTAAGGTTCTACGGTAGGACTAATCTAGGTGGGAAGCCTAGGTTGTCCTACATCAACTATTTTGCAATAACATTCCGTTTTGCATTGAAGAAGAACACATTCTGATTTCCGTAGTTGATACACCTAGAGCCAATTTGTAAGAATGACCAGAAAAAAAAAATCCACACTTTCATGAATCATAATCCTCGATCAATATTCAAGGTCCCTCAATCATCTTTGCGCATGGAATTTGTGACTAATGAGAAAACATCATAAATCCTCCAGTGCTACCCTAAATTCTACCCACAAAACTGGATGTATTGTCTTTATAATGGTAGGACGCTATTTTTCCCAAAGAGTAGACAAAAACTTATGCAAGGTCTAGGCATACAATTCTAGTGGAGTTGTTACCTAGCATACATAGACAGCAACTACGCACCAACATGTCAGATTCTGACATGGTGACCAAAACATTTCTTCTATCCGAAGTGGTGGAACACATTATCTTTCAGGAAGCAAGTGTATATTTAATTAAGAAAAATATTAAAAATGAAATTAAAGACTCAAAAAATTTCATGAAAAAATCATTTGCACCTGCGTCAGTTGATCATTTAACATTTTCACAACAAAAATAAGTAGTGGTGGAATTTATAAGAAGCCAATGATTCTTTTTATGGGGGAAAGAGAAACATTTAAGGGAACAATGATATAAAGCCTTAAAGAAGTATCAGCCAAATATATCAATATAATCAGAGACAAGTATAATAGACCATTACTAACATGTGAAGAAATAGAAGAGAGAAGATAAATTTCCAATCAAAATAAGCTTATGCCAAAGATTACACCAAGGCCCTATCTGTTTGCTAATCATACAGTCATACAATATTTTAATTGTCTAAATTACTGTTAAATTTTAAGCTAAACTTGTAACAGGACTACAAAAAACATCACAAAACTGGGAGAAAAAACAAGGGAATAGTAGTAAAAGATGACGGCGAGCTTGAATAAACTATTCATGAGAAGGGGATATGGTCAGAATCCCACCCCTGTATATATAGTAGTAGAAAGCATGCAGAGAAGTGTGTCTAAATAGTGTGATTGCATTATACCTATTAAAAGAAATTGAAAGAAGAAAAAAAAGAATCTGTAAAGCAGAACATGCTTTATGATTAATAATATTAACCAAAGTCAATGGGAAAAGAAAGATCGATAAGTGCAACTCGGGTAAAAAGATTTTAAGAAGAGGATTATAAAATATGAACGCATTGATAAGAAGAGAAGTAGCATCAGCTTAAAAGCAAAGCTCTGAGAAAGATGGCTTAGATTGTTTAGTCATATGCTAGAATCACAACTATTACTTGTAATATGATGCACAAACAAGGTGCCAGAGGCAAGAAGAAGACCCTAAAAACAAAGGATGCAGTGGCAAGTAAAGATGTGCAATAGAATAAAATATTATGCAAGACAGTAAACTGGCAATAAGAAATCCATACAGCCATATATATACTTATTTTACGGCATTAGTTTAACAAAGCTACAAGCACACATGCATGCACATAAATGCACGTGTACACATGCACACACACACAACATCACCTTGCAGAATTTTTGGAAGGCAAGGCATCAATTATGACAACTACATGTTTTGATAACGCGCAAACATCTTTTCTTTCATGTCGGCATTATCCACATGCACATGTTCCCACAATTTGTATGTATATATATATAAACAAAGTATTCTCAATGTCAAGTATATCAAAGATGCTTTCATAATTGTCCCTGCTTAAAAGATTCGTAGCCAAACTATAACAACTATTAGTTTTGTTTTACGGAGTATCGTCAAGTAATCTAAAAATAAAGAGGCATAACATTTTTCCTCATTTCATTTCTAAAGCCTTTCTTCTCAAGCAAAAGAGGTAGTTTCTGGTCCCTCATTCCAAATCATCACTCAAAATCTTAATAAAAAATCGCTAGCTGCATCTCCTGAATGGGATTGATTAAATTTGCCCATGCATTCTTTTGTAATCCAGAACGCCTTTAGAGACCAGCTTTTACAATCTGGTCAATCACCTACCATATTAAGGATGAAGAGAATTCTAGGATATGGAAGCATTGCCTATTGCTTTATTAAACTAGATCTAGGAGACAAAAAATTTTTTAGTAGAGCCAGGTTATAAGCCGAATGAAGTATGATCAGCTAACTATCTAGAATCCGGTGCAAGAAAGTGGCACCGGTCAGATGCCACAAAATGTGCTTTTGTATAGATCAACAAGCTACAAAGGCAAAACCTTGTGCATTGAGAGATCACACATAGAATATGAGTTTGCTCTTCAAAGTATAGAAACTCTTAACTCTAGTCTTCTACACATTCGGGTATGAGATTGAAGAAATCTCTAACAACCAGATAGACAAGCTTCAAAATATAAGAACTCCCAGAATGTGATCCTCTACAGATTTAAAGATCAATCAATATATATTAATCACATAAAAACAACCCTGAATGAGCTTTGGTTCTGCAACTCATATCATCCACATGGGGCAAAATAAAATCCATAGCTTTCAAATGTCCAAATGCTATCAGGTCAGGTTCTTTCAGTGATTCAGCAAAACATCAGCAGCTATCCATTCTGCTTCCAGACAACAGAACATCACCACTCAAATCATTTTTTCCCCAAATAAAACATCATGTCTCCACATTAATGCTACTAAATCAACTAAATAGAAACAAATATAAAGAAAGAAGAAAAGACAAGAAGTGTGTGATTATTGAATTACAATGTCTAAGACTCTATAGCCTTTTTCTTTTTTCTTTTTTCCCTTTAAATAGATGACTCTTAAGGCCTATAATTCAACAGCACTACCATTTTTGGCCGCCTCAACCATGTAACAAAATATTCAAATCTCAGATTAAACTAGTCCATTTAACTAAAAAAACCAACCTGGGCAAGTTTATTCCAAGCAATTTGAAACCTCTAGTAGATCCGGCCCTTATTTTTCCGCTATAGATTAACTAACTTTACAAACCTTAAGGAGAATTTTTTTTTTTTTATGTAATCAGAAACCTTCCACTTTCAAATCAGTCCTCAATGCTATATAGATACCTAATATAATAACGTAATATCTCAGTAATTAACCAACTAACTTGCCTGCCCAATATCTAAACGGTCTCAAACCAACAGTCACTCTCTCACATCAAGCACCAACATATTTAACAATCCACAATAACAATTCTGTTTACCATCTCTTCCCACAGCCTCTAATAAAAATTGAACCTTCTGTGAATAATCTCACATGTTCAAACAATTCCAGTCCCATTTGCTTCCAGCTAATAATCTTAATTGACACACTCTCTGACACCCAAAAAGCCTTAAAAATAAAAATAAAGTTTCTAGTTTTTGTTGATGGGCATTTTCGAACATAAAAATTCTAACTTTCATTTTTTTTTTTTTTTTCAAGTCCTTTAGTTTATGAGTTTTTGAACATAAAAACCATTCCTTTCAAAAACCCTCCAACATGTCAGCTAGCAAACAGAACTAAAAAAGTCAACCTTAAACAAAAATCAAACACCATAAGACCCAATAAAAAAACACATACATCAATCAAACCAAAACAAACACAGAATCGAAACCAATTCGAAGAAGCCCAGGAACCACAAATCCAACAAAATTTCAAGCAAAGTAAAAAAGAAAAAGTAGAAGAAGAAGAGGAAACCCCAATACCGGAATTTTCATGATTCTTCTTTGCCATAGCTCTAACAGCAAAGGAAGAAGAAGACGAAGTGGAAATCCTGCGTCTCCTCAAAACCCTGATCTCAAAGGCCTTGCCTTTACAGTCAGCTCCGCTACAAGAATTGGGTTTTCCCAAGTTCCAGGAATTGGGTTTCTCGGAAAACGAGTTCCTGAGAAAGACTGGGGTCCGGGTCGTGTTCTTTACATGATGCACGGCCCACAGATCCATCCCTCTTCTTCCTCCACCACTACCCGCAAGAGATTTTGTTTTCCCTGAAAACCAAATTCCGATTTTATCTCAATCTCTGCGTGTATGTTTTCTTTTTTTTCTTTTCTTTTTCTCTTTCACTGTTCGACGTTGGAAACGATGGGAAAGTAAAGGAAGGGTGAGATAATCAGTAACGGATATATATAAAAATATATTTTTTTTTTATATTAACAAAAAATAAACAAACAAAAAAAACAGAGAAAGAGAGTGAGAGAGAGAAATTGAAAGCGAAATAGAGAAAGAGAATATGCTTTATTATAACCGAATTGTGTATGAGAGAGAGAGAGAGAGAGAGAGAGAGAGTGACTGTGTTTGTGTGTGATGAGTGTGGACTGTGGAGGATTTTGTTTGTTGTGCGCATTGTGAGCTCACGTTAGTGCTGCTTTGTGTGCATCTTGCATTAATGTGCGCCGGCGGGTAATTTAAGGCCCCACTTTACAACTATCATTGGTGTCTGTTCGTCTCTCTCTCTCTCTCTCTCTCTCTCATGGCTAAAAGTGAAAATCTAAGTACGCCAAAAAATTGACACTGTTGATGTGTCAAAATTATTACTGACAAGTTAAGAAGTGATATATGTGTGGTTTAAATAAAAATTAGTAAAAATTTATCAATTCAATAGGTATGAAAAAAGTTTTCAATTTTTTTGTGTGTACGTGACATCAAGGTTATTAAACCCGGACCGGACCGTACGGTTCGACCGGAAAACCCGGGAACCGTTCAGATTCACGGTCCATTTAAGGTAAGGAACCGTTCCATGCGAAAAAAGCATGGAACCGTCCGGACCGCGGTCCGACCGTCCGGGTCTGTGAACCGTGACCGGTTCACACGGTTCGGACGGTTCCCTAATTTCAGCCTTTTTTTTTTTTTTTTTTTTTTTTTTTTTTTTTCCCCTATACGGCGTCGTTCCACCGTTTTTTTTTTTTTTAACCCTCTCTCAAAAATCACTCTTAGCCTCACTCTGAAACCCTCTCTCAATCACTCTCAATCCTCACTCGTCTCTGTCTCTCTCAAAAATCACTCTCAATCCTCACTCTCTCAAGTCTCAATCACTCTCTCGTCTCTGCCTCTCCCTCGTCACCGTCGCACTGTCGCAGCTCAGCCCAGATTTCTTCCTCAATCCTCACTCTCTCAATCACTCTCTCCCTCGTCGTCGTCGCACTGTTGCAGCTCAGCCCAGATCTCTTCCTCACTCTCTCAAAGTCTCAATCACTCTCTCGTCTTTACCTCTCTCCCTCGTTGCCGTCGCAGCTCAACCCAGATCGCAGCTCACTCTCTCACGCTCATCTCTGCCTCTCTCCCTCGTCCCCGTCGCAGCTCACTCTATGCCTCGTCGCCGTCGCCGTCGTTGGTACTTTAATCTGTTTTTTCTTTGTTAATATTTGCAAGTTGATTGTGGATGATGATATAGATTTGAAGTGTTGGTGTGTAAATTGATTTGGGTCAATTGAAAATTGATTGTGGATGATGATATAGATCTGAAGTGTTGGTGTATGTGAAGACAAGGCTTGTGATATTATTGTAATTGTGAAAATTGATTTGGGTCAATTGGTGTTTCTGTCTGCCAAAATTACTTTGTTGTGTCTGCAACTTCTTGCTGCATGTTTTTTTTTTTTTTTTTTTGTATTTTTTATTGCTGTTGGTTTCAATAATATTTACATTATTCTCAAATCATTTGCCCCATTACTAAAAGCAATCTCAACATAATTGAAATCCCAGAATTAACATAGCATCTGAATATGCTAGATTTCAAATTTACTTAACTACAGCTATCAGACCACATATTAATAAAAAAATAAAAAGAGAAGAAGAAAAATGACCCTCAAGAATAGAACAGGTGGACCATGGACCTGTTTCAAAATGAGTTCAGTGATAGAACAGGCAGACGCCTTATAGTATCTTAACTAGCTTTTTCTTATGATGGTGTCCTGAAAACAATTGGCCCTAATGTCTCACATACTTGACAAGCACAATGAAGAAGAAATGACTAATCAAAATGTGAAACAAAAGTAAGCTAATAGCTAGTCAAAGTGAGAAGAAGCAAAAACAGTGTGAAACAAAAGTAAGCTAATAGCTAGTCAAAGTGAGAAGAAGCAAAAACAGTAATACAAGTACCAATGACTTGTAGAAACCCTGTGCTTTCCCAGATAAGAAGACATTATTCTCAGAAACCCTATGCTTTCCCAGCAATACAAGTTAATTATTTAGTTTTTTTTTTTTTTTTTTTTTGGGTCTGTTGCATAATGAGTAGGTTCTGTGGAAAGTTGAAAAGGAAAAGTGAATGTGGGATTAGGATGTTTTAGGGATCAGTTTTTGTATTATGGTTCAATTAACTTGTGGAAAGGATGTTACATTTGAAAAGTTTTTTTGTCTAGTGACTTGTTTCTTTCATGCATTTTTGATGGGAAGGAGTTTTTTTTGTCTAGTGTGTAACAATGTGTAATTGTGTACTGTATTTTTGTAAGTTTTATGTATTTTTTAGAAATAAGCTTTTCTAAATGAATTAGGCTATTTTAGTTAATTTTTCTATTTTTTTATTAATTTAATGTTTTTATATATATTTAAAATAATTATTAAATTAATTATGACGTCATCACGGTTCGACCCCGGTTCGACCTCGGTCCAACCTCAAAACCCTTGAACCTCTCCCTTTTACGGTTCAATGAACGGTCCGGGTCTGAAAACCTTGTGTGACATTACTTTAGCTAAAAACCAAGTATGTTAATAGGGTTTCTAGAGATGTCATGTGTTTCTGTGAGAGATATGAATGATTAGAATAATGGTATATATATAAAAAATTGACAATAGTTGAGTTGACAAGCATGTATTGGTTTTTATTTTGGGTTAATATAGATATTATTTTTTTACTTATTACTAACAATCTGCGGCATTAGTGAGTGTCGAATTTTGTGTCTATAGATTTTCTTGAATAATTATCATGTTAATAGTACCCTTCTCAATTTATAGGGTCCTTAAAGAGGTTATGTGAATGGATTTTGTAAGAAAAAAAAACTTCAAAATATATTTATTATTCAATTGATTAAAATAGGTATGGTGGTTCGGTGGAGTTGTAAATTAGTGTGAGAACAAGTTAAGACAATACAAGTTTCCTATATATAACTATAAGTTTGAATCAAGGATCAACATTAAGTTCATATATATATATATATATTTGTTTGGTACTATGCCAGTGATAAATAAGCTCATTACATTGATTTGAGAGGAATGTAAAGGGGTTTTTTTAAGCAAGACCAAAACATAGTAGATGAAATTTAAGTTTAGTCAAGGTAGTAACAAGGATTAAGGGGCTCTAAGACTTTATGATTAAGAGATATCAAACAATAGGAGTTTTTGATATATTGGATCAATAATTCAAAGAGAATGAGAGAATGGAGATGATGTAAATCATAGGATAAGAGTATGATGGATTAAGAGGAGAAGCACAACATGAGTATTGTATATTATAGAATGCTTGTTAAGTTAAAAGTTTTTTTTTTTTTAAAGACGACTATAAGATCAATTATGCTCTATGATATTGAATGTTAGGTTGTTAAAAAAACAACATATTCATAAAAAAGAGTGTAGCTAAAGGAGAATGTTAAGACATATGAGTGAACATACAAAGAAAGATGGGATTCGAATAAGGGAATTTGTTTTTTTTGGGAAAGTAGAACCAGCTTCATTCAATTAAAATGAATCAAGATACAATGCTTCTAATGCAGGTGTGGGGGATTCCTTCTACCAAACAATCTCATCCATAATTCCTCTAGCAAATTTAGCCAAAGAATGAGCCATAGAATTGGCAGAACGACACACACAACTTACTGACACAACTCGTAAGCCTGAACTAATACATTGGATATCTCCATACAAGTGACCCAGAAATGATAGAGTAGCCCGTGAACATGCTATTGTTTGCATAACTGTTGCATTATCACCCTCCATAATCAACTCCACAAAACCTGGGTCTACGGCAAACTCCAATGCTTTGCGGCACGCTAGCACCTTAGTCGCCTCGCTACTAGAAACCGATGGACCCTTCGCTGTCATGGCAGCCATCACTTCCCCCAGCTCATTGCGAATTACTGCACCGAAACCCGAGGCGTTTATGTCATTGAAGATAGCTGCATCGAAGTTGAGTTTGAAGCAATTCCCTAGTGGTGGACTCCAGGTAGCGCCTCTCGTGGCCGTCGATTAGACAGCCAGGTGCTATTGCGCCTCCTTATATTCTTCTATAAACTCCACTGCCCTCCATTGAGAGAATTTGTTTGAAGATAAGGGTAACATTTATTGTTGCAAAAAATGATAAAATAGCATTTTAGATTGTTTGGCCATGTTTAAAGAATAAATATTAATACACCAATGAAAAAAAGTGAGTTGGTTTAAATTGATGGAAAAAGTAAAAAAGGACATACCGATTAAGTGATAATGACTAATGAGTATGACTTCATGTAGTATGGAATAACTAAAAAGAATATATACATTTAACCCTAACTAGTTTTTTGATATTTATAATCAACTCTTTTTAATTTTGAGACTAGTTGTAATTATTTCTAGTTTCAAATTCTTAGTTTTATGGCTAAATTATTTATTGCTCAACTAATCTCGCTGTAATCATTCGAGTTGTTTTAAACATAGGAATTTGTGAGTGATGTAACAACAAAATTTACACATAAGAAAAGATTGATGTGTCAAATTTTAAACACACAAAAAAAAAATTCAAAAATTTATTTATTATGTTGATGTGTCACTAATCATTTCTATTATCAGTATCACTTTAGTTTGTAAAACTTTTGCAAAAATAATAATAATAATAATAATAATAATAATAACTTTGCATTTTTCCAAAATTTGTAATTGCTATTAATTTGTAGGTCACTTGGAACCTCCTCCTCCCATAAAGTTTGGGTTGAATCCTCCTAATATCTTAATTTATTACTTTGAATATATATATATATATATATATATATATATCACCCTTGAATAATTAAATAGCCTATAATTATTGTATCCTACAAGTGTGAATAAAAATGCACTAAAAACCACCTTGCACTTTTGGCATGATAGTCACTCCACAAGTATAATTATTTGTGAGGTGTGGAGGACAATGACTAGAGTTTAAGTCTCCAAGAGGAAGTTTCACATACATATTGACTTAGATTAGATTAGTTCTATCTGGTATAAAAAAAAAATACTAAAATTATGTCTTTGGTTATTTTTCATTTTTTAAATAAGAATATAAAAATAAAGTGGTATTGGGTATTATACTACATTTTAAAATTTAACAGATTGGCCACACCGATAACCATTTTAAAATGTAAGTTTAAATTATAAAATTGGATAAGGTTGAAAACGATAGCAACACATATAGAGATGTTTCCATAATTTTTTTAATCTTTTTTTTTTTAACTTTTGTACTTTTCTTAATGATGGGTATGAACGTGGAATAAAGGATCTGAGTTTAATCCCCGCTTACACAAAAATCAATTGATATATTGCTCAAATTATAAAAAGCGCAATCATCAAAAATATCTGTCATAGATTGAAATTATATTAAAATAAAAACCATTCTTATTTGAAATTTAATAAATTTACCATATACTAAGAAACTCATTAGTGATTTACTTCATTTTTTTAAAACAATAACTTAAAACATGAGTGTTTAAGATTAAGGTTAAGGTTCTAGAGAGAAGAGTGATGCCTTGAGGATTTTTTTTTTTTTTTAAATAAAAATAAAATAAAATCATGCCTTGACTTTTACGGTTATATAGATGGACACGTAAGAATTATAAATCGTGTATTTTTACGTGTTGGTCAATACTCAACACCTACTCTTTAAAATATAAATAAATAAATAAAAGACAGAAATGAGCTCGTGTCTAATGAAAAAAATAATGGTTGTTAATATTCGTACGAATCTATTTCTCTTCAAAGTGAAATTAAATAGGGAACATATAATGTGGGGGGGGGGGGGGGGGGGTGGGGGTTGAGCTTGCTTAATGATCAATATGAAATCGCAACCTATTATTATTATTGATTAAAAGACAGAAACAAACTTTATAAATAAAAAGTAAAAAAATAAAGACCTACCTATTATTTGAAAAAAAAAATTGAGAAGAAGAAACTTTTGATTAATAGTGAAATATTGGCCAGATCAGCCTGATAAATACATATAATATACACTTATTATTAGATAATAATTTTTTTTTTTTTTTTTTGCATAATTGTTTTTAAGAGAATCATACTACCAATCATCTAATTAAGCATGAAAAAAAAAATTGAATTTGTTGCTTATACCGCAAAACATAATGCGTCCAGTACTTACAATTGAATGAATAGTCATTATTAGGGGTGACAAAATTTGACACGACCCGCGAATCCGACACGACACGACATGAAATTAACAGGTTATGGGTTGAGGTTTATCGAGTTCGTGTCATATTCAGGTTGACACGGCTGACCTGTTTAATAAATAGGTTGGGTTAGTGTTGAACACATAGAACCCGTTTGACCTGTCTGATCTGTTTAATTAAATGACATTTTACCAATATACCATTCAAACTCTAGGTATATAAACTTATTAGTTGTTGTGATTTTTTTTCTTTGACATATTGTGATTGATTATTTGTGATATTGTGATATGCTTTATTTTTGAATGATTATTTGTGATGCAGTTACTCGTTAATTCTAAATTTTATATTAATTTTTTTTTTTTGTTTTTTCATAATTTTTTTTTTCATTTTGATAAAATCTAATAAACAGGTCGACACGACTGACCCATTTAATAAATGGGTCGGGTTAGAGTTGAGGAATCTTGACTTGTTTAATAAACATGTCGGGTTAGTTTTGACCTATATAGTCGAATACTCATGACTTGACACGATACGAACCCGACACGCGAACACGAATTATCACCCCTAGTCATTATATGATATAAGTCGCTCACATTTGATGAAATGGTGGCCAATTATTGTACACGTATGGACAAATTATATGGTGGACTACTGGGCTGTTTACATTTTTTTTTTTAAAGAAAAAAGAATTCGATCAGGTGAAAATATTCTCACATACTCCTTAAAAAAGTACACTCTATGCATACTATGGATACAGTGTTCATAATTTACTTGCGTTGTTCATATTTTTTAAATATGTTCATACTTAACCCATGAAATATATGACACGTACAAATAATGTACTTCAACGAAAGTACAATGCCTTATTTTATATATATGTTATTGCACAAGATATTTTTACAAATTTTTTTAATTGTTGATATGATGGTTTGTTATTGGTGTATAATGAAAGTTGTGACATTGTTTAATACTTTTTAACAAGTTTTTAAAAAAGGACGTGAAAATATTTATGTTCTTAAGAGCATTCCCATCAGGTCTCTCATAAAAAATGTCATTTTGACACTCCAAAATCCTACTTTATCATTTTAACACATCATTTTACAACATGTCATTTATCAGATGTTCTATACTTCAATTCTATACATTAAAATAATATTTACAACACATTAAAATAATATATTAATTCCTCCCATTATCAACATCAACAACACCAGCAACAACGACACAACCACCACCACCACCACTGCCGCAACAACGGCCACCAACCACTGCCACAACAATACCGGCAGCCACCACCGACATAAACTCATCCACCAACGCCACCAGAAAAAAAAACCCACCACATTCACCAATGCCACCAGAAAAAAAAAAAAAAAAAAAAAAAAAAAAAAAAAAAAAAAAAAAAAAAAAAAAAAAAACCCACCACATTCACCAATGCCACCAGAAAAAAAAAACCCACCACATTCACCAACGCCACCAGAAAAAAAAACCCAACCAGAAAAAAAAAAAATCCATAAAAACCCACCATATTCACAAACCTCAAAACCCATCCCAAATCAAACTATCCAATCCCAAATCATTGTTATCCTCCAATCCAATTTCTCAAACCAGATCCAATCCCCAAAATCAACCATAAACAATCCAAACAAATAAGGGGAATCGGATCTTAGTGAGATCGGGCAGATTTCGGCAACATCGGTGGAGGTGAAGCAAGTTGCTTGGCGAGCGGCATCGGCAGAGTCGAGCGGCGTTGGCGCCGGAGGAGAGGCGAGCTGCTTGGCGAGTGGATGAGGTGAGCTGCTGACGAGTGGAGGAGGTGAATCGGATCTTAGTGAGATCGGGCAGATTCCGGCGGAGGCAAGTTGCTTGGAGTGGCATTGGCGGAGGCGAGCGGCGTTGGCGCCAGAGGAGAAGCGAGTTGCTTGGCGGATTGTGAGAGAGGCTGAGATAGAGAGAGAGAGGAGAGAGAAGGGCTGAGAGAAAAATGAGGGAGGCGGACGCGAGAGAGAAAGAGAAAAAAGAAAAAAAGAAAACATGACAGAGGAGAGAGAAAACCATTAAAAAATTAATATTTACAAATAGCATGGCTAACCGTACCGTTCTACTTTTAGAACGGAACTGTTCATATGTGCCAAATGTTTTGGCATTTGGCACACCTCATGAGGGAGGATTTTTGGTGTTTGGTGTGCCAAATGCCAAATATTTGGCATTTGGCACACCTGATGAGAGTGCTCTAACATTACTTATTTTAATAATTTTTAGCTATAATAATAATAATAATAATAATAACTTAGCCAAAACAACAAAAGCTTTAATTTGCAGCATTGTTTTAAATTAAGCATTTGAATTTTTTTTCTTCCTTTGAATTCATGAATTCGATACCATGTATTTTTTTTTGAGTGTGGATAAGTTGAAAGTTATAATGGAGTAAGACGATTTGAACTTTAGATGTTTTTGAAAACGTCAGGAGGTACCAACCAATTAAATTACAATTTATTTTTTATTTTTTTTGAGATAGTTAGAAATATAAATATATCATGTAGTTCAACAGTCGTGTAATATAATTCGTTTCAATAATCCAAGAAGGAAAATATATACTACAAATTTTGCGAGGGAAAAATAAATTGTTTCTAAAATTATTTTGAAACTTGTTGAGGTGGCCATTACAATGATTTTGTTTGCTTCAACAAAGGCAGATCATAACAAATATTTTAAAGTCATTACATAAATGATATTTGAAATCGGCAACGTCGCCATTAAAACATCAAAATGCAAATTTTAAGAACAATTGGCTAAGAGTCAGTTTATTTCGACATTATAACATTTTCTGAAAAATAAATTATTTTTCAAAAAGTATTTTCTAGATAATTATTTTATTTTTTCATATATGTTTGATAATAATCTTAAAAATGGATTGGATAACTATCTTTTGACTTCCATAATTTAGTTTGACATGAAATAAAGTTATTTTCTAAAAAAATTTAGTTAAAAAAAAATTATGTTTCATGCTAAGTTAAACTAGTTACTAACTACACAGGAACTTACTTATTCTTATTTGTGAGGTAGACTAAAATAATTTTATGAAAGATTTAAGAAACTACATCATTGCATGATTTGCTCTTGTATGACTTCAATTTGTGTTACAATTTGATAAAGACGCCATTGCTTGAACGTGCAATGACTTACAAAAAATTTGTCAGACAGATTCATGCAAAAAAATAACTCAAAAATTCAGATATTAAAACTTCTGAAAGACCAAAAAATATTAAAGAATCAGATGATTGATTGCTTAGAAATTATTGAAACAAAACTAAATATATATGACTAAACAATAGAGAAATATAAAAAAAAGATGGGTTACATTCGAAAGAATAATTTCAATTATT
This sequence comes from Quercus tomentella, assembly GCA_028535165.1. NCBI lineage: Eukaryota > Viridiplantae > Streptophyta > Magnoliopsida > Fagales > Fagaceae > Quercus > Quercus tomentella. The sequence continues at coordinate 2,423,182 of JAPQVY010000144.1, forward strand.
GCAAGCTTTTTTATGTTGTAAAAAGTGGTTAAAGAAAGTTTGGTGATTCATATACGAAAATTACTTTTAAAAAAATACATGAAAAACCATCAAATATATATATATATATATATATTTTAATAAAGTAGTGGAGAAGAAAATAACATAAGAAGAGCTCATACCTCTACTTGGCTTTAAAAAAAATATTGGGGTTTGCTTTGCTTTTATAGTGTTTATAATTAACCTCGCAAATTTGGATATAAATTATAAATGTTTGAGTTTGAGTTTAAGTTGGACTTGTTAAAGAGATAGAGTTTCATTCCTTGTTAAGATTGGATTAAATAAAAATAATTTCGTTTAAAAAAAAAATAATGATGAGTTTGAGTTTGAGTTTAAGTTGAACTTGTTAGAGAGATAAAGTTTCACTTCTTATTATGTTTTGACTAAATAAAAATAATTTGATTTAAATATTATGCTGATGTGGAAAATTGTGAGAGTTTCAGAAATTTTGATTTTATATATAATATAGAATAGATAAGGGAAATTAAATGATAATTTTCACCTAATTTTTTTTATATTACCAAAAACAGAAAAACACGAAAAATCAACAAAGAAAGTCAAGATGATATAATCCTGGTGAGAAAAGATGGTTATTTATTTATGGGAAGTGAGGAAAGATTTTATTTAATTTTCTAGTTACAAATTAGTTGGACAGTGATCCTATATATATAAAAGGTCATAAACCCAATAAAAGATTTTGGTTAGGAGTAGGATACTGGTGAATATATATAACACTAATTAGTGTTATATTCCGAATAAAACTATATAAATAACCAATCCGTGTTTATATATACCTTAATATTCATCTTCCTCTCTTTTATTTATTTAATGGAGTGAGACGTTTAAGATTCTTATAAAAGACCCTTTACATTCACGAGCTATGATTGCTCGTGATTTCTTTCTCCTAGCTTTTGGCTGTGAATGTAGACTCTCTGAAAGAAGAAGAAGCTTTTGGCTGTGAATATAGACTCTTCTGAAAGAAGAAGAAGAAGAAGTAGAGGCTGTGAATATCGTATAGACTCTCTGAAAGAAGAGGAAGTAGAAGAGGTACATTCTACGAGTCAATTTTATTTATTTTTTATGCCGTAGTACATAATGATATTATACATATGGATCTATAAATCAATTTATCAAGAAAAGAAATTAGAAAGAAAAGAGAGATAATTTTTTTTAACTATTAGTTTAGTTATTGCTGAGTATCCACGACTAGTTCAAGTTCTTCATCAAGAGCCACCTGTTAATTTATAGAGTAAGCCCATGTCTTTAGGATATCTTAGATGTTGAGTTCTTCTACAAAATCTCCTAAGTTTTTCACAAGTTCAGTTGCTAAATCATTAGAAGTCAAAATAAAATTATATTTGGGCTTATCACAACTCAAAACAAGAATATTATGAAAATATTGTGTGATTCTGTCAAGTTCTTAAACTTTCTGATATTGAAATTTACACGTGACAAATATTTTTTTCTCACCTTACTCTAAATCTTTGCTCCGACTGAGCTTTAATCGGTACACATTTTTAGGAAGGATAAGCTTATCTGATTTGTCTTTTTATTGTGGTTGAGATTCCATGACTGATTCAAGACCCACAACATTAGGATCTATTAATTAGATACCCCTAAGATCTAATTAACTCAAACTTTTCGTTTTTAAAACCACTGCAGATCATAGTTTCAGAAACACTCAACTTATTACTCTCAACAAAGAGTAAGTGCTAAAGGAGAATGTGCAACCACGAGACTTCAATGGTATGTCTTAATATCCATGCGTTGAAGCACATACACAAACTACGTACTATGAATATTTGGTTTTGTTGCTACAAAATTAGTTGTAACGTAAGATTACAATTTTACTCAATATTATTTTATTGAAGGTAAATTTTAATAAATCCATCATTGGATTACATCTTCTTCATATATCCTCCATGCTTGCAAAATTTCTAGAAAATTAAAGATTAATAACTATGTCATTAATAAATTGTTTAAATTGCAAATTTTTGTAGTTTAAAATTATGTATAAAATATAAACTTATAAATTATATAGTAAATAATATCCGATTGATACAAAATTTGATATATGTATTAAGAGTGTAAAAATCATACAATTCAATGGTTAGATTTTCAAAATATATAGTAATGTTTATTTTATTGAGTAAGATTGTAGTCTTGGGTTACAATCAATTTTATAACTAAACTTTGTCGCTTACTTAAAGCATATATTGTTATGTTTATGTAATATTGCTATACAATCTAATTTCAGGAAAACAATGGGAATGCAAGTGATCAAATGGCTCCTCAGTCTAGGGAAACTGAGCAAGTGGTAGACCTTAATAGTTGGCTGCCTGTAACTGCATCTAGAAAAGCAAAGTGGTGGTACTCAGCTTTCCACAATGTTACGGCCATGGTGGGTGCTGGGGTTCTTGGCTTACCCTTTGCACTATCCCAACTTGGCTGGTACGTACTTATTAGCATTTACAAAACTAAATCAAATTGAATATTGTGTTATTTTTATATACGTGATTGATCTTGATTAGTCCGATCTCAAAATTTTAAGAGTAAGACTTGGTTGTTATCGTTGTTATTGTTGTATTGTGTAACATTTACTTGAACTTATATGTTCTTTGGTTAATTAATTTGTAGGATCCCTGGAATTGTAGCGATTCTTGGTTCATGGTTGATCACTTTTTATACGTTGTGGCAACTTGTTGAACTGCATGAAGCAGTGCCTGGAAAGAGGTTTGATAGGTACCCTGAATTGGGAGAGCATGCTTTTGGTCCTAAATTAGGGTACTGGATTGTTATGCCTCAGCAAACGTGTGTTCAAGTGGCTTCAACCATAGTGTATTCGGTCACGGGTGGGAAGTCATTGAAGAAGTTCTTTGATCTGCTGATTCCAAGCGTGGCTGATGTTAGACTAACATATTTCATCCTCTTCTTTTCGTTCCTGCAAGTCTTCATCTCCCAAACCCCTAATTTTAATTCCTTGAAAGGAATTTCCCTACTTGCTGCAGTGATGTCATTCTGGTACTTTTCGTCCTCCTCTTTTGTATAAGATAACTCATGTATTCGACATATGTATTAATCATCTCACAATGTGTAGATTTCATACAGTAGTGAAAGTCACAAAATGTGAGAGAGATGATGTATATATTAGATATGTAAAATAGTAATTTTTTTTATATGTTAAATCAATATGTATGCTACATTTGTTTTTTGGTATATGATCTAGTGGTTGATGAACCTCATTGGTGGGTTCCTCTTGGTAAAAACCTAACGTGAATCAAAAGCTTTCACACAAATCTACTCATATGCACAACACAAAGATGAAAATCTACTTGCCGATGGTCACACAAGTATAGCCATGTGAAAAAAATGTGATCATGTGGAAAGAGTCTATTTTAATATTAGGATTTCATTTTTTATTTTGTATTTTGTATCTAATAATATACATAGTGTCATATTATTTAAAAATTTTGAATAACACGACATTAGATACACGACAGATTTATAATATTTAATATAAATTATAGAATAGATCTATTTGAAATAGCTTTTTGACAAGGCATGTGCACATGTACAACATAATTTATAGCTTAATACTTAATTGAATGATTAATTCTCTTTTTGTATTTAACTTACTAAACAAAATGTAAATCAGATTGTGTTTACTTACACAAAACAAAAGTCTTAAAAGTGATTGTGTAAATTGCTGCAGTTATTCAATGGTGGCTTTTGTAGCATCAACCATTAGGGGTAGTCATCACCATCCAGCAACATATGGAGTTCGATCTCACACAACTGCTGGCCAAATCTTTGATGTTCTAAATGGTATTGGAACCATAGCATTTGCATATGCTGGTCACAGTGTGGTTTTAGAGATTCAGGCTACAATCCCTTCAACTCAAAAGAACACATCCAAGAAGCCCATGTGGAAAGGTTGCGTGGTGGCTTATATCATTGTAGCCCTTTGCTATTTAGCAGTCTCTATCTCTGGGTTCTGGGCTTTTGGCAACTTTGTTGAAGATGATATTCTCATTTCACTTGAACAACCCCGTTGGCTTATTGCCATTGCAAACTTTATGGTGTTTTTACATGTCATAGGAAGCTATCAGGTATGTCTTATAACTTGATGTGTTACTAATTAATAATTATAAAACATTTATATTTATTATATTGTTAAAGTGGTACTATAAAATTGGTATTAGTTTTAATATTTTTCCAAAATAATACTAAAACTCAAAAAAAAAAAAATTTACAATTGATACATATATATATATATATATATTCATATTATAAAAGCGGTACCAATAATATGTTTATCTAAAAGTGAAATTGTTTCAATCAAATCATGTCATCTTAACAAAAAAAAAGGGTTATCATAAGTTTTGTACCTGCCCAAATACTATTACTTTTCCCATTATAGAAAGAAAAGGAAAAGCTAAAAAAATGTGGCTAAGAATGATTTAGGCCCTGTTTGGTAGCTTAGTTCTAACACACATTTTCACATTTTAAACAACATTACACACATTTTCACACACTTTTTCACCCACACGTATATCAAAAACACTCAAACAATATTACTCAAACTCCTCTACCAAACGAGCCCTTAAAATGAGAAACAAAGATGTAGTAAATATTGTTGTTTCCCTTACCTTTTTCAGGTTTTTGCTATGCCTGTATTCGACATGCTTGAGTCATGTTTGGTGCAAAAGTTACATTTCACTCCTGGACGAGCCCTACGCCTCGCTGGTCGTAGCACATATGTAGGTAAGTATGGTTAACTAATGTTGTTCTTTATGATTTTGCATTTTGGTACCAAAAAAATAAGAGAGGTTCTACTTCTACAATATTTTTACAACAAATCATAGGTGGTTAGTTATTATTGGTTCAAATTTGAATTTAGCACTAAGATTACTTTTTTAACCCAACAATGACAACCAGTAACAACCTGCCACTTAGGATTTGTTGTAAAAATATTGTAAAATTGTTGTGGACATATCATTTCTCAAAAAATAAATGAATAAAAACTTTGTAGAGATTTTCTTTCTTTATATATCACTATTGTTGACTGATTCATATTGTGAATTTTATGACAGCCATAACAGGGTTCATTGCAATATGTATTCCATTCTTTGGAGGATTGTTGGGGTTCTTTGGAGGACTAGTGTTTGCCTCAACCTCATACTTTGTAAGTTTATAATACACTATATATCCTTTTTCAACTTTGAAAAAAGAAAAAAAAAATTGAAACCAAAATTATATACTGATTGTTACTTTTGTAACTTCTCAATGCAGACCCCTTGTATCATTTGGCTTGTCTTAAAAAAACCAAATAGATGGAGCTTTCATTGGGTTGCATCTTGGGTGAGCTTAATTCCATTTAAAACTTTAATCTATTCATACTTTATTATTCCATTATTCAAAACTAGTAATGGGTATTCCTTTGTTTGTAACTAATTTAACATATTTGTGTTTAATTTCAGATTTCGATCATCGTCGGAGTTTTGATAGCAGTCCTTGCACCCATAGGAGGAATACGGCAAATTATCATCTCTGCCAAAACCTACAAGTTTTTTTCATAAATCAATAGATAAATGTAGAACTGAACTTTTGTGTCACTAGATTTAATTATTATCCTTTCAGCCAAAACCTACAATATCATTTTATTATAGTTGTTTTGACATGTAGAACTTATTAACTTATTGTATTTGTTAAGGTGGATTTCAGAATTTATCCACTCAAATTTTTGCTAAGGTGGATTTCAGAATTTATCCACTCATATTTCAGAATTTTAATCAAGGATATCATGATAGTCTCTCTCTTGTAGTATTTTATTTCACTTGAAATTTCTGTGAAGATTTGCTCGAGTAATTGTTTTTTTCCCAACCTTTTATGTGTGATTTGTGTGTTCTTGTGTTTTATCTAAGAATGTTAGTCATGCACAAACCTATGGACATAAAGGAGGCATATGCCATGAACTAAGTTCCTTGAAACAGCAACAAGCTATATACTACCTTGTTGTGGTGCATGCATAATCGTGTTGGTTGAATGGCAATGTGACAGTGGTTTTGTAAAGGTGATGGACTCTTTGTCATGGCTTGGTAGATTAGACGCCATGCGTATGCTGTGGTGTGGTCAACATGTGCAATAAATCCACAATAGTCTTACCGTGGGCTTGGCCATTGGCTTATTGTTGGGTTTTAGCTTGCTTGGCTAAGTGTGGCTGGGTTGCATATAGGTAGTGATGTGTTGTGTAAGCCGTTTGGGTTGTGTTGATTAGATTTGGACTTTGGACTTTGGAGATGGCATTGACATGAGCCAAGCCCTCCAAGGTTGAGTTTTTAGGCATTTACTCAGGTTGTCAAGTGTATTTGCAAGACTTGTGATGGGCTGGAACATGGGCACAAGTAGTGCATATGTTAAAACATGAAAAAGTGCCAAGACAAACAGGCACTTCCAAGATTGTGGTAACAAGTCTAGGCGTAGTTACTTAGCAAGCAACCACTGCACCAACTATTTCGTGTATGTTTACTTAAAACTATTAGATGTGTCAACGTGTAAAAGAGAAAAAACTTTAAAGAGTATACTATGCTGGGAACCATTGTAAAACTCCGTTTGTAACCGTTGGTGGCTGATCTAGGCTAAGGCAGGTTTTGTACGAGAACTTTAAGAGTGTCCTTTGTACTTTGTAGTAAAAGTAATAAAGTTAGTGTGTTTTTCATTACTCTAATTGTGCATGCTTTTGAATTGTATTGTTGATTCATACAAACGGTTGATTGTTATCTATGTCTGAGAAATCTGCACTGTGACACATACTGCAATTGCCAATACAGTGGCTTGATAGCCTTGATTATAAAACGAAAACAGCAAGTCTACTTGTCAAACATATTGGTGTTCCAAAATTTGAAAGTAAAAGTGATGCCAAAGGCATAATTTGTATGCAAGGAAAAGAAGAAAACAAGAAACAATTAGAGATGGCATTTCATGTTGTACTTCAGAAATATTTTGCTTAATAAAGGTTTACCCCCATTTTATGCTGAATATGAACCATGCTGTTGTCTATCTTTCATCACTTGGTAACCAACTCAGAAGTAAAGGTTTCAGGTTGCAAGCTCATCATCAAGGAATTGAACAAAGTGTGACCTATCTTTAATCAATTAGGAACCAACTCATCAAGAATTTTATTAACAATGTTTTATTAGTTTAACAAGTGGAGAATTTAAAAAAGAAAAGAAAAGCACTGAAAAATGACAAAGAAAAGCTATTACAGTTTTTATTTTTTCAACTCTTTGTTCATCCAAGGTATACTGAGGAGAGAGAGAGAGAGAAAGAGTGTTCAGTTCCCATTTCCAAATTTTTTCTGGATATCCTTGAAAGATACAGTGGCAGACCCCCTCCTTTTGGCCTTCTGCTGAGAAGAATGTTCCCTCCACCCTGTCATGAAAATTACCTACAACCAAGAGCAGTGTCAAATGTAGTATACGGCCAGGGAAGAGGATTTTACTTTCAGTAGTACTCTACTTCCTAATACGGAAAGAAATAGGAATTGGAATGCTGGATACCAGTCCACACAGATTTGCATATTTACATTCTATGTTAAGAATAGTAAACTGTATTTTTTTTTTCCTTTTCCTTTCAAGTATTTGAGTGTCATTAGAGGTCTAAATTTCAATTAACTGCCCCACAAATAACCAAGAAAAATTTGTGCCATGATATATTCCAAGCAAACAATTGTGTACAACAATAATGAATGAATACAACTTCTACATTGAAAAATGAGCAAATTTTATAGTTTCCAGGTCACAGAGAGAGAGAGAGCAGACTCCCTCTGCATCTAGTTTCCAAGTTTTCCAATAGATAATATGAAAGTCACCAAGCAAAAGAAGCTGTTTTGAAGGTTATGGAAGCTGGGTTTTGGCAGTGGTTACAGAGATCTATCATTGGCATAGTGTCACATAAAATAGCCAGTTAATCCTATTTACATAACATATAGCTGCCCTTAACAAAAATATATTGTGTATTAAAAAGACCAAATGGATTCAATGTGAAAAACTACCCACATTATCAATATGTGGACTGGAAATATTGAACTGTTACCTTTCTGTCAAAAATGAAGAGACTCTAAATTTTTCCCAAAAAAAAAAAAAAGAAATTGGAGTGCCTTGTATCAAAAGCTTCTAGCAACATGATATATTCCTTTTTGGCTATGCACATATAACATATCTTGTGACTGAGTATATAGAAGCATAATGATTTAAGAGTACCCAGGAACATTGTTGATGGCAAATATTGTACTAATCACAGACAACTCCAGAGTCTTCATTGGTGCATTCCCTAAATTTTTAAAGAAAGTGATATCTTGCTTATTTTATTTTATATATGATCTCACTAATATTGTTTAGCCCTATATGGGATTATTTGTAAATTCCCAAGTTTCATTAGACATTAGCAAGGAAAAAAGTCAATGGTGAATGAGTAATCTACTATGTTCACCTGGAAGGTTGCAGGGATGGTGCCATCTTCTGCAGCAAACATTGAGTCATAAATAGCTGCAGTTGCCAGTGCTGTTTCTCTGTTTAGCATCTGGTTTCATCAATGAAAACATCAAATTTCAATTGAGATTTCCAAACGAGCTCATGCTCTGTACTTGAGTCATTGGAAAGAAAGGATATTCAGCATTTAACAAATATAAAAACTCTCACATTATGCCTTTGCAGGAGAGCATTAGTTTCACCCATTGAACGCAAATGTTCTATCAGCTCCAGAGCTACACCAAACAGAGAGAAAAAAGAATATTAAAAAGGAAAAGAAAAGAAAAGGACCAGATAACTATCATTCTAAAGGGTTTATATTGAAATTAAGTGATAAGCAATAAAAAAAGAGCAGAAAAATATATTTCAAAGACAAAGGTGGATCAAGTACCGGCTTTGTAATTAAATTTTAAATGTCAGCACTGATATGCAATTCAATGCCACTAATTCCACAACTCAAAAGAACACTGATGAAGAGGATACACTATCTCTTGTGTGCATGAATCATTTGATGCCAAACTAGGCTTTACACTGAAGAATGAGTTTTATGCCATTTTCTTTGGTAATATTTCATGAGAAAATTATGTTGACCCTCACCAACACTGTTGGACACTCTACCTCTCTTGTGAAAATAAATTGCAGGAGCTTGACCACATCTGTGTATCAACTTCCCAGCATTATTCTTTATTATTCATAGGAAAGAAAGCCTTGCCCCCACAACAATATTAAATAAAGAGAGCAAGTGAAACATCATAGTAACATGAAATCAAAAGCTTGAAGCCTTGAACTCATTTGATGCTTGTAGTTCATGTACAATAAAGGGTATTTTGGTTAACACCAGTTCATTGAACACTGAATTTGTAAACCAGCAATTAATTTTTGATCTAAAAGTTCCATTTTTGCTAAATAAACATCACAAGAGGATGAGAAAATTCTTACCACTTTGATATTTAACAATGTATTCATCAACATCAACACCTGGCAGGGCGAAGCCAGCCCTAGACAAAAGATTGCCTGCATCCCGCACCTAAACAAGATAAGCAAAAAATCTGTTGACTGGTTCACAATGTGAAATAGGGCATATAAGTTTGTGTTCATTTCTCAAGAATTTTCAAATTAAAATTATTGAAAAAAAATTAATTGTGAGTGGTCATGGAAGCTAAGACAATTAGATAGCAACATTAATCATGAAGAAATGTAACTGCATGGAATCACTTGAAAAAGAAATAAAAATATACTTTTTTCAATAAAGAAACTGAGACAAATTCTTCAAAAAAAAATTACTTGTGCCAGAGGTGATATTCGTGGACTGATGCCTCCTTCACGCTCCATTTGTGCGACAGTGCATGCTATTCTCAGCTCCCTAGTCACAAGTATGAGCAATTAGAAAAATCTACCAGGAATTTCAAGCATTGATGTATAATTTTAACCTCAGATAAGTAAATAAAGAAATAAATGAAAAGGAATAGGCAACTTTAAGGTTTCTCCACCAAGAATAGCTCCTAAAAATATGCCATCCGGCTTCAATGCTAATCTACACTGGCAAAGATAAACATTTGTTAGAAATGAATCCAGCAAGGATCCCTTTATATATATGAAAAGATTAGAATTTGGGAGGAAAAGATGGAAGGACAACTTTGACTCACACAACGTTTCAAGCCTTTAAGTCAGCTTTAACAAATTTCTGGCTTCCATTATATTCATTGGTACAAGGAGAGATACAATATATATATATATATATATATATATTTTAAGTTGCAAAAAAAAAAAAGGTTTTAATTTTCTTTAAAACCACGTAGGTTATTAATAGAAATCTGTGTGCACACATGCACATGAACTACTCTTTGTTCAATGCATGTACACACATTTGATACCTTCGGTGGTCAAATTGCAAAATAAAGAAATACCTGATATTTCTTTGTGTTTAACTTATGATTGAAAACTTTCGAAGTTTTTTAATCAATGAAATAAAATAAATCAAGATGAAGACCAACTGATAGCTTTAAAGGCATTTCCAGTGCTTATTATTTTTACAACATGTAATCTTTCATATACGTACTTGATCTTTGTGCTTCTGACAACATAAAGAAATAAAACATACAGTACAATGATTAGGCATTTGTTCCAATACAACTTTCCCATTATATTAAAGAACTTATTGAGTTTTGCAATCAAAATTGTAATGAATTTGTTGCATAATGGACCACTGAAGTTTACACTAAGATCGCATACCTGTATCATGGAACCTGGAAGATCATTTGTCCAGTGTAGCCCCAAGCAGCTTAATACCACATCTACAGAACTTCAAACCACAAATACATTCTATATAAGTAAATTAAAAATCCCTCGTTTAGTGTATTGCACATGAATCCATAAAGGGGAAAGAAGAATACATGCACACCTTTCTTTAAGAGGCAAACACTCCTCATCGCCAACTATGTAGGACATTTCAATGTTTTCATTGTGCACATCTTTTTCAGTATCCTTACACAGTTTTATCATGTCATATGATGCATCCATCATAATGAGCTTTTCAATGCCGCCTGACATCAGGGAAAGTGTTTATGATATTACAATCTATTAGTGGGAGCATCTTGGAAATAAAAATAACGTACAAGAAGAAGGAAAAAAAAAAAGACAGGTAAAACAAAAAACAACATTGCTGTAATGATCACTAAAAAGACAACAGACCACCTTGCCCTAATTGCACAGGTAGCATCTTCCTCAATAGAGCATTAAAATGTTGTCCAACAAAAATAAAAATAAAAAACCACTGGACTAATTCCTATGCAATTAAAAGGATAGCCATAATGCAAATTCTAATTCCCATAATTCCATCAAGGCATCAACTCCAAAGTATCACATCCATTACATCCTAGTCCTTCCTAATTCACATCCCAAATAATTCTTTAATCTTTTAAAGTGATTGCAGACAACTAATTACATAGCAACACAGAAAGTAAAAGGTAGATAAATGGTTGGAGGAAAAAAAACGAAACTTTAAATTCTTACCACGACCACCTAATAGACGCCTGACAGCTTCCAATGAACCACCCAAACATAATGCTGTTGGAAATGATTTTTTACAATCCTGCAAAAGGCAAACACATAGCCAACATAAACCTAATGAGGAAACAATTCTGAAGTTATAACAGGCATAAAATATTTAAGACTTGCATTTGAATTCCAAGTAGTAGAAACTCAAACTTTGGAAGTGAAATCAGCATTGCATATTACAAATATTTACCCAAACTTGAGAGCTTTGCCCAACAGAAGAACATGTAACCCTTCAGCGTTACTGGAGAGAATGGAAAAAGATTAAATTATAAAGATGGTTATTACTACCTCCAAGCGATCCAACAGATTCTCAGCAACAGCATCAACAAAAGAATCATTTGGACGCATCAACCAAGCAGCTCGATCACGCTGCCACCAAGAAACAACCCATGACCAGATACAGCAACAACAATAACAAAGGCAACCAAGCCTTTTTTTTTTTTTTTTTTTTGAGAAACACGGCAACCAAGCCTTAGTCCCAAAAATTTACAGGGCTACTAAAGAATTCAATTATTTCCCTTCTCAGGTGATTAACTTTTGTGGACTTCATGTTATAGCTCAAAAATTATCACAAGATTTTCTATTGCAGGCTTTAAAAACTAGATTATCCATTGAAAAGATGGAATCCAAATCCTGAACAAGACAGAGCCCGAGTAGGATCAATCAAAGGCAAGACAGCAAGAGCGTAGAATTTCAACATGATTAGATCTCCTTCCTTAGTCTTTTCATCCAAATTTCACTATCCAATTTCTTCAAGTGGCAGAAAGAAGCATCAAATTTTGATAAACCTTAAATGGTGTAGCCTAACCACCTCATTCCTAAAAGATTTGACAAAAAAAGTAGCATATAACTTTAAAATGTATTTCTTTCACATCTTAATGTAATAAAAACAAGTTCAACTAAAAGATTTATTCAAATTTATGAACAAAAAATGGTGAACTCAATTTCTTCATACACATCCCTAACACTTTCCCAAAAAAATTTAATTAACACAACATCTTTACCAAAAAAAGAAAAAAAACTTAAACTTTCCTTTCCTTTCCTTTCCTTTTAGTTCCCACATTTTCCTTGCAACCAATCAGAACTCACATCTTAATGCAACCAAAAAAAAAAAAAAAAATTCAACTAAAAGATACACTCAAATTTATTAAAAAAACGATGAAATAAAATAAATATTACACTATCTCAAAAAAAATTTAACACAACACAGCAAGTTTTCAAAAAAAAAAAAAAAATCCAATTTCAAAATTCCTATCCTTTCTCTCATTTTCTACACATCCAAACAGAGCTCAGTGGCAGACTTCTAAACAATAATTTCCTCAGCCTAACACAACTCACATTAAGCATTATCTTTCTAGCTTATTCTTAACTACAAAAGAAAATCAAAACAAAACATTTCCTTTCCTTTCCCAAATTTTTCCCACAAGCCAAACAAAGAAGAACAAAATTTAAATTAAAAAAAAAAAAAAAAAACCCCAACAAAAAGGTCTAAACTTTTAAAAACATTATAAAGTAATTCATTGTTTGGTAAGTAAGTGCTTTTTTTGAATTTTAATTGAATTACAAAAATGAATTGTGAAATGGGTAAACAAAACAGTGGGTTTAGACAGAATTTATAATTATAATTGTTTGTGAACCTGTTTGCGTTTGAGTTGGCGATCGAAGATATTGACTTTTGAGCTTTGGTTCCCATCTGGGTCTGTGCTGAAAGAACCGGACAACAATATACGGTACGGTTCATTTGTTGTTGTTAATGTTGTTGTTCTTCTCCATAGTGACAATGAGCTTCTCTGGTACATAGATAACAACCCTCTCATTTCTTTCTTTCTTTGTTGTTCTTCTCATTCACTTTTGTTCTGTTTTTGTTTCTGTTCTTTTTTTTTCATTTTTTCTTTTTTACACTTCTAAAAAAAATTTTCTTTTTGTTTAATTTTTTTTTTTTACAATTAATTAAAATTTTTAATTTTTTGAAATAAATTTGACTCTAGATAAGAAAATTAGACTTTTTTATGAGATTTTTTTAAAATAAACTGATTAATTTTCTGTATTACATTTAACATAATAACTATTAATTTTTTTTTTTTAAATATTTTGTAAATAAGCTAAAGAAAATAAACAATTTTCAAATGGATGGTAAATGGAATCTTTAATTAGAAAATTCATATTTGAGATTTAGGATAACAATAATAAGTACTATCAAAACATTTTAAAGATATTCAGTTATTTACTTTTTTTAAAAGTAAAAAATATTCAATTTATTTCCTAAGAAAAACAATATTTAACACTACCCTTCTTTTCCAACAGTTCACAAACCCAAAAAACAGGAAAAAAAAAAAAAAAAAAACAAGCATTTTACAAACATACTAATTTTAAGATTTAATTTTGCCAAACAGGTTAATGGGGTGATATTTTATTTTGTTCATTGGAAGTCCATTGTGTCTATAAAATATGTATGACACATTTTTAATTCTTACTCTGACAAGATGAGCATTGAGGGTGATTTTTGCATGAATGCTCCTACGCAATAGCTTATGTATCCCTTGTTTTTAAATACGATTGTACTTTTACACAAGTAAAACAATGTCAACATTTGAACTGTTCTGAATGACCTTCTTAGGGACCTTGATACTGTTATGAATCAGGAAGAGGAAATTTGGGCGTTAAAATCTAGAGTGAATTGGATGATTCAGGGGGATAGGAATACAGCTTTTTATCATGTCTCTACTTTGGTGAGAAGAAAAAGAAATAAAATTTTGTCTATCAAAGATTCGATGGGTGAGTGGCTTTATCAGGAGGAGGATGTCAAAGATTTTGTGAAGAATGGGTACTGTGATATTTATACTACTTCCTTCTCTAGTGTTCCGGCCCTTCCCCCTAGGATTTCTCCTTGGTAGGCTAGACTTTCGGAGGAGGAAAAAAATTGTATTAATGGAGAGGTGTCAGAGGAGGAAATAAAGGCTGCTTTATGGTCTTTAAAAGCCTTTAAGGCTCCTGGGCCGGATGGGCTTCATGCGGGGTTTTTTCAAAGGTTCTGGCTAACTGTGGGTAGTTCTGTTATTGATGAAGTTAAAAAAGTTTTTGCTGATAGGAGAGTTCTGGATTATCTTAATACTACACATATTGCACTCATTCTTAAGATTCAAGGCCCAGAGACGCTTAGCAACTACAGACCCATCAGCTTGTGTAACACGGTGTATAAAATTGTGTCGAAGATTATTGTTGCCAGGTTGAGATCGTATTTGGACAAGCTCATTTCTCCGTGCCAATCGGCATTCATTCCAGGTAGAAAGGGTATTGATAATGCCATAATAGCTCAAGAGGTCATCCATTCCCTCGGCAAAAAAAAGGGGAAGGTTGGTTATATGGCTTTAAAGATCAAAGGTGTATGATAAATTGGAGTGGAGTTTCATTCGAGATATGCTTATTAGAGTCAATATGCCTACCGATCTGATTGAAACTATCATGAGTTGTGTGACGACGATCTCTACTTCGATTGTTTTTAATGGGGAAGCGTTGGATCCGATATACCCGTCTAGAGGGCTAAGGCAAGGGGATCCTCTTTCTCCCTATCTCTTCATTTTATGCATGGATTTTCTTGGGCAGCTCATTGAGGAAAAATGTAGCGCTAAGCTATGGAAGCCGATCAAAGTTTCTCAAAGAGGCCCTTCAGTCTCCCACTTGATGTTTGCGGATGATTTGGTGCTCTTTGCTAAAGCAGATAATATTAATTGCTACGCCATCAGAGATGTTTTAGATGAGTTTTGCAAGATGTCTGGGCAAACAGTCAGTGAAGCTAAGTTGAGAGTTTTATTTTCTTCCAATGTTGATTTGGATGATAGGGAGGCCTTCTGTGACATCCTGGGTTTCGCCCCTACTTCCTACCTAGGAAAATATTTGGGTATTCCCATTAGACAGCCGGGTATGTCTTCTCGAGAGTATAATTTTATTCTTGATAGAGTAAAACAAAAACTAGCGGGTTGGAAAACAAATTTGCTCTCATTGGCGGGGCGTGCGGTGCTTGTCCAAGCATCTTTAGCGGCTATTCCTTCCTATGTAATGCAGTGTGCTGCCCTTCCAGGTAGAGTCTTGGATGGTATAGATAGGGTGAATCGAAACTTCTTGTGGGGTACTACGGAGAATCAAAGAAAGATGCACTGGGTTGGATGGCAAAAAGTTACTAGAACTAAGGAGGAAGGAGGCCTTGGTCTTCAAACGGCAAGAGGGAGGAATACTGCGCTCCTTGCAAAGCTGAATTGGAGATTACACACAGAGCAAGACATGCTTTGGACAAGGGTTTTGAAACAGAAATATTGTACTGGCAAGAGAGCAAGTGCTATTAATGCTGATTGGCTTCTGTGCTCTCAGGTTTGGTCTGCTATGAAGAGAGGAAGGGAGGTTTTCAACAAAGGTAGTATGTGGCTGGTAGGCAGAGACAACAATCAAAGTTTTTGGTTTGGGAATTGGATCAAAGGGGGTCCCATTCGTCATAGGATCCTAGGCCCTCTGACCTGTGAAGCTGACTTACTTGAGGTTAAGGACGTTTTGACTGATTCGGGTTGGGATTGGGATCGTATTTCTTTTGTGCTGCCTGTGGAAATTAAAAATTTGATTCAAGTTGCACCGGTGTCGATCACAAGCAGAGGGGCCGACAGGTTAGTTTGGGCAGGTGGTACTAAAGGTGGTTTTAATGTGAAAAGTGCTTATAATTTAGTTGATAACTCTAATCTAGTGCCTGCCTTATCTATGGGTGGATTTGGAAGTTGAACACTTTACCTAGAATAAAAAATTTTATTTGGAGATGTATGCATGATAGCATTGGTGTCAAGGGCTGACTGGTTAGGAGGGGTCTTGGGAATGATGATCTATGTCCTATTTGTCAAGAAGAAAGGGAGTCGGTACTGCATGCTCTTCGAGATTGTGCTCGGGTTAGAGCTATCTGGTTGCAATTGGGAGTTAGTTACACGAATCAATCCTTTTGGGGCAGTAACCTTCAAGAGTGGTTAGGTGTGAATGGGAGTAGGGGCAGCAGGGCGATGTATGGTAAAAATCATTGGAGTATTCTCTTTTCTTTTGCAGTTTGGATGTTCTGGAAAAGCAGAAACCAGGTGGTGTTCTCTGGCAAAGCTCAGAATCCGAAGCTTCGCTCTGAAATTGAGAATATGTGCACTGAGTTCATGTACTGTGTTAGCTCTCCAAGGTGCCCCGTGCCAAGGGTGGTAGTCACTTGTCAGTGGGAGAAGCCTCCTGAGGGATGGATTAAGCTTAATACGGATGGGTGTGCTTCAGGCAGTACGGGGTTGGCTGGTTGTGGTGGAGTTGTGCATGACAGTCATGGGGAATGGATTTCCGGATTTTCAAGGCATATAGGGACCACGAATAGTTTTGTGGCTGAATTATGGGGTTTAAGGGATGGGTTATTCATGTGTAGTAATCTGAACATCCCCTCTCTTATTGTTGAAATGGATGCTAAATCCATTGTGGAAATTTTTTGCAAGTCGGGTTATGTAAATGATGTGATCTCTCCCATTTTGGATGATTGTAGGATGCTGATCACTAAGTTCCAGCAGGTGCAATTTAGACACTGCTTCCGCCAGTCGAATCAATGTGCTGATGCTCTTGCAAGGTTAGGTGCTGATCAAGACTTAGATTTTAGAACTTTTGATAGTCTGCCTGTGGACGCCTCTGTTTTCTTTGAACAAGACACTATTGGTCTGGGTTTTAATAGGCTGTGTCCTGATTCTGTAGCTCTTTCTTAGTTTATGAAATCGTCTCTTTCACCAAAAAAAAAAAAAAAAAAAGGACCAAGTGCTTTTTTGCATTTGTGGTCTCATATTTTTATACATAAGTCTGTTAACAATGGATTTAATACCTTATTTGACTCTCAGATAAGGTATTGATTAAAATTAAAATTTTTATTGTTATTGATTAGTAATTTAGTATTTTTAGGAATTGCACAACATTTTTATTTAAAAAAAAAAAAACTATTCATTTGTTTTTGTTACTTTTTCGAACCCCAGTTCGATGAGACCATTTTTTCATTAGCTAAATGCACCCATTAACAAAAACCTTTATTGAGAGCAAAGCAGGCTACAGGAAATCCAAATGTTCATTGGTACAAGAAAAATGGACATGTTCAAACTCAGATAATTCAGCAAAAAAAAAAAAAAAAAACTCAGATGGCTTTGACCCGCACCAAGTATGATCCGACCCAATTCTACTGAACCCGATCCATTACCAGGTTAGAGGCTCAGAGCCTCAGAGTAAAGCCTATGTGCACTGTTCTAGTGTTGTACCAAACAGAGTACTAAAACAATGTCACTGCTATCTTTGACATGCTTTCAGTCTATCTATTTCTCAACTTCACCACCTCAACATCTTCCTACAAAGTTTAAGAATTTTCCATTCCCAAGTACTTCTTCAACTCGAGCTGCTACTTTGAAATTCTCACCATTTTCTCAAAGGTTGTTGGGAAATGGGAACTGGGTTTCTCACAGATACAGATTTCATGCAAAATCTGCTGACTCAGAACCCAATGCCAACCAGCCATCCGCCCAAGTTTCCCAGGAAAATGGTACAGTTTCCAATAGTAGTGGCAACCCATCAACCAGTTTTCTGTCCATTCTTTGTCCTCTGCTCAAGCTCTTCTCTGTAAGTCTCTTAATCCCCCTTTTTAAAAAAAAAAAAAAAAAAAACTATGGAAAGTTGAAACCTTTATGCATCTTATATGGTAAATCTGTTTAGTGCTATAGTATTTATTGACATAGGATGAAATACAATTGTCAGAACATATTAGTCATCTAGATGGAAATTCCTATGTTTCAATTGGTCCAAGAGAATGTGTTTATGGAGCTGGTATTTATTGTAAAATGGATTTGGGGTATTGGAATTAGCATCCAACATGTGTGATGAAGTGGATTATGCTGGATAAAATATTGGAATTTTGGGTTTACAGCCAATTTTGTTACTCCTAACTGGGGAATTATGTATAGAAGAATTTCAGCATTAGTCAATGTTACTTGTTGCATGAGCACATACTTGGGATACAGATATCATATGATTGCGGTGTTGGTGTTATCTGCATCATATGACTGAGAGGAAGGATTTAAAGGTCCCATAAGGTAACAGACAAGGTTGAAGTAGTGTTTATCAAATTTTAGGTTCTTGTTGTTCTCCCCATCAAGTGGATGGATTAATTTTGATAAGGTCACTTCAACTAGGCATGTTAGCATAGAGGAGTACAGCCACAGAATTGCACCTGTAAAAATTGAGATGTAAGGAGCCTATGCAGCCGAAATTCCCTGATGGGTACAGCCAAATACCCTATAAATTGCAATTCTAGCAATTGCATAAAAAAAAAGTCTTTAACTTGACATGTTGTATTTAATCACTAATTAATGCTACCTTGAAAATTCTCTGTAAATATGCAACCTTTTATTGTAGTGCCCAGTTGCATAATTCTTCTTTTGATTTTGTTATGTATAGTACAGGTCCAAACTTCTTGTTTGTTTTCTTTTTTGTCATTTATATATACCATTATGTTTGTCTTCTTTCTTTCAGGGAGGAGATCCTTCTCAAGAACGGAATTATAGTTTGGAGGTAATCTCTTTTAAGGGTTTCTTATTTTCAGAACTCAAATTTAATATTGCTTTATGTGGATTCTTGCCGCTATTCTTCTTTTTGCCCTTTCACTATTTTCATTCTTAGTTGACGCTTTTTGCCTTTCATCTTTTCATAGAACATACATCAAAAACGAAATAACTATAAAAATACCCTAGATGAAGTAATCAATATGGTCACTAGATGAATCTTGTGGCATGAACAAAATTTAGTTTGCGTAACTTCTCTAGATGCGTAGAAGAGAATACTTCAAAAAACCTATTAAGATTACCAGCATCTATACTGTTCAATAAGTGTAACATGCATTTTACTTTGTATCTCCTTTCTTGTGCCCCTGCAAGTACTTCTCTTTATGATATGTATGCATGTAGGCATGCATGGATCCGTACATTTGCATAATAATATCAACTTTGCGCTTGGTGGGCTTCAATTGCTAGCTTACTCAGACATCCTTGCTTTTGTTTCTGAATTTAGTTAGCAACATCTTCACTGTCCACTCTGGCAAGACTTCCATGGGGATCAAAAGCACTATCAGACAATTTATATAGTGAAGAGATCACCACTTTAGATCCACCTATGCGTTTGCAACTCTTTGAATTTGGTAAGCTTCTCCCTGATAAGACTGTTGGCTAATCATCCGTAAAGTGATAATCAATTTTGTTGCTAGTGGAAAAATACCTTCTGTTTCATGCACATTTTAAATTATGAAGATCAAGAATACTTTTGGAACATGATTTATACTGCTTGAATGTGTCAATATGATTGAATACAGGCTATAAGCTTAGATATAGGTATGACTAGACCATAATGAAGAATCAAGTCACATATTGGTCTAGGTAGTCCTGATACTTTTTTTCGGATAAGGATTCCTCAACTAAGTTCTCGTATCATGTGTTGCAGATTGTTTTCAGTGATTGGCTTTTTTCTGTAACTTTAATCTTTCAAATATTATTTGTTAACAGAGGCATGCCCCTTTTGCCGGAGGGTTCGAGAGGCCATGACTGAGCTAGATCTTTCTGTAGAGGTAAGAATGGATACTTTAGATATAATCACCAAACCATTGCTTACCTCAATTTCCCATGCTTGGTAGCTGTCCTATTGTTAGAGTGCACAATCATTATCTTTGCTGTCTCATTGATTTGACACCATTCTATTTTGCATTCTAGGCATATTCCTTCATCATGAAAAACATTAAATAAGGAATGTCATAGACAGTTTGAGCCCATGCTTAAGCTGAGAATTGTGGACTTGATTCTAGGTCCAGCATGTATCTGTTATGTAAAAAGGAAATAAGGAAGGTTTTCATACTTGGCATGGAAAATGGTAGGAGTAACTCTGTAATAGTGGTACAACTAAAACTAGTCAGTTCAGAGCGATACTTGGATCAGGCTGTTGAATCTGAAAATGGAACTTTACCTTCTGAATATCAGATAGATTAACGCTGAGATTAATTTCACTCCTCCATTTCTTATTTTTTGCTTGTCAGATAATTAATTAAGCCCTGATATAAACTTAGTTTTGGGGCAAAATGGATTGAAAGCCATAACTCATCAGGTTACCAAACCTGATCCAATTATCTGGATATAGCTAACATTACATTCTTTCATAAACAAAATATAGATGTTGCATAATCAAGCTGATGATTATCCCACTCACCTAGTGGAAGTCTTAGTTCAAACTCATTCAAGCAGATCTTGATAATTTGTTAAAACTGGCTTGTATAGCTGAATGTGAATTTTTTTTAGAGAAGACATTGTGTCTAGTATATTTGTGGATTAACTATTTTATGTCCTTTATTTTTCAGCCTTGCTTGTAAAACTTGGAAATTATTTTCTTATTGGTGCTCTTTTGTCATTTACTTTCCTAATTTGAACTCAATGGCAAATATATATAGGTCTATCCCTGTCCAAAAGGCTCTCTAAGACATAGAGAAATGGTTAGAAGATCCGGTGGCAAAGAGCAGTATGTAATTAATTCTCTACCAAATTTCATATGTGAACTTGTTCTGTAACAATCAGTTATGCGTATCAGGTCATCATGTCATTTTTAATCTGGTCCAGTATGAACCTTTATGATGTTGATATCCTTAATCTGTTTTGGACATTTATTCTTTGAGAAAAGGATAAGGTGTCTTCCTTCTTTTGCTTCTCTACCTTCACAAAATTTTGCATATTTATAGAGCTTCGTATTTTACATGCAGGTTTCCTTTCCTGATTGATCCAAATACTGGTATTTCATTGTATGAAAGTGGTAAGTATAAAGCTTAGTCTTATTTTCAGATCTCGTATGAGCAAATTTGTTGATGATGGATGCCTCAACTATGTATACTCATTTATTGAGTGTGATTATTGTTGTAAAGGTGATTCTTGTAATCTCTTTAAAATTATTTATGTTATCCCTTAATGAGGCATTCCCAAATAGTGTCTATGGTTTTTATGGCCACAATTAGCCATAAGCTGCAAGATTCTTAAAGTGCCAGTAGATCTGTATAGTAGCATGCTTGTTTGAAACTCATTATGAAATGCCATGCAGGAGCAGGACTGACTAGATGCATAAACATGTCAAGACCTCTTGGTGTATTTTGTGTATTACATCAAAATATAAGCAATGTCAGAAACAATTGATTATCCTGTAGGAAATGGTGTTCTAGTTTCACACATTAAATTTGAAATATATAATTTTTTTTTTTACCTGAGTAATATATAAAATATTGACCAGAGGGTAATTAGATAATTGGGTTTGACCAATCTATACATAGATAGCCCACAGGGAATTTGAGGATAAAACCTCACACAAAATTGAAGATATAATTTTTTGGATAAATTGGATCTATGGAACCATTCCCTGATTTGGCATAGTACTAATGATGACGACTATGTCAATTTATAATTTATTCCAAAAATAAAGTGAAATATTGGTCAATAAAGCAGACACAACTGGTTGATGAAAGTCATTGTCAGCATTTGTAATTTATCTTGTACCTGATTGCATTCTGGATATCAAGTTCACATGTTCTTTAACATGCATTTTTTTCTAACTTTGGATGATAGGTGATATCGTGAATTACCTATTTCAGCAATATGGTAAAGGGAGAAGCCCATCAACAGGACTTTTGGAAAGGTATGGACATCAGAAATTGTCTCAATGGTCAAGGATTTTGTATTTTTTATGAGTATAACTTTGAGACTTGAGATGAAGTTATCAATTGCTGGTATTTTCCATGTCTTCTTATAGTTATTTTTAGATAATCAATTACACAGCTTTGAAACTTGAAACGAAGTTATCAATTGATGTTATCTTCCATGTCTTCTTATAATTATTTTGAGATAATCAAGTACACATTTACCTTAATATGATGTTAAATTGTTTAGTGTACTCCTGTATTCATGCGATATTGCACTTTTTTTTTGGATGAATGAGAATATTTTATTACATCAAGTGAATAGGGTACAAAGTTCATGTAACAGCACCTATTAGCAAAACTGGAACACCATTTAAAATATCAAATCTAACTCATATACAAGGGAAACAATCACCTAGCTGCAACAATAGAAAGGAATTACGAAGAAGAGGATTTAGGAGCATCTAAAGAAATTTCCCATGTACGGCACAAGACTGTTTTGAATAGAGTTAGTAAAGTATTCATTCCCTTTAATTCTCCTTTGAACTTCCCATTTGATCAAATGAAGAATATTTTCTTCAACATAAATTCTCCCTCGATGTAACACAACATATCTCTGCTGATGTTATCCGTAATAGAAAGGCAATGACTAGAAATTTTTACTAGGTCTATAATGATCATATGCACTTTGAGGGTATGAATATGATTATTATATGCATTTCAAAGTATGAAGATGACAGTTTTGAGTTACAAATGGATTTTGGCATGTATTGGATGTATGATCAATACCCACTGTCAGTGGTATCACTTTTTTTTTTAATCTATTATTATTAGTAAATTGTAAATAGGTCCTAAACCCATGACCCCACCGTTCATCCATTTTTATGAAGGAGGAAAGTCTCATTTGAATTAGAGCTTATAGTCATATCAATCCTGTATTCACTTGGCTCTCATTCTCATTCTCATTCTCTCTTCCTCTCTCTCATGCAGCACACTGTTCACAGGATGGATGCCAACAATTCTTCGGGCTGGAAGAGGAATGACATTGTGGGAAAAAGCCAGACAAGACCCACCACCAAAAAAGTTGGAACTTTTCTCTTATGAAAATAATGCGGTAAGATAATGTCTGCCTACTCCCTTTATTGTCTAATGATTGTGTTTTATAATATGAATGGTATTTATTTCACTTCTGTATTATGTAACAGGGCTGACATCATAGTATGTCGGTAAATAAGCATTTTTGTTTCTTTCTTTTCCCCCCTTTGTTTTTGAGTAATTAGGTCAGGAAACCAGAGGTCTGTTGCAGTTTTAAGTAGTAAATAAAGGGTATCCTCTTTTTTTCTTTTTTTGAAGTTAAAGTGTACGCTCACTATAGTTAGCTAAGTTTGATTAATGGCCTTCATTTAGCCAAATCAAGGCATGTACTCATTCAGAGAGGTAACAACACTTTCATTTGTGCAAAGTTTGGATACCACACATCCCTGAGTTGTCAACTATAAGAACCTGGAAAAAAGAAAAAAACTCAGACAGTGTGCAAGATTGTCAAATTGGGTGTAAAATAAGTCAAAAATACTGGGACCAGTAGAGTACACAGAATCACTTTCTAGACCTGCCATGTTAGTCATACTTTTAAGTATCTTCTAGTAGTTTAAGCATTCCATGATATAGTGTAATATGTTTCACTTCCTCTTTCCCAAACTTACACTTCTTTACAGTATGCAAGAATTGTGCGGGAGGCACTATGTGAGTTGGAGCTTGCGTACATCCTCCATAATGTGGGAGAAGGTTCCACGCGGACAAAGTTACTTCTTGATGTATCTCAATCCAAAGAGGTTAGTTTTGTTACAATATTTAGTCATTCTTAATATCTATAACATATTGTACTTGAGATGAATTCAATTTTGCTAGTATTTTGCTTGTCTGAATAGACTAGTTATAGTGTTTTTCCATTGGCCTTGAGACTCTGCTGCCATCCTGAGATAGAGATACTTGAATGTACTCCTACCTTAATTAGGCAGAAATAAACTCTTGCGGATATTAAATCTGTTTGTGTGCATTGCCTGTCCAATGGCCTAGGCCTCATGTAACCTTGTGATATAGGGAGAACACACACACACACACACAAAATTGTTAACAGCTTGCATGGTAAGTTGAAGACTTGAAGGTATTTTGCTTTCCTGCATGCATGTTTTTTCACCTACAGGGGACTTTAAGCATTACTAAGGAAAGTTTGTCATCTTTCAGGTACCTTACTTTATTGATCCCAATACTGGTGCTCAATTTGGTGACTACAAGAAGATCTTGTCTTATTTGTTCCAGACATATTCAGCAGCCACTGTATAGTTTTAACCTCTACTACTAAATTCTATGTGTATATAGCCTTCTTTGTTTGTCTAGGGTATGCCCCATGCCTGTATACTTTTTTTTTCACCCTGGGGTAAATGTATTGCTTACCAAAAAAGAAAATGTCTCACTAGTTGTAGATATTTATGTAGCTAAATTCAATTCTGAATATGCTGTAAAAGAAACTCTCCAAGCTGATGGTGATAATAAAATAATTGCTAGGCCTAGAAGTATCATTATCTCCTCTATCAATCTGAGTGGTCAATTATAAAGCCACATAGCTGGCACTGAATATGTTTAAACTTTTACAGTTTATATATCGAGAGCATGGTGATGGTAGACAATTAAATTTCTGATGGTAATCTTGACCATATTCAGGAAACACTTATAATGCATTTTAAATTAATTTTTTGTAAAATTTGGAGAGGTTTTACTTCAGTGGCATTATATGTTCCATGGTTTCACTCACTCAAGAGTTCCAAAGGATATGTTCACTATGAAAACATAGAGTGTTAACTGGTTACACTTAACGAGAAACGCATTTAAATTTAGCTTTGTTGAGGTTACAGTATGAAGTAATGCCTGCCAGAACTCCTCTACCATTTCTTGTTGCCAAATTCATTTTGATAACCAACTAATAAGTCTAGAAACTTTCCCTTCTCACAGAATACTATTTTTTATATGTTTATTTTTCCTGCGACTCAAACTAGTAAATGTGATAGTCACGACTTAGAAAAGGTGAAGAAAGTAGCAGCACAAAGAGGCATTTCTGGTCTTTTTTGCCCCTCTATTTGATTAACTTAGTAAACATTCATAATGGAAGATGCTAGTTGGAATACCGGTATGCAAGGCTATGTTTGCCAAATTTGAACTTTGAAGTAGGTTACTAAGTTTGCTAGTATTGATGATTGAAGAACCATATAGAAAGCCTCGTTATTCTGGTATGCAAGGCTATGATCAAAATCCGTTGTAATATTCTGGAATGGTCTGGCCTCAGCTTCATTCGGCTCTTCCCACCTAAAGTCAATGTGTCATTTTTGCTTTCAAATGAAATAATTTAATGATTAGCACAGTCTCGCGCAAAAAACACCAAAAGAATACAAATCAAGATTGGTTATTGTATCAGTCAAAAAAAAGATTGGTTATTGTAGGACACATGGATGAGTGCTGCACACAATCATTGATCATTGTAGGACATGAGTGATGATGGCCAATATGTTTCATGTATAAGCTTGGTCACTCAGTGATAACATAGTTAATTTCTGCAACCAAATCTAACTTGAAGTTGATAGGAGAAAAATTGCATCAACCAAATGTCAAGGGGTTATCAGATTGATAAACAGTACAAATCTTTTCTTTTCCAAGTCATTACATAATTTAGTTGAACTATTACACTCATAAAAAGGAACCATCTTCAAAGATAACTATATTGTACTAGAACTAATGCATGATTGCCGATGGCCGTCTGGCCTATTGACTTGCCTCGTTGCACTTCATGGGTTAATATCTGGGATTTGATCCCTCCTATTTACCTTTTAACCCAAAAAAAACTCATGCATGCACAGCAGCCACTGCAACACAATTACGCCTTCCCTCAATAAACTGTCGGTGAAATTGCTCAAAGTTTCCTGTCTTAATTGCTTCTCTTATTGCACGGAAGAATCCCAAATAATGGTGTGTGTTGTGTCTGCAACATCAAGGACACGATTATGATTATTACTAAAACAATAATAACAATTATCATTATCATTGGGACCAATGAAAACCTGTACATTTCTATTAGTGTCTGAGCCAGCATTTCGTGAACGTTGAGCAGGTGATTAATGTATGCTTTAGTATGGTTCTGGCATGTATAGCAGCTACATCCTTCAACGATTGGTGAAGTATCTTTCCTGAATAAAAAACACATTAATAAAGGTAAATCATGAGTTCTGACACATAGAATTGTCACTTCATGCATCCATTAATCTCCAAATTACTAACGAAACAAACACAAGTACATGAAACTGGAAAATGACATGAATGGAGCAAAAAATACGCCATCACAATTTTCAAGCAATAACATCAATTTGACATTTTTGGTCAATGGCAATACAGATTTCATCAAATTTCTAACTTAATTTAGTGGATAAAATCTCTTAACCTCAATATATAACATGGAATGTATGATCAAAATCGTGAATCCTGCGGCCAAAAGGCTAAGATCAACAATTTTGAAATATTCAAGTAGTAATGTTGGAAGTAGAAAAAGATCTTATTAGTTACCTATAAACAGTTGCCCTTAAATTAATCTTTGTCCGGTCACTTCCAATATCACTCAGCTGAAAATTAGATTCATTTTCATCCACTCCATTCAATGGAAAGGTAAGTGCAAAGCCTCCAAGGGTAAGGTGATATATATACCTGCAAAAATTTGCATAAATTATTCAAATAATGGTGAAATTAGCACAAGAAAAAGAAGCTCAGAGATGATAAATGGTGAAATAAGCTACATACACTGAGTCAAAAAGATCAATGCCTGAAGCAACCCCCTGCAAGACCTCCTCTGTGAGATTAAGAAAAGATTTTATTCGCTGAATAATTACGAATCCATACTGATAAATTTAAAGAAAGATACATTTGAGTATCAAAAAATGTTCCTTAGATGACATTGTCCTAATGATAACTAAGTGCATATGCGTGAGTAGTTACTATGAGCAAGCTGCAAGTCATGAACCAACTATACACCCTCTAGACCTAAGTCAACATCAGAGATTAAAGATTGAGCATCAGATCCTCAATTCTTTTAAATGCTAATCTGAAATTCATAAATTTTTTTAAAAGGCTGCAAACAAGACAGGCCGCATGATACATTTCGAATTCAAGCTGTGATAAAATTTTCGTAAGCGATACATACCAATTAAAAGAATTTAAAAAATAAAAAATAAAAGTAAGTTTATAGTATCTCCTGGGAGATGAAAAACCTGATATTTAATCAAAGTTTTATTAATGATGAAGCTGATACCTGGAAGTCCAAGCCCACATATCAGGCGTGGCTTTTCCTCTGGTAAAATATCCTGAATATTTGGCAGCAGCATTAGATTTCAGAATCAATAAAGGAAACAATCAGTTTCAATATATGAAAAAACCCTTTCATGTATCAGGGAATGTCATGGGATCAGCTGACAAACTCAGTTTGGTAGAAAAATGCATTGATATCAGTAATCAACTAATCATTCACGTAGCTGCTTTTGTAATATGTGGTACAGTTTATTCACAAAATCAGGAGATTAATTAAAGAGCCAATACTTAGAATTGAGTGCCTTACAGTAATAGTATTAAGGAGAGCAGGGCGCTCATCCCTGCTCTCTCCTAGCCCAAAGCCTCCAATCCAGTAACCTGCAGAAGATATGTTGTGGCCAGGTTAAGAAAAAATAGATAACCAAAAATAATTTTAGAAGGAAACCAAATTCCTATAATAATCCAATTGAAAACTAGTCAATATCATAAAAGTAAGATGAGTTCTATTTCCTAATTGTTGCACAAACCTACACAGAAACAACAATGTTCAATAATTGCCACGAAAAAGAGCACAACAAGAAAATATAAGCCTAATGTTTAGTTTAGGATATTGGCAGCATAAACACAAGACATAGTGAGAGACTGCAGAGAATATATATTTTTTTTAATAATTTTTTTATCAATACAAAAACATAAGTGAATATGTTAACATAATCAACTGAAACTTCTTTAAGCTATGAGTCAACCTTCTTAAAAAATAATTGAAATGTTATGCATGGCAAGCAAGCATTAGGCAAGTCTAATTTCCTAATTACAATAAATGCAGGACATGACTGAACCTACAGTTACTGCAGCAGAGAAGTACTACGATAGTGTGCTGCTCATATTTACAAATATATGTAGCATGAGTGAACAAAAAAATTAGAATGATGATTACTATTCTACTCATGGCTTCTATTTTGTAGACAAAAAAGTAACATAAATTAAAAGATGATGATTGATTTGGGATCAAATTCTAACTAGATAGACAAGTCTAAATTTTTTTTGAAACCTGATACATTTCGCTTGGCTACCTCTTGTGCACATCGGCGGCGTTCATCTACATTAGAACCTCCAACAATGGCTCCAAATACAGCTCCACCTGCCTACAAATATGGGTTAAAACAAGCCCGTTATTGACCAATCTATACAACAAGGGATCTATCAAATTGATCTAAAAAATGTCAATACTAAGCAGTCAGCTCACAATTTATATGATTCTACTAACAAAATTGAATGAAAACCACAAGGTGGGAGAGCAAGCAGCTAGGAATTTGTGAAAACCTTCTCTCAATCTCACATTGATTCACATTTAATCATAATAAATGAAGTTGAATATCCAAATGGGAAGGGAAAGTGGGTTTCATGTCCATGAATGTGTGCAACACTCATTAGTAGGGAGAATCCCACACAGCATAGCAGCTAAAGATTTTAAAATTGCCATAATATTGATTAATCAAATTTCATTTGAAATCTCAAACAATGAATATTGACCAGCAATTGATAACTCAGAAACATCTTAATACAGTAACTCATAATGTCCAAATATGGGGGAAAAACATGTATAGTTCTTACTGGACTTAATGCAATGCAGTCATCAAGCCATCTCACAGTTCGATCCACTGATGTCCTGTTTCTCTTGTCAGATACCCATGTAGGCACTTCATCAGCTAAAGTGGCCCATATATTCGGCCTCATGGAAGAAATCAATTCCATGTATTCTACAGGTTTGATCTGAGAGCAAACAATTTTATATAGAAATATTTTCAAGTTGATCACTAAAATATTATCAATTAGATTTTTTAAGCATACGAGAAGTGATACAGGCCAATTACCAAAAGACGCCCACAAGGAGTCTCAAAAGACGCTCCAACTTTGTTCGTGCTGTTATATTCTGGAAGGCATTGAATAGAATCTCTTGTTACAGCTGCAAGTCCATAATCATGCAGACCAAGCATTTGATGAAGTCCTCCACTATTTGATATTGTTTTTGGTGAAAGGCCTTCCAAGCTGCAGAATTTAATCATGTAGCTAGCTCAATGAATAATCATTTATGAAATGTTAAAATATGCATCTCTCTTGGAATTGTTTCAATCCCTATTACTTGATAAAACATACATAGAAGAATACACAGTTTCAACAGGGTAGCGATCTCTTTTTTTTAATAAGTAACAGAGTAGCAATCTTTCATCCCAAAAGGCTCTCACTCTCCACTGTTTAAACAATTTTTAAGGAAAATAAGTACCACTTTACTAATTCATAAAATAAAAAAGTACCACTTTACTACAAAGGCCATGACCGCATTACTCATGTACAATATCTGAGTGTGCAAAACATAACAAAAACTTCAACAACACAAGCTCAAACAAACCCAATTCACTAAACATCTAAAGGGCACATACTTTATTCATGTCCAAGAAGGAAACCAAGCACTCACTGTATATGCGTGCAAAACATAACAAAAACTTCAATAACACAAGCTCAAACAAGCCCAATTCACTGAACACCTAAAGAGGCACTCACTTTATACATGTCCAAGAAAGAAACCAAGACACTCTTTGTTAATTAGTGTGCAAACATAACACAGACTTCAATAACACAAGCTGCTCAAACAAACCCAATTCACCAAACACCCAAAAGGAACAAACGAGGCACTCATTGTATACTAGTGTGCAAAACATAACAAAAACTTCAATAACACAAGCTCAAAACAAACCCAATTCACTTAACACACCTAAAAGGCAATTTCTTTATACATGTCCAATAAACAAACCAACCATTCAACGTACATTAAAAAAAACAAATACCCAAAAGAGATAAATAAGAAAAATTGGGGTGGAGTTGTGAATACATACAAGTGAAGTGGGCAAACTTGAAGGAGGTGAGAGTCAGGGGAAGGAAGAGAGGGAAGGAGGTCAGGGGAGATGAAAAAGGGCAGCCCTTTACGTGTGGAAAGAAGAAGACAAGGTGTCTCTATTGGGTGTGGAAAGTTGCCCAACTGGACCACCCCTGCCCTTGCACTTCCATTGCTCCATGCTTTCACTGCAAACTTCATGCTCTCTCTCTGTGTCTTGTACTTGAGGGAGACAACAAAGTCCTTTTCTTTTTGGGGGAAAGCTGTGGAAGAAAAACGTTGGGTTTTGCTCCTAAAATCAAACCCTTTGTTCTGTTCTGTTCTGTTTTGTTTGTTTGAAACTTTGTAACAGGCTCTTAAACCCTATAGTCACCTAAAGCTGCGAGCAATAATTTTGGGTGGGCTGAATCGAAGCCTAATATTGCTTTTGATTTTCCCACGTTTGGGCTCTCGACTAGGATTATTATAAATAAAAGAGTAAATTCAGTAACATATTTTGAGATTTGGGGTAAAGCAATCAGGGTCAATACTTTTTAAAACCGGTCAATTTGGTCATTAAAGTCAACTTAATCCCTAAATATTATTAGATATATTAACATTTTTCTTAACTGTTTTTTAGGAACTAAAAGTTGGCTTTAAGGATCAAATTGATCAATTTTGAAAAGTTTTGGACTTGATTAACATTAACTCAAATCTCAATGTATGTCATTAGAATTTACCTTAAATAAAAATAACAAGGAAAGTAAACAAATTTTAAAAGAAACCTTTTGTGGTTTCCTCATAAAACACAGAATCATGGAGCTCTGAATGTAAAAACTTAATTCTCTATGATATTATTTTATGTATAAACAATTAAATCATATATTACTT
This sequence comes from Quercus tomentella, assembly GCA_028535165.1. Taxonomy (NCBI): domain Eukaryota; kingdom Viridiplantae; phylum Streptophyta; class Magnoliopsida; order Fagales; family Fagaceae; genus Quercus; species Quercus tomentella. The sequence continues at coordinate 2,454,650 of JAPQVY010000144.1, forward strand.
GACTTTTGGGGGTTTGCGTGTACCACCAGGGGCGGAGCCAAGAATTTTTGTTTGGGGGGGTCAAGTTGCAACACTAATATATTTATCAAGACAACCCCATACACACACATAAATACACATGCTTTTTTTATTATATACACACACTTTTTTATTTGATAAGTTGTATATATACACACATCCAACAAAAAAAGAGCTTAATATTTTCAATCAAAATTATGTTTGATAGCTATCTTTCATAAAATTAATAAAATACATTTTCACAATTTTCATAGTGAAATTCTTAAAAAGTTTCATTTTCTATAAAAATTATCAAATTTTATACTATTGTAAGTAAAATTATTCAATTGAATTAATGTAATTTTCAAAAACAAGAATGATCCAAAACTTGGAGGAACAAATTAGACTTCAAACATATTTGAAACTATTTTGCTTTGCCCCATTATGTGGTAACTAAAGAGACATTTCATGTGTAGTTTTAGTGACAATAATTTTATAATGAGTCAATGACTTGTTAATCGCCACATAACAGGTTGAAAAAGATAAATTCAAACATGTTTGGTGCCAAACATTTTCAAATATTTAACAGATATAAAAGCACATTTTACAATAAAAAATAGAATTGTGAAAAATAAAGTTGTCTCTATAACTATTAGACAAAATTTTTTTTTTTAAAGCATCATTGGACTAATTCAAATACTTAGGGGGGGGCAACTCTTATTTTTGTAGACTAAGGATCTGTTTGGATTGAACTTATTGTTGCTGAAACTGAAAACTGAAAACTGAAAACACTGTAGCAAAATAATTTTTAAATAGATAAATAGTACCGTGGGACCCATTTTTAATATTTTTTAATGAATAAAGTGGTTGTGGGTCCCATAAACAGTACTGTTACAGTACCGCTACAGTACCGCTACAGTGTTATTTGTCCCCCTTTTCTGCAAAACGCGTGAAATGTAAAAAAAAAAAAAAAAAAGAAGAAACGCAGACGCCAGACACAGTTTCAGCCGAATCCTAAATTTTGAAAACATTAAAATAATTATATATATTTTTTAAAAAATTTCAAAATTTTGGGGGGGCCATGGCCCCCCCACCCTTCAACATGGCTCCGCCCATGTGTACCACAATTAGTAACCCTCTATGGTAATATTTTATGCACAAATAATAAGTCAAAATGGTCAAGTACCACTCTTTGACAAAATATATTAGAATCTACCACTGTTTGTGAAATAATTAGGGATTTATTACTGTGATATCCCAATTTGATTGATTGTGTAATGTGTGTGGGTGTGTGATGTATTCCACATCGGGTATTTACTGGGTTGAACTAGGCTTTATTAACAACGGCAAGGAGCCTCAATTATGACTAGTCCTTTTGAGGTATAGCGCAGATATGGCTAGTGCTTTTCCTTAAGTCGTTACATGTGGTATTAGAGCCGGCCCGGTAACCCCATGTGAGATCAGAGACACTACTCCACAAAATAGACCCTAACGAGGATGTTAAGGATTTAAGTGGGGGAGATTATGATGCCCCAATTTGATTGATTGTGTGATGTGTGTGGGTGTGTGATGAATCCCACATCGGGTATTTACTGAGTTGAACTAGGCTTTATTAACAACTGCAAGAAGCCTCAATTGTGACTAGTCCTTTTAAGGTATAGTGCTTTTCTTTTGGTTGTTACATATGGTATCAGAGCCAGTCCAGTAACCCCATGTGGGTTTGGAGACACTACTCCACAAAGTGGACCCTAACGAGGACGTTAAGGATTTAAGTAGGGGAGATTGTAATGCCCCAATTTGATTGATTATATGATGTGTGTGGGTGTGTGATGAGCCTCACATCGGATATTTACTGGGTTGAACTGGATTTTATTAACAACTATAAGGAACCTCAATTGTGACTAATCTTTTTGAGATATAGCGCAGATGTGGCTAGCGCTTTTCCTTGAGTCGTTACATATGGTATCAAAGTCGGCGCGGTAACCCCGTGTGGGCTCAGAAACACTACTCCACAAAGTGGGCCCTAACAAGGACGTTAGGGATTTAAGTAGGAAAGATTGTGATGTCCCAATTTGATTGATTGTGTGATATGTGTAGATGTGTGATGAGTCTCACATCGGGTATTTACTGAGTTGAACTAGGCTTTATTAACAACTGCAAGGAGCCTCAATTATGACTAATCATTTTGAGGTATAGCGCAGATGTGGCTAGTTTTTTTCCTTGAGTCGTTACAATTACTTTTTTTAAACTTGAGTTTGTGAAACTCGAATTTGCCATGTAACTTGATACATCCATATATATATATATATATATATATATTTCCAAAACAGTGGTAGATTTTTACATATTTTGCCAAATAGTTGTATTTGGCCATTTTAGCCCAAATATTATAAACACGTGTTATTAGATGAACAACTCATGTTTTAACCTTTATGGATGTTTAATTATTTATATATTTAACAACATCAAGTGGGTTAAGTGTTAAACTTAAAACTTCAAGAGGTTTTATGATAATACTACAAGGGATTTGTGTATATTTCTCTAAAAATAGCTATTTGATAGACTGATAATTATCTCGTGCATCCCCTTTCTCATGATGTTTGGGATTTACTATTATGCGGAATCAGTGTATTGAGAAAAAAAAAATGTATATATCTTATAGATGCATGCCTTATTAAGAAATAGGAGAATTTAAAAGTATTGATTTTTGGGATGGTAGGCCTAATTTTGGGTTTATAGACTTATAGGTGTTGAAAAGAGTATTTCCCAACCTATTAGTCCTCATAGCTAAAACATGATTACAAGGATTTATGTATCACACCTCATAGTTAGGAGTGTTGCATTAGATGAGAAATAGGGATGTTTTTATTCTACATTGGTTGTGTGTGTTTGGTGTCCGCTATTTATAACCCCAATGTATAACTACAAAGGTTAAACCCTTTTGTAGTTGTACTCTGGTTATATAATGTATTATAAATTCAGTTTAAAATATTAGTATTACTATTTTTGTGTGTGTTCTATTAAGTATTACTGTTTACTAAAAAAAAAAAAAAGGAATGTTTTATCCCACATTGGTTGTATGTGTCTAGTGTCCACTATTTATAACTCCAGTCTACAACTTCAAAAGACAACTACAAAGGTTAGACCATTTTGAAGTTGTACTCTGATTATGTAATGTATTATAAACCCAGTTTAAAACACTAGTATTACTATTTTCATGTGTATTCTAACAGTGGCGGCTCTAGAATTTTTTTCTAGGAGGGTCAACAAGAAGATGTATTTTGGGTAAGAGATGAATTTTGCGCTTTACAAAGATTTCTTATTACAAATTTGCCCATAGTATGCACAAGTAAAAGAATAAAAAATAAACTATAAGTTCATTTAGCACATTATTTCTTAATACGATGAATATATTAATTATTTTCATTAAGTGAACTTTAGTTATTACTATTTAAAATAATTTATCTATTAGTTTAGGACAATGATATGTTAATATTGTACTATTAATGTAAGATTTAAATTGTAGACTAAACAAATGTGTGCAATATTATACAAATTTGCAAAAAATGTACAATACACATTTGTTTAGAGACAATGTAAATCTTATATATACAATGTAAACTATGAATTTTCTATTAGTTTATTTCAAATTTGTTAAAATCTAAATAGGCTATTTTTTTAGGTTTAAGACATTTTTTTTTTTTTTACTTTTGTTGTTGGCCTTTTTTTGTGTGTTTAAAAAGACCAAAATATTGTTAAGAAGATCATATTTAAGCTTATTTCAATTATACTAAAAAAAAAAATTGAGGGTCAGGGTATTCAAATTTTCATTTTAATAGGGACAAATCAAAAACTAAAATTAAAAGTATTATATATTATAAAAAAAAAATATGCCAGCTCAGGGGGTTCATTTGAACCCCTTGAACTCTACATAACGTCGCATTTGTGTTCTAATAAATATTACTGTTTACTAAAAAAAAAAATAGGAATATTTTATCCCACATTGATTGTGTGTTTTTAGTGTCCATTGTAGTTGTACTCTGGTTATGTAATATATTAAAAACCCGGTTTAAAATACTAATATTACTATTTTCATTTGTATTCCATTGTAGTTGTACTCTGGTTATGTAATATATTAAAAACTCGGTTTAAAACACTAATATTACTATTTTCGTTTGTATTCTAATAAATATTACTGTTTACTCAAAAAAAAAATTTGTAAGTTTGGAACATGAGGAAAAAAAAAGTTCCATTTATGTGAAGCCAATATAGCTTTTTTTTTTTTTTTTTTTTGAAATTTAGTACAAATACGTGGATCTCACATATATGAGACCCACATACATGTGGTTTGCCACATAAAGCGAGCGTAAGAGATATTTTTCACTAGTTGAAGGCTATTGAGGCTAAAAATTATTTTTCTAAGAATGCATGTTCTCGACCAAATTTTAAAGACTTAATTTATATTTCAAGCTGACACGTAGCATGAATGTCGTGTTTTTATCAGGCATAATAAATAAGTACCATGCCATAAGAGATAAGACTGTCTAATTTTTATTTTTGAGAAAACTATAGGGGTCTCTAATAATTGCACGAAGAAAAGACTAAAACAGAAAAATTAGTTAGTACAATCTTAAGTCTCAACTGTGTCAAGTTAGCCCCTCGGCATGACATGTATTGTCATGGTCTTCTTTCTTTTTCTGTCTCCCCCAAAAAAAAAAGATGATATTAATTTACTTAATGGGGGTAATTCTTCCCTCTCTAAATTTATAATATGAAGGAAATTGAATTTTTATTTTTAAAAATTAAGTAAATAGATTTTCTAGATCCATCTTTAAGTATCAATATATATATACATCCTACAAATTTCAAATACACGGGTCATGTTAACGGGTACTCTTAGAATAATTGTTAATAAATTATATTTAGAAAATTTTAACACTACTTTTATGAAAAATATAAAAAACCGTTAACAAAATTAATTGTTTTGTCATTTTCCTATAAAATGTTTATAAAAATAATTCCTAAACCAATGTTCTTAAAACATTCGTTAACATTTACCTTGTTATATTTATATGTACTAGCTTGTAACCCCATATATATGCATGGATATACTTAAAGATATACAATAAGATGCACAATATAATTCCTATATATATAATTTAAATACTATTGATAGTTATTTTTATATTTTGGTAATTCTTTAAAAACTTTTGTATGGATATTTTTAGGTATAAAATGTAAATTGTCCATATTTTAAAAAAAAAATTATTGTGAAGCACTTTTTATTTTTATTTTTTACGATTCATTTATTCTAGACTCTTTGATTTTTGTACTTTTTTTTTGAGAAACAAACACATACATATATACAAGAGAGATGGAAAAGGGGTTCTAATACAAAAGCACACCACAACTCCATTCAAAAACCATGGTAACTTTTAAGGGAGGGTGGGGCAAGTTATGTTACACACAACACACTCTCTTAAGTAATGTGGGACAATTACCCATTCTTTTTTTTGAGAAACAAACACACACACTTACTTTTTGTACTTAATAACTCACTTGGATGAATATTTATGATGTGGTCTCACATATGATTCTAAAGTTAATAAATAAAACTTTTTAAAAATAAATAATTTAGGACACATGACACAAAATTAGAACTTTAATTTGAAATTCTAATTTGACTTTTTCTCAACTTCATCTTTTATTATATAATATATATAGGTATATAGATTGTACATCATCTATTTATCTTTTAATTCAATTGAATCTCAATCACTATGCTCTCCCATAACAAAGAATCTCTATGACCAGTTCATCTTTCCCCAAAATAAAATAGACTTTAAAATTCCATACACATACTTCTATTATTTGTTAGCTTTCCAAGCAGCAACAAATTTCAAGGTGTTGTTCCAGGTTGTAGAATAATTCCGAGTCCTACCACCTGAAAGATGGATGGCTTGGATGCAATGCAATATAGTGCTATATTTATATTAATTGGAGTGTGAAAACTGCAAAAATTGCAAATATCATGGCAAGTGTCACAAGAATCAACAAGACAAGAAGTTACAAGTGAGGTTAAAAAAAAAAAAAAAAAACAGTATAATAACTAGGTCGAACATGTTTGTTGGGAACTGAATCCACCAGGTTAAGAATAATTTGTTTATACTTATATATAATATAATAAGTTGTGTAAATCTATTCAGACATGTGCAAGAATATTTTGCTGAAGAGTTAAAAAAAAATCTTGTGTTTAAACTTTAAACACAAGACTGTTGTTGAATTATAGATGCTAGTTTGTTGCATATTATGCTAAACTGAACATTTTCTCATTTCTGGAAAAGCAAAAAAGAAAAAGAAAAAGTTGTGCAAGTTGTATAAAATATGCGTGATAACAAACAAAAATTAGGTTCATATAATGTCAGCTAATATATAGAGTTTAGAATTGTGTAAGTTTCGTTTGATTTAAGTTAAAATGACAAGCTTAGACAATTTCTTTTAATTTCCCCATTTAATTTTCTTTTTCAAAAAAATTTCCAAATTTTATATATTTGAAGACTTGAAGCAACTGGGTCAAAATTCTAGATGAAAAAGTCAACAACTTTTTGTGAAACTTGTGGTGGTAGTGCTTGCATAAAGATATTAATATAAGTATAATAAATTCCATAATCAAACAATTTCCCAAGAATCATTCAAGTAACAATGAGGTGAAAAAGAGTTATAAACTGACATAATAGCGAGACAGTGAAGGTTGTTGAGAAATGATAATGACTTGTGGAAAAGTAAAAATCCTAAAAACATATGCCTTTCGACATAAGAAGGATTTTTAGAAGTGTTTTCTTCGTCAGATTAATGTAGAAAAAATAGAGGTATGTACTGAGGTTGAATCATTGTATACACTATAGTATACACTAGTTTACAATTTGAAAGAGAGTGAGAATTAATGAAGATAAATTGAAGGTACATCAAAGACTAGAAAGCAATACATACCTTTACACAATTGGCTGCTGACTGTTGGTTGATTTTTTATTTTCTACCTTAAATATGGGGTCACAATGACACCACACCACCAGTTGCGTACTTGAACCTGAATTTGACCCCTAAATTTGTGGAGTTAGGGGTTGAATATTGCATGCGTAAAAGAGTAAATTGATATATTGGGTTAGGACAGAAAATTTGTAATTGTATCTAGCAGGTGATATCTTAGGTTTGAACAATTACTTCATACACCCAATATATTTCACTTTCTCGGATTGATTTGACAATAACATTTTTTGGGAGATGAATAATTTTTCAATTTAAAAAAAAAATTTATTTCTTTTTTTTTTTACTATCTTTGTTAAGTTTTGACATAAAATAGAATTATTTTTCTTTATCTTACACCAAGCTAAATAAGGTAAATTAAGAGATAAAATTTTTTTTAACCAATAAATTTTTGTGATACTACCAAATACAAGAAAAGAAGAAGAATTATATTCACGTAAAGTTTTTCATTGAAACCAACGGATCTACATAAATCTAGGTTTCCCCTTAAGAAAAACAAAACAAGATAATACATGTTTCATGTACAAGATTTACACCTAGAGTTTTGTTTTGTTTTTTTATTTTATTTCGAAGCAAAAACAAACACAAACACATAAATGGAGGGGCATGGATAATACTTTGAGTGCCTTTAATATTATAATTACCTAAGTCCTAATAGACGGGCTCTGTATTATTATTACCTAATCAAATTCAAACACTTTCATGATTAAGTGCAAAACTTTTTTATAATAAAAGACATTAAAGCTAACTACTCTTTTGCCTTTTCGATTCTTGAACCTGATATTTGTTTCCCAAAGCCAGCAAACGAATCCCTTCCAAAGGCATTAATTTATCACAATGCAATATCTTTCTTTTTATCATCAAAACCTCCAACTACATCACATCTTCCATAGGAGAAAGGAAATAATAATTGGTCACAATAATTCAAAAAACACTTGTAGATCTACCAACCATATTTTATGACCTTAGTGGCTTTCATGTCAACATCAAAGCTACCTTCTTTGCTTCATCTCTAAAAAAAAAGATTTAAAAATCAAATACTAGAAACAATCATTGCTTAGGTCTCCTCCCTTCCCTTTCAAGTCACCTCTTCTATAACCTCCAAGTCCTAACTCACAATGAATATACCATCTCCTTGATCAAAATATAGTTGAATCACAAGCCTTGGTTGTAACCATCCTTTATATGAAAAGGAAAACTGTTGCCCCAGTGTGACAATTACGTTGGACCTTATAGTCCTATGTCTTACACGTAGCCAAATTTCATCTACCACTCCATTTCTCACCACTAAAAACAGAATCAAATAATTTCTTGTCTCCTCTTCCTCAAGACTCAAGCCCCTCTTTTTTTGATTATAACCTCATATCAAAATCATATACCTAAAACTCAAAGAACCCATTTTTTGATATCCCTCTCTCCCTCTCTCTCTCCCAGAAACAAAATTCAAGGCCATCAAGAACCATCATGAAGTCTAAAACTCCATTCTCAATCAACCTCAAGCTCATCCTTCTCTGCTTTTTCTTTCTCTTGCTCCTCATCTTAGTAACAAGATCAAGTTTTTCGTCTTCCCAGCAACCAATCTCAGAAACCCATCTCTCAAACTCAACAAGCACCACTCAAGAACCACAATCATCAACAATAACACCATGTCCATCCCTACCCTTATCACAAACTTGCTCCAAAACCCCACCTTCCTTAGCCAATGCTCTCATCCACTATGCAACAACAAACATAACCCCACAACAAACCTTCAAGGAAATCTCAGTTTCAGCAAGAATCCTAGCCAAAAAATCACCATGTAACTTCCTAGTCTTTGGCCTAGGCCATGACAGTCTCATGTGGACCTCACTCAACCATGGAGGCCGCACGGTTTTCCTAGAAGAAGACAAGTCATGGATCGAGCAAATCCTTGAACGTTTGCCCACATTAGAGTCATACCATGTTGAGTATGACACCAAGGTTCACCAAGCTGACCAACTCATCAAGATTGGAATGGAAGAAGACTGCAAAGTTGTGAGTGATCCAAGATTCTCAAAGTGCCAACTTGCACTCAAAGGCTTTCCAAGTGAAGTGTATGACATAGAATGGGACTTGATCATGGTGGATGCACCTACTGGGTACCATGATAATGCCCCAGGAAGAATGAGTGCTATATACACAGCTGGATTGATGGCTAGGAATAGAGAGGAGGGTGAGACTGATGTGTTTGTGCATGATGTTGATAGAGTTGTGGAGGACAAGTTCTCTAAGGCTTTTCTCTGTGAAGGGTATTTGACAGAACAAGAAGGGAGAATAAGGCACTTCACTATCCCAAGTCACAGGGCTCGCCTTGGTAGACCCTTTTGTCCTTAGAGGTTTCATTCTGTCTTTTTTTTTTTTTTGCCTGTATTTTTTCCCCCACAATTCTTGTTTTGTCATAGATTTATTATTTACTTGAGAGAATTGGAACTGGGATTTTCCTTTCATGTATATTTTCAGTTGTTACATTTTTTTTATTGGATGAATTATAATACTGAGAATTACTAAATAAACATAATGTGGGGTGACCATCTTTGGTCCTTGATGCTACCAATTTGGGCAGAAAAAGTTTACTATCCAACTAATTGCATTGCTGGGAAATGGGAATTGTGTCTCTGTGTTCAATGTAGTAGTTATAACTACTTATCACTACTTCATTTTCTTAGCAATAAATGTAGTAGGTATAACTTATCTATAGGGGTTAGTAGATCCACCACAGTTCTATGCACATGACACTTCAAAAGATGGCAACTGATAGTGGGGTTCTAATTAAATTCAAAAGTTGCCATATGAAAGAAAAACCAGAAGGCATTCCCAATTAAAAATGTTCTACCAATGGATAAAGTATCATTTTTTATGTACATAACCTTATGTTTGGATGGGGAATTGATGAGAACATAGAATCGGAGTAGGAAAAAGTGATCAGAATATAGTCCCCCTCCTTTTCAATAAGAAATACAATGTGTTGTACTATAAAAACAACAGTGTGTTTTTATTTTTTAAATCCAATTGTTACTAAAAAGTGGTGTATGGGGATTTCAAATTCTGGTTCTCCTAAATAAGATTAGACAATGCAAATTTTTTTTTTTTTTGGTAAGAAACAAATGCACACACACAATTGAGTTACAAAGTTCTTAACAAAATAAGAATGTCTTATTATGTTAAAATAAAAAAAATAAAACTAATCAGTAGGGCTAAAGAAAAGTGGTCTGTCATATTGAGAAAAAAATTGGCACAGATGTCAATAAATCTTTAGAGCAAATTACATTTTAAACCCTGTTCTTCAGAGGTGGTTCAAATTAAACCCTAAAAATTAGAAATTATAACAAACTAAACCTTAAAATTTGGTTAGTTTTGTTAGAGACCCGAATTTATTGTAAGCCTATGTAATTATTGAACTAGCAAACTAGCCTTTGGATTAGTATAGGGTGAACCAATGATTCTCTACTATATAAACTCTATATTGAATTCATTATAATACGAATAAGTCATATAGTAAAAATGGAGCTATAATGGGTTTTATAATATATTTACCTTCAATCTTTACAATATAAATTCAAATATTTTTTACATTGGTTCATTAATATTTTCTCTCCCATTTTGTTTTTTTAAAGTTTTTATGGGAATATTATCATGGAAATAAAGAAAAAAAGTTATTAAATTCTAAAAACTGAAAGTTTTCAGTCTTAATTTTCAAAAAAAAAAAAAAAAAAAAAGCTATCTGTCTTAATTTAAACTCAAATAAATCAAAAGGAAATTAGTATTGACTTTTCAAATGATAAAGGACTAGTTAGAAAAATTATAAAATTGTGTTATTAAGCTTTTAAAGTGGGACATTTCATAATAGAATATCTTTTTCTTTTTTTCTTTTTTTTTTTGTGAGAAAATTTCATTATAGAATATCGGTTAGTAATCTCTCTCTCAAAAAAGAAAAAAGAAAAAAGAAAGAATATCAGTTAGTAATCAAAATAGATAAGAATGGAATAATCATTTGTAACCACTATTTAATTTTAAGATCCTATAAAAAAAAACAATTATTCATCTGATGATCGCAAATCACGGGTTCCTTTTTAAATCATCAACAGCTTCGCAAATAACATCAACAACAACAGCATAGAAAAAGGCAAAAAAGTGACATGCACAGTTGAACAATTATCAAATCAAATTAACAACCACCATAGTTTGTCGTCCAACCTTGTATGATGGAAATTTTTTACCATTCTATCATCATTATGGTAAAAAAAAGATCACAAAGGAGACAAGGATTGAGAAAAATCAAGTTTTCATGGTCCTTTCTTGGGATAAGACCTCAGCCATTCCATTTGTAATGCACCCCATGTTCATGCTGAAACTTTCAAGAAATTTGCCTGAATCAACTTGCACAACTCCTTCGTTTGTCTATCCTGGATTTAGTCATAGATTATATTAAATTTTACAAATTTTACCATTCTATTATTTTGAATGGGCCAAAACCAATGTTCACAAATGGCTATAAAAAGCCCAATAGCAAAAAGTCTAGAAAAGGAGGAAAGATAAATGGGTCAAAGCAAAATTGAATGGTTTGAACCAAATTCACATCCTAGGTCTCTTGTCTAAAAGATACCAAAAGAATTGCATAATAGTGCATATAAACTCAAATATGGGTACACTTCTAATCAAAATGGAACTCCAAGAATTGGATACACCATAGGGGCTAACATGTGAAAATAACCAGATCTCCATTCTCCATTTTTGCACCATCAATTTTGAGTTGCACAAGCAATTTCCCCTTACTAATTGACAAATTGTTTGGTTTAAATAAACATTTACAATTACAGTAATTTTGAAAAGATATATTCTCATGTTTTATTGCAAATAGTTTAGGGGGAATCTAAGTACTAAAGTGCATCTAGATTCTCCCAAAACCTGATTACACCAAAAACCAATTTGGTGACTTGACCTAAGCAATCATTATTAACTCACATTTTTGGGGGAACTTATAGATTAGTATTTTTTTAGGAACTTATAGATTTAAAGGTATACTTATAGTTACATATGCATGCATTAAAGTTCCAAAACATCATATTCATGAAAAACAAGTCCAAATGTACAAAAAATTTTGCAATTGTCAAAGTAACTAAATAAGTAAATAAAAATAGGACCCATGTAAGAATCAATAAAAACCTGACAAGTCTACCATTTTGAAAATTGTTGTATCTGTAATATTAAATCATTAATCTTCATCAATTAGTGCCCCTAACCAAACATGAAGATTAAGACTATAACTATTCCGTCTTATTTAAAGGTTACACTGAACAGGAATGGGTTTTAACCTAACATAGAATGCAAGCAATAATAACCCACATAGCCAAACACAAACCTTATCACCTATACAAACAACGCTTCACCTCTCTCTCTCTGTGTAAACTCCGATTGAATAAAAATGGCAATTGGGAAGAAGAAGTTGATGTCATCGGCGCCATGGAGGGGCGAAGAGGAAGCCCCGGAAGAGTTCCAAGACGCGAAGCTCAAAGTCACAAAGCAGCAGCCTGGAGCCGAGTCAGTGATGCACGTGCCTCGCAAGAAGAAAGACAAGTCCAAACGCCACGACCATGACGATTACGATGATGATTCCCTCGTCGAGATTGACCCCCAGCTTCGCTACAGCTTTCAACGTAACTACCAGGTCTCTATTTTCTTGATTTTCATTTTTGTTTCTTGGTTTTTGGTTTTTGGTTTTTTGCTTACCCAGTTGTGAGAATTCTTAATTTCTTGCTTTAACTTTTGTTACTTTGGTTGCCCAATTCTGAGTTTCTTGGTTACTTGCTTTAAATTGTGTTTCTTTGGTTACCCAATTCTTAGATTCTTGATTACTTGCTTTAAATTGTGTTTCTTTGGTTACCCAGTTGAGAAAATTCTGGATTACTTGGTTTAATTTGTGTATCTTTGGTTACCCATTTCTTAGTTTCCTAGTTACTTGCTATTGGTGGTTTAAAGTTCATGTCTTTGTCATTAGTAGTGTACGCTTTTGTAGTGGGATTCCTGGTTGTTCTCAATTGTGTTTTAATAGATTTGAGTTATGTGTTATATGAGAGATTGTTAATTTGTTTAAGGATAAATTGGGAATGTGAGCTCCTACAAGTTGGCCAATGTGTCGCAACTCTATGATATCTCCGGGTTAAACTACTCAAAACCAACCTCAGTATTACTATAATACGCCAAATTAGAAATACAACTGGGGATAACCCATTGTAGTAGTGGTTGATAACTTCTACCCAGCAGAGAAAACTGAAAGCAGAAGGAAAGAAAGAAGAAATTTATTCTTGTAGTGATGAGAACTTTTGCCCAATATAGAGTTTCAAGTTGATAGACCATGGCAGGTCATTTTGTTTCAAAAAATTATAGTAATAGTTAAATGATTCAGCTCACTATTTTCTAACAGTTTAAGCTTTTGGGACATCTAATAGTTTATTATAGTATCAAATTAGGTGGTCTTGAGTTAACCCTATCTTTGTTCTACCCTCTCAATTAAAAAAAGTTCAAAATCAAATCTGTTGGGCTCTACTTATTAAAGGGGAGTATTGACCCACTCGTGAGAGAAAGTGTTGTAATAATGGTTAGATGATTAAATCTACTATTTCTTAATCGTTTAAGCTTTTGTTATAAGTGGTAAGGCAATTAACATGAGGTTGAAGCTTCTTATTATTGAGGCTTCATATAGTTGATTCTTAATATGGTTGAAGCCTCAGTTTTGTGAAGTGAGGTTACATATTTGTGCCTTCTATGATGTAGATCACTGAAATTGATTGAGGGTTTTTTTGTGTGTGTGTGTGTGAATGCCATCAGTATCCACATTGTTATTATGGGCAAGGGCATGTCTGTAGGATGTATATCAATTAATTGATATAGTCTTTATTGTCATGTTCTGTTTTTCTGTTGATTGAGACTTTTATAGCCTATCCATCACTCACTGCTTGGAATTATTCAGTTTACAACTATGTTTGTTTGGCTCTCAATAATATCTTTACTCCTCTTTTCTTCTTCCATCTGCTTTGTATAATTTTGCATCTAAATCCGTTCATAATTGAGTTTGTGGTATGATACTTCTTTTGAGTTTTGTGTATGCAGTTTCTTCAACGAGTATTTAGCATTGACACCATTGTGAAACCTCTTCCGCCTGCCATGGCCTACAATGTTTCCCGCAACTTGAACTTCTTCACTCGCATTTTCACGCAGTTCTTTGGTGAGTATTGATTACTTTATGCCATTTATGGGTAGCAGAGAAGATGGTATATATTAGAAATTCTATAGAACAAGATAACGATGTCACTCTTAATTACTTTTGAGGGTTCTTTTTCGTAGTCTTCCTCTGCAGCTTCTGTTTTAGCTCCTCCTGGCTCTTTTATTTCTCATTTTCTAGTAATCTATTTGTTTCACTGAATCTAGAGTTGTGCAATTTCTGCAGCATAATGAGTATGCTTGTGGAGCGTTTGAATTTTTTTTCAATGCATATGCTATCAAGTCTATAACTTCACTGGAAGTTACAATGGGCTTGACTCCTACATCTTTTAGAAGGACTAAGAAATATAAATTCAGGGAATACAACTGGTTTAGAGAGATTTTCAATGTCCAATCAAGTATTTTACCTTGCAAAACTTTTAAACTTTGAATTGGTAGAGACATTTCACCTGATTCTATATTTTGGTTTGATCTTTTCAAACAATAGCTAACTTGGTCTCGTGCTTATTATATATTATATATAAAAAACCTAATCTTGGTCTTATGATTGCACCCAAGTTCTTTGAAAGTGAAAAAAAAATTTGTTTCACGTGATCAAACCTTTGACATGTTTCCCTTCCATTAATGCATTGATGATTGTTACAGAATAGCTGATTTTTTGATTCGTAATGAAGTTTATGTGATTTGTTGTATTGCAGATCCAGAAGGTATAGCAAATGCCCAAAAATCGTTAGGGATAGGACAGGAAGAGAAAGCTCGTCGCGTTCGTTGAAAAGAGATTAAAAAAAAAAGGGAAAAGGAAAATGAAGGGAGGGGGGGGGGGTGGATTTAGAAGGCCGTTGAAGGCTTATTGCTGATTTTAGATATAACTGTTTAAAATTATTTTTAATATCTGAATATTTCTTTTTTGGAGAATCTATAATATCCGAAGATTGAATATGTAATCTAAAAATTCAGTGGAACCCTTTCATAAAAATTTTTGACTTTGCAAATGGAATTGCATCATGAGCTATATGAGAGTTTCAATAAGTTCACTGGTGATATTTATTGAAAAAAAAGAACAAGTACTAATGAGATTTCTTAATATGTTTTGCCTAACCTTGGATGAAACCAAATGCTCAAGTTTTTGCAGCGTGGCAGAAATTAACCATTTTTTTGCTTGAAAAGACTAGTGATTTTGCTTAGATCCTTTTAAATTGGAAATCAATTAAGCAAATTTCAACCTTCCATTAACAAACAAAATGTATGTCATTCTAAACTTCATTTATCTTCTTATCATTACCCTCTAGCCAATTTGAGCCAATTTTTTATGCAAAAAAATTATTTAATGTGACTTTGGCTAGAGCCAAATTTCCGTCAAAAAATTATTTTAATGTGACCCAAAAGACAGATGAAATATTTTGCATTATCGTGGGAAAAAATAAAAACAATCGAAGTATAAAACAACCTTTACATAAGGAAGAGAAATTTCAATTTCTGTATTTGATAGAAGTTTGACAGAACAATTCATTTGTAGGGCGCCAAAAAGGATAAAGCATGCTACTCGGTCGGAGCCATTAGATAGTTAATTCAATTGCTCTTATTTGAATCTAAAAGGAAAGTTGAACATGATTTCTGACATGAATCTCTTATATGATGTCTTACAATGTTAATGACTGCATGTAGTTGCATGCCATAGCTTTAGTCCAAAAAGGTGTTAATTTAACTTCTTTCTTTTCGTCTTCTCTTTTCTTTTTGGGTATGGTTTATTAATACAAAATAATGTCTGAAGCGTTGGCTGGTAGTAGATTCCAAAAATGTTCAAAAGACTTTGAAGCAACAGCAAGGCCCCAACATCTGTAGCAACTCTCTTATGCACAAAATATACAACCACTGAACCACTAGTGTTCTCCTACTTCCATGCACTTGTGGTCTTTAATCAGCACAACAAGTTGCCAAGGAAACCTTCTTCTCAAAAGGAGTTCCTCCACTCTTAGAAATTATGGAAACAAGTCTACAAAAACCAAGCATAATAGCCTTAGTTAATGCTTTCCGAACAGGGCATCTAGCTGCATGCCATTTGGTTGCATATGGAAGAACTGCAACAGCCTGCCAGCACTTGATTCGGCTACAAAGCCAAAACCCCGTTCACAATATCTCTGCTAGCATCCCTAAATTGTCAGCAACACCTACAACCCTCCACAACTTGATACAGCTGCCTTGGTACTTTCCTGCAGTCACTCTGATCTGCTGCTTGGGCATTAGAGTCTTATGCAGACCTGCAAAACAAAGCATTAGCACTTCTTTAAAAGCTATTTTGCACCCTTGAACATCAATCTAGAGAACATAATATATTCCTATTTTTTGAAAATTTGGATCCTCCATCCACTGAGCCAACCACCTCTTCAAAGAGCAAGGAGAAATGAACTCAGTTCTAAGGCTCAAATCTATCCAAACAATACAGCCCAAGCAAGATTGCAGTTCAAGAATAAATGAACCAAATTTTCCTCTTCCTCACACAATTACTATCACTCACTATGTTTCATTTCACTGTTCTGTTTTAATCAATAAGTCCTCATGCCAAACTTCCATATAACAATTATTAACTTCAAAGGAAGCTTCAATTCTCACAGATGTCTCCATCTAAGAGCTATGACCCTCCAACGAGAATCCATTGCCTGAATTCCCCCTACTTTCAACAGTAGCTTAATTTTGATATCAACACGTGTTACACTGAGGCGATATATGTTTATTAGTAGCTCCTCACCTTGAGAGAGGGGTGGCTAAAATTTGAGCAGCCACTACACTACTTCAGGAGAGTATAGCTCCCTAAACAGGTCCTGTGTTCCAAGTCAAGTGTAAATTTTTGTGTTGACCTTGCATTGACCCATTTTTCAGAAAGATTAACTAATGGGGCAAAACTATTTTCAAACATTTGAGAGAGTGAGACACATGCATGAGTAGATTCTAATGAATCAAAATCTTTTGCTAGCGGTGGTGGTGATGGGATGAATATGCTTTAACAGCTTTTATAAAAACTTTTTTTTTGTTTTTTTTGTTTTTTTTGTTTTTTTCATTTTTTGGATTAGTACTGTAGTACAAATTTGATGACAATTACTCCTACACATTTTGCGTGATGTCCTAGTGCCCAGCTATATAAAGTCCTACTTGTTTTACTTTTTTGAAAAGCTATAAACTTATTTTTATATTTATGGCTTTCTTTCTATCTATTCACAATCAAGGTTTCATTATGATGTATCACACATAAATGCTTTAGTAGAATCTGGAAACTGTATGACTAATACATCCACTAATTAATTTAGTATTAGCAATGTAAAGTAGCTGAAGAAGGTGTTCAAGCAAGTCATATTACTTTAGTTTTCTTTTATCATACATTCGAAATTGATAGGGTGACTTAGTCGGTTAAAAACTGAAAATGAAGATAGTAAAATATAATTTGGGGAAAAAAAAGTAATAAGAGCTCGGAGCAAGCAAAGTTTGTAATCGACATCAAAATCATTGATATTAGAGCTGCTTTGACATCAACTGAAGGATCTTTACCCTTTCAAACTAACGACTATGCCTCTTTAAAATGAATAATGGGATCACTCTACAAATAACGTCATTGTTCTTTAAAAAACTAAACATGCCAATTAATGAAAGGGTGTCCAGTAAATCTAGTAATAGTAACTTAATCTATTTCATGCCTTCTCATGATGTGACTTCATTGGTTCCATTTCTTTTCATTGAATAGTTTGTTGATTTTTCATATTTTAGAGCAAAACATTTACATTTATATGAGGTAAAAAGTAAAAATGTCAACAGATAGGATTATACATAACAGCATTGTTTGTCAATTTTTGATCTTTTGGAGCGATGTTGCCATTAATCTTTGCCCTTTTGTACATAGTAAAGACCTTCCACTATGACAAAATGTATGATGAAGATGCTGAGAGAAATGTGAGCTTATTTTTTATCTGCTTTAAATGCAAGCCTGCATGGCAATGCTTCTTCCTTAGTTAGATTCGTTTATAATCTAGTAATTTTCTACTTTGCTATAGGTATCTCTTGTAAAAAGTAATTATTATGTTTTTGGGTGAAGATGTAATTTGTCATGGGATAAGAGCACAAGATCCTTAGTTCAATCCTATCTCCACTCTATCTTTAATTTAAAATGTTAGAAACTCCACAAGTTGGGCCCTTCTTTTTAGAAATGGACTTAGGATTAAATTATGGCTAAATGATTAGATTCACAAATTTCAGAGAATTGGTAATTTACCAATGTTATCCAAATTTGGCTAGCCTTGTTGATTGACGTTCCAAGCCAACTCTCGGGCTCATGAGCCTTGTGATTACCTGTTGGTATAAATTTTTTTTTTTTTGGGGGGGGGGGGGGGGGGTAGAAAATACCATTTGAGCTACCTAGCTCATTGGCAATTTTGACCATCTATTAACATGTGGAGAATATCAACTAAGCATGAACAGTTTTTGCTGAAAGTAACTCTAAAGTCTCACTATTGAAACAAATTGGCTATATATTATCCAGACTGCTACAAGTTAACTCTCTAGTAATAGAGTTACAAGCCCAAAAAATGTTCATAAAAGAGTTACAAGCAAAAGTAACCAGGACTCTAGCCTCATTAGTGACTCCTGTGCACAGCAAATGTACACCACTGGCGTTCTCCAACTTCCTTGCACTTGTGTTCTTCAATCAACGCAGCAAGCTGCCAAGGAACCTTCTTTTCCACAGGTCCTCCAATCTTCCACTAACCAAAACAAGCCTGGAAAATATGCTTCTCAAACAGTAAGCTTCCACTTTTTTGCATACGGCATTACTGGAATAGGCTGAAAAATTATCTGCCAGCCCATGATTTAGCTACATAGGCAAAACAACCCCATTTGCATCTGCTCTGCCGGTGCCCCTCAACTGTCAGCAACACTTGCCATCCCTCCATAACTGGACACACTCCCCTTGGAACTCTCCAGCAGTTACTCTAATCAACAAGTTGTGCATCATAGGCTTGTGCATACCTACAAAACAAAGCTTTACTGAGCATTATAACATGATAAGTACACTTTTTTGCACCTTCAAACATCACCGTGTTGAGGTTATACAGCCCAAGCAAGACTGTGCTTTAGTAATAAATGATTGAAGTTGTCTTCCTCATTGCATAAGACACTTGGCTTCACTCACTATGTTGTGTTGTATGAGGCTATAGCAGCTTATCAGTAACTCCACAGCTTGAGATAGGGATAGCTAAAATTTGAGCAGCCACTTTTTGTAGAGTACAGCTCTCTAATCAGGTCCTGTTTTCAAGCCAAAGTGTAAAGATAAGTTTAAATAACTATTAATAGTAGTAGCTTATTTTGACTTCATTGAGGGATTACTAAAGTATGGTTTTTATAACCTAGCAAAATAATATTTTTTTTATTATTGAAAAAGATTGACACACACATACATGACTAAACTTAAATTCTGGACAAAACACATCAAAATAAAACTGTAGGATCTTTCCACTACAAAATACAATACATCAGGCTAAAAAGACAAAACCAAGATGAAAAATATGAAAACTCATATTCTGGATGTAACGCATCAAAACAACGATAACAATTAGAGCAAGGCTTACCAATCAAAGCAGGATGCCTTCTTTATTTTTCAACCTTTTCTGCACAGTTGCTTGCCTGATTGAATATGCACCAGAGAATTAGGTTAGTAATTTATGGCTAAGTTTGTTGTAGGCTCAGGTTTAACTTCCATTATCCTTTGATTCTAATTCTAGTTGAGTCACTTTGATAGGGTAGCCAAGCTAAGTTACCTACGGAGATCAAGTCTTCTGGTTTGTTTTATCCTGTGAAATGAGCATGAACAGTTTTGCCCTGTTCATGATCTGATATGAGTAAGTACAAATTTCAGTCAATAATTTCATTCGCGGTTAAAGGTAAAAAAGATAGAAAACTTCAAGAACGTCAAAAGGAAATAGCACAAAATTTATTTGGTAAAAGCTTAAACAATTAAAGAGCAGTACTACGTATAAAAAGAGTTTTAAACTATTACTATCAAAAAGTAACGGGACACTTACATGTGGTCGTACCTGTCTACTAAATTATATATGTAGGACAGCACAATAGAAAAAAGATATGTCACAGGGGACCTATTAAACTCCTAAATCTCTGAAGTAAAAGAGGAAGGAGAGGAAAGAACGCACGAAAGAAATATCTAAATAAGAAATCAAAGGAAGAAAGGTATGACACTTTAAAAATGAAATTCAAATATTATAAAGGTCTCACCAATTCTTCTTCACAAGCATTACATGGGAAGATGAAGTCTTTGGTGATTTCCCAACATTGAATAAAGGCATCAGATGGCTAAGGTCATTTAGTAATAGATCCAAACGCACTTATTTTATGGTAAATCACAGATTTGACAAGACAGGTCTAACAATTGAGTATTATGCAATCATTCACAACATTTTTTTGGTGACACATAAAATTGGACTAAATGCAGTTCACCAAGAATATTACTGCTGCTGATGCAGACCTTTCTCTGTTGATCAATGAACTGATCAATTGTCAACAGCATGACAATATTTGGATATATCGAGAACATGGTAATGACTTGGTCATTGATGAAATTTTGCATATCAAAATTAATTCCCCATTAAGTTAAGTTATGATCAAGCTCCTCATGGTTGAAAATTTTGAACAATCACTAACCATGATTTGATTCTAAAAATTGTTGCATTATGAGATTGCAATAACAATGTCCTCAAACATGCTAATACAAGTCATTTTAGTAACTTTAAGGTTGTTGTCCTACTTTTAAATAATAAAAATTCAGAGAAAAGCAAAAGCAAAAAATAAAAAGAAAAGAATAGAAAAATCAGTTATTCTCTTAATCAGAAAAAGAGCATCTGCTTTGGTTTCAGGTTAGCAAACAACCCTGAAGGTAAAGAGGCTTTCTTTGGCTTATACCGTCTATCCGCACTTTCGACCTAAGCATAACAGGCCTTCCTCGTAGGGTACCATGCCTCGCAGCATTTATTTCTTCTTTTCATTCTCAGAACAATCTCCAGAAAGAGACTGAACGCCAACAAGGGAGGAAGCTAGACACAAACTCTAGGAAGACTAATTATTCTGATACGATCATTTGTCAATAATGTTGATATTTTCTATCTTTTTCAGTCAAAAAAAAATAAAATAATGTTGATATTTGGATGTATCAAGAACTTGTTTAAATGATTTGTTCTTTACAGAAATTTTAAATATCCAAATTAATTCCTCATAAAAGTTATTATCAAGTTCCTCATTGCTGAAGATTTTAAATTTTATAACTACATTTGATTGTAAAGTTTGTACATTTTAGAATTGGAATCCTGATTGTCTTAGCAAATATAGCAAGTGGATTGGGGAAAAGTTATATAACTGTTATCATACTTTAAATTAATAAGAATTTTCGGCGCAAAACAAAAATAAAAGGAACAAGAACTAGAACAGAAAACACATCTATTCTCTTAAACAGAAAAAAAGCATTTTCTTTGGTTGAAGGTTAGTACACAACTTTAGATAACTTTCAACTAGTGAGGAAGCTTGATGCTACCCCTAGCTAGACTAATCATTTTGACTGCGATCTATGCATGACTTCACATATATAAAATGTAATGAGATAAAAATTAATTTCGATTGTAATGTTTGCATTGGCATGCATATATTGTTTTTGCACCTTGAAAATTTTTAAACTAAACCAAACAAGTAGCACAATCACTAAACCAAGATGACCCTAATCATTGTTTATTTCATAAGACTGTTTTATATATGCATATCAAATTAGCTAGGACTATTGCTTTGTGTTTTTTGATTAAGGAAACAAACCAGAGGGGAGTTTGAATAAGTGCTAATAATCACTAAGGTATAGCTAGCAAGAAACTATTTTGAAGTTAAAATTAACCCAAAAGAGTACAACTATATGCCAAAGGAAAGGGAAAGCGATGATGCATCAACCAACAAAACTCAAATTAAGAAGGATGATGACTTATGGGTGATAGAGAGAAAAATGTTGATCAACCTTCCAGGTCACTTCACAAAATTCCTTCCAATGAAAAAATCTCAGGTCACTAATCACTCACTTGATTCCTCAGAAGCAGCTATGAACATGCACATTCTCTATTTTTAAAAAAGAAATTGGATCCTTGCTATTTCCATCTCCTACCCTTGCAGCTCTCCTCCAACAGGATTGGTTGCAATTGAACCCTCTCTAAAGGTTTGGATTTGCTTATCTTGCTGCTGTTGAGGCTTTTCTTTGTTTTTTGAAATGTCCGTTACCCTGCACATTGAAATCAAACAAAATTTTAAAATACATGGCCACATTAGTGGCAGAGAAAGGCTCTTTCTTCATGGTTGCCTTGTTCCTATAAGTCCAAATAGACCATAAAATAGAGACAAAAGACAATGAGAAGTACTTTAAGTTCTCTAAATTGCCCTGATTTCTCTACTTCCATGCTTGAATTAAGTAAGGTTGAATGAAATTAGTTCTAATGGACAGATCAAACCAAACCAGATTTCTCTAGATGACAAGAAAAAAAATTAGGTCTAAGGTTTCTGCATCTTTGACACAGGAAAAAAGTCCTCACAAGAAGAAAATTCAATAAAATCCTCCAAAGAATAACAATAATTTTAGAAGGTGATTGTAACCTACAAAATGGTTCCAATATGCGCAAGGTCTTCACTTATGGTTATGCTAGTGAGATCAAAAAAGTACCTGCTGGCATGGTTTCTTCAATTTCTGCTATGCAACAGCCATTATCCTTTTCAACTAAATAAGCCCCAAAATTGGAATGAAGCCTTATGAGCTTGTCAGCAACACAAACATGAGTTTGTAAAATTCTCTCAAAATCATTTTGGCTATAGAGTTTTCAAAAAAATTCAGAATTCCACCTGGGCTGAAAGTATCTTTGACTAGCACATCTACCACAATATTTACAGAACCTAGACAGTTTTGGAGGGACATGCAAAAAAATTGGAACCATATGTATGTACTTGGATGTCTTTAAAGGTATATTATCAATTTACTATGAGATGTAATAAATCAGGCTAAAATGACAAAACAATGAGGAAAATGTGACAAAACTTAAATTGTAGATGTAATGCATCAAAATGACAACAACAAGTAGAGCAGGGTTTACAAATCTAAGCAGACTACCTTCTCCCATTTTCAATCTTGTTAAATACTTGCTTTCCTGCTTGGGTCTAATTACTATAAGGATGAACATGTGAAATGGGCATGGGTGGATGGCCTTGGTCATGATCTGAAATGGGCCTAGAAAATTTCAAGAACAGAACAATAATCATATGCCAAACACTTCCATAATTAAAGAGCGATTATAAAATGAGTATTAATGTATTAATATCACAAATCAATGAGGTAATTATATTACAGATGAAGGAGGCAATGCATGTGATAGGCTATAGCACCCTTTCCATTCGAACTTGACATTACATATACTTTGTTAAGCTCCAAAATGTCTGGGGAGGAAGAAATAGAAAAAAAAATCTAGCTAACAAAATGCAAAGGAAAAAGATGTCTTTTTAAGATGAGATTTGGCAACAAAAGCTTCCATTTTTTATGTTTACTGGCTTTCGATCACATTATTTCTTCTACTTTTAAAACACCAATAAAAGCATTTTCTTACCATTTTTTGTTGTCAAATTGCTAGGAGTCTCATTGACAACTCTACTCAAACATGTGGTGGGCAATCCATTAAAAAATGTACACTAAAAGAAAAAGAAAATGCAGAAACCAATAGAGGAAAGACAGTGACTTACTGAAAAGTTGATTAACCATCAGGGTTACGTTCATTAGATTCTTCACAGTCGCTGAACTCCTCATCACAGTCCTTGTACTCACTTGACTCCTCAGAATCAGAGTCATCACAGTCCTTGTGCTCACTTAACTCCTCAGAATCAGAGTTACCATTGGTTTCTGTGTGCCTTTTAATCCTTTTTGAGCTTCCTTCACCACTGGGTCCAGCCCCATTGTAATCATCACGACTGCGCTTGACTTTCTGGTACATCATACGGAACCCCCATTTTTTTATCTCGAATTCGTTGTTTTCAATTTTAATTCTAATCTGACTGAATCCATTCCCATCACCTTCCCACATTAATTTATTTGGTTCCTCGTCGAAGAATTGAGGAGTCGCATAGACTAGGCAAAGGAGATCTGATGAGACGTAATTATGTGTGTCATAGTAACCAATACAAATTTCTTTTCCATTGGCTATCAACGAAAATGAAAGAGTGGGAGCAACATCATGCGTACAAAACACAACACAAATAGCAATTCCCACGTTCTTACACAAATGAGAAGGTCGTTTTATTTCCACTTCATCCCCCATGCTTTGGTGGCTAAACCACTCAGGAATTTCACTTCCAGGAAAAAAAATGTTATATTCCTTTTTTAGGAATTCGAGAGGGAGAGAGGGAGAGAGCTTGAGGGACTTTTCTATCCCTGAGATAAACCAGTCTATGCAGCTTTGATTGTCAACCAAATTAGGGCAATTGGGAAGATAGAGAGATGGTTCCAATGAATCGCTTTGTTTTAATGGATCTGGTAACATTTCCAGTGAGATACAACCTTCTGCCTCGACGAGTTCAACATTCAATGGAAGCTTTGCAATGATCGAAGACTTGTGCAATTATTCAAGTGCATCCATTTCAATTTCGAAAGTTGAATGATGCTTTCCGGAAGGCAATCAAAATCATTTCCATCTAGAACCAACCATTCTAAAGAGACTAAGGAACCAATATCATTAGGGATTGCCTTGAGATTGCAGTCACCTAAAAGCAAGTGGGTCAAAGAAGACGCAGGTGATAGAGATAGAGAAGAGAATAGCAAGTCGACGGGATGAGGACTTGTTGGCATTGATAACCCCTTACATTCAGTCAATGTTAGGGAATGAAGATGTTTTAAGAGACCAATGGAAGAAGGGACCTCTCTTATAGCAGTATCCCACAAATCCAACTCCTCTAGACTTTCGGCATTCCCTAGGTTCTCTGGCAGTCTATCCAGTTGTGGGCAATACTGGAGACAGATTTCTCTAACCAACTTTAAATTAAAAATGGTATTAGGTAAATGCTCAAGATTTTTGCAACTATTTACACTCAACTCAACAAGGCCAGTCAAATGCTCAATTGACGTGGGTAGTGTTGTAATTGCAGTAGAACCTAAATAAATGATGCGTACACTTTTCATGTTTCTCCCGAATTCTGGAATTTCTGTTATTTTTGAGCACTCATTAAGATTAAGTTCCTCAAGACACTCTATTTCAAACTTGCTTGGAAGACTCGTGAGGTTCTCGCACCGTTGTAAATCAAGAATAGTAAGCTTTTTATGAATTCCAATTGATGGGTGAATCCTACATAAATTTATACAACTTTTAAGAACCAAACTCTCAAGTTTTGGGACTTCAATGATGTCTGGGGCTTCAATAAGTTTTAGAGATTCACTCAGATTCATGAATTTCAAATTCTTAAAACTCTGTTTAAAAAAAAAAAAAGAAAAAAAAAGAGTAAAACAATTAGCTTCTACAAACAAACTTATTATAAAAAAAGTAGTATAAGGGTACCTAAATTACCTTTGATGGGGAACTTGATGTCAACGATTTTGAAGGGTACCCTCTCCAATCAAGAATTCTTAAGCTATTAGGAAGATGTTTGAGATCATGCATAAGTTGAACACCACAAATTTCAAGCAATTTTAGATCTTGCATCTTTGAAAAGGCTTCAGGATTCCAACATAACTTTTCTGGTTCATGCAACTTTAGTACTATGCCATGAATTGCCTCTGTTCCCTATTAATAAGAATAAGAGGTATTAGTATAAAATGTATTATATTATTTTTTTGCTTAATTTTTTTTTTTTTTTGCTTAAAAATGTATTATATTATTACTAGACTAATATAATTTAGACTCCATATCATTCTTTATATAAAAAAAAAATTATGTTGAATAATAAAAAATAAGATATATGCTTAGTTTCTTTCAATAACCCCTTACCGTATTTTTTGTTAGCACATTGTCAATATCTTCAAACAACCACAATCTACTACGTTTCCCGGGGTCTTTAGGGCACTCTTGATGAACTATATCTCGCCCCATTTCTTGTAGTAAATCATGCATCCACAATTGGTTATTATGCAATTTAACTAGAGATTTATCCATGAGAACCTTTAATCCAATTTTAGGATAAAGCCCAAGATAGTCTAGTCTTTTTGTGACAAAATCTGGATACATGTGATTAAAAAAACATGCAATATTTAAGAAAATGTCCTTTTCTGTTGAATGTAGTCCATAATAACTTATTTGAAGCACATCGAGAATTTTTCTGTCAGGAAATTCATTGAGCCTATCCAATCCATCTTTCCATTCATCAATGTTTTTTCCGAACAAGAAAGAACCCAAAACTTCAAGGGCCAAAGGAAGACCCTTAGAATAATTTACAAAAGCTTGAGATAGCTTTCCATAATCTTCAGGTGGATGGTCCATTTTCAAAGCTTTCAAACTAAAAAGTTGAAGAGCTTCCTCATGATTCAAGACTTCAGCCTCATATATTTCTTCTTCACACAACCCCAACAAATGCCTATCTCTTGTTGTTATCATAATTCTACTACCTGAACCAAACCAACAACGCTCCCCAGCTAAGTTTTCCAAATGTTTTAAATCATTTACGTCATCAAGAACAAGAAGAATCTTTTTGTTACATAACCTACTTTTTATCATGAGAACTCCATCATGAACATTGTCTACCTTCAAATCTCTATAATTCAAAAGTTCCCTCAAAAGTATTTGTTGTATCTTATGTAAACCATGTTTTTTAGATTCTTCCCTAATATTTTCGATAAAACAGCAAGCATCAAATTTATTGGAAACCATTCTATAAACAACTCTTGCAAGAGTTGTCTTACCCATTCCTCCTGTCCCCCAAATTCCTATAATGCGAACATCACTTGACTCTATAGCTAAGTGTGACTTCAATTTCTCAACTCGGGATTCCATTCCTATTAGTCCAACAGTATCTGCTGAGAATGTATTATTCAATTTATTTGATATCTCTTTCACAATGACTTCGATACATTTTGCCTCAGACCTACAAAAAAGAGAGAATAATAAGCAGTGAATCTGAATCTACCAGTGCAGGATATATCCATAATATAAATTTAGTAGATATATGGCATTAAATTTAGTTTGTTAAAACTGAAATTGGGACGAATGGATGTAATCAAATGCTTCTTTTTTATATTATTTTTTATAATAATGTAATTAAACGCTTCGAGCCAAAATCCAAAGAGCTACCCATATAAGTATTTTTTTTTTTTTTTTTTTTTTTAAGGAAAACTACCCATATAGATATTGGGTTACCAACTTACCATCGTTCATTTTTAGCAATGCAATTATGAACTGTTCCTTGATTCCTTTCTTAATTTTCATAAATAATTGTGGTTGAAATTTCCTAGATTTTACATCTTCAATCTTTAACATGTTTTATACCTCTTTATGTGTTATTTCATATGAAACGTTTCCCTACTTCCCAAGATCTTGGCCTTCCAAACTAGAGCTTTAATTTACAGGGAGTAAGGAAGAAGAAGAAAATCTATGAACGGGAGGGAAAACGAGCAGCTGCAGAATATTTAGAAATGAGGAAATTCAATGTCATCATCCAATCCCATTGCTTACGATAGTAATGGTCATTAATAAGTCGAGCAATGTTAGGGACAAAATTTTTTTTACAACTTTTGTTGCAATTTGTCATATGGCGAGTTGAGTAGTGGAGGTGTGGACCCACCATTTGACCTCCACCATCCACAGGCTATCGTGTGACAAGTTGTGACAATAGTTGTGGGTTTTGCTGTGTTCTTAGCATTTTCCTTAATAAGTCTACTAAATCTATCAAAAAAATCATTATAATAAAATATGAAAAATAAAAGAACCGACTAAATAGCCTTGTTGACCATTAAACAGTGGAATCTTTCTCTTTGTTTATTTGTATTGTACATCAAATCATTAAATGTTTTAATTGTTTCAATTGTCGCCCTTAATTAGTTACTGTTAACTACAAATAACAAAAATTGACATAAATTGTGACTTATGCCTGCCTAAAAATATTATTCCATGCAAAATTACAATATATTTAGTACAATATATGAGAGTTTTAGAATTATATAACAATCGGTCATTTAGTTATTGTCACCAAAACATTCACATTAAAATTAGCTATAATTATATAAGCTGATGTCAAAATCACATCAAATCATATATTATAATACTTAAAATTAGGGTTAATTAAACCAACATTCCTTGAGATTTATTGAGATGACACTCATCCCAACAACATTTATATAAATAACACTCATTCCTTTTGAGGTTTCTATAAATCCAACATGTAAGTCCTACTTTCCTGCTCTAGATGAAAGATGTGCCACAAGACATTACTCATGTACTTTAGGCAATTTAGCCTTGTTTGATTAATGAAGTCCATTTGTCTTCTTCTCAAAAAAGAAAAAAAAGTCATACTTGATAAATCTCCATATTCATTGATGAACCCATATAAGTGTGACCCTTCCTGCTGGGACAATACAGAGGACATGACAACTTAAATGTCTTATTTGTGATGTTGAGTTTATTCTTTGCTATTTATATAAAACGGGAAGAACAAATCTCATTTAAAATACAATAAGAAATTTCGACGAACATGAGAAATTTGATACCAAATTTCATTGGAAAGTTGGGATTCCAATTGATCAGGTGAGAGACATAGTTGAAGGGAGATTAGGAAAAAGAAGTGTGACATGTTGCTTGTAAATTCTATTTCTTTGGCTGATTACTGATATGGAATGTTTGTTTACTAAAAAAAAAAAAACAAAAGAAAGAGGAAAAAGAGGTGTGACGGTAAGAGACAATGTCGGAGGCAAATTTGGTTTCATGAAGGAAATCAAATATAGATAATAGAATTTAGAGAGACTCTCACAAGGACTGTTACACCTCAACGTTACGTGGGGACAACTGTGTAATTGACTAATTGAAGAAGATAAATGAACATTGAGAATGTTTGGCAAAATGAAACGGCAACCAAGAAGAAGGAATGGCAATTAAAACATCTGAGGGACACAAAAGAAGAAACATATATAATTAGATGAAAGATAAACGATGGGAATTATACAACTTTGCTATGAACATAACTTATTCCACAATTTTTTTTTACAATTTTTTTTTAATAGAAATATACTTTTACATGAACCCACAACTAAAGTAACTTTTATTTTTCACCACTAAAATCAATAAGAAGTTTTGATTTTAAAAGATAACCATCTCTTCATCACTCATTTTGTTTTCCTCCCACCTTTCAACATTTAAGATTGTTCCTCTCTCTCTCTCTCTCTCTCTATATATATATATATATATATATATTTTTTTTTTTTTTTATTGTATCTTTTTATTTTGATAAGTTTAAGCTCATCATAGTCTCTTTTTGATTTTTTTTTAAAGTAAACTCATCATATTTTGTACCTCAAATTTTTTCATCTTACCTCTTAACTATTTAATGATAACTTTTTTGGTAATTAAAATATTAAACCATCAGACCCACCAAAAAAAAAAAAAAATATATATATATATATATTAAACCATCATATATATCATTTTTTTTTTAATATATTGGTATAGATTACATTATATACTATGTAATAAAAGTTTGTCTTAGAAGGGTATAGATAACATTATTAACTTTATTAATGCCTGCCAAATTCAAGATCTTTCAAAATTGACTAACTCGGTCTTTAAATTGGTAAATCCAACTTGGACACTAATTAGTTACTCATTTTATCCTTTCTCACAATAATTAGAGACCAAGTGATAAGTTTTGAAAAATCTTGAACCTAATTGGCATCAACTAAAACCGTCCAATGCAGCTAAATGTTATTTAAATATAAATATTTTGAATTAAATTACCTTTCTGGTACATGCCATCCTGAGATATTGGCCACTTCTTTCAAAATAGCTCTCCATTTTTGCACCTTCTCTATGTTCTCCTTGAAACGTTGTTCATGATCATCAAAAGCTTGTTTGAAAGTTCCTGTCTGCTTCCGTACATCAGATGGATCCACATAATAAAAAATAGGTAAAATTGTCATTCCTGTCTTGGTTATGCATCCAATGATCTCTTCAAGTTCCTCTAGGCACCACGATGAAGATGCATAATTTTTTGAGAAAATGACAATAGCAAATCTCGATTCTTTTATTGCTTTCATGAGTGTAGGTGAAATTGATTTTCCCCTCTCAAGTTTTTCATCATCTATAAAGGTGCAAATGCCCTTTTGACCCAAAGCAGTATATAAATGGCTCGTAAAACCATTGCGGGTGTCCTCACCTCTAAAACTGAGGAATACTTCGTATGTCAATCGATGGGTGGAAGATGATGAGGCTCTTTCGGTGTTCATGGAAGCCATTGAAAATATCCTGATAAATTTTCAATCACAATTTAGATAAAATGTACACTCAATTAAAACTGAAGATTAAATTAAAGGAAAATAAATTAGGAAATAGGAAAAGAAAGAAATAAAAGATATGGATGCAGGAAAGAAAAGTGAGAACTTGCAGATTTGGTGAATTGCAGTGAGTATTATAAAGCTCTAAAATCTCTTGAAACAACGCGAGCGGATATCTGATACTAGAAAAAGTTTATACTAGAAGAAATTGGAGAAAGAGAAACTTCTTGATTCCAGTTGTAATGTCCTATCTTTTATTCTTTTTGACCAACTTAAGTTCTTTTCATATTGCTTTCGTTCTATCTGTTCAGAATCAAATGCCATTATGATGTGATATGCATAAATGCTGAAGAAGGGGTACAAGCAGTGCATGATTTCTTTCTTTTTCTCATATGCCATTATGATGTGATTAACCTAGGTGATACGCTCTGTTTGTTTCACAATAATTAGGGACCATCTGTACACACATTATATCTTAAATTTTGACCAACTATGAGAGCATTATACATTAATTATCAATTTTAGGAAATTTTTTATGAGAAATTAAAAAAGTTGTAATAAAAAAATGAGTTACTTTTTTTTATTTTTCTATAAAAAGTTTCCTAAAGTAAAACCCAAGTTTTATCTATATTGCTTTGTTCTATCTCTTTGGATACCAAATGTAATGTGAACAACATAAATGCTTCTGAAGAGGAAAAATTAAACATGACGGAACCATCTCATTAGGAGAATGTATTCGCCTTGGACGGATCACATTAGGACGAGTGTGGCATGGATAGACCAAGCGGCCACATGGCATCCAACTCATTATTATGTAGTCTCCAAGGAACCTTAAATGATCAATATTTGTGACACACGATTAGCCCTGATTCGTGGAGTCCCAACATGAATGGAATTCTAATATGACTCGAATTCTAGAATGTACGCATATTAATGAGTATCAAAGTCCATAAAGTGGACGGTTCATCCAGTAAGGATGATAACTTTATTTAGTCCATAAAGTGGACGGATCATCCAAGAAGGATGAAAAATTTATAAAGTCCATAAAGTGGACGAATCATCTAAGAAGGATGAAAAATTTATCAAAGTCCATAAAGTGGACGGATCATCCAAGAAGGATGAAAAATTTATAGTACATAAAGTGGACGAATCATCCAAGAAGGATGAAAAATTTATAGTCCATAAAGTGGACGAATCATCCAAGAAGGATGAAAAATTTATCAAAGTCTATAAAGTGGACGGATCATCCAAGAAGGATGAAAAATTTATTTAGTCCATAAAGTGGACGGTTCATCCAATAAGGATGATAACTTTATTTAGTCCAAAAAGTGACGGATCATCTAAGAAGGATGAAAAATTTAGTCTATAAAGTGGACGGATCATCCAGTAAGGTTGATAACTTTATTTAGTCCAAAAGGTGGACGGAGCATCCAGGAAGGATGGAAGCTTTATTAATCCATAAAGTAGACTGTACGTCCAAAAAAGATGAAAACCATGTATAGTTCATAAAGTAGACGGTTCGTCTCAGGAGGATGAAGATTCCATTCCATAAAATGGACGGTCCATCCACGAATGATGTAATCTTATCAAAGTGGACGGATCTATCAAAAACTTGATTTCATCACAATTCATATAACCGAAATCACAGAAACAGGCAGACAACAGAATAAGTGAAAATTACTTAAAACCCTTGAAGGGAAATTGTTTAACATGAAAAGAAAAAAAAAAAAAAAAAAAAAACTTACACTTGAATGTTTGCATCCTTCCCTTGCTCGAGTTGACGGGTATCATCCACTATAGGTTGAACTTGACCTTGAGCATTTTGCACTTGGGCTAACTCTCCGTCGCCTTGAGTGGCATCTTCAGCAAAAAGATCCTCAGTGTTCTCCAAGGCGACTGGCATGACGGATGTTTGGCCTTGGTCTTCAACTTTGATGTTGGACACGTCCAGGTCAGGATAGGCCTTCTTGACTTGATGGAGAGCGTCATCAAAACCCTCCAGAAAAGTGTCTCCCAGCTCGGACAGCAAGGCGTCGGATTCGCGGTATTCATGAATCACCACTTCCTTAGCCTGACAAAGCTGATCCTTCAGGTCTTGGATCTCCTTATCCCTGTCTTCCAGGACTTTCTTTCCTTCCTCCATCCCCTGCTCAAGCTCCTTCCTTACCCTTTCCAAAAGGTCAAACTTCTTTTCCATATTGGACTTCCAAGTTTTGTGCTTACTCAGTTCAACCTCCGTCGAGTCTACCTTTTTTCGCATATGCTCCAAGGCCGTCTCATGGTGAAGGCACCGTCCCATCAGCCCTTTCATCATGACCATTGCCTGAAAAGAGAAAAGGGGTTAGATTTGGACTAAAAAGTAAGGACGGATGGAGAATGGATAAACAAAACTACCTGAGCTATGCTAAAGAGGCCCGTCTCCACCATCGCCTCTGTGGAATGGTTGCCTAAGTCCTCATAGTCCTTAGTTGTCATAATAGACGTCAGCGTCTCCAAGGCATTTTTGGGGTCCTCACGGAGTAGGACGAGTGGCTTCTTCTGAGAGGGTGGCAGCCCTTTCATTAAGCCTTTTCCAGCACCATGCTTAGCCGGGACAACCGTCTTCGCCCCTTCTGCCTCCAGCCCCACGACAGTATCCGAAGTAATCTTGGGCTTCTTGGGTAGATGGTCTTGTTTGGGTGGAATTTTCCTCTCAGTGGATGGGTTGTTTAGGCCCATCCCCTTTGGCGCCTGACTACCGTCCTCTACCTTCTTGGCATCCTGTGCCTTAATCATTGCTCTCCTCTTGGCAGCATCCATTTCTGTAAAGAAAGACAGACTAAATTAGATATATGGTAAGGAAATCCAAAATTTCAAAATGTTAGTGATGGACTTATGTTGGCGCACTCGAGTGTCGTATCTAATGGCCTCAGGGGTAGGCTCCGGTCCGTCACAATACCAATTAATAGTGTTTAACGTAACTAATTTAGCCCAAGTCCACTCCTCCGGCTTGGTCTTATTAAATATAAATTTAATAAAAATAAAATAAACAACAGAGAATTCTGAAAATCACACAAAGAAAGCATTGTATAAGAGAAGAGAGAGGACCTTGAGGGTGCGGATCAGTTTGTCAAGGACAAGTAGATGAAGATGCTCAAACGATTGGTCACAAAAGGAACTTTGTGTGTGCTCAGTTTGAGAAAAGAGAGAATATAATAGAGATCACACAGACTGTAGGTTATAGAGAAGTTGTTGACAGTAATGGACTAATAATGGTGACTAACTTTATATAAAGTGTGAGGTTCTGTTCATGGTAGACAGTTTAGGAAAGTTCCAGGAAGTTTCCGGATTGACTCTTATAGTCGGCTAGTCCACTCGTAAAAATATCAAAATCATAACTTTATTACGCATTACGTAAAATTTCTAAAAATTACTAAAATCAAAACAAAATATTTTCTGACTTTTAAACATATATATTGAGACTTATTATGGAGGCGAAATTTTAACAAATCAAACTGTTGAACAATCAGACTTTTTCATTGTTTTCATAACGCTTATGGGGATTCTATGCTTTAGAATAAGTTTACTAATAAGTTGGTCATTTTGGTTTTGTGGAGCAACCATTAAACACTATGATACAATCCCTTACTACTTAACTGATGTCCTACAATTGAAACAGTTGATTCTATTATCTGAGTGCTTAACCCCCCTAGAGCTCGACTTATCTTTTTTTAGAGTAGTGGATCGAGCTAGGATATAAGTCCGAGAGTGTGAAATTTATAACTAACAAACATATGATTATATACTTACAAACATGTGTACATTTATACGAGCTTATGTACAAGCACAACATATACATTATAATTTTTTCTATATAATATTTAAGCCCAATTTGTTTAATAAAATACCACTCATGTGAATATCTAGCAGTATTATAATGTAAGAAACTCATAAAAATATTGTATAATTATTATATTGTATTTATTCATTGGATTTTATTTTATTTTATATCTGTATAAGTTGTATTGTATTTTTTTCATATTCAAATTTCCACTTAAAATTCTCAATAAAGATTTTTAATAATTCGATAAGCCTCAAGTACAGTTTCTATAACTTTTTGTTAGACTGATAAAATGATTAAATTATTACAATTTTAAACCATATAATAACCATTTGTGTGTCTAAACCTTTAAAGAAAACAATATCATTTTTTCAAAGTTTATTATATAATTATATATTTCCAAATTTTATTATTTATACATTTTTATGAAAAATAAAGTCACAACATAAATTTTTTGAGAAAGTCCTATCCACTTTCTGCGTTCTTCTTGATAATATTTGCGCGTTTAATCGTGGTCCACTTCTGCATTGTTTTTACTTTTTGGTTTTAGTGTTTAACCATAGCCCACTTTCCACTCTTTTGAACAGAGGAAAATAGGACACAGATGGTGACTAGCTAAAGCATAAAGTTCAATTCTGAATATGTATGGAAATGGAAGGGGCTGCACACTCAAATTCACGTTCAATTTCAATACATACACACGGACCACAACTGGTACTTGCTAGGAAAAAAAAAAAAATTAGGTGCACTAATGACTCTTAATCACAAGAGAAACATGTAAAAGTGATGATGTTATAATAACGACTTGGCACATCAACATTTGTGAGAAAAAAATTAGAAAACTTTGTGTCCTCAACATTAGTCTTCAGATTATATATATATATATATATATATATATATATATATATATATATATTTTCTATGCATGCCATTTTACTGCCGATTTCATAAATGCCTTAGTAGAAACTTGACACATTTGCATAAAAGTAGATTTTATTTTTATTTTTTCATAGATAGGATAAAATTTTAATCGATGGGATCCGCTCCATAATGATTAATCTTTATCATCAAACCAAGACATCAATTAATTTTTGGTGTGGATGAGGTTCAAACTCTTATTCTCTTATTCAACGACAAGAAACTTTATCAGTTGAACTAAACGTAACTCACGCATAAAGGTAGATCTTGCAAGGCGGATTTCTTGTTTTCTTCTCCACCCAATTTATGTACCAACTATTTTTTGGGACAAAATTAATTAGATAGAAAAAGGAGAAGAAGATATCTAGTGCAATGGTTGCATACAATCGATTTCTCAGGACACATGGGTCTATATATATATATATATATATATATATATTTTTTTTTTTTTTTTTTTTTGAGGGGACATGGGTCTATATTGTGTTATTTAATTTGTATCTTTTGCATTCAAGTTTTTAGAATACCAAACTTTTTTAGCGTAACAAACTAAAATGATTTCTGTTTAGTGATGCAAAAATTGGTGCTTCAACATGCATGAGAGACTCAGTTGAACTATATGATTGATAAACACCATTAACTATTATAATGGGTCAAAGAAATGATAATTCCCCATGTCACTAACACAAAAAATGAAACACTTGCAAGATTCTTAATTTTCCCTCCTTATCTTCTATCTGCTCCGTACCAAACTGGCCACAAAAGCTCCAAACTCAAATTTGTATATCAACACAACTTTTGATTATAGATGACATGTGAAAGGGTGGAAAAAAACAATAGAAGAATATAAACAAAATCTATATTCAATAGATTTGACAAACAAGTGAATCTTTTAAGGGCCCAAAACATTAAAGACCCAGACAAGCATAAAATATAATCAACAAAATGCTAATGCGGCAATAACTTTTTTGATCCCTGTTGGCTTATTAATCTAGTAAAAATTAGAAGAATATATAATATCAAATTAATACATAATCGCTTACCAATAAAATGGAAAACCACACAAATCAACCCACAACAGATGGCATTAAGTTTTTCAGTAGAAAATATCTAAGGGCTTTTATTGAAAACTTGTACACTTGGGCCATAAATGAGCTGATGAAACCTGATTATTATGCATAATCTAAAAGCATGATAAGAAGAAGAATAATGCAAAAGAGACTACAAATTTATTTTGGTGGAAGGTACTGAACCAAATTTTATATATTTTATTAGGGTTGACAGATTTGATTCAATTGCATTTTTATTTGGTGAACTTTGTTAATGGTATGAAGTCCATATAACATGAATTTCAAATTGCTCAATTGATGACTTTCGAATTTGGCGAAAAGACATAATTAGTGTGCCGTGTTGGACATAATTAATGTGTAATTTTAATTTATAGTTTTATTTTTCCAATTTGCTTAAATATTTTTTTTCATATGTTGATAATGGGGTGAGGGAAAGTTACTGGTATGATTCAAACTATATACATAAAACACCACAAAATATGCGATGTACATAAATATTTTCTAGCTAATGGTGTCATGCATATAAATGCATATTTGAGTAGAGTAAGCCACAAGTGTTAAAACACTGTGTTTAATGAAAGTGCAGAAGGAAATTATGAACTTAATTTATGTGGGTTTTTCAAATAGGCAATTCTTCATCCCTCAAGATTTGAAGTTTTTTTTTTTTTTTTGGTTATGTTTCTTAATATTTTTGCTTCAATTTCTTAGAAGTATGTCGATCTGTATCTCCCCAAAATAGACATTACGGATTCAAAACCTGGGGCATAGCGTAATCCCCTTAATATAACAAAAAAAGGCTTCCCAGTTCCTATCTCTTTTTTCTTTTTCTTTTTTTCCTTTTACAGACTTTATTTCAGTGCCTTTACAATCTTTAACGCTATATGCAAGACTTGCAGTAAGTCATTGATTCCACACTTTCTTCAGTGCATGCATCTTCACCTTTTTCTCTTTTTCCCACCTAC
Source organism: Quercus tomentella (assembly GCA_028535165.1). Lineage (NCBI taxonomy): Eukaryota > Viridiplantae > Streptophyta > Magnoliopsida > Fagales > Fagaceae > Quercus > Quercus tomentella. Next base: position 2,492,210 of record JAPQVY010000144.1, read on the forward strand.
CAAGAAGACTTTATATAGTTCTCTTTCAATTAATCAGATGTGGGGGGGGGGGGGGGGGGGGGGTGGTGGGAGGTATGTATGTTGGAGAATTTTGGAAAGTTATAAGAAGTGTCCTCTCTTTCTATTAATCATATGTTCGATAAAAACTGGAAAAAGAAATATGACACACCTTAGTCACTGACATAGATTAACCTAACGGTGGTAACCAGCTATATAGTATAGTTTCAATTGAGAGGTTTTTCTATTAAAAAAAAAAAAACAGTATAGGTTTTTCTACATTTTTTTTTTCTGGTGTTTAACTTAAGAGAAGTGGTACATTTACAACATTTTCATAACAAATTTCAATAAACACTAAAAAACGAAATATAGGATACACCTTAGTGAGTCACCAACACAAATTAACCTAATGGTGACCAGTTATATAGTTTAGTTTCAATTTTTTTATGGAAAGGGAATGGGCTGCATAAATTGCTTGAAACTGTATTATTATTATTATGAGAGAATTTGGGTGAAAATGTACGTGAAGAAGTTCAAGAAAAATTTGTGTAATTTATCATTTTTTTTTTTAATAAAACTTAACTCAATTGTCAAGGAAGGCTTAGGAGCAGCGTGACCCACTTTCTGGGTTCATGAAAGGAAGAGAATAGGATGTAGAGTAATTTTCTGATGACCTGCCGGTATAAGATTTGGTTTACAAGATATCAATTTTTTTTAAAGCTTAGGTTGTTAGGGTGAATTTAATCATTTATTATTTATAATTCTATCACTTTCTCTCACGTATAAGCCCAAACTCCCCCTTAATAAGTGGGGTCCAATATGTACGACTTTTAACATTTTAAATGAGAGATAAAGATTGAAGTCAAAATCTTCTACTTTGATACCATGTTAAATTACTGATTTTTTAAAAATTCTAAATTATTAGGGAATGGTAAATTTAATTATAATCATTTAACCAAAATTATAACAAGAATTGTGCACCAGTTCTTAATGAAGACACTTTAAACCGACTCAAAACTAAACATCTCAAAATTACATCTTCACAACTTAAACTGTTGCATTTTTCAATAAGATAAGTTGAAATTTAATTTTATAGCATTGAGGTTTAATCACAAAGAATACCTAATGCACATAAACAAATACTATCTTAGAAAATTATGATCCCAAATAGTATATCCCACCACCAATTAACAAAACTTTGTTAATTTGAAGTAAATAATGTTGTGTATTAATCTACCCTTTGGGTCAGGGCGCGCAGTCTTCCAAAATTACCATTCCTATTAGATTTAAAGTGTCTAAAAATTAAAAAAACCCTACCTATTAAACACAAGTACACAAATGCTCTAATATTTTACTTGAAATACCCAAAATGCCAAGAATTGATTCTACTATTACTGATGCTAATAAACAAGTAGATCGCCGTCCTAGAAGAACTCCCATAAAGGAAGAAGAATGAACTTTTCTCCATTTCTTGTTCCCTAATTCTAAAATCAATTCTTTAAATTAGAGTATTTTAAATATTTAGTATAATTTTTTTTTTCAACGTATTGTAGACAGATTTGCCATTGTATAAATTTTGGTGCAATTTTTTTATTAAATATAATCACCTGTTCATAGAAAAATTAGAAATACTATGAATTCCGGTATGTCCATACACAATATTTTTGTCTGTCCACAAGACAGACATCACTTACAGGTTAATTTAAGGTCAAACTCATAACACTTTTGAAAGGTAAACAATAGATTTTGTATCTTTTTCCTCCTGAATTATACTTTTTAATTTCTTCTATATTTATTTATGCACCCTTAAAAAAATAAAAAATAAAAACTTTCGAACCTTAAATTTTAATTTGATATAATAGGAAACCACCTAGACTCCCTTGGTGCCATTGTTGTTGGAAACCCCACAGGCCGCGGCCAATACAATGGCCAAGAAAGGGCACAGCTATCGCAGAATTTATTTTATTTTAGTTTTTATAAAAAATTTCTTTTTGGTCACCCAAATATTTTTTCCACCACCCCCTTTTTTTTTTTCCAAATAGTTTTGACGCAAGTCACCACGCAATTCTAAAAGTCTTTAACGCTATATGCAAGACTTGCAAGTCATTGATTCTCCACTTTCTTTAGTGCATGCATCTTTTCTCCTTTTTTTCTTTCCCAGCTACCAAGAAGACAAGGCTAGTAGCAATTTCGTGGTGACTCTATAGTCTATATAGTTAGCTTCCCATCAATCAGATGGGGGTGGGGTATGTATGTCACTATGTTGGAGAAAGTTCCCTCACCAGTCACTAGTTTTTATTATTATTTTTTTTTTTCACGCAAGTAACCCAAGAGATTAAAATTAATGTTTGCGTGATATCCCATATTGCAAATCTTCCACAACCACAAAAATTGGAAAGGATTTTGAATAAAATGAATAAATAATGAAAAATATGTCTCCAAAAACCCAAAATTTTAATTAACTAAAAGTCTATGCAATGTTCTAACTGCACCGCTTTTCTAATTTAATGGCATGACAGCGTTTTGTCTTCAATTACTACTATTATTTTACGAAGCTACATCGTTTTGTCATTAAAGAAGAGCGACACACTTTCATTAATACGTGACATAAACAACTAGTACTACCCTACAAATTTCTTGTAAAATTTAAGAATGGGCGTTGGGTATTGGAATCAAAGAGATATAGTCAAGTGCAAGGATGCACATCCTCGGTTTTGCAGTGACGTCAACAACTCAGAGGGTGTTTGGTATATTATTTCAAACAATAATTTTTAATTTTTAAATAACATTATATGTATTTTCACACACTTTTTCATCTACATGTATTTTCACATATGTTTTAACAAGGTGTGTGTGAAAGTGAATACTGAGAAAACAAAGATAAAAAATTATTCAACTATGTTAAACAAAAGGGAAGATAATTATGAGAGACTAAAATGACATATGGGGGCAAATTTTGTCATCAATCGTCATCAACATACAGGGAATTTCTCTCTTAACAGCAAAATATAATCTTAAAATTCTGTGGATTTCTATTTTGTTCTACAAAAATTTATGACTTGAGTTCGATATAAAAAATTCTGAGATAGATTTTCAGAGGGCAATACTAATTTGCATCTTCTACTGTGGAATGCTTGTAAGTGTATTTTGTCATAGCGGTGCATCATTAGCAAAGAGTGACATAACCTTTTCTGTTGAGACTGCTCCTATCATATTTTGGAGCAATTAAATTTTTTTTTAATGTATGTTTGTATACTATGGTTATATTAAATTTTCTAATAGTAAGTTTTTAGGGGCCATAGGATTTTTTTTTTTTTAAATGATAATAATAATTTGGGGAATGGGGACAATAGTCGGTGTAGCTTCATGGTTATCTGCTAAAAGTACGTTGATGTTGCTTTCTTCCATTTAGACCTAATTAATCATAGTGTGGACTGCATAAATGCTTTGGTCAAATTTGATCATCAAAACATGCAGTAGTTTCGGGAGGAAAATTCTACCCTCCTTGATGGTAGTCTTCAACTTTGGCCCACTTCCAGTTCTAGGGAAAATTAATTTCACGGAGCGAGGTTAATTCTATGCACTTTCGGTGCTCTTTTTGATTTTTGTGTTGACCATGACCCATTTTTGGGAAAGATTAGCAAAACTTGACACGTTTTCAAATAGAGGAAATAGGAGACATACATTGTCATGAGTTCCTAGAATTAAGGAGATAATGACAAATAAGAAAAGTTCCTACCTAAAATTCAGACATGTGTCACTTTAAAAAGCGATACATTATATTGTTTGGTATTGCTAAGCACCGTTTAAAGGCGATAAATTATAATTTTTCACTAGGTTAAATACTGTTTGGAGCCTTCTTGGTATAAAAAAGAAAATTAACCGCTTAAGACCCAAAAAAAAGAAAAAAAAGAAAAAGAAGAGACTGCTACACGGAGAAAGGAGAAAGAGAGACCGAGAGAAAAGAGAGACAGAGAAATAGAGAGGCAGAGAACGGAGAAGGAGAGAGAGATCGAGAGATCAAAAACTGCAGCTTGCAATCAAGAATGAAAAGATGTCTCTCACTTCCTGTCAGATTTCTTCATCTAACTATCCGCTAATTTCTTTCCCTGGAATAAGAAGAAGTAAGGAAGATGAAGCGTCAAGAACGAAGAGGAGTCAAGAATGAAATAGAGGGGCAGAGATAGAGAGAAGGGCGCCACCAAGATCTTCTTCCATCACCGTAAGCCTCCACCCACTACCCGACTATCGGAATCGGAATCGCTACTGGTATAGTTCTGTTTTAAATTTAAAAATTTAGGGTTTTTGGTTTTTATTTGGAGAATCAATTGGGTGTTAATTATGATTTAGATTGGTACTTTTGGGTCAGATTTGTTTTGGATTAATAGATTGGTATTTTGGGTCAGAAATAGAGAGAGGCGATGAAACAGAGAAAGGCGATGAGTACGCGGAGAAAGAAGCAGAGAAAGAGAGAGGCGATGAAATCAAAAAGTTTCATTAAACAATTTTGCAGACCCAAAACCTTGGCAGAATGGTAAACAGAGAAGGCACGGAGTGGGGGCTGGGTAGAGAAAAATCTGCCACCATCAGAAAGAGAGGCCGTGTACCCATAACCGGTAAAGTTAATGTTTTTGTTTTTTTTCCTTTTCCTTTTCGTTTTCAAATCTGGGAATTGAATATAATTTAGGTTTGAATTTCTTGGTTGGATTGGTTTAGATTTAGATTTTTTAATAATTTACTCAGGAATTTGGATTAGAATAGGTTTTGTTTTGCCTATTTGGGTTGCATTCGTTTTGGGTGTCTGCCTACATGCATGGCATTTCATTCATGTTTTTTTTTTTTTAATTTTTTTTTTATAATTGATATATATTTCATTACCTCTTCGATATATTTTGGTTTCCTATGTTCTCTTTGTTTGTTTTTGTAAAGTTATTTGAGTGCATTTTTTAATAATAAAAATTAAAAAAAAAAGTTTTTCCTGCAGTTGTTGATAAAGGCTACGGCATTCACTTATCACAGTGATTGAGGTATAAAATGCGTTAGAATGAGTACCAAAATTAAAGGTAAGTTTTTACAAATTTTCCCCATTATTTTCCCGGTTCTTAATTTATACTTCTGTTAACAAGTGGTTGATTTTGTATTTACATTTAAAAACACCGAAACATTGTCACTTTTCGTTTGGTGCATTAAGGAAACGTTTCAATGATATTTTTCACATTTTAATGTTCGGTCTCTCTGATAGGCACCTCTTCTTTCGCCCACCATTCTTTTTCCCTAATTTAAATGGTTAATTTGACATGCTTACTATTTTTTTAATCTCTGTTTTCTGTTATTAATTGTTGTGTTTGGTTTTGGGGACACAACTTCAAAGCATAAAAACCTAGAACCATCTGAAAACCAAAACTGCAATTTCTGCTTTCAATTTGTGTTCTGTGTTTTCTTTATTTCGTATGTTTCTTTCTCTTTTGGCTTTCACTTTTCAGGAAACAGAGGTCTCTTCTCACGAAACCTTGCAGCAAGTTGTTCTCGCAGGTCCAACACAGATTCTGATGGGTACCTCTCATTTCTTTCAAGACTTTGTTTGCTCAAGTAATCAAGCAGCTATTCTTTGATGATAACTTGATATTATCCAACCAACTGATGTGAATGCTCTTAGGGTGTGTATGTGTGTATGTATCTATATCTATCACACACACATTGAATCCCTATGTTTACTTGAAATTAAAAGTTACTGTTTGGCTCATATATGCAACACTATTCATTCTAAATAAAGAAATGGATTACTTTACTTAACTTGGTTGATTCAAGCAAAATTTAAAAATTGATCATCCTTATGTTTATAAAATTTTTTGAACAGTTTAGATTTATAAAGAATATGATTATTATACATAAAAAGGGAATTTTACAAGGCATCGCTGCATCAATGTTTTGCCCTATATATATGAAGAACTATGACAAGGTGTTGCACTAATAAATAATAATCTTAGTTGGCCCTCACCATTCTTTTACTATATATACATATGTTCTTCTGGTTTTGTTTCTTTTTTATTTTTTTAATTTTTTTTTCCCAGTTGGTTTATGAGGAAGGGGATGAAATCTTGATTTTGATCTGAATTTGGTTTATTGTCCAGATGGTGGCACTTACACTATGAAAAAAGTTCTGATTCAGAATACTGAACAGTTGGAGTTGGTGAGGGAGGAGATCTGTGTTTCCTCACTGTTCAGTCACACCAATAAATACGCATGCTGATTCGTCTCTCACCTAGAACTACTTTACCTTCCATGGTTTGAACAGATTCATTCTTACCGGTATAGTCTCTGTTTTTTTTTTTTTTTTTATAATTTGGTATCAAATCTGATTTGGGTCTGGCTATTTTGACTGGATTGGATTGCATTAAGTTTTTTTTGGCTTAGATTTGGTTTTGAATAAGGAATTTGGATTAAGAATGGTTTTTAATATCCGTTATTTGTGTTGGACTTGGTTTTCCATAGGGATATTTGGGTTCAATTTGTTTTGAGTATATCTCTACGCTTTAAGGTTTTCATTTTATTTATTTGTTTTAAATTTTTTGTTGAAACATTTTTTCCCTTTATAATTTCGTTTCCCGTGTTTCTTTTCTAGCATTGTTATCAAGTTTTTCCAGTATATACTTCTCTGTATTAGATTTTTCCCCATGTAGTTCACATATCACAGTGATTGTGTCAATTTTATTTTTAAATTGTATTTCGTTAGTATCCACACACTTTATAATGTAGAATGAGGTTGGCCATATTTGATCAATAGGGCTAAGATTGCAGACTTTGCATCTGAATTGGATTTTTGTTCCTATTTATTGATAACAGATGAAAACAAATACATATAAGACAGCCCTGAAAACCAAATACAGAGGAAACAAGAAGCTGAAAACAGAAAGAACAGGAAGCTGAATACAGCAGAGAAGTACAGACTACAGACCAATAGGTATGCGCAGAGAAATTCAAAGCAACAAGTATGCAAATTGCAGAAAATACAGACCAACAGATATGCAGAGAAATACAGACCGTGACAAATATTTTTAGATGTCAAATATTTGAGCTTTGAGTCCCAATATTTATTTATTTCAAATATTTGTTAAATGATGTGCTCCTTTTTTTTTAAAAGAATTGAATCAATTAAATTTTCAGAAATTGTTGTTTCCTTTGAGACATGAGTTTAATAATATGAACAATTTGAAGAACCCTTTTCTCTTTTGCTATGGAATTGTTGTTTTAAATATAATGTGTTATCCTTTCTTATTTATCCGTTCATATGCATTTTGTTTCTTGCTCTTTTCATTTTTGATGCATCTTAATTTGTTATAATATTTTGCTATCTTGGAGGGTTAGTCATGTTGTTCAAGTGTTTTCCACTAGAGTCACCAAGTACATTCTCATGTTTGTAAGATTTCAATTTAATTTTTCAAAGTACAGAATATTAAAATCTTTCACTGAGTGAATTTCTAAATGCTACTCAATGACATTTTGTGTTTGTAAGGGCATTCAAAAATCAAACAAAGAGGTACCTAAGAAGATTTTTGAAAGTGTGAGAAGGTTTATTTACACCAAGGACCCTGAGCAAGTCCAAGGATGAGGCTTTTGGCTTTATTTTTTTGGAGTAATGTTTGAATCTCATAATTAATTGTTTTGTTTTGATGTTAAGCAAAAAAGTGAAGTTACCATGTTAGCTTTTCTGTTTATATAAATTGATAGTTTTGTTTGATTGAACTTGGATCATTTGAAGGTTTTTATTTTTATTTTTTTTTTTGACAATTTTCTTTACTAAGATGTGTTACAATTCAAACTTAATGTATATTTCCCTTTATCTCTGTTTTTACTTTTCACTATTTCAGTGCTGTGTATGTGCTATACTCAATTTTCTTTACTAAATTTGCTATGAAAAAAATGTTTTTTTTTTAAAAACTTATATTGACATTGACTTGACTTAATTTCGATTCAATTTATTTTCCATTTTTATAATTATTCAATCTTTGCTGTGAAGTGTCATACTCATTGGGTTTTCCCCTCCATTAATTTACATGCAAGGGTTTGCTGTGGCTTGAGCCACATTGTCTAAGGAAGTTATAACACTTTGGTGAGAGTTCTGTTTTTGTTTATGTGTCCGTATGTATGTTTTATTCTTTGGTTGATTTATTAGTTATTTCCCTTGATGTGCTATATCATAATAGGTTGTTGGTGGTTGCTTTTTCATCATGATCAAAAGGTGAAGATAGAAATTACCCGTATCAATACCTGCTGTGTCTTTGTCATTATCACAAGAAGTAGATAGGCCTTTTTTTTTTTTTTTTTCAAACCTCATCTTGCTTAACAAACCTTATATTCATCTATTTGTGCCACATATATTTTATCTATTGATTTTTTATGTATATAATTTTTTTGTTAAGTTGTTCTATACAACTATTTTAGAATTGTTATGAAATATTGTTTCCGTAATTAAAGTTTAACAGTTTAATGTTGGTTTATTTAAACAATCAGTTAAATTATACAACATGCCCCAAAAGAATTTTAAGTTATTTTATTGTCTTCTAATAATTAAAATGACCCCGCGCATTGCGCGGGTTAAACGCTAGTTATATATAAAACTTGAGGCCAATTTGTATAATAAAATACCACTCATGTGAATATTAAGTAGCATTTTAATGTTAGAAACCCATTAAATTATAATATATTTATTATGTTGTACTTATTCACTATTTTTTTATTTTTTTTATTTTTTATTTATGTCTGAATAAGTTTTATTGTATTTTTTTCATAGTAAAAAATTCCACTTATAATTCTCAATAAAATTTTTTAATAATTCAATAAGCCTCAAGTACAGTTTATATAAGTTTTTGTTAGACTCATAATATGATTAAGTTATTACAATTTTAAACCATATAATAACCATTTGTGCTTCGAAACTTTTAAAGTAAACAATATCATTTTTAAAGTTTAGTATATAAATATAAACATTATATAAAGGTTCAATTTTTTTTTTTTTTGAGGGGGAGGTTCAATTTTTTTTTTAGTCACTCAATTGAACACAGATTGGTGACCAGCTTTAAAGCATAAAGTTCAATTTATATATGGAAATGGAAAGGGCTGCATAAATTGCTTTAGTGATAACTATAATTTATTTTTATTTTATAAAAAATCTAGATAAGACAAAGATTTAAATTTATAGTATTTATGACCATTCCAAAATATCAATTAATTTTTTTGTATAATTATAATTCAAACTTTAGTCTTTTATTCCACGCAAGAAAATTTACTAATTGATATAAACTTGAACGCACAATGGAAAAAAAAAAAAAAAACCATTCAATAAAAAGACAAAAAATACAATTAATTTGTCATGGAATTTGCCAACATGCTACAAGACTTAACAGAGCTCAGGCCACTGCACCAAGCAATTGCATTGCTTGGCTTATCAGGATGTATAAAAAAATTCTTGTCTTTTTCTCTCTCTCAGTGTTTTATTATATACTTTAACAATCGCAGTCTACTATTTAAATTTTTTTTTCAACCCCTTATAAAGTATCCAATATTTAAAATGGAAAAAACCACATGTATGACTTACTGTAGTTAGTGCCTTAGAGCATTCCCATCAGATTTCTCATAAAAAATGCCATTTTAACACACCAAAAACCCACTTTATCATTTTAGCACATCATTTTACAACATACCATTTATCAGATGTTCTATACTTCAATTCTATACATTAAAATAATATTTACTACACATTAAAATAATATATTACCTCCTCCTTATCCCTATCACTATCATCATCATCATCACCAACGGCCGCCACCGGCACAAACACTGACGGCCACCACCGGCAACAACACCAACGGCCACCAACGCCGCCTCAAAAAAAAAAAAAAAAACACAACCAGAGCGACAATTAGATCAGGACAAACCCATCGGCACTATCATCATCATCATCACCAACGGCCACCACCGGCAACAACACCGACAGCCACCACTGGCACTAACCCACATCCACCAACGGCATCTTTAAAAAAAAAAAAAAAAAAAAAAAAAACACAACCAGGAAAAAAGAAATCCACAACAACCCAAAAAATAGCCACCATAACTACCCAATAATCACCACCACAACCACCAAATTGTCGCCACAACCACAGTACCATTGCCACAACTAACCCACAACCTACCACATTCACAAACCTCAAAACCTATCCCAAATCAAACAAACCCATAGCTCAGGCGGCGAGGTCGGCTTCAGGCAGGAGACATTGGCAACGAGATCGGCTTTAGGTGAGATCGATTTCAGCGGCTTGAGGTGGCTTTAGGCGAGATCGACTTTAGGCGGCTTGAAGATGAGAGATGACGAGAATGAGAGTGAAGAGGGAGCTGTGGAGGACGACTATGGCTCCGACGAGATTGGCGGCTTCGGCGAGATCAGCAAGAGAGAAGAACGAAGATGCAGAGAGAAAAGAACGAACGCAGATGAGAGCAGAGAGAGAGAAAGTCTGAGTGAATATATGAGAGAGAAAGTCTGAGTGAATAAACAAATAATTAATAAAATGGCATGGATGTCCATACCGTCTCATATTTGAGACGATACTGTAGCTGTGTGCCAAAATTTTTAGCATTTGAAACATCTTATGAGGCTCATGTTTTGGGGTTTGGTGTGCCAAATGCCAAATATTTGGCATTTGGCACACCTGATGAGGATGCTTTTAATGGAGCATAAAGTGCAATAGTAAGACTAAGATGAAAGATTTTTATATGTGAATGTCCATATATGTAACGAGAATGAGAGAATTACCACGGAAAACAATAACACAATTTTTTGACTTGGAACCAATGGCTCAAAGCTGATACGGTATTGTTCTGAAGCCTAAGAAATGTTGTCATTTGCTTTAGTGGACTTAATTTGGAGTCAAACGTACACTTAGTATTAAGTAGCCTATGAAAGGGCATCTTTTGAATCATTATGTTTAGCAGAAGTGACACCCCTTTGAGAGAGGCTTGAGATTGAGCTTTGAATAGCTCCGCCAGAATGTTTCCAAAATAAACAAGCATGATTTCTATTTAGTGATGCAAAAGTTGGTGCTTCAACATAATTAACTCTAGCTTTCTTACGAAGTAAAATTTCAATCTCTGATTATAAAATCTTTTACAATGCAATTTATCAGTTTGATACTAAGATCTAGCATATATGTTGGTAAATTAGTGGCAATTGGGGTCTAAACTCGTGTTTTTTTTCATAATAAATTTTCACTATGCCTTGTGAAACTATAGCTTATAAGTGCACACTAGAATCATGTAAAGTATGCTTTAATTTTTGAATTAATTTTATATTCTTAAATCTTCTCAAAAAAAAAAAAAAATCTGTGTTCTTAAACTGTTGATAACAATCATTTTAAAATATTAATAGGATAATAATTAATATTTATTATTAAAAATTACTCAAATAATCATGGCTTTTGAATATTCGTGAATAAGTTAACCCCTTTTCATGCACTTTCTTAAAAACCCTTTAGTAGATATTTTCTCCTGAAAAACTCAATACCTTTAACAATAATTCAAAGTCGTAGTCAAGCCTAGCCCATTTTCCACGCACGAAGTAACAGGTTGATAAAAGTGTGGAATATACAAGTACGACCACTAATGCATGCAGTAACCTTCGGTGAAAGTCCTATCCACTTTCCGCGTTCTTCTTAATAATATTTGCGTGTTTAATCATGGTAAAGGGCAAGATGCAGAAACGTAGCTCTGAAGTGGAGGACTTTTATATCCTGGTAAGAGAACTGATGGTGATTCTTACGAGTTGAGGCAAAAGAATTGGAGGTATGGGCTACAGTATCTTGGTCTATTTGGAATGCACGCAACAGGTACCTGTTTGACAAAAAACAATCTCAACCTTCTTACATTTTGCAAGGAGCGTTGTCACTATTGCAGGAATACCAAAGACTATGTCAATAGAGGAATACCATGTGGGGTTAACAAAGCTTCCACACATGCCCATGCTGGGTATTGATTGAATTGGCTATACATGACTAGCCAACGTCCAAATAATGTGATGTAAGATAATACTATTGTTTCAATAAAATTCTATCTCTTACTGTCAAAAAAAAAAAAAAAACTTTTTGGTTTTAGTGTTTAACCATAGTCCATTTTCCACTCTTTTCAACAAAGGAAAATAGGACACAGATGGTGACTAGCTAAAGCATAAAGTTCAATTCTGAATATGTATGGAAATGGAAGGGGCTGCACACTCCAATTCACATTCAATTTCAATGCATACACACGGACCACAACTGTTACTTGCTCCCAAAAAAAAAAAAAAAAAAAAGGGTGCACTAATGACACTTAATCACAAGAGAAACATGTAAAAGTGATGATGTTTTAATCACGGCTTAACACATCAACATTTGTGAGAAAAAAAATTAGGAAACTTTGTGTCCTCAACATTAGTCTTCAGATTATATTCATTTTTTTTTTCTATGCATGCCATTTTAGTGTGCTTTTGTAAAAACTACACATACGCATAAAAGCAGATTTTATTTTTATTTTTTTACAGATAGGATAAAATTTTAATCGATGGAATCCGCTCCATAATGATTGGTCTTTGTTATTAGACTAAGATACCAGTTGATTTTTAGTATAGACGAGGTTTAAACCTTTGTTCTCTTTTTTAATGACAAGAAACTTTATCAGTTGAGTTAATCGTAACTCACGCAAAAAGGTACATCTTGTAGGGCGGATTTCTTGTTTTCTTCACCACCTAATTTAGGTACCAACTATTTTTTGGGTCAAAATTAATTAGATTGAAAAAGGCCTTTCAATCGATTTCTCAGAACACATGGGTCTATAGTTGTGTTATTTAATTTGTATCTTTTACATTCATGTTTTTATAATACCAAACTTTTATAGCGTAACAAACTAAAATGATTTCTGTTTAGTGATGCAAAAATTGGTGCTTCAACATGCATGAGAGACTCAGTTGAACTATATGATTGATAAACATCATTAACTATTATAATGGGTAAAAGAAATGATAATTCCCCACGTCACAAACACTAAGAATGAAACACTTGCAAGATTCTTAATTTTTCCCTCCTTATCTTCCATCTGCTCCATACCAAACTGGCCACAAAAGCTTCAAACTCAAATTTGTATATCAACACAACTTTTGATTATAGATGTGAAAGGGGGGAAAAAACAACAGAAGAATATAAACAAAATCTGTATTCAATAGATTTGACAAACAAGCGAATCTTTAAGGGCCCAAAACATTAAAGACCCAACAAGCATATAATATAATCAACAAAATGCTAATGTGGCAATAACCTTTTTGATCCCTGTTGGCTTATTAATCTAGTAAAAATTAGAAGAATATTTAATATCAAATTAATACATAAGCGCTTACCAATAAAATGGAAAACTACACAACTCAACCCACAACAGATGGCATTAAGTTTTTCAGTAGAAAATATCTAAGGGCTTTTATTGAAAACTTGTACACTTGGGCCATAACTTAACTGATGAAACCTGATTATTATGCATAATCTAAAAGCATGATAAGAAGAAGAATAATGCAAAGGAGACTACAAATTTATTTTGGTGGGAGGTATGAACCAAATTTTAAAGATTTTATTAGGGTTGACAGATTTGATTCAGTTGCCGATTCTTATTTGGTGAACTTTGTTAATGGTATGAAGTCCATGTAACATGAATTTCAAATTGCTCAATTGATGACTTTCGAGTTTGGCAAGAAGACATAATTAGTGTGCCGTGTTGGACATAATTAATGTGCAATTTTAATTTATATTTATATTTTTCCAATTTGCTTAAATATATTTTTTCATAGGTTGATAATGGGTGAGGGAAAGTTACTGGTAGGATTCCAACTATATACATAAAACACCACAAAATATACCATGTACATAAATGTTGTCTAGCTAATGGTGTCATGCATATAAATGCATATCTAAGTAAAGTAAGTCACAAGTGTTAAAACAGTGTTTAATGAAAGTGCAGAAGGAAATTATGAACTTAATTTATATATGTGGGTTTTTCAAATAGGCAATTCTTCATCCCTCAAGATTTGAAGTTTTCTTCTATTATATTTCGTACTATTTTAACTTCAATTTCTTACAAGTATGTTCATCTCTTTTTTTTCTTTTACAGGCTTTATTTGAGTGCCTGTACCCTTGACTTTTACAGTCTTTAACGCTATACGCAAGACTTGCAGCAACTCATTGATTCCCCCAATATCTTCAGCGCATGCATCTTCCCCTTTTTCTCTTTTTCCCACCTACCAAGAACAAGAAGACGAGGGTAGCAAGTAATTTTCGTGGTAACTTTATATAGTTCTCTTTCAATTAATCAGATGGGGATGGGGTATGTATGTTGGAGAATTTTGGAAAGTTATAAGAAGTGTCCTCTCTTTTCATTAATCATATGTTTGATAAAAACTGGAAAAAGAAATATGATACACCTTACTTACTGACACAGATTAATCTAATGGTGGTGAACAGCTGTATGGTATAGTTGGTCACCACTTTCTTTAGTGCAGCTTTTTCCCTTTTTTTTCTTTCCCACCTACGAAGAAGACGAGACTAGCTAATAATTTCGTGGTGACTCTATAGTCTGTATAGTTCTCTTCCCATCAATCAGATGGGGGTGGGGTATGAATATTGGAGAAAGTTTCCTCACTAGTCCCTAGTTTTTATTTTTTAATTTTTTTACGCAAGTCACCCAAGAGATTAAAATCAAAGTTTGGGTGATATCCCATATTGCAAATCTTCCACAACCATAAAAATTGGAAAGGATTTTGAATAAATTGAATAAATAATGAAAAATCTGTCTCTAAAAACCCAAAATTTTAAGTAACAAAAATTAAGAAACGAGCAAAATATCTGATGAAATTTGTATATATGACATGGAGCCCTAGCCATTATTTTGATAGATAGAGAGAGAAAAAAAAAAAAAACGCTTGGAATTAGACAATCAAATCAAGTACAAAGACAATATTGTTTTGTATTTTTGATTTTCTAATGAAGTATTTACACTCACTATCCTCGTATAACAGATTTTCACCATGCCTAGAAATTATCTAGAGCATGCTTTGATTATTTATTTTTTTGTTGAGAAGAATTAATTTTCTTTTCTTAATCTTTTGATCACAATCATATATATATATATATATATTTTATATTTCTTTGTTAGAAATTAATTGACTAGTCATGGCTTTTGGATTCCACTATGAGGTGTGGCTTGGTGGTACGAGTTCTCATATTACTTTACAAGATATTTGGCATGAGTTGAGTGGTTCAAGTAGTGGTGCTTCAACAAATGTGTTGTGCCCATAACAATAGTTTTATCAAGACCCTGGTGGTATATGTGGTATTATCTGTAAGTCACATGATGTCACGGAAGGTAGATGTATCCGCAATGAAGATCCTTTTTTTCATTTAGAAAAAAAAAAAAAAAAAAAAAAACCCTCATGACTTTTAGATTGTGAATATTTATGTTAATCCCTTATCATACGTCAATGTTTGCATGTTGGACAATTTAAAGACAGAATGGTTCCTGCATAAGTTAATATGATTTTTATAAGCAATAGAATTGAACGCACAAATATATTATATTATATTTTTGATGAGTTAAAAAAAAGAGTGATATATATTATATTTTTCCTCATCAATACGTTTAAGGCTTTAACGAAGAATTAATTTAGTACTCTTCAAGCCTAGCCATTTTCCACGTTCTTGGAAAGAGTACAGTAGGACATAACTCCTGCATTAAAGTTCTGCTGATTTTGCTTTCATCAATTTAGACATAAATTTATATAGTGTGGACTGTCGACTGCATGATTGTTTTTAGAGGAAATGGATGACCAAATAATGCATAATGCACTTTCGCTGAAGCGAAAATTTTATCTGCTTTTTATGTCTATTTTTGACCTTAGCACTTTTCAATAGTGCTTAACCATGGTTTACTTTCTGAGTTGTTTTTTACATTAGTGTTTAACTTTAACCATGCCCCACTTTTCGCACCCTTCTCTTTTCTTTTTTGTTCTTTTTTATTTTTATTTTTATATTAAAAATACTAGAAACTTCAATAAAAATTGGAAAAAGAAATATGACATACCTTAGTCACTAACACAGATTAACTTAATGGTGGTGACCAGCTATATAGTATAGTTTCAATTTTTTTTTTTATGGAAAGGGAATGAGCATAGTATGTATGTGTTTGAATCTATTATATTGGACTAATATGTCTGATATATCTTTAACATACATAAATTACTTGAAACTATATATATATATATATATATATATATATTTATATATATAGTATGAGAGGATTTGAGAGAAAATGCACATTGAAGAAGTTAAGGAAAATTTGTGTAATTTATCATATTTTTTTTTGTCAAATTTAACTCAGTTATTTCTCAAAAAAAAAAAAAAAAAACCTTAACTCAGTTGTTAAGGAAGGCTTAGGAGCAGGCTGCGTGACCTCGCTTTCCATGTTCGTGAAAATAAAACAAGAGAATGCTATCTCCAATACCCATGTCAAAACACAATGCTTCTGTCTATGTCCACAAGATAGAGGTCACTTAATTGCTGAATAATTTAAAGTTGAACTTGTAACACTTTTGGAAGGTAAACAATAGGTTTTGTATCTTTTTTTCTCTTGAATTTTTTTTTTCTTCTATATTATATTTATTTACCTTTTTTTTTTTTTTATAAACTTTTGAACCTCAAATTTTAATTTGATATAAAAGGAAACCCTCTAGACTCCCTTGGTGCCATTGTCGTTGGAAAACCCACAGGCCCATAATTGGTTTTCTGTGGCCAATACAATGGCCCAAGAAAGAGCACAGCTATCGCAGATTTTATTTTATTTTAGTTTTTACAAAAAAATTATTTTTAGTCATCCACTTACTTTTTTCTCTCCCTTTTTTTCCCAGTAGTTTTGACGCAAGTCACCCAACAGATTAAAAATCAATGTTTGCGATGCTTCCACAACCATAAAATTGGAAATGATTCAAAAAAAAAAAAGTAAATTTCCCACTATTAAAACCCAAAATCTAACGTAACAAAAATAAAGAAAACAGGAAAAACATATTAAAGCCTAGCCCACTTTCCACGTTCTTGGAACGAATACAGTAGGACATTAAGTCCTGCCTTGAAGTTTTGTTTGACATTGCTTTCTTCAAATTATAGTGTGGGCTGCTTGATTGCTTTTAAAGGAAAAATATGTCGAATAATGCATGCAATAACTTTCGTTGAAAATTCTATCTATTTTTTACATTTGTTCTTGAGCTTATTGTGTTTAGTCATGATCCACTTTTTATGTTATTTTGGACTTCAGTGTTTAACCATGTCTTAGTTTCCACACTTTTGGAAAGAGGAAAATAGGACACACCGACACATATTAACCTAATGATGACTAATATTCATCAACTTGTTGAAACAACATTACTTTAGGACATGACTATGACCTTGTGAGTTAAATTACTAAGTTTCTTTAGAGTTAAATTTTTCATGTTATATGTATAAATATCTTTTAAATTTACAATAGAAGACAGATAGCAACTCAAAGTTACATTGTTGCGACTTAAACTTTTGCATTTCAATAAGATTATAACGCGAAATTGTTATTGCATTGAGGTTTCATAATCACAAAGACTACACATATACAACTACTATCTAAGTAAAATTATGATCCTCTACCACTAGTTACGTTTCCAAACCTTGAATTGAAACTCACCGTGCAATTGTCTTCTCCTTCTCAGTGTTCTCACTTATTGAATTTCACGGTAAACAAAGGAAAACGAAAAAGAGAGAAAACAGGGAGAGAAAGCAACAGAAAATTTGATTTGAGGAAAAATAAAAATCACTCGATAACAATTGCAACCAGAGATCTATTTATATAACTAACAAACTAGCCGCTGTAACTCTAACAGAACTAACAGAATTTACAAATAACGTGGAGCCAATGAGGCATTGACATCTGGCAAGGACCAACAATGACAAAACAATGTTGCTTCGTAAAATAACAGTAGTAGCTGAAGACAAAACTTTGTCGTGGCAATAAATAGGAAAAGCGGTGCCGTTTAACTCAAAGAGCCGTCAAATTCAAAAAAGGAACTTCCGTGGTGGGCTTTTCATGTTTTAAAGAAGAAGAATCATAAACAATTACTAGTACTACTCTACTAATTTTCTTGTTAAATTTAAGAATGGGCATTGGGTTTTGGAATCAAAGAGATATAGTTAAGTGCAAGCATGCACATCCTTAGTTTTGCAGTGAGCATTACAGCTGGCCTCAAGTAGCAGAGAGGAGTAAGGCAGAGTCTAATTGGGCAAGCACAGAATTAATGGAAGTAATTGAGGCAATGCCACATCTTGAAGATCTTATTTATTCCTTTACAGAGCAGTTACCTTTTGGACTGAGAAGTTAGAGGTAGAGTAGACTTGTAACTGCTTTTCCCACCAAGTGAGGGAGTTAGTTTTGCTTAACCTTTACTTGCTTAGATTGTATATAAATAGGATCAGTAGCTATGTATTTCACTGAGTTGCTTGTATTCATTCTCTCAATCAATACAATCTCAGTTTTCCAGAGTATTCTAGACTTTTTATAGAGAGATTTTTAATTTGTTTAAGGATAAATTGGGAATGTGAGCTCCTACCAGTTGGCCAATGTGTTGCAACTCTATGATATCTCTGGGTTAAACTACTCAAAACCTCAGTATTACTATAATGAACCAAATTAGAAATACAACTGGGGATAACCCATTGTAGTAGTGGTTGATAACTTCTACCCAGCAGAGAAAACGGAAAGCAGAAGGAAAGAAAGAAGAAATTGATTCTTGTAGTGGATGAGAACTTTTACCCAATATAGAGTTTCAAGTTGATAGACCATGGCAGGTCATTTTGTTTCAAACGGTTAGAGTAATAGTTAAATGATTAAGCTCACTATTTTCTAACAATTTAAGCTTTTGGGACATTTGATAGTTTATTATAGTATCAAATTAGGTGGTATTGAGTTCGAACCCTATCTTTGTTCTACCCTCTCAATTAAAAAAAGTTCAAAATCAAATCCGTTGGGCTCTACATATTAAAGGGGAGTATAGACCCACATGTGAGAGAAAGTGTTGTAATAATGGTCAAATATTAAATCTACTATTTCTTAATCGTTTAAGCTTTTTTTTATAAGTGGTAAGGCATTTAACATGAGGTTGAAGCCTCTTATTATTGAGGCTTCATATAGTTGATTCTTAATATGGTTGAAGCCTCAGTTTTATGAAGTGAGGTCACATATTTGTGCCTTCTTTCCATGATGTAGATCACTGAAATTCGATCAAGGGTTTTTGTGTGTGTGTGTGTGTGAACGCCATCAATATCCATGTTGTTTTTATTGGCAAGGGCATGTCTGTAGGATGTATATCAACTAATTGTTATAGTCTTTATTGTCATGTTTTGATTTTTTGTCGATTGACGCTTTTATAGCCTATCCATCACTCACTACTTGGAATTATACAGTCTACATCTATGTTTGTTTTGCTCTCAACAATATCCTTCCTCCTCTTTTCTTCTTCCATGGTATAATTTTGTATCTAAATCCGTTCATAATTGAGTTTGTGATATGATACTTCTTTTGAGTTTTGTGTATGCAGTTTCTTTAACGAGTATTCAGCACTGACACCAATGTGAAACCTCTTCCACTTGCCATGGCCTACAATGTTTCCCATAACTTGAACTTTTTCACGCTCATTTTCATGCAGTTTTTTGGTGAGTTTTGATTTCTTTGTGTCATTTATGGGTAGCAGAGAAGATGGGATATATTACAAATTCTATAGAACAAGATAATGATGTCACTCTTAACTACTTTTGAGGGTTCTTTTTCCTAGTCTTCCTTTTATAACTTCACTGGAAGTTACAACGGGCTTGACTCTTACATCTTTTAGAAGGACTAAGAAATATAAATTCAGGGAATACAACTGGTTTAGAGAGATTTTCAATGTCCAATCAAGTATTTTACATTGCAAAATTTTAAACTTAGAATTGGTAGACATTTAACTTGATTCTATATTTTGGTTTGATCTTTTCAAACAATTGTTAACTTGGTCTCATGCTTATTTAAAAAAAGAAAAAAAAGAAAAAAAAAGAAAAAAAGAAAAAAGAAAAAAGTAGAAGAAGCTAATCTTGGTCTCATGATTGCAGCCAAGTTCTTTGAAAGTCAAAAACAAAATTTTTGTCATGTGATAAAACCTTTGACATGTTTCCCTTTCATCAATGCATTGATGATTGTTACAGAATAGCTGATTTTTTATGTGTGATGTAGTTTATATGATTTTGGCTCCGTATGGGTGTCCTTCCAAGACTGTCCACTGGCCTATCGGCTACCCAGCCACTTCCTTGTAAATTTTTTGCTCAAGGCTTCCCATGCCTACTTTTCACTGCTTTACCTCTCTTGGGCTTTGTTGGCAAACATTCTTGCTGTACCAACCCATTTTATTACATTATTCTTCGGGCTTCCTCTACGCATTGACTACCTTTTTACCTCTTTTACTCTCATGGGCTTTTTGCTAAATCTTGTGGGCTTCCTCGGCCTAATTACCACATATTTACTTCTTATTACTACTTGGGCTTATTGGCTTTTGGGCCAACCCATTGAGTTTACTATCTCATTTCCTAGGCTTCCTTGGCCCATTTAGTCCCTCTCTACCTCTTATTATTCCCATGAGCTTACTACTTCATTCCTTGGGCTTTCTCGGCCTACTTACTCCCTCTTTACCTCTTTTTATTCTTGTGGGGCTTGCTAGCCGTCAATCCTGCCATTCCAGCTTGCTGGGCTTGCTTTATTATTTTCTTTTCTCATTTTCTTCATATTGTTGGGTTTCTTTTGCTGTTGGGCCTTTTGTCAAAAGTGGGCATCAACACCAATCAAAATGCGGATCCAAGTTATCAAATCCATAAGGGAAAAAAAAAAAAAAAAACAAAGCCAAATGTAGTTTATCTTATGTAATTGCATGTTAATAAGAGACTCAATTTTTAAACAGAATAGGTGTGCAAGTGGTCATCTCAATTCAAACAAGTCATATACAATGACTTA
This sequence comes from Quercus tomentella, assembly GCA_028535165.1. Taxonomy (NCBI): domain Eukaryota; kingdom Viridiplantae; phylum Streptophyta; class Magnoliopsida; order Fagales; family Fagaceae; genus Quercus; species Quercus tomentella. The sequence continues at coordinate 2,513,318 of JAPQVY010000144.1, forward strand.
AATTTATATTTGTAAATAAAATAAATTAAGGATAAGCATTGCTTGGCCCCACGAACTATGTAATAATTAGTCTAAGCAATGCTTATCTCAATTCAAAGGCATCTTCTAGGAAAAATGACTGAAAATGAGAACAGGGAGAAAAGAACCTTCATAGGAGAGAGAGAGCAGCTTTGATACATTAACAATGTTTATCAAACGCCCATCTGTTCTTTAAAGGGTTGAGCATACACATCCTCTCCTTCTAGGCATCTTCCAGTCAAAAGGTGGACTCAAAGTTATCATATCTATGAGAAAAACAAAACAAAAGGAAAAAAACAAAGCCAGATTTAGTTTATCTTATGCAATTGCATGTTAAAAAGAAAATGGATTGGAATGGAAGAGAAAAAGAGACTTTGTTTGCCCACCACACCTACTCATTTTTTTTAAACAGAGTAGGTGAGCATTGTTTAACCCACAAGTATGTTAGTATTAAGGCAATAATTAACCCAAGCAATGCTTATCTCAATTTAGAGGCATCTTCTAGGAAAAACAATTGAAAATGAGAGCTGGGAGAAAAGAACATTCATAAGATGGGAGAGCTGCTGTGACATCAACTATATACAATGCTTACCAATTCAAACTAATGTCTAGGCCTATTTAACTGTAGGAATCAGATCAAGCATAAAGGGATCATTCTTCGAACACCCTTTTGTTCTTTAAATGTGAATTCATTCATACTAGTATTAGTCCATTGGTATCTAATGAGAATGTATAACTCAGTTATTAATATCACATGATTTTTACTATTCTCTTGGCATCAACTGAGAATTTATAAAAGATTTCCAGTTTTGATGGTTACCTACTTTCCAGCACATGATTTATTCTGCCTTTAAAACACCAACAAAATGCTTTTTCTAGCCATTCTTTGTTCTTTCAAGTCAGACTGTTTGTAATTTGTGGTCTCATTGGCAGTTCTAATCAAACATACGATGGGAAATCCATTAACTTTATGCTGCACCTTAAAAACCAGGAGCCTTTCTAATTCCTAAACTGACAAAAAAAAAGGAGTTTAAAATATAACGAAAAGGAGGCATCTTGCTCTTAACATTAGGATTACGCAATGGCTTTTGAATCACCAATAAATGGTCACTTGTAAGGAGAGAAGTTTTGTGTGTGTGTGTGTGTGTGGATATAGTAAAGAGATAGACTTTAAATTATATTATGAAAGTTACTAGCCATTATTAACACAGAATAATCACTTTTAGCTCGTTTTTTGGTAAAATTCTATAGGAACAGTTAATTTGTCTGCTCAAGCGAACTACCTTCAAAAAATCAAAAAGAAAGTTTGCTTTTGGTCCAACTGTCATCTGCTTGAGTAGAACTGCATTTCACTCAAACGAAATTCCTAAAACATGTCTTTCTTCAATCCAAATCCTTTATTCATTCTTCCACTTCAAAGTGTGATCTTCTTACATACAAGAATGGAGAAAGTGAGGATGATTTAGGACACAATTTACTATTTAATTATTGTAATTTATTACTTTTGGTATTTAATTTGTAATTTTCATTATTTTAGGTTTAATTTGTAATTTGTTAAATAGAGGCATTGGAATTCAAATAAGAAAAGCAATCATTCTAATATATATATATATTGAGAAAGCAAAAAACATATATAAATAACCATGTATTTTTTTTTTTAAGAAATAGGCAAAGTAATGTGGAATAATGTTTAAAAGTGAGATAAAAATTGTGTTCTAATTTTTAGGCAAAATGGAGAAGAGAAAGGAAAAAGCCTAAAACTTAGGAACAGTAAATTACTCTTTTAACTAGTTTTTTTTTTTTTTTTTTTTTTAATTATAATTATTTAACTAAAAGATAAGGGTATTTTAGAGACTTTAAGAATTTGTGTGAGGATAATTTAGTACACAAAATAATGAAACTCAAACAAGAAATCTTGTTATTAGTAGCATATAGATGACTTGGATAATTTAGTGTTTATTACTATTTTTTTTAACTCTTTTTCTTTTCATCTTCTTTATATATATATATATATATATATATATACATATATTATAAATTTCTTATTATTCTCTCTCTCACGTTCTCTCTTAAAAAAGTGGTCTCTCTCTCTCTCTCTCTCTCTCTCTCTCAGCTTTGGTTTGATTTTTGTTTGAATTAATACTTGTTATTTTGGAAGTAAGAATTTGAATTTATATCAAAACACAATCTTGGCTATGATAATTACAAATCAGCATTCGGTCTATTCAATCTAGTTCAGTTAAGCTCAGTCCAATTCGGTACATTTCGGTCCATTTCAGTCTATTCGGTCCAATTAGGTCCATTTGGTCTTCTTCGGTCAATTCTGTTCAATTCGGTCCATTCTGTCCACTTCGGTCTATTTTAGTCCAATTCGATTCATTCGGTCTTTTTTGGTCCACTTCGGTCTACTCAAGGCATTCGGTCCAATTTATCTAATAATTTGGTCCATCTGGTCTACTTCGGTCCATTTCAGTCCACTTCAGTCAGATCGGTCCACTTCCGTCTATTGGGTCCTCCTTGGTTCACTTCAGCCGAATTCGGTCCATTTGGTCTAATTAATTTATTGTATACTATTTTAAAAAAGATGGGTACTAGATCATGCTTTCGCATGGCTATCTTCACTCTACACAACGTAACTAAACTTTCCTTACTTCCAAATGGCTACCCATTCAGTAAAGAATTTTGCAACTAACATAATTTTCCTACAGTTTGGAGTGGTTTCAAATTGAACTAAGTTTTAATAAAATGCATGAACTTTTAAATTGTTTCAATTCACATCCTCAATGAGTCACTATTAACGGAAAAAAAAATAACGGAAAAAAAGATAACAGAAAATTCACATAAAATGAGACTAAATCCTTTTTTTTTTAATCTTTACTAAAACTTATCTAAATACAAAAAAAAAAAAAACAAAAAAAAAAACCCTCCAATACTAAATTATAAGAGCTCTAGTACATTATATGAGAATTATAAAATTATATAAATATTAATAATCATTTATTAAGTTTATATCATCAAAATACTCACAATACAATTAATGTTATATGACAATCAGTAATTTAGGTATTGCAACAAAAAAGTTCACAATAAAATTGATATTACAACTCCATATGGCAAACTTATATAATTTAGCTAAATTATTCTAATTATATAATTTAGTTTATTTAGCTATTATAAAACAATTATATAATTTAAAAATATAACTATAAAACATATATATATATATATATATATTTATATTTATATCAGCTTAAGAATTTTACTAAACCGTTATGTCGACATGATTTTTTTTTTTTTTTTAATAAAAGAATGTTGACTTCAAATGATAACAAAAAATAAACTGATTTGTTATTTTATATTTTTCACTATCATTTTATATGAAGGATATAAAACGTTTATGGGACCTCAAATGATTACCAAAGTAAGTAACTTTTTTTTTTTTTTTTCATTTTTTTACTTGCATTGTAAAAATATTTATGGGGAGAAATTAATTGTCTCTAATAGGTAATAATTCAAATAAAAATGGGAAGGAATAAATGAGTTTTGACAAGCTTTTTAAAGTAATTTTAAAATGGGATGGTATACATTTAAACGAACTCATTTATTTAGGAGTAATTAAGGAGGCTCATTACTCTATAATTAAATGATAAATAAGTAATAAACGTAAAATGCGTCAAACATGTATGATATGTATAAATTGTTGTTTGCCATATAAAGTTGTAAGTTTGTATCATTTTAAAAAATGGCTTCCATCATTGTTGTATTTCTTTTTTTTTTTTTTTTTTTTTTAAACATCATTGTTGTATTTCTTGATTAAGGGATGCACATCATTTCATTGCCAATTTTAGAATCCAACTTTTATGATTATATATATGGAAAAAGAGTAATGTTAAAGCCACAAAACATATGAGAGAGAGTGATATTAATTATGATGGATAATCAACATTTATGATATTGAAAGCTAATGATAAGAATAGAAATATAAATATTGTTGTGTGTGCCTGTCCGTGATGTATTAATTATGATGGATAATCAACATTTATGATATTGAAAGCTAATGATAAGAATAGAAATATAAATATTGTTGTGTGTGCCTGTCCGTGATGTATTAATTATGATGGATAATCAACATTTATGATATCGAAAGCTAGTAATAAGAATTGAAATATAGATATTGTTGTGCACATATACTATCTCATAGTTTTAATATATTTATTAATACTATTTCTTTATGTGACATTTAAAAGTTATGAGTTATCATGTGAGGTGGAGTAATTCATCATCAAAATTCAATGTTGATTTCCATAAATAAATAATAAAAAAAATCCAATGTTGATATTATGTCTTCTTCTTTTTTTAGTGGGAGATATTATGTCGTTTGACCCCTAATAATTTATTCTAGTTAGCTTGCTGAGTTGTAACGATAATTTCTTCTTATTTATTAGCATGGTCTGTCTTCTATTATTTAATACCTCAGCATATCCCATACTCCAAATTAGGTAATTAACCTGACCATTATTGCCATATCCACCATATAATTAATTGTCTATATATGGATAATGCTGTTACTCCATAAGTCATTTAAACTGTTCTATATATAAATATTGCTATGCTCATACAAGTATCTACCATTGTAACCCAAATAAGAGTATTAGAGGGAGACACACACACAGAGGAGAGAACATGAACAAGTTGGCTGTCTTTGTCGTGGTTTCTTTTGTTCTTGTATCAAGTCTACTTAACCTTTCTCAAGGTAAAGCTATTTTGATATTTTTGTCAAATTTAAGCTTTGTTTTGTCACCTCAATTTTACAGAAAGTCATGAACTGTTGATTACTCAAAATGATATATATATCTACCTCTATTTGCAAAAATAATGTGTCTATATTTATCTCTTGAATCTGATTTTATAGGTGATGATCAGCCTCGTTGCCGCGAACAGATTATTGTAGCGGGCACATGTGCCCAAATCAATTGTGGAGCAAGCTTTCCAGCGAGTGCACAAGCAAGGAACTGCTCTTGCCGACCAGCTTCTGCTCAGCAAAGCAGATGTGAATGCGATGTCGTCACTTGCGGAGAAGATAACACCATTGAACCAACCTCTTTGGGGGTTCATTAGTCCTCTGATATTGTCCACTTTAAGAGGTTCCTATAAATGTAATCATTTTTAGTTCACATTCATGAACTTCATAATCAACCACTGTAATAGCAATAACAGTACTGGACTCTTTCGATTATCGAAAACTAGACTCTTTCTGCCTCTAATGCAATACCGTTCCTACAGCATGTTGCTTTTCATGATAATAGTAATAACAGCTATAAACAAGAGTTCAAATGACTACATGATCTTCTTAATTAAATCACTTAAAATGAAAACAGGAAAAACACATTAAAGCCAAACAGTATCTAAAAATTACATTGTTGCAACATAAATTGTTGCATTTCATTAAGAAAACTCGAAATTGTTATCGCATTGAGTTTTCATAATCACAAAGAATAACTGCACATGTACAACTACTATCTTAGTAAATTATGATCCTCTACCACTAGTTACGTTTCCAAACCTTGAATTGAAACTACTTCTCAGTGTTCTCACTTATTGAATTTCACAATAAACAAAGTAAAACAAAAAAAGTTTGAAAACAGAGAGAGAAAGCAACAGAGATTTGATGTCGATTACAACCAGAGATCTGTTTATATAACTAACAAACTAGCAGTTGTAACTCTTAACAGAACTAACAGAATTTACAAATAATGTGGAGCCAATGAGGCATTGACATCTGGCAAGGACCAACGACTACTTAAGTGAACAGTTTCAATCAATGGAATGGCGGTTCTTCTTGAATGACAAAACGATGTGGTTTCGTAAAATAATAGAATTAACTGAAAACTAAACCCCGTCGTGCCATTAAATTTGAAAAGCGGTACCATTTAACTTAAAGGGCCGTTAAATTCAAAACAGGAACTTCCGTGGTGGGCTTTTCATGTTTTAAAGAAGAAGAATCATAAACAACAACTTGTACTACTCTACTAATTTCTTGTTAAATTTAAGAATGGGCATTGGGTATTGGAATCAAAGAGACATAGTGAAGTGCAAGCATGCACATCCTCGGTTTTGCAGTGAGGTTAACAACTCAATTGTTTAAACAAAGTAGGCGTGAAAGTGAGTAGTGAGCACAAAGCACAAAAGTCATATTGTGAAAACTTCCATAATAACGAGAAATGTTATGTATAAAATGAGTTTAAACAATTAATAACACAGATCAACATTGCAATAGCAGTTATAGGCTACCACACTTTCCATTTAAATTGATGTTATATGTACTAAACTCCTGAATGAGTGAAAATAAAATCCAGGGGGAAACTAAATAAAGAAAAAACGAAAATATAATTTACAAAATGCATAGGAAAAAGATATGACACGTTTAATTGAAATTCAAATATAAGGTGTCAACCATGCCTCTGCACAAGCATCACGTGGGATGATGAGGTGTAAGATGTTTTCCTAACAATGGAAGCAAATGGCTAAGGCCATTTTGTACTTTGTGTTCAATCCAATCTATTATTCATAGTATTTTTTTTCATTAGTGTTTTATTTTATTTTATTTTATTTTATATTTGAGATAAAAGATAGAGATTTTCATTAGTGACATTACTACATTTCTGAAATTTTTCTTCAATTGAAATCATAAATTCATGGAATTCTACTTTATTCATTTTGAAAAACATGTCATGCAAACAAAATGAGGTTGAGCTTGTGAATTTCTAAAATGAAGACAGTTAGGGCCGTGAGAAGGGTGGGGAGAGATTCAGAGTTTGCAAACTCTGCTGATCTAAGTACTATCCTTAGATTTGGGAACCCAGAAGCAGGAGGATTGAGAAAAATATTACCTATCAAACTCAGAGACACTAACATTGGGACTTATTTAAAAAATAACTATAAAACCTATACTATATTATAAGTTAGACAATGTTTGAAACAAATTGTAGATCTAACAATTCGAGTCTAGTGGACTCGATTTACCCATAGAGGTGATGTGAACAACTAGGAAATCGAGTTCAGTAAACTTGGTTTCTATACATAGAAATCGAGTTCAATGAACTCGGTTTCTATGTAAAGAAATCGAGTTTAGTAAACTCGGTTTCTATATATGGAAACCGAGTTTACTGAACTCGATTTCCTAGTATAGAAACCGAGTTCATTAAACTCGGTTTCTATACATAGAAACCAAGTTATATGGGTTCAAAGAAACTGTGACAGATATAGACCCGGATCATCAATCTTTTTGTTTGGATGGAGAATTTGGGTGGATAAGCATTCATCAGATCTTCGGAACATTGTTCCATTATGTTTGATGTGGACTATATGAAGGGAACGCAATTGAGGCACTTTCGAAGATGAAGAAATTACAAGGTCTCAATTGTTAGCAACCTTCACCACTTCCGTAAATGAGTGTTCTCGCACTTAACATTTTACGAATAGTAATTCAATTTCATCATTTATATAGTCATTGCTGTTTTGCATACAATTTTTTTGCTTCTTGTAATTCTTTAGGCTTCCTTGTGTCATTTGTACATGAAGTAGTCTTTCTATAATAAAATTATTCCTACCAATAAAAAAAAATGTAGAAAAAATAGGTCATGAATGATCAAAAGAACAAATAGAAGAAATAGTATGTAAACCCACTTCAAGGAGCCTAGGAGATGTAACCAAGATATAGCAAAATAATATAGACCAAAGATGATTTCCATACCTCTTATACCAAGAGAAATCATTAGGTATGCTTGCTTTGGCATTTTTGAGATGATCAAGTTGCACCAAGACATCAAGTAACTTCAACATGGACCTAAAATAGAGAAAGATGTCTTAAGGGGATAGCTACTAGCCATCATCACTTGAAATGAGGTAGTATCAAAAACAGAAAAATGAGGCATCAGTTCCAGACCAAAAATTAATATATAAATAAATAAAACAGACCAGAGATGAGTGATTGTCGGGCCATTTATGCGGCGCTCAGGCTTGGAAAAGCGTTGCATATCAGCAGCTAACTGCATCACAAAACAACTATAATCGGAACTGGAAGTTTGACTCAAGCTTAAAAACAGAAAACAAAAGAGTAAACAATAGCTCATACTTTTGATGCAGCCGATGCTTGCCATCGTTGAATTTCACGCAAACGACTCATCTCCAAGTCCAAAACTTGATATGTTTCCAGATACAAGTCAGCTTGACTTTGCTTCATAGAATCAGGAAGCTGGCAATATACATTTTTATTTATTTATTTTTTTGATAAGTAAGAAAGATATATATTTAAAAGCTACCTCATGAAAACACAAGGCAGAATAGAGAATACAGAGAAGGAAACAAACAAAAAGGGAGGAGAAGAAGAAAAAAAGAAAACAAACGGAGACAACAAAAAGCAAATTAATTACAGAGAAGAGAACTAAGGAACATAGGGATAGAATCACTAGAGGTGAGTCCCCAAGCCCTAGACCAATCAAAAAGAGAGCCACTAAAGTAAGCGAGCAGCTGGTCATCAGACTTGTCCCTATCCTCAAAAGTACGCCAATTACGCTCCCTCCAAATACACCACATTAGGCACAACGGAGCTAGATTCCAAACGCCAGAAGAATGCTTTCCAAACCAACTCCACCAACCTAAAAGCATATCTGCAACCGATCTTGGCAAAACCCAAGAAATCCCAAAGGATCTAAAAACCATGCTCCACAACAGATAAGCTTTGTCACAATGGAGAAGCAAATGATTCACCGACTCCCCATTACAACGGCACAAAATGCACCAATCTACAAAATCGAATCCTCTATACCGCAAAATATCCCCTGTAAGAATCTTCTCCCAAGCCGCAGTCCAAATGAAGAAGGAGACGTGAGTAGGAGCCTTAGCCTTCCAAATACCTTTCCAAGGAAAGGTAATAGGCAGGGAGCTTCGGAGCTTATTGTAGAACGAGCGGATGTCAAAAACCCCTTTCTTCGTCAATTTCCAAACCAAGCGGTCTCCTTGCTCAGATTGAGGTAAGTTAGAACCCATGATTCGAAGGAAATCATCCCACAAGCCTATGCATATGGAAGAGGATAAATTTAACTTTTATTCTATATTTTAACACTCTGCGTCTTAATGAGTAGGATCCAACACACAGATTTATTAACTTAAATAGAAGGTATAGAGTAAAGACAGATGCAAAATCAATACCACCTGCACTGCAAATATGATAAATTACTAACAATCCTAAAAGCGTAAGCTGATAATTATCATTCAATGCATATTCCAACTATACAGCAGTCCTTGGGCCATGATAAAGTATGTAAGTGACTGAAAGTATACAAACTAGGAACTTCATTCATTTTGAAATACCAGATTTTTGTGAAAATGTAAAAGAACTTCAAGTTCAAACAGACAGGAAGGTTCTTTCTTTTTTGGACAGACACAGACCTGCCGGGTATAAATTCAACCAAATTGTATGTTACACATTCCCAGTACCCATACATTTTTCATTTCAAGTCCAATGCTAATACCTCACATACTTTAGAATGCACATCTTACATAGACTGTCCCTCACTTCCCTAAAAGATAATTTATTATTCCAAGTTCATCAAGCCACAATAGCCTGTCCACAAGGCTTGAGATCATCTTCAATATCAGATTAAAGTATGTATTTTTACTCATAAGACTCCAGCAGTCCCATATAAGAATAGACCAAACAAAAACCATCTTAGGGTCTGATGAATATCTTATGTGGCCAGACTGCATTGAAACTTTGTATATCTGATCCCATAGAACCATACCCTCTACACACTGTACAAACAGCAAAACCTGAGATTGGCGCCTTGAACTCATCAATGTTCTTAGAGAAAGAAGCAGGACTCAGCTTATCATGTATAGAATCCTAAGTAACTGCCTAGCTTAGTTAATTCTGCATGACATAAATGCAATAAAAAAAAATAGATAAAAATAATGACCCATTTTTGTGCGAAGGGCAATGTAAGTTGATCATATAACAACTGCATTATTGTCTTATTATTGGCTTGATATTAGTCTTACTATTGTGCATGGAAATTTTTTTTTTTTTTTTTTTTTTAAACCATGATAGAATATATATATATATACACACACAATGCTAAAAATCAGTATATTTATTATGCAAGGATGGAATAAAACTAAGCCACAAAAAAAAGAATGTCACAGAGCCAGAGGCATTGGGTCCAAATCCTACTTTGAACTTGTGACTACCAAAAAAAATTTTATCCTTTTTTTTAATAATGATGACTGAGAATTTTGACATACATAGGGCTCTCTTTTCAAGTAAAGAACAGGTGATTATCTTTTATCAACAACCATGTAACTTTGTTATTAAAAAAATTCAACCAAATTTCCAATATCTATATAACTAATAGGCGCTAGTCAGCATACAGTTCTGATTTAAAAGCAGAGAAGGCATGCTATTTTCCATTGTGCACCTCAAAAAGATTCTGCGTACCTTACAAGATTCTGCGTACCTTACAAAAGTCCATTTACACTTGTATGAGCAGTTAATAACATAATTTTTTAATTTCCAAATGATGAGAAATCTATCAATAGATTCTTTACATATACATATGTATAAAGAAAATCCCTGCCCTCTCGTTCAATGCCTAACAGAAAACCAAGATTAAAGAGATGTTTTTATTCAGGTGTAGGTCATATTAAACAGGAGAGTTGCCTGCTATATTTCTACAAATACGTTAGACCCAGTTAGATGCTAGTCATGACAAGAAAAAACTATCAGAGCAATTTATTTGCTAGTCATGACAAGAAGGAACATATATCGTGATTATGGCAACTTCACACAAGATGGTGAAGAGTTAAAAGTTCATTGAAAAGGCCACATGATAAAAACCCCTAGGTTCAAACAGCAATTCAATAAATAAGAACTCATGTCATCCCAGCAATCAATGCTAGTACCTATTTACTGGTAAGCATAACTTGTGCATAGTCATACTCAATTCAAATCACAGAAATATATAATATTAATAATAATAAACATTTTATAAAAATAAAAATCCAAAAACCCATTAATCTCAACTCAATTCACATTACACCCAAAAAATAAAAAAATAAAAGAACATATAAGAAACAGAAAATAAGCAAAAATCATACAATGATATAAAAACCCAAAAACCACATAGAAGAGATCAAATGAGAATGATACCCTGCGGTTTGTTGGGACGGCGAAGGCGACGGAGAAGCTGACGGCGACGGCGACGGAGAGTGAGAGACCGGAGCTGAGACTGAGACGGAGCGAGATGGAGGGGCGACGGCGACGGAGAAGGACGGAGCTGCAGAGAGGGAATGAGTGAGAGAGACGGAACGGCGATGGAGCCGGATCAGAGAGCGGAGCTGAGACCGAGATGGAATGGAGTGAGAGTGAGAGAGAGACTGAGTTTTTTGAGTGAGCGGACTGTGAGTGTGGGAGGGAATGAGAGAGTTTTTTGAGTTCTGTAAAGAGTTTTTTTTTTTAGAGGACTGTAAGTGTGTAAGTGTGGGAGGACTATGAGTTTTTTGAGAGGACTCTGAGTTTTTTTGAATGAGAGAGTTTTTTGAGAGTAAATAGTTGAGAGACACATTAGTGATGACGCGTGGCAAAAGAAAATATAAATTGAGTCCGTTGGACTTGATTTCTGTGTATAAAAACCGAGTCCATTAGACTTGGTTTTTGTACATACAAACCGAGTCTAATAGACCCGGTTTTTATACACAGAAACCAAGTCCAACGGACTCAATTTCTATGTGTAAAAACCGAGTCTATTAGACTTGGTTTGTATGCATAGAAATCGAGTTTATTTAACTCGATTTCTGTGCATACGTGTACACCCTTTGTCCACGTCAACTACTGCAAAAAGAAAATCGAGTATACTAAACTCGATTTTACAACCCACAAATCGACTCTACTAAACTCGAATTGTTAGAAACCAAAATAGTTTGAAACGTTTGCTAACTAATGATATTGTTTAGATTTTATAGTTATTTTCTAAAAAAATCCCTAACATTGTAGAGAAGAGACAGAAAGGCAGCCCCACCAATGGTTTAGTAATGGTTAGATTGAGATTTTGCAAAACGTGTGGAATGGTGGCGCGGACCTAGTGTCAATGTAGAAGGGAAGACATTTGATGAGGCAATAGATCCGCAATGTGCATAGGGGTATGAGATTTGAAATGGCATAGCTAAGAGTCCAAATTCTGGACATTACATCCACAAATCTAAGATTTTGATTCTGCCACCCAAAGTATGGGTCCAAGTCAAGAATAGCGACAAAGAGTTTAGAGATGCCTCCACCCACTTGACAGAAAACTTGTGGACTTGGGTTGGTAGAAACGAGACGATGTGGCAGTATTACTGAGGGCATTTTTGTCGAGCAAAGGAGAGGGAACTCTGCAAGACCTCACTCTCAAATTACTCTGCCACTCTCTAATTCTCTCTCCTCTCCACTCATTTTTCTTCCGATTCAGTATGTGTTTTTCACTTTGTGGAGTTTCTATGCTTAATGAAATCTGAGGGTGTGAAGTTTAACTTTAAATGGAAAGAAACAACATAAGATAGGACAATAAACCAGTATGTTTGGCAGCAAAAACTTTCCAGTTTTGATGTATACTTGCTTTCAAGCAGATTATTTCTTTTGCTATTTAAAGAAGAACAAGAAGCTTTTTGTTGCAATTCTTTGTTCGTCCTAGTCAAATTGCTTGGAGTCTCATTGACAAATCTAATCAAACATATGGTAGGCAATCCATTAATAAATGCACACATGAAAAAGTTGATTAAGAAGAAAGACAATGACTTACAGGAAAAAAAGTTGATTAACCTTCAAGGTCACTTTCACTTAGCTCTTCACGACATTCTTTGTACTCGCTTGACTCCTCATAGTCTGAGTTACTGTGAGCCATAAATTCTGTGAGTCTTTCAATCCTTTTTGGGTGAGGTTTGTTATTAGAGCTTCCAGCCTCATCATAGTCATCTCGGGTTCGTTTGACTTTGTAACCTTCCGCTGCCGTCATCGAATTGTCGAAATTATGATGTCTTTGAATCATAGTTCAATTAAGATCTTCGATGTCTTTCTTGTATACCAATCGCAACCCACATTTCTTCACATCCAAGCCCCTACCATCAATTCTAACCCCAATCTAACTGAATCCATTTGCATCACATTCCCACACTAATTTTATGTCTAACTCCTCCCACTCGAAGAATTGAGGAAGCAAATAAATTAGCCAAATATGGTCTGATAAAGGAACAATATTGTTAGTGTGCGGTCCGAAAGTCATTTCTTTTTCGTTGGCTATCAAATAACAGGAAATTGAACAGTATTTGTGGATTTGGTGACGTGGAAGAGAACAAAATACAACACAAATAGCAATCCCCATCCACTCATTACACAAAATAGAATAACAATTCTTGTATACTAACTTCATTCCCAATTCTTGTATACTAACTTCATTCCCAATTCTTTGATGTCTAAACCACTCTAGAATTTCACTTCCAGGAGTAACAATGTCAAATCTGTTGTGAAGAAAGAGTCCCTGAAACATACCACACATGTTGTTTAGAACTAAGAAGGAGAGAGAGAGAGAGAGGTTGCTTTCTAATCACTGCAAAAAACAAGTGGATGAAGCGTTGTTTGTCAGCCAATTTACTGCAATTCGAAAGGAGTAGCGCTCGATTACCTAAAGAATTTAGTTTCAATAGATCTGGTACTGTTTCCAGTGAGGTACAACCATATCCCCAAATATAACAAATATTTAATGGAGGCTTTGGCAATAATCAAAGATTCTTGCAATTCTTCACGTGCAAAATAATCAAATTAGATAATTGAAAAATGCTTTTCGGAAGGCAACCAAAATTATTTCCACTTAAGTTTAATTTTTTTAGAAAGAATAAGCAACCAACATCACTAGGGATTGCCTTGAGATTGCAATAACTCAGATCCAAATTGGTCAAAGAACAAAAACCCGATAGAGAAGGTGATAACAAGCTCATGGGACCGGGACTTCTCGCCTTAAATCCACCAAAAACTAGTTTTTTAAGCGTTTGAAAAGGAGCATTAGAATAAGGCATAAGTCTTGTAGCAGTTCCACTCACATCAACGTTCTCTACACTTTCAAGCGTCCCCAAGTTCTCTAGTAGTTTGCAAAGTTTTGAGCATCCAGAAAGATTGACATTTTCAAGCGTCTTCATATTAAAAAATGTGCTAGGTAGAGACATGAGATTTTTGCAATCTCTTAAACCCAATGAGGTGAGACTAGTCAAATTCCCAATTGATGTTGGTAATTTTGGGTCTGGTTCAGATTAGCATTTCAACTCAAATAGCACAACTCCTTTTTAATAATTTAAAAAAATTTATGTATTTTAAAATTGTTAACTTGATTCATTTTAGATTTAGAGACTTGGTATAATTTATATAGTTTGATTTATTTTAATATTTTGATAGTTTTTTTTAATATAATTCAAATATTTGGCTATATTGTAATATTTTTTTCAATAATGAATTTAAGTGATTTAATGATATTATTTTATTAGACCTTACCAAACCAAATGGCTCCAATCTGACCCTTACAGGTTGGGTTGAGTTGAATTTTAAAGCTATTTTGGGTTATGTTAGCTTGGATGAGAAATTTCTCAACTTGATGAGGTCAATATAGAATAAAATGTTTCTCAAACCTAAGACAATCATGTACACGCTTTGTTTTTTTAGTTTGGTCATGTCATTTTACTAAAAGCAATTATTTTAAATTTTATAGACTAAAATTGTTTATAGGCTATAAAGTTTAGACCAACTGTGTATTTGACCCTAAAATCAAAAACAAAATATTTGTTTGTGCAATTTTAGGATATTTCAAATATCATGACTTTTAAATTATATAGAGACTTATTAAGCCTACATTTTAATGGATCAAACTATTGACCAATTGAACTCACTTCAGTCTTATTCGGTCCTATTCAATCTATTTCTGTTCATTCCGTCTTATTTAGTCCACTTTGCTCTATATTCGGTCCTAATCAGTCCACTTTGGTCCACTTCAATACTATTCGGTCCATTCTATCCTCTTTGGTCCTATTCGGTCCATTCTGTCCACTTTGGTTTTCGTATAAGCTTATGTGATAGAATGCGTTACAATAGGTTTACCAAAAGGCCACTGATGGAGCTGTAACGACCAAACAAATCTCGCGGTAATAACTCTTCCAATAACGTATTCCGAGTCAAAACTACCCCCTCTCTCTGTAAACGCAATTGAATGAAAATGACAACAGCGAAGCTACAGAAGAGGAAGCCACAGAAGAGTTCCAGACGACAACGATCGATGATTCCCTTGTCGAGGTAACTACCAGGTCTCTGTTTTGTGGTTTTTCTTTTTGTTCCCGTATCTAAAATTTCAGGACTTGCTGTATCCAATACCCTTTGTCTTCTGCAAAAGACAGCACTTTTTTCTGTCCACAATAGAGAGACCACTTCAAGAGTTTCGGCTTCTAACTCACTAGCATAGATGAGGGAGAGACCATTATAGTGTTAGAAGACCATTATAGCTTGCATCTTCTAGGGTGGATTTCCTGTAAGTGTATATTGCCAAAATGGGCCATCATCAGCAAAGAGTGAGACCAGGTTTACTGATGAGACTGTCAGTCGTTATCATGTTCTGGAAGTCGTAAGATGCTTTGTCTTTTATGAATTCAGTTTGATTTGGAAATTATGATATTTTGTTTCCTTCGGGCAGAATTCCTTTTTTTTTTTTTAATTTTTTATTGACAGTATTGGTTGGCTGTTAATATGGTTGAAGCCTCAGTTTCATGAAGTGTGGTTATATATTTGAATCTTCCATGATTGTAGATAACTGAAATTATAGCATGTTCTATTTTCCTGTCAATTGACATTTTTTATAGCTTATGCGTCATTCACCGCTTGAAGTTACAGTCTACTAGTTTACGTCTTTGTTTATTTGGTTCTCAATAATATCTTTACTCCTCTATTTTCTTAAGGTCCCTCCCCCTTGGGGGCGGGCCATCTAAATCCATTCATAATTGAGTTTGAGATATAATACATCTTTTGTATATGCAGTTTCTTCAACGAGTATTCGGTATTGACACCATCGTGAAACCTCTTCCACCCGCCCAGGCCTACAATGTTTCCCGTAACTTGAACTTCTTCACATGCATTTTCACTCAGTTCTTTGGTAAGTTTTGATTTCTTTGTGCATTTTATGGGTAGCAGAGAAGATTGAAATAGTACAATTTCTATATAACAAGACAACATCGTCACTCTTAAATAGTTTTGAGGATTCCTTTTAAGTCCCCGCCCCCTCCCCCTCCCCTTTTCACTGAGCCTAGAGTTGTGGTATATCTGCATCATAATGAGTATGCTTGTGAAGCTTCTGAACCATTTTTAATGCATTTGGGGTTTTCAAGTCTATAATTTCATTGGAAATTACAGTTTTAATGGGTTTGATTCCTGCATCTTTTTGGACAGAAATATAAATTCAGGGAGATAGTTATTTGTCTGTCTATATCTCAAATAAATATATGACCAGCAAATTACTAAATAGATATTAAAATATAATTGGTTTATAGAGATTCTCAATGTCCAATCAAGTATTTTACCTTGTAAAACTTTTAAGCTCAGAATTGGCTGACATTGCACCTGAACCTCTCAATCAATATTTAATCTTGGACATATGATTGCATCCAAGTTCATTGAGGATTAGGTCATGTGATCAAACCTTTGACATTTTTCCTTCCATTAATGTATTGATGACTGTAACAGGCTAGCTGATATTGGATTTATAATATAGTTTATGTGATGTGTAGCATTGCAGATCCAGAATGTATTGCAAATGCCCAGAAATCGCTTGGGATAGGACAGGAAGAGAAAGCTCATCGTGTTTGCTAAAAAAGAAAGATAAAAGAAAGATAAAAGAAAAAAAAGGGGGGGGGGGGGGGGGGGGTTGGATTTAGAAAGGCAGTCCCTAGTGAACTTTCCTATCATGCTTGTGTAATTGAATTCTCTACCACTATATATGTTGTGTCTAGCCCTGGTTGAAACCAATGCTGCAGAGTAGAAATTCATTATTATATGCTCGAAAAGACTATATCTTCTTAAATTTGAATTCATTATGCAATTTTTGTACAATCAAAGTATACCAAAACTTTAAACAAGAGAAAATTTAATTCCTATCTTTAAATGTTAATAAATTGCATGCAGACGTTTGGCATAAATTAGTCCAAAATAGGTGCAAAGATAGCCTTTTTTCTGCCTTTGGTTTTTTGATACAAAAATGCAGTAAGAGTTGGCTGGTAGTAAAGTTACAAGCCCCAAAAGATGTTCATGAGACTTTGAAGTAACTCCCCTAAGCACAGCATATATGCACCACTAGCGTTCTCCAACTTCCATGCACTTGTGGTCTTCAGTCAGCCTTAGTTAATGCACTTTGAATGGTTGGGGATTGAGCTTCCATTCAGTTGCAAATAGCAGTTACTACAACAATTATTCCTGCCAAAACTTGATTTTGCTGCATAGGGACAAAACCAATCCATTTGCAATGTCTCTGCTAGTGCTCCTCAACCGTTAGTAACTCCTCCACAACTAGATACACTAGTGCTGGTACTCACTCTCCTACAGTTACTTTGATCCACCACTTGTATATCATAGGCTTTTGAATACCTGCAAAACAAAAGATTTAGAGCATTAGCACTTCATAAGCAGACTGTTTTGCACTTGTAAACTTCACTTTATTGCAGCAATTATGAAAAACAATCTAGAGAATATTCTAGTTTATGAAAATCTGGATCCTCCATCTATTGAACCAACCATTGCTTCAAAGAGGAAGGACAAATGAAATTGGTTCTATGGGTCAAATCTGACCCAAACCATACAGACCAAGCAAGACTGCACTTTGGGAATAAATAATCAAAGCATACTTAGTATAATCCACTATGTTTCATTTCTACTAATCTGTTTTAGTGGCCACGTACTCTTGCCAACACTTCCACACAAAAACACATATTCAAAGAAAGCTTCAAGCATTACCTGATCCCTTACTTCCAATGCATGCAACAATTGGTAGGCAATTTTGATCAAATATCGTCCATGTGTTACATGAGGCCATATCAGTGTATCAGTAACTCCTCAACTTCAGATACAGGTAGTTAAAATTTGAGCAGCCACTTCAGGAGAGTATAGCTCCCTAACCAGGTCCTGTTTCCAAGTCAAAGAAGCTAACTTCAAATACTAATTAACAGAAGCAGATTGTTTGAACTTCCTTAAGGATATTTCAAAATATAATACAAAAAAATGTAAATACTTCAAAAAAGAAGGCCTATATATATATAAAGAATGATTATTAAAGCGTAGCATCTTGCCACTATGAAACATAATGCATCAGTCTAAATAACAAAACTAATTAGAAAGTTTTGGAGAAAACTTAAATTCTAGATATAATAAAACAACAGTAAAAACTAGAACAGAAGGCCTTACCAATCCAAGTAGGCTACCTTCTCCAATTTTCAACCTTGTCAGCACAGTTGCTTTCCTGCTTGAATCCGATTACTGTAATGATGAATACGCACCAGATGATATGATTAGCAATTTATAGTTAAGTCTGTTGTGTGGGCAGAATTCTATACTGTCTACTGTTGTCTTTTACTTCTAATTCTACTTGAGTCTCTTTGACAGGGTATAACCTAATTAAGTTACAATTTGGAGATTGGTCTCTTGGTTTGTTTCATCATGTGAAATGGGCACGGTCAGCTTTGCCTGCTCATGATCTGAAATGGGCATGGACAACTTGGAGTGAATAATTTAATTCAGCGCAAAAGTTTTTAAAAAGGTGGAGAAACTTTCAAGTACATCAAGAGGCAAAAGCACAAAAGTCTTATGGTAAAAACTTACATAATCAAAGAGCCGCTACATTTTAAAAGAAATTTAAACTGTTAATCTTACAGATTAATGAGGAAATTCATGTTGCAGCACCCATTTTCTTTCAAACTACACTGATATATATAGATATATATATATATATATATATATATATATATAACTTATGAAACTCCTAAATGTCTTAAAAGAATGAGGAAAAGAGGGGGGGGGAGGATATCTAGCAACAAAAAGTAGAGAAAGAAGGGATTGCAATATTATTAAGGTCTTACCGATGTTTCTACATAGGCATACATAAGACAATGACATGTATGATGATTTCCTTACATCGCAGAATAAGAGCAACACATGGCTAAGGCTATTCAAATATACTTACTATTCAATGCTCTATTATGGTAGATCATTGATTCATCGCAACATGTCCAACAATCGAGTAATATATACTTGTTCATAGCATTGTTTTGGTAATAGATAAAACTGGAATCAAATGCTTTTTACCTTGAAGATTGTCTCTTGCGAGAGCTTTTTATAGAGTTGGTTACTGCAAATCTTTGAACAAGCTTAGGTTCCTAATGAAGATAGCTTAAGAAAATTACCAAAAACATAACTGATGCTATGGATCAATCATGTACAATGTTGATGATATTTGGATATATCAAGAACTCGGTTGAATGATTTGGTCAATGATTTGCATATCCACATTAATTCCTCATAAAAGTAAGTTATGATCAAGCTCCTAATGTTTGAAATTTGAACAATCACTAACTGTGATTTGATTCTAAAGTTTGTTGTATTATGAGAAATACAGTAACAATGTCCTCAAACATGCTAATACAAATGATTTTAATAACTTTTATAATTGCCATCCTACACTAAAATAATAAAAATTTCAATGGAAAAGACAAAAACAAGGATAGAAAAATCAGCTGAACTCTTAAACAGATAAGGAGCATTTTCTTTGGTTGAAGGTTATTACAAAACCATAGAAAATCTTCTATGAGGAAGCTAGATGCTATGTCTTTCCAGACTAATCGTTCTAATTGTGATCTATACATGAGTTCACATATATAATATTTAAAGACATAATAATTAATTCCAATTATAAGGTTTGCAGTGGCCAGGGGCGGCTTGATGCATTTGGGGGCCTAAGGCGAAAATTGATCATCTTATTTAGATGCAAAATTACTACTAATTAACATGGACTACATAGAATTTTTTTTTTTAAAAAAATTTTTAAGACAAAAAAAATTTGACAAAATTTTTCATACTTGTTGATGTGGTAGATTGATAGTGGTAAATAAAACGGTGGTGTTAGCGGTAGATTTAGATGAAAACTAGTAAAAGTTTGCTAATTAAACTCTTATTATTATTCTTTTTTTTTTAGAAGTGCAATATTCACAATATTTTTTACAACAAATCCTAGATTTTAAACTGCTTTTTGTTTTTTATTTGAAAATATCACTATAATTATTTTTTTGCCATCAACAATAGGCTGTAACAACTTGTTACTTAGCATTAGTTGTAAAAGTGTTGTGAAAAATATTGTGGACGACGTTGCATTTTTCTCTATTTTTTTATTTGTTTTTCATCTAATAAAAAAAATTATTTTATTTATTGATTATAAATAATCCTATTGGTTAAAATTTAGGGGCCTTTTTTTTACTTGGGGCCTTAGGCGGTTGCATTTTTTGCTCCACCGTAGAGCCGGCCCTGGCAGTGGCATGCATATAGGCAACAAGAGTGCAGATTTAACCCTGCAATCTATTAGATCAAGTGAAAATCAGAAGCATACATGCATGCACTTGTCTTCTCTCTTGGCCACGTGACAGTTTCTCCTCATGAACAAGTCCATCAATCCTACATCAATGGGGCAACCAACACAAATCACTGAACCAAAATTACCCTAATCATTGTTTAATTTATAAAACTATTTTTTCTTTTTTTCTTTTTTGGGATTAAAAGAGTAGCTTCAAGAATGGGGATGATTCTTTTACAAATTGAACCAATCCATAAGATTTAATAATACGCATATTAAATTAACTAGGTGTACTACTATGTGATATTTAATGATTCTTTTGTAAATTGATTAAGAAAAAAGACAAGAAGTTCAACAATCTTTAATGATTCTTTTGTTGGAATGAGTGCCAATAACGAAGAAAAGCTGCAGCTAGCAATATACTATTTAGAATTTAAAATTAAATCAAACATAAGTTCAAGTATATGCCAAAGGAAAGATAAAAAGATAATGCAGCAACCAACAAAACTAAGAGTAAGAAGAAAGACACTGACATACAGTTAATCAATTTTTGAACGAGTGAAGGGGCAAATTCTTTGTGCAACGGTTTTTCAAATCTTGATTTTGTACCGCACTTTTGCTTGACACATTCATTTTTGGAGAAGCAGAAAGACTTCAGCTTCAACTTCAGCACATGCCTCCCTCCACTCACTAACTCAATACCAATAAAACCCCCATAATACAAGATACAATGAAATTGAAAGATTTAAATACATGGAAATTTGACACGGAATCAGCCAACGCTCGAAGATCCTAACACAAACAAAATGGTACTTAATGCTTTTAGCTATGAAGATTGTCTCCTGTGAGAGCATCTTAAATAGGTGGTGGTTTCACATCTATTAACATATAGGTACAAGCATCATAGGTTTCTAATGAAGATAGTTTAATCAGATTAGAGGAAATTTTGCATTTCCAAATTAATTTCTCATAAAAGTAAGTTATGATCAAGCTCCTCATAGTTTGAATTTAGGAACATTCACTAACTACGATGTGATTCTAAAGTTTGTTGTATTGTGACAATTACAATAACAATGTCCAAAAAGTGTCTAACATGCATATAAATAATATTTTAGTAACATTAAAAATTGTTGTCCTACTTTAAAATAATAAAAATTTCATAGAAAAAAAGGAAGAATACAAAAGTCAGTTATTCTCTTAAACAAGTGGAAAACATTTAACAAATGGAATTACTCAAGGGAGGAAGCTAGATGATACCTCTAGCTAAACTATTCATGCTTGTAATTTCCAAGTACTGTGACCAAGTTGCATTAGCATCGCTATCTGAGTGCAATCTAGATAATAGTTCACATATATCATATGTAATGACATAGTACTTAAACTCAAATAATACTGTTTGCAGTGGTATGCATATGCTATTGTTGCACTTTGAAAATTTTTAATGACAAAGTACAGGCAACAAGAATGCAGAAATTACCCATGAATATGACAGAATGAGAATCATGGTCATACAATCAGTTGCACTTGTCTTCTTGTCTCCTAGCAGTGTGACAGTTTCTCCTTGCCAACAAGTCCAATAATCTTCCATTAAGGGAGCAACTAGCACAAATAAGTGACACAAATCACTGAACCAAAATGACCCTATTCGCTTTATGTTATAAGACACTGTTTTATAATTTATAAATTTTGCTTTTGGATTAAATCACTCCAACCAAAAGAACCCTAGTCACTTTCGAAGTATGGGGAGAGTTGGAATGAGTGCAAATTATGAAGCTAAGCTGCAGTCAGCAAAATACTTTTTAGAATTTAATATTAAACAATAAGACAACATTACGAGTATATATTAAAGGAAAGGAAAAAAAGATAATGCATAAACCAACAAAACTTAAATTAAATTAAGAAGAAAGACAACAACTATAGGTAATCAAGAGAAAAAATAGGAATTAGTTTGGATTCATTGACTTACAGAGTATTTGAATCCATTTGTCAAATTCCCTCAACCTTCCAGGACACTTTCACTAGATTCCGGCCAATCACTTAGCTCCTCATCACATCCAAGTACTCACTTGACTCCTCAGATTCAGAGTTACTATGGGTTGTAAATTCTATTAGCCTTTCAATCCTTTTTGAGTTTGGTACATCAATAAAACTTCCTTCCCCACTGGGCCCAACCCCATCATAATCATCACGGCTTCGCTTGACTTTGATACCTTCCACTACCACTGTGGAATTGTCTAAATTATGATGGGGAACATCCAAGCCCTCATAAGGAGTGATGTAGTTGCTACTTTGACCCATAGTTCAGTCGAGATCTTCTTCTGTGTCTTTTGCGTATACCAAACGGAGGATTTTTTAAAAAACTAACTACAAAACCCAAACAATATCATTAGTTAGCAAACGTTTCAAACTAATTTCGTTTATAACAATTCGAGTTCAGTGGACTCGATTTAGGAAAAAGTGATGTGGAGAAAACAGGGAAATCGAGTTCAACGAACTCAGTTTCCATGTACGGAAAACGAGTTCATTGAATTCGTTTTCATTGAACTAGTGCCATCTTTGGCTGCGTCTGCAGAAGATGGACCTTATCAGATCGTGCTCAGAGAGCTTGTTGTTGGGTTTGCTTGATCAGATAACGAAGTCTAGTGCCATCTAATGTTTGGCTGCGTCTGCAGAAGATGGACCTTATCAGATCGTCTTCTTATCAGATCGTGCTCAGAGAGCTTGTTGTTGGCAAATCAATTTCTTGTGGGGTACATGATTGTTTTTCCATGTATGGAAAACGAGTTCAATGAACTCGGTTTCCGTACATGGAAACCGAGTTCGTTGAACTCGATTTCCAGTACATGGAAACCAAGTTCGTTGAACTCGATTTCCCTGTTTTCTCCACATCACTTTTTCCTAAATCGAGTCCACTGAACTCGAATTGTTATAAACGAAATTAGTTTGAAACGTTTGCTAACTAATGATATTGTTTGGGTTTTGTAGTTAGTTTTTTAAAAAATCCCCAAACGGACCCCGTACTTCTTCACCACCAAGCCTGAATTAAAGGTTTGAATTTTAATGTCAATCTGACTGAATCCATCCACATCACATTCCCACGATAATTTTTTTGAAGGTTGTTGTAGCATTGAGGAAACATATAAAGTAACCAAAGGTGATCTGGTAAAACCTCAGGAATATCGCTAATGCCTAGTAGAGGATTTCTGTCATTTCCTTTGGTTTTCAAATAAAATCGAAGTCCAAGCTGGTTGTTGATTTAGCATATCTAGAATATCGAGGAGAGATTCCCTGAAACATTCAAAGCATGATGTTTGGAACTCTGAGAGAGAGAGAGAGAGACCTGAAGGGACTTTTTTGTCACTGCGAAAAACAAGTCAATGATGCCTTGATTATCAACCAATTTGAAGCAATTCTGAAGAAAGAGAGATGGTTCCCATGAATCATTTGGTTTTACTAGATCTGGTATCATTTCTAGTGAGATTCAACCACTAGCCTCAATTTTTGTGATACTTGATGGAGGATTTAGATGAGATAGTTCAGTGATGCTTTCTGGAAGGCAAACAAAATTATTTCCTCTTAGATCTAATTTTGATAAAGAGAAAAGGCAACCAATATCATCAGGGATTTCCTTGAGATAGAAGTAACTTAGATCCAATTCGGTCAAAGAACCCGCTAGAGAAGGCAATAGCAAATCCATGGGATTGAGTCTTCTTGGCATTACATAAGAAAGGAGCTCATTCCAAGGCCTAGTAGATAGGCCTTTAAGATTTGTTAGACCAATGGAAGAAGGCACCTGTCTATATGGAGTTTCACTCACATTAGGCTCCTCTACACTTTCCACATTTCTCATCTTCTCTAGCAGTTTGTCAAGTTTTGAGCATCCAGTAAGATCCACATTTTTAAGCAACTTCAAATTAAAAATGGTGTAGGGTAGATACACAAGATTTTTGCAATCTCTTAAATTCAATGAAGCTAGACCAGTCAAATGCCCAATTGACGTGGGTAGTTTTGTAATAGCAGTGCCATCCAAGTGAAGCCCTGATACATGTTCCATCTTTCCCATGAATTTTGGAATTCTATTGACTTTTGAGCAACCAAAAAGAATAAGAATCTCAAGAGACTCCATTTCAAATGTGTTTGGAAGACTTTCAATAAATTTGTAGCCTTTAAAATTAACAAGAGTAAGCTTTTTGTGGGCCCATTGATTGGTGAACTGTACGTAAATTTAGGCAACCTTCCATAACTAATTTCTCAAGATTTGGGACTTCGTTGAGGTCAGGGTTTCGATCAGGTTTTGGGATTCGTTCAAATGGATGAATTTCAACTTGTCAAAACACTGTTAGATGGGAAAAAAACCAAAGTAAAAAAATTAGCTTCTACAAACCTTACAAGTTCTAAAGCTTTAAAAAGGAAGTTATATATGGTACTTAAGTCATAATCTTACCTTTGTTCTTGTTCAAAATCGTTCAATGTTGTTACAGCACATACAAAGTCCAACAAGCTCATTTGGAAGGAGATTTGATGGCAAAAATTTCGAAGTATACCCACTCCAATCCAAAAACTTTAAGCCAAGGGGAAGATGTTGGGGGTAATGTAGAAGATGAACATTATGAATTCCAAGTAATTTAAGATTACGCATTTTTGAAAAAGCTTTAGATTTCCAATGTGCCTCTCTCGGTTCAAGCAACTTTAGGACTATGCCTTCAACTGCTTCTATTTCCTAGAAATAAGAAAAAGGGATTTGTGAATTGAAAGCTAGAACTAATATATTTTAAATTGAATTGAATAATATAATAGGGTTTATACTAAGTTCTTTAAATGACCTCTTACCATATTTTTTGTAAGCACATTGTCAATGTCCTTATACAACCACATTCTACTACACTTCCAAGACTCTTTACGACACTCTTGAAGAACTATGTATCGACCCATCTCTTGTAGTAAATCATGCATCCACAATTTATTTCCTTGCAATTTTACCAGAGATTATCAAAAAGAACCCTTAATCCAATTTTAGGGTAAAGATCAAGACAATCTAGTATTTCTTCTACAAGATCTTTGTCTTCATTATTAAAAAAACATGCATATGTAGGAATATTTCCTTCTCTGTTTGATGTAGTCCATCAAAGCTTATTTGAAGTACACCTAGAATTTCTCTTTCAGGATATTCCTTAAGCCTACCTAAAGCACTTCCCCATTCAATAGTACTTCTCTTGAACAAAAAAGAGCCCAAAACCTTAATGGCTAAAGGAAGACCACTAGCATATTGTACAAAATATTGGGATAGTGTTTGATAACCCATGGCAGGATGGTCTTCTCCAAAAGCTTTCAAACTAAAAAAATGAAGAGCTTCATCATAATTCAATTCTGTAGGCTCATATATGTCATCTACTTTATGGGTCAACAACAAATGCTCATCTCTTGTTGTTATGATAACTCTACTACCTCGACCAAACCAATTATGTTCCCCTGCTAACTTACTCAATTGGTCTAATTCAGTTACATCATCAAGAACGAGAAGAATCCTTTTATGATGTAGCCTATTCTTGATCACAGGAACTCCATTGCCCATGTCTTGTATATTCACATAGCTTTCCATTAAAAGTTCAAACAAAAGTGATTGTTGCAGTTGAAGTAAACCACATTTTTTAGAAACTTCCCTAACATTGGGGATAAAACTACAAGCTTCAAACTTATTGAAAAGTACACCGTAAACAACTCTAGCAAGAGTTGTCTTACCTATTCCACCCATTTCTCAAATCCTTATAATGCGAACATCGTCCAATCCTATAGCTAAAAGTGACATCAATTTATTCACTTGGGAGTCTATTCCTATTAGGCCCTTGGTGTCTATTGAGAATGTATAATTCAATTTATGTAATATCATTGCCACAATATCTTGGATAAATTCTGCCTCGGGCCTGAAATGACGAGAGAACAATAAATAGTGAATCTAAACCTACCATAACTTGACCCAAAATTATGAATTTAGTAGACATATGGCGTTTAGCTTACTTGGTTAAGACTAAAATGTAGAAAAATAAATGCAACTGAATGCTACAAGCTAAAAATAAGAAAAAACTTACTCAAATAATATTATGTGTAACCACATATTTCGTTTTAACAATACACTTAAAGAACTACCAATACAAGTATTGTGTTACCATATTGATCATTTTAACAATACAATTTAAGTATTTAACAATAAAACTAGGTTGACCAGTCCTTGACTCTCTTTTTTTTTTCGAAATTTACGTAGATAATTGCATTTGAAGGTTGTAGAATTTATATCTTCAATGGGTGGAAGAAGGTGTTTGGAGTGGGTATATCCCCTGCCCCGGGGATTTTTATTAAAAGTTAAGTCTTTAAAAATTCTTAATATTGTATTACAATTTCTAGTTGAGCTTTATACAATTCAACAGGAAAGACTGGTATCTAATCTAATTTGAACTCATGACGTTGAGAACTTAATTATATATATATATATATATATATATATATATATATATAAAGAGAAACTGAATCAAGAATCTCCAATTTATTCAATTCTCAGAAAGTGTGATTTTTTTTTTACTCTTTCATTGATATTTAAATATTAAAAAAAAAAATCAACTTATATTGAGCTGGCCCTACTCATTAGTTCCAAAATTTTTGGGAGAAATGCTTAATTCTTGTTGTTAGATGTATTATAAATAAAAATTTGATGTACTGTTATTAGTATTCTTAATGCTTATCTCAAAAATAAAATAAAATCATATGCGTAATGCTGTAAGAAGAGTTGTTTGAAACTTTTTAAATAAAGAAATATGTAAAATTAAATTAAATTACCTATTTTGTAAATGCCATCCAGAGATATTGGCAACTTCTTTCAAAGCATCTTTTCACCTTTGCACCTTCTTTAGATTCTTCTTAAAACGGATTTCATGTTTAACAAAGGTTTGAGCAATGTTCCTTTGTATCTGTATATCAGATGGATCCACTTTGTAGAAAATTGGCAAAACAACCATTCCCATCTCTTTCTTGCATTCAACAATCTTTGCAAGTTCCTCCAAACACCATCTCGAAGATGCATAGTTTCTTGAGAAAATGACAATAGCAAACTTCGATTCTTCTATTGCTTCAAATAGATCTGAAATAGGCTTTCCTCTCTCAAGTCGTACATCATCCTTGAAAGTTAAAATGCCCTTCTGTTTCAAAGCAAAATATAGATGGCTCACAAAACTGTTCCGGCTGTCCTTGCCTCTAAAACTGAGGAAAACGTCATATTTCCATGTTGCTGTTGAAGGACATGATGACCAATCTTTTTGGGTACTCATGAAAGCTGCTGAAAATATACCGTTAAATCTTGAAACACAAAATAGATTTTTTTTTAAAAGTACCATCAATTAAGACTGAAGAAAAAAAATTAAAAGGAAAGATAAATTAAAGACGAAGAAGAAAACCATTTGATGTGTATTTTTCATTTCAAAGAGGGAATAATATGAGAGAAATAAATGAGATGGGTGTGTGCAAAGTGAAAACTTTACTTATTTGTAAAATGGAATTGCAGTACTGATCGTGAAAGCTAGAAACCCTCTTGAAACATTAATTCCCTCCTTAATTAAGTAATAGGCACTGTAATTTCACACAGAGGCCTGGGGACTCAACACAAGTATTTTTTGCAAAACAACACAAATTATATCAGATTTTCATAAATAAAATAAAATAAAAAATTTATATGGGATTTACAACTATTCCCGAATATGCTTACAGTTGAGACACAAAATCCAAGAAAAAATATTTATGTTCCTCCCCTTTCCCTTTGCTTTCTCATCATCCAAACATAAATTGAAACACAATTTTTGCCAACTTATTTTACTATTCAGTTTATTTTTACTACTATTCATGGGTCCTATTGCACTTTTTGATACTATTTATGGGTCTCATTGTACTATTTCAGCTAACTTTTACCTGTACTTTCAACAAAAAGTTTTCAGTTTCAGCAAAATAAGTGGATATTAAACAGACCCTAAATATAATTTTTTTTTAAAAAGAAAGAAGAAGAAGAAAGAAAACAGAGAATTCACACAAAACATTGCATGAGAGAATAGAGAGGACCTTGAGGATGTGGACCATGTTGTCAAGGTCAAGGAGACGAATTGGCTTGAAACAAACAATTGGTGGTAAAAAAAAAAAACTTTCTGTGTGCTCAGTTTGAGAGAAAAAAAAAATAGAGAGACAATAATTGAAGAGGAAAACTATTATAGTTGTTAACTTGGAGAGTTAAGGAGAGTTGAGGAAAGTTGTAGGAAGTTTCGTGATTGGAATTGCCTTTATTATTTATTACTATATTTTATCTTTGTTTGATTTTCTCTTACCTATCCCAATCCTAAAAAAATCAAAGTTAGGGTGTGTTTGGATACCGCTTATTTTGCTAAAACTGAAAAATTATTGCTAAAAATACTATAGACTGTGGTGGGCCGTTTTGTGGTTAAAGTGGGCTGCCTCCTACGGTACTATTATTGTACTGGGCTGGGCTGCCTCCTGCGGTACTAGGCCCAAATATTCTGAGTAAGGGAGTTGAGACTGGTCCAACTGCAACTCAATTTGGTCCGGCTTGTGCGCAAATTATGTCTCGTCTGCCAGGGGCACGCTTACTGCAGGCAGAACGTGGTGCCTATCCTCTGTTTCTGCCGCAGAAGGAACTTTTCTCTAGTTTCTGCCGCGGACTGAATTTTCTCCAATTTCTGCCACAAGAATGTCTTTTTTCCAGTTTCTGCTGCAGAGGGAACTTTTTTCCAGTTTCTACCGCAGGACTGACTTTTCTCCAGTTTCTGCCGCAGAAGGAACTTTTCTCCAATTTCTGCCGCAGGACTGACTTTTCTGCTATGCAGCAAAACTTTTCTACTGTGCAATAAAGCTTCCTACTGTGCAGTAAAGCATTCTGCTGTGTATTGAACCTGCCTGTTGTGCTTTAAAGCTGTCTGTCGTGCAGTAAAGCCTTTTGTAATGTGAATGGCTACTCTTCGTTTTTACTGCAGAAACACTTTTCTACTTCTTGCACATAAACAAATCTAAAACCCAAAGAAAATACCCATCAAACAAATGTTAGTTTAAATGGGTTAGCATATTCTCAAATATATACATACATATATGAGCAAATACACTTATACGTATTCACATATACATATATAAAATATATTTTTTGCAGAACATGAGAGACAAGATATATATATATATATATATATATATATATATATATATATATATATATATATATATATATATATACTTATGGCAGGATAATGATTAATTTGTGCCAAAAGTAAATCACGTAATAACACGGTAAACATAATGAAAAGATGCTACAGGAGAATAAGTAGTACAGCAGGTAAAGATACCACAGCAGGATAACTGATGCAGCAGACGTGATAAAAAAACGTGTTACGGCAGGATGACTAAATACAGCAGATATAATTTATAATGAGAGAAATCAAATATATTTGCAATAAAAATCAAGTATTGAATCTTCCCATAGGATAAGTAAACCAAGAAGGAACCCAAACTCCAACTTGAACAACCTTGTCATAGACTCCTGCCATAAAAGTTGTTCATTTTGGAGAATTGGCCTAAATGGCTACTAGCTATTACTTTTGGAGACTTCAAAGAGTGGGTTTGCTAAAAGGGAGGGAAAAGATAGTCTATTGATGCATGCCCCTATTCCTGCCACGTTTTCTCTCTTCTTTTTCTTTCTCTATGTTCTTTTTTTTTTTACTCTTAGTTTCTAACTACTATCTTGCTGTGGGTTGTTCCCCATTTTTGGTCTTTCTTTTTCCTGGGTGCTTACTACTCTCTTACTATGGGTTTTTCCCCTTAGGTGCCTTCGCCCCCTTGGGTCCCCTTCTTTTGGTGTTTTCTTTCTTCCCCTGTTTTTTCCTTTTCTTCCTCTGTTTTTTTCTCTTTCATTCGGTCCCCCCTTTTTCTGCCGTGGTTACCTTTCTTTTATAGTGAATTCATTCAATGGGATTTCTCCCTTTTACCCCTAGGGCTTTACCAACTGTTTTTGGTTTGTTGTGGGCATCCTTTCAAGATTACCCACTCACCCATTGGTTGCCCAGACCATTGCCATTGTTCAGTTCATGTCTGCTGCAACGCTACTCACGACAAAATTCCCTTTTGTTTGTTCCTGCTGTATACCTCTACCTCACTACCTAGCTCTATGGCATGCATCAAATGTTCCCAACCATTTGTTACTTCTTTTAGGTAAGATACCATCCCAACAAGATATCTTTCCCAAAAGAAGTTACGGCAGGAAACCAAATATAGACCCCCTTTTCCCCCCACCACCAAACCACGCCCTCTGAATCCCCTTGACCGTGGGCCTACCTCCTTTGTATTGGCTGGGTACAGGTTGGTGGTGCCCCGGCCCTTCTGTGCTTGCTCTGCTATCTTCTGTTTTTTGTCTGCCACGCCGTTCCTTCCGTAGCAGATTAGTTCTGTTTCGTTCTGTTGCGTGTTTTGTCTTATTTCTTCACGCGTTTCCTGCTACGTTTGTCATTTTCCTTTAGTTTGGCTTTTCTTTCCTTCACGCGTTTCTTGCTGCTGACACTTCCTGTCGTTCCTTGTTTCTTTTCATCGTGCTTCTCATATTAGTTCTCACGCCTATCTTTTATACAAAAGGATTTGGGCCTTTGTGGACCAAATAGTGTTGACTGGATCAAAAGGGTCTTGGGCCCAATTTGTCTTTGTCTGCCGAAGCCATTCTGCCAAAGAACTGTATTCTGTGGCAAAGCTGTATTCTGCAGCAGATTTGTATTTTGCGGCAGATTTGTATTCTGCTGCAGATCGCTTTTCCTTGTATTTCTTTCTTTGGACCTCTCTTGCTCTTTGGTCTTCTTGGCAGGCCTTTGGGCCTTACTTTTCATTGGGCTTTCCTCTGTATGGGCCCTTTGGCATGGATTCAAAAAAATGGGCATCAACATAGACAAAGGTAAAAGTTAGTTGAAATAGTACAATGAGATCATTAATAGTGTCAAAAAGTGCAGTAGGACCCATAAATAATAGCAAAAATAAACTAAATAGTGAAATAATTTTAATTTTTCATTTCAATCCAACGCACACTTACTGTCTTTTTGAGTTTCTCTCTATCATATCTCTATTATATTACCCAATTTATTATTTTTCTTGATTACTTGCTACTAATTATTTTAAAGTTCATGTCTTTCAGTCTATGTCAATAGTAGTATACCATTTTGCAGTGTTGGGAAGTTCCTGGTCGTTTCTAAATAGATTTTATAGTTTTTTTTTTTTTTTAAAGATAATTTGGGAAGGTCGCATTTTACTCTTATTTTTGGTCAGGTTTGAATTTTTTGTCTTTGTTTTTTGAGTAGCAGATAAGATAGAGAATAGTACAAATTCTATGGAACAAAACAGCATGGTCACTCTTACAGCCTATTTGGATGGAGGGGGAAACAAGGAGGAGTGGAAGAGAGTAGAATAGTGTTGGCTAAAATAAGCTAATTTTGTGCTAAATCTACTCTACTTCCCCTCCCTCCCCCTCAATCCAAACGGGCTATTAATTAGTTTTGAAGTTTGGTGGTACTGTTGGATGCACCACTAGTGCATCCAAGAACAAAAACTACACGACAAAAAGAGTAATGACTATTTCTATAACATCACATGAACTCTCTCAGAGTTGTCATTACTCATTGGTGCCAATCATGCCATGGCGATGCTCAAAGTCAGAAAGAAGAAGGACAAGTCCAAACTACACGATTAAAAAAATGTATATAAGATTTACTCAACTAGAGCCATTTGATAGTTTATTGAAATGCCCTTATTTAAATTAACAGGAGAATTTTACATAGATTTTCTCACAAAGAAACGAATATCTTCTATAATGTCTTAAAATGCAGACACTACAAAGCCATAAATTAGTCTAAAAAATCTGTATTGATAACTTTTTGTGTTTTCTGATACAGTAATGCCAGAAGAGTTGCCTAGTAATAAAGTTGCAAGCTCCAAAAGAAGCTCATAAGACTTTGAAGCAAGAGTAGCCAGGCCCTTGTCGCAGTGACTCTCCTATGCACAGCATATATACACCACTAGTGTTCTTCATTTTCCATCTTCTATGCACTTGTGGTCTTCAATCATCGCATGAAGTTGCCAAGGAACCTTCTTTCCCAAACGGAGGTCCTCCCCTCCTTCAGTACTTATTGAAACAAGTCTGCAAAAACCAAGCTGTATGGACTCAGTTAATGCTTTTCGAACAGCTGGGCATCAAGCTTCCATTCAGTTGCAAGTGGCAGAAAGGTTTTCCTGCTAAAACATGATTTTGCTGCATAGGCACAGAACCAACCCATTTGCACCCTGCCAGTGCCCCTTAACTGTCAGCAACACCTGCTATCCCTCCACAACTAGATACACTCCTACAATTACTCTGATCCACCACTTGTACATCATAGCCTTGTGCATACCTGCAAAACAAAAGCTTTACTGAGCATTATCACTTCATAATCAGACTATTCTGCACCCTCAAACATCACTTTATTGCAGTGATATCCAAGGCCTGCAGAGTTATGATAAACAATCTGGGGATCATAACAGATTTTTGTTAATGAAAATCTGGATCCTGTGTTTACTGAGCCAACCATTGCTTCAAAAAGGAAGGACAAATGAACTCAGTCCTGAGGGTCAAATCTGACACAAACCATACAGACCAAGCAAGACTGCACTTCAGGAATAAATTATCAAAGTTTTCCCCTTCTTCATTGCATAAGACACACTTAGTATCAGTCACTATGTTTCATTTCCACTATTCTGTTTCTATGGCTAAGTACTCTTCCCAAAACTTCCAAACAAAAACTCTTAACTTCAAAGGAAGCTTCAAGCTCCACAGATTTCTTCAAAGAAGGGCCATAACCCTACGATGAGAATCCAATATCTGAGTTTCCCTTATTTCCAATGCTTGCATCAATTGGTAGCCTATTTTGACTGCACATTGACCATGTGTTATATGAGGCCACATCAGTGTATCAGAAACTCCTCACCTTCAGATATAGCAAGCTAAATTTGAGCATCCACTTCAGGAGAGTATAGCTCCCTAACCAGGTCCTGTTTCCAAGTCAAAGTGTAAAGTTAAGTTCAAATACCTACTAACAATCAAATACCTACTAACAGAAGCATATTGTTTTTATTTCCTTAAGAATAAAGCAAAATATCAACAACAAAAAAAATTGTAAATACTTCTAAAAAGAAGGGCAATGATATAGCATCTTTCCACTATGAAATATAATATGTAATGACCCCGCCCCGATTGTGTAAATATTATCCACTTTGGGGCCCATATCCCTCACGCTT
The DNA here is from genome assembly GCA_028535165.1 of Quercus tomentella. Lineage (NCBI taxonomy): Eukaryota > Viridiplantae > Streptophyta > Magnoliopsida > Fagales > Fagaceae > Quercus > Quercus tomentella. Next base: position 2,547,340 of record JAPQVY010000144.1, read on the forward strand.
TTGTTCTTCCCCCAAAGCACACAGCAATGGGGAAAAATGCCTCTACACATTAAAGGGAGATCGCTCCTTATAAACGCATCCCCATGTGCTTCCCTAGGTCGCCTAGGGAAGCACATGGGGATGCGTTTATAAGGAGCGATCTCCCTTTAATGTGTAGAGGCATTTTTCCCCATTGCTGTGTGCTTTGGGGGGAGAACAAAACCGTGATGGGTATAGGCCACAAAGAGAACAATATCTACTTAGTTGGGGCGAGGTCATTACATAATACGTCAGGCTAAATAAAAAGACCAATGAGAAAACTTAAATTCTAGATATAATACAACAACAAAAACAACTAGAACAAGAGGGCTTACCTATCCAAGTAGGCTACCTTCTCCATTTTTCAACCTTGTCTATACAGTTGCTTGCCTGCTTGAGTTTGATTACTGTAAAGATGAATATGCACCAGATGACAGAGTTAGTAATTTATAGTTTAGCCTGTTGTATGGTCAGAATTCTCTACTGTCTACTGCTGTCTTTTAATTCTAATTCTACTTGAGTCTATATGATGGTATATAGCCTAATCAAGTTACTATTTGGAGATAAGTCTTTTGGTTCGTTCCATCATATGAAATGGGCATGGTCAGCCAAGGAGCCATCTTTCCCAAACAGAGTTCCTCCACTCCTCTACTACTTATTGAAGCAACAAATCTGCAAAAAGCAAGTTGTATAGCCTTAGTTAATGCTTTTCGAACAGCCGGGCATCTAGCTGCATGCCAAGGTTGCATATGGCAGAATTGCATCCACCTACCAAAAATTTTCCTGCCAGCGCTTGATGTAGCTACAGCCAAAATCAACCCATTCATACCCTCTCTGCCAGTGTCCCTCAAAGCAACACTTAGCAATCGTCCACAATTAGACACACTTGCCTTGGTACATTCCTGCAGTTACTCTGATCTGCCTGGTGCATTATAGACTTATACATACCTGCAAAACAGAGCTTTACTGAGCATTAGCCATTCTGAAGCAGACATTTTTGTACCCTCAAACATCATTTTAGAGAACATCACATGCATATTCCAGTTTGTGAAAGGTTAAAATCCTCCATCAATTGCGGCAATCACTGCTTCAAAGAGCAAGGATAAATGAACTCAGTTCTAAGGGTCAATTCTGAACCAAACAATACAGCTCAATCAAGACAGCACTGCAGGAATAAATGATCCAAGTTTTTCCCTTCCTCATTGCATAAGACACACCTACTATAACTCACTATGTTTCATTTTCACTATTCTGTTTTAATCGGTAACTCCTCATGCCAAAACTTCCACAAAATAAATAAATAAAATAACTTCAAACTTCAAAGGAAGCTTCAAGATCCACAAGATTTCTCCATCTAAGAGTTATGACCCTTAAATTAGAATCAATTGTCTTCTTTTCCTTACTTCCAAGGCCTGCAGCAATTGTTAGCCTATTTTGACCTCATATCGACCACGCATTACATGAGGCCATTTCAGCTTATCAGTAACTCCTTGCCTTAAGATAGGGGTAGATAAAATTTGAGCAGCCACTTCAGGAGAGTATAGCTCCCTAACCAGGTCCTGTTCCAAGTCAGTGCAAAGATAACTCTAAATACCTATTAACATATACAGATTCTTTTGACTTCAACATAATTCAATAATATAAATTTTTCAAAAAAGGAATGACAATTATTCATATACATATATTTGAATGATTCTCAAAGTGTAGCATCTTTCCACAATGAAAGATAATACATCAGGATTAGAATAACAAAACCAAAGGGAATGATACTTCAAATCTAGATGTAATACACCAAAGAAAGATAACTAGAACAGGAGAGCTAATCAGGCTACCTTCAATTTTTAACCTCACCTACTCAGTTGCTTGCCTGTTCGAGTCTGATTACCATAAAGACAAATATGCACCAGATGATTTGGTTAGTAATTTATGATTTAGTTTGTCATATGCTCAGGTTTCTCTACTGTCTACTTCTGTACTTTAATTCTAATTCTAGTTGATTCTCTTTAACAGGGTATAACCTAATTATAATACGACTTGGAGATAGGTCTTTTAGTTTGTTTGATGATCTTAAGTGGGAATGAAGATTATTAAAAGGTGGAAAAACCTTCAAGAACATCAAGAGGCAAAACACAAGTCGTATAGTAAATACTTACATAAATAAAGAGTCTCAATACATATTAAAAGAGTTTTAAACTTTTAATATTACAGATTGATGAGGAAATTCACATTATAGCATCCTTTTTCTTTCAAACTCAACCAACATCATACATGAAACTCCTGAATGTCCAGAAAGAAGAAGAAAGGAGGGGGGGGCCTCTGGGGGAAGAAGAAAAGAAAAATCTAAGTAACAAAGAGCAGAGAAAAAAGATTATACAGCCCAAGCAAGACTGTGCTTCAGGAATAAATGATCCAAGTTGTCTTCCTCATTGCATAAGACACTTGGTTTCACTCACTAAGTTGTGTTGTCTGAGGCCATAGCAGCTTATCAGTAACTCCACAGCTTGAGATAGGGATAGCTAAAATTTGCCACTTCTGGAGAGTACAGCTCTCTAATCAGGTCCTGTTTTCAAGCCAAAGTGTAAAGATAAGTTTAAATACCTATTAATAGTAGTAGCTTATTTTGACTTAATTGAGGGATTCCTAAAGTATGGTTTTTATAACCTAGCAAAATAATATTTCTTGTATTATTGAAAAACATTGACACACACATACATGACTAAACTTAAATTCTGGACAAAACACATCAAAATAAAACTATAGGATCTTTCCACTACAAAATACAATACATTAGACTAAAAAGACAAAACCAAGCCGAAAAATATGACAACTTAAATTTTGGATGTAAGGCATCAAAACAACAATACATCTAGAGCAGGGCTTACCAATCAAAGCAGGATACCTTCTCTATTTTTCAACATTTTCTGCACTTTAACTTCTGTTATCCTTTGATTCTAATTCTAGTTGAGTCACTTTGATAGGGTAGCCAAGCTAAGTTACCTATGGAGATAAGTCTTCTGGTTTGTTTTATCCTTTGAAATGAGCATGAACAGTTTTGCCCTGGTCATGATCTGAAATGAGTAAGTACAAATTTCAGTCAATAATTTTATTCAGAGTTAAAGGTATAAAAGTTAGAAAACTTCAAGAACATCACTAGGAAATAGCACAAAATTCATTTGGTAAAAGCTTAAACAATTAAAGAGCAGTACTACTTATGAAATGAATTTTAAACTATTACTATTAAAAAGAAACAGGGCACTTACATGTGGCTGTACCTGTCTACTAAATTATATATGTAAGAAAGCACCTTAGAAAAAAGATAAGTCACAGGGCACCTATTAAACTCCTAAATCTCTGAAGTAAAAGAGGAAGGAGAAGAAAGAACGAACAAAAGAAAGAAATATCTAAATGAGAAATCAAAGGAAGAAAGATATGAGACTTTAAAAATGAAATTCAAATATTATAAAGGTCTCACCAATTCTTCTTCACAAGCATTACATGGGAAGATGAAGTCTTTGATGATTTCCCAACATTGTAAAATAAAGGCATCAGATGGCTAAGGCCATTTAGTAATAGATTCAAACTCACTTCTCTTATGGTAAATCACAGATCTGACAAGACAGGTCTAACAATTGAGTAATATGCGGTCATTCAAAATATTGTTTTGGTGACACATAAAATTGGACTAAATGATTTTAACTTTGAAGATTGTCTCCTGTGAGAGCTTCCCATTTAGTTGGTGATGGCAAATCTACTAAGATATAGGTACAAGCTTAAGTTCCCAACGCTGATAATTTAAGCAGTTCACCAAGAATATTACTGCTGATCAATTGTCAACAACATTACAATATTTGGATATATTAAGAACATGGTAATGATTTGGTCATTGAATAAATTTTGCATATCAAAATTAATTCCCCATTAAGGTAAGTTATGATCAAGCTCCTCATGGTTGAAAATTTTGAACGATCACTAACCATGATTTGATTCTAAAGTTTGTTGCATTATGAGAATTGCAATAACAATGTCCTCAAACATGCTAATACAAATCATTTTAGTAACTTTATGATTGTTGTCCTACCTTCAAATAATAAAAAATTCAAAGAAAAGCAAAAGCAAAAAATAAAAAGAAAAGAATAGAAAAATAAGTTATTCTCTTAATCAGAAAAAGAGCATCTGCTTTGGTTTCAGGTTAGTAAACAACCCCAAAAAACCTTAAACAAGGGAGGAAGCTAGATACAACCTCTAGGAAGACTAATTATTCTGATGCGTTCAATTGTCAATAATGTTGATATTTGGATGTATCAAGAACTTGTTTTAATGATTTGTTCTTTACAGAAATTTTAATATCCAAATTAATTCCTCACTAAAGTTATTATCAAGTTCCTCATTGCTGAAGATTTTAAATTTATAACTACATTTGATTTTAAAGTTTGTACATTTTAGAATTGGAATCCTGATTGTCTTATAGCTATATAGCAAGTGGAGTGGGGAAAAGTTATATATTGTCGTCCTACTTTAAAATAATAAGAATTTTCAGAGCAAAACAAAAATAAAAGGAACAAGAACTAGAATAGAAAACTCAGCTATTCTCTTAAACAGAAAGAAAATAAATAAATAAATAAATAATAAAAAATAAAGAAAAAAGAAAAAAAGAAAGAGCATTTTCTTTGGTTGAAGGTTAGTACACAACTTTGCAGTGGCATGCATATATTGTTTTTGCATCTTGACAAATTTTAAAATAATGACGAGAGAAATTATAAAGCATACAACGGACTGCACTTATCTTTTTGTCTCTTGGCCATGTGACAGATTCACCTCATGAAATAGTCCAATAATCCAACATCAAGGGGGCAACCAGCACAAACAAGTAACACAATCACTAAACCAAGATGACCCTAATCATTGTTTATTTCATAATGCATATCAAATTAGCTAGGAGTATTGCCATTCTTTGTTTCAAATTGCTCTCATTGACAACTCTAGTCAAACATGTGGTGGGCAATCCATTAATAAATGTACACTAAAAGAAAAGGAAAAAGAAAATGCAGAAACCAACAGAGGAAAGACAGTGACTTACTGAAAAGTTGATTAACCATCAGGGTTACGTTCATTAGATTCTTCACAATCGCTTAACTCCTCAACACAGTCCTTGTACTCACTTGACTCCTCAAAATCAGAGTTACCATTGGTTTCTGTGTGCCTTTTAATCCTTTTTGAGCTTCCTTCTCCACTAGGTCCAGCCCCATTGTAATCATCATGACTGCGCTTGACTTTGTGACATTCCACTACCACTGACGAATGGTCGAAATTATGATGGACAACATCCATGCCATCATAAGGAGTGATGCTGCTGTTGCTATACTGGACCATTGTTCTGTCAAGATCTTCTATGTCTTTCTTGTATATCATACGGATCCCCCATTTTTTTACCTCCACGGAAGAAACACGGGTTTCAATTTTAATTCTAATCTGACTGAATCCATTCACGTCACCTTCCCACAATAATTTATTTGATTCCTCGTCGAAGAATTGAGGAGTCACATAGACTAGCCAAAGGTGATCTGATGAAACCTTATCGTTATCAATTGAGGGACCGGCACCAATATAAATTCTTTTTCCATTGGCTATCAACCAATGGCTAGGAAGGGGCAATTTAAATGGAACAACAACATGCATACAAAACACAAAGCAAAAAGCAATTCCCACCTTCTTACACAAATGAGAAGGTTGTTTTATTTTCACTTCATTCCCCATGCTTTGGTGGCTAAACCACTCAGGAATTTCACTTCCAGGAATATCAATGTTATAATGAGGACAGAGAAAGTGAGACTGGGAGAGATGGAGAGGGGGAGAGAGCTTGAGGGACTTTTTTATCCCTGAGATAAGCCTGTCTATGCAGCTTTGATTGTCAGCCAATTTAAAGCAATTATGAAGATAGAGAGATGGTTCCAATGAATCGCTTGGTTTTAATGGATCTGGTAACATTTCCAGTGAGATACAACCTTTTGCCTCAACTTGGACAATATTTAATGGAAGCTTTGGCAATGATCGAAGACTTGTGCAATTATTCAACTCCATCCATTTCAAATTCGAAAGTCGAATGATGCTTTCCGGAAGGCAAACAAAATCATTTCCACTTAGATCCAACGAAAATAAAGAGAATAAGGAACCAATATCATTGGAGATTCCCTTGAGATTGCAGTCACTTAAATACAAGCAGGTCAAAGAAGACGCAGGTGATAGAGATAGAGAAGTGAATAGCAAGTCCATGGGATGAGGACTTGTTGGCATTGAATAAAATGGGAGGAGCTCATACCACAATTTATTAGATGATAACCCCTTACATCCACGGACAAATAGACGATGAAGATGTTTTAAGAGACCAATGGAAGAAGGGACCTTTCTTATAGCAGTTCTGCACAACTCCAACTCCTCTAGACTTTCGGCATTCCCTAGGTTCTCTGGCAGTCTATCCAGTTTTGAGCATCCATGAAGATTGACTCGTCTAACTAACTTTAAATTAAAAATGGTATCAGGTAAATGCACAAGATTTTTGCAATTACATAAATCCAAACAAAAAAGGTCAGTCAAATGCTCAATTGACGTGGGTAGTGTTGTAATTGCAGTTTCTCCTAAAAAAATGCCCTGTACACGTTTCATGTTTTTGCTGAATTCTGGAATTTTTGTTATTTTTGAGCACCGACGAAGATCAAGTTCCGTAAGACACTCCATTTCAAACTTGCTTGGAAAACTTGTGAGGTTCTTGCACTCAGCTAAATTAAGAATAGTAAGCTTTTTATGAATTCCAATTGATGGGTGAATCCTACGTAAATTTATACAATCTTTAAGAACCAAACTCTTAAGATTTGGGACTTCATTGATGGCTGGGGCTTCAATAAGTTTTGGAGATTCACTCAGCTCAATGAATTTCAAATTCTCAAAACTCTTTTAAAAGCCAAAAAAGAAAAAGAAAAAAAAAGAGTAAAACAATTAGCTTCTACAAACAAACTTATTGTAAAAAATAAAAAAAAATAAAAAAAAAAGTAGTATAAGGGTACCTAAATTACCTTTGATTGGAAACTTGATGTCAACGATTTTGAAGGGTACCCTCTCCAATCAAGAACTCTTAAGCTAGTAGGAAGATGTTTGAGATCATGCATAAGTTGAACACCACAAATTTTAAGCAATCTTAGATCTTGCATCTTTGAAAAGGCTTCAAGATTCCAATATAACTTTTTTGATTCATACAACTCTAGTATTATGCTTTGAATTGCCTCTGTTCCCTATTAATAAGAATAAGAGGGATTAGTATAAAATGTATTATATTATTACTAGACTAATATAATTTAAACTCCATATCATTCTTTATAAAAAAAAAAAAAAAAAAAAAAAAATTGTTGAATAATAAAATAAGATATATGCTTAGTTTCTTTCAATAACCCCTTACCATATTTTTTGTCAACACATTGTTAATATCTTCAAACAACCACAATCTACTACGTTTCCCCGGGTCTTTAGGGCACTCTTGATGAACTATATCTCGGCCCATTTCTTGTAGTAAATCATGCATCCACAATTGATTTTCATGCAATTTTACTAGAGATTTATCAATGAGAACCCTTAATCCAATTTTAGGATAAAGCCCAAGATAGTCTAGTATTTTTATGAAAACATTTCGATCCACGTGATTAAAAAAACATGCAATATTTAAGAAAATTTCCTTTTCTGTTGGTTGTAGTCCATCAAAACTTATTTGAAGCACATCGAGAATTCTTCTTTCAGGAAATTCATTGAGCCTATCCAATCCATTTTTCCATTCATCAATGTTTTTTCCGAACAAGAAAGAACCCAAAACTTCAAGGGCCAAAGGAAGACCCTTAGAATAATTTACAAAAGCTTGAGATAGCTTTCCATAATCTTCAGGTGGATGGTCCATTTTCAAAGCTTTCAAACTAAAAAGTTGAAGAGCTTCCTCATGATTCAAGACTTCAACCTCATATATTTCTTTTACTTCATGCGACACCAACAAATGCTTATCTCTTGTTGTTATCATAACTCTACTACCTGAACAAAACCAACAATTCTCCCCAGCTAACTTCTTCAATTGGTCTAATTCAGTTACATCATCAAGAACAAGAAGAATCTTTTTGTTACGTAACCTACTTTTTATCATGAGAACTCCATTATGAACATTGTGTACCTTCAAATCTCTATCATTCAAAAGTTCCCTCAAAAGTATTTGTTGTATCTTATGTAAACCACATTTTTTAGATTCTTCCCTAATATTAGCGATAAAACTACAAGCTTCAAATTTATAGGAAATCATATCATAAACAACTCCAGCGAGTGTTGTCTTACCCATTCCTCCTGTCCCCCAAATTCCTATAATGCGAACATCATTTGACTCCATAGCTAAGTGTGACTTCAATTTCTCAACTCGGGTTTTTATTCCTACTAGTCCAACAGTATCTGCTGAGAATGTATTACTCAATTTATTTAATATCTCTTTCACAATGACTTTGATACATTTTGCCTCAGACCTACAAAAAAGAGAGAATAATAAGCTGTGAATCTGAATCTACCAGTGCAGGATATATCCATAATATAAATTTAGTAGATATATGGCATTAAGTTTAGTTTGTTAAAACTGAAATTGGGACGAATAGATGTAATCGAATGCTTCTTTTTTATATTATTTTTTATAATAATGTAATTAAACGCTTCGAGCCAAAATCCAAAGAGCTACCCATATAAGTTTTTTTTTTTTTTTTTTTTAAGGAAAACTACCCATATAGATATTGGGTTACCAACTTACCATCGTTCATTTTTAGCAATACAACTATGAACTGTTCCTTGATTCCTTTCTTAATTTTCATAAATAATTGTGGTTGAAATTTCCTAGATTTTACATCTTCAATCTTTAACATGTTTTATACCTCTTTATGTGTAATTTCATATGAAAAGTTTCCCTACTTCCCAAGATCTTGGCCTTCCAAACTAGAGCTTTAATTTACAGTGAGTAAGGAAGAAGAAGAAAATCTATGAACAGGAGGGAAAACGAGCAGCTGCAGAATATTTAGAAATGAGGAAATTCAATGTCATCATCCAATCCCATTGCTTACGATAGCAAAGGTCATTAATAAGTCGAGCAATGTTAGGGACAAAATTTTTTTTTACAACTTTTGCCACAATTTGCTATGTGACAAGTTATGAGTGATGGAGGTGTGGACCCACCATTTGACGTCCACCATTCACAGCTTGTCATGTGACAAGTTGTGGCAATAATTGTGGGATTTTTTGTGTCCTTAGCATTTTCCTTAATAAGTCTACTAAATCTATCAAAAAAATCATTATAATAAAATATAAAAAATAAAAGAGCGGACTAAATAGCCTTGTTGACCATTAAACAATGGAATCTTTCTCTTTGTTTATTTGTATTGTACATCAAATCATTAACTGTTTTAATTGTTTCAATTGTCGCCCTTAATAAGTAACTGTTAACTACAAATAACAAAAATTGACATAAATTGTGACTTATGCCTGCCTAAAAATATTATTCCATGCAAAATTACAATATATTTGGTACAATATATGAGAGTTTTAGAATTATATAACAATCGGTCATTTAGTTATTGTCACCAAAACATTCACATTAAAATTAGCTATTATTATATAAGCTCATGTCAAAATCACATCAAATCATATATTATAATACTTAAAATTAGGGTTAATTAAACCAACATTCCTTGAGATTTATTGAGATGCCACTCGTCCCAACAACATTTATATAAATAACACTCATTCCTCTTGAGGTTTCTATAAATCCAACATGTAAGTCCTACTTTCCTGCTCTAGATGGAAGATGTGCCACAAGACATTACTCATGTACTTTAGGCAATTAGCCTTGTTTGATTAATGAAGTTCATTTGTCTTCTTCTCAAAAGAGGAAAAAAAAAAGCCATACTTGATAAATCTCCATATTCATTGATGAACCCATATAAGTGTGACCCTAACTGCTGGGACAATACATAGGACATGGCAACTAAAATGTCTTATTTGTGATGTTGAGTTTATTCTTTGCTATTTATATAATGTGAGCAATTTATACATAGCTTTTATTTATGTTAAGATCTATAGGACTTTTTTATTTGTTGTATTATTGTAGAAATTTGATTTATGTTATACTTGCTTTAAATAACTCTTTTCATGGTCAGATCCTAAAGAAATTTCAGTTCTTCATGAATTTATCTTGAATTAGGATTGTTAGGTTCTAAATATTAAGTCTTAAATGTTTAGGTCCTAAATATATTGTATGTTGGAAAACCGAGAACAAAAACTAGTCTAGAATAAGATCTTAGTGTCTTTGAAGTGGTTTAGACATTGCTCAAGTTTATATAAGTCAAGATTCCAGAACGTACAAGCTGCAGAAATATGAATTCAGAAACTCAAGAGCTCGACCGATCGAGAGAGACCTTCAATCGATCGAACTGCAATTTGCTAAATTTTAATTGATTTGAAGCACTTTTTTTATTAAAATTTTAGTTTGCCTAATTATATTATTATTTTTTAAAAATTTCATTAACTCCTTCACTATTTTTTAAATGTAATTAAGTATGGTTCGATTCCAAAAGATAACCATTTCTTCTTCAATCTTTTTTCCCCCTCACATCCCACAATTTAAGATTTTTTTTTTTTTTTTTTTTTGGGGTATCTTTTTAATTTGACAAGTTTAAGACTTTAAGCTCATCATATTCTCTTCTCCCAAAAAAAAAAAAAAAAAAAAAAAAAGCTCATCATATTCTGTACTTCAAATTTTGTCATTTACTTTTTAAAATATGAAACCAACAAAAATTCATGTTTTTGCAGGGCTAAAAATGGGCTAGAGATCTATACTTTTGTTGTTGTTTGGGTTTAATTTTGCCGTTCGTTGGACTAACTTTTGTTATATGTTTGGGCTCAGTATCATACTAGGGGGGCGAGATGAATTTGGGCCAAATACTAAAATTCCATGTAAACATATATAGAGTATTCACCTAGTCTTACTTTTATTTTTTATATATATATATATATATATATCTTTGTGTTCACCTAGTTTTACTTCTATTATATCTTTTTTCATTCTTTATGTTTAATGTTTTCTACCATTTCAAAAAAATTTTAAAAAAAAGTTTTCTAAATGAGACAGCTTTTTTGACTGGGTCAGGGTGGTACAAAAGACACAAATTGCAGATAAAGTAAAAAAATAAAAAAGAATAAAAGTTCTAATACACAATTAGACACGCTCGACAGATTACGATTTTGGTTGAAATGACTTAGGGTCACAGTTATAGTTGCTTGTATAATAAAAAAAAGTACTATATTTTAATTAATCAAGCCCAAAATACGTCTGCTGCTTGGAAAAGCTTGTGTAAATATAATTTTTTTTTGTGTTTTTCAATATTTTGTAGCATAAAAAAAAAAAAGTTAATGAAAAACTATGTTCGGTCAATAGAAAAATTATAACTTATTTTTAGAAATTGTTTTTTATTAAATTTTTTTTGAAAACATTTCTATCTCACATCAAACAAAATAAGAAAAGTTAGAAATTTTTTTTAGCACATTTATGGTTGCTACCATATATAAAAAAATAAATATGATAGCATTATAAAAATACTTTTTGAAAAATAACTCATTCTCTATAAATTATTATCGAAACAATCAGAACATAATCATGTAAATTTATAGACATTATTTATTTTTTCTTTTATTTTTTATTTTTTCTTTACATACCTCGAAAATGAAAGAATAGAGAAAATGTTAGTTTTTGAATTCGAAAGAAAGAGAAAAAAATTAAAAAAAATCAAGAAAAATTAATATGAAATGTTTTGTAAAATAGATAATTTGATGTAAGGAATTTTGAAAAGTAAGTAAGATAGAAAAAATATATTTTTATACTAAAATAGAAATAACTTTTTATACAAGATGCACATGCTTTAAACGTGTGTGTAACAGTGTAAAAAATGCTAGTAAAAAAAACCACGATTTTACCTTTGATGTGGAAGTAAATGCTCTCCGGATAAATTCCCCACTTCTCTCATAGCATCCTTCCATTTCTGGATCTTCACTCTGTCGATTTTGTCATTTTTCTGATACTCGTTAAAGGCTTCTTCAAATGGCCCAGTCTGCTTCCGTACGTCGGAGGGATTTACGTGGTAAAAGACGGGCACCACTTCAAGTCTCTTATTTTTTTTGCATTCAACAATTTTAGCAAGTTCATTCAAGCACCACTTGGAATTGGCATATTTTTCTGAGAAAACAACGATTGCATACTGGGAGTTTTCTATTGCTTGTATGAGCTCAGGAGCAATTTCTTGTCCTAGTTGGAGTTTTTCGCTGTCTCTAAAGGCTTCAGTGCCTTTCAATCTAAATGCCTCGTATAAATGGTCTGTAAAGCTATGGCGGGTGTCCTCACCCCGAAAACTGAGAAAAACATCGTAGTTCGAACCAGGTAAAGAGGGTGTTTCGGAGCTAGTGGAAGCCATTGGAGACTTAGTAACAAGCTTTTTTGTGGAAAAGTTACAAAGGAAGTTGCAGTACAAAGAAAATGGAAACTTGGAAAGAGAGTTATCAGAGTTTTATGAGATCTTACTTTCTGCAAGTAGAATGCCCTATGGCAAGGAACGTTTAGCTAGCTCTATTAGAGAAAATGAGAAGCAGAGAAAAAAGATAAGGATGAGAGAATATAAAGGTGGAAGAAGATAAGGTTAAAAGGAAACGTGTGGTTGAGAAAAAAAAAAAAAAAAAAAGTAAAAGGTAAAGTGGGATACGTGTTCATTAAAGGAAATTTACAAAATGAAAATTACAACTATATTAGGGCAGTATAAATTATCACAAAAGTTTCAAAATAGTCGAGGTATCAAATCTTTTATTAGATTAGGATTGACCACAACTAAAAATAAATAGTATTGTAAAAATATTGTCACATTTTATTGTATCTCTAGACTTTTTATTTAGTACTATTTTCTTTAGGAAAAAAAAACAGTGTTATTGACACTATTTTAATAACAATCTCATAATGCCAACGGGGGCTTGGCTCAGTTGGGTATGGTTCGTTCGCTCTGCCTAACACGCTCAGGTTCGATTCCCGTTACTAGCAGGAGTTCGTTGGTGGACATCACATCCCTAAGCGTGTGTGCTCTGCTGGGGGGTTTAATATAACCATAAACACCCCTATTTTTGATTCTAAAAAAAAAATAATAATAACAATCTCATAATAAATTTTACACAATAAGTTATTATTGGTTCTCATTTGAACCTACTAGTGACATTATTATTTTTTATCTACCATTAACAACCTGTCATATAGACTTTATTATGAAATTTTTGTAAAAATATTGTGTTCATAACTTGCATTAAGAGAGATAATTAAAACAAAGAATTCTCTTTTATATATATATAGTCCTTTTTGGTAATTTATAACTCAAATCTCCACTTTTATAAATACTAGCCAAACATTCAGCTTTTTCAAAAAGCATTTTTTAACCGTTTTTACCAAACATTTAACTTTTTCAAGAAGTCCAATTTCATACCGCACTTTTTTAAAACCTCACTTTTTCAAAAAGTTCTGTTTCAAAAAGCTGAACCAATTTTATCCTAAGATGAGTAGATAAATTAGGGACTTTCGTGCCTGCGGGCCAGCGAGCATGATGATCGGGTTATAAAGAAAGCGTTATTGGAAAATTTTAGGGCCTATTTGGTAGAGAAGTTTGAGTAATGTTATTTGTATTTTTTTGATATACGTGTGGGTGAAAAAGTGTGTAGAAATACGTGTAATGTTGTTTAAAAATTGAAAACATGTGTTTGAGTATGCTTACCAAACAAGCCCTTACTTTTTGAATTTGGTTGGCAGAGACTATTGTGGGAGTCCTTCCAAGCAGTTTCCTGTACATGTGGTGTCTTATATATATATATATATATATATGAGAGATGCTACGTCCACAATATTTTTACAACAAATCACAGGTGGTTAGTTGTCATTGGTTCAAATTTGAACCAACACTAAGATTACTTTTTTGCCCCAATAATAACAACCAGTAACAATTTACCACTTAGAATTTGTTGTGAAAATGTTGTGGACACATCATTTATATATATATATATATATATTTATATAAGATTGAGTTCAAATTACAGCTGTAATTTTAAGTAATGATATACCACCCAATAACTTGTTATTGAATTCATATTTTGAAAATCTAACCATTGAATAATATGCTCTATATGTTGTTAACATGCATACCAAATTTCATGCCAATTGGATATAATTTACTATTCAGTCCATAAACTCGTCTTTTATGTATATATATTTTTGTTATTGTCAATTTTGGTCTCTATTATTTTCAATTTGCATGAATTTAATCTTTACCATCAACTCACTAAGACACTAACAGAAATTAATTACAAATTGATTTCAAATTGAAAATAATAACGATCAACTTGATTGCTACCAAAATGTAGAGACAAAGTAATTGACAATAACCTCAAAAATATAATGACCAAAATGGTATTTTGACCTAATATATTAGATACATTTTCATACAACTTATAAACTCTTTTGCTGTTTACATTTAAAATAATAATAATAAAGTTTCCAGCAATAGTTCAATACTATAAAGAGAAAAAAAAAATGTTTGAGAGTGATGTACCGTTCTTTCTAACTGTGATGAACTGGTGGTACCAACTTCTTCTTTATTCTTAGAATGAAATTAATTATCTTACTCATTAAAAAATAAATAAACTAGAAAGAGAAAATTGATAAAAAGAAATATTTAAATGGATCTAGAAAAAAAAAAAAAGTCTTGAATAAGGGTCCGTGTGAAAAATGAACTAATTTTTTTAAAAAAAAAAATTTAACTAAAAGAATATATTAGTAGCATCATTTTAAGCAAGTATTCATAATTTACCACTAGGAAAAGAAGATAATAGGTGTCTATACAAGTTATTTTGTTATCCTCAATTTGGTTTTTTTATTATTTCAACTTGCATGTAGCAAGTTAATCTTTACCATCAATTCACAAATAGAAATTGACTATAAATTGATTTAAAATTAAAAATAACAACAACCAAATTGACAATAACAAAATGCTGGGATTAAATTGACGATAACATTCTTCTCAAAAAACAAATTGTCAATAACACTAATTGATATATTATAAACTCTTTCTACTGTTTACATAATAAATAAATAAAAAGTTCCCATCAATACTATAAAGAGAAAAAAAAAAAAATGCTTGAGAGTGATGTACTGTTCTTTCTAATTGTGATGAACTGGTGGTACCAACTTTTTCTTATTCTTAGAATGAAATTAATTATTTTACTCTTACTCATTAAAAAAATAAATAAACTAGAAAGAGAAAATTGATAAAAAGAAATATTTAAATGAGTCTAGGGAAAAAAAGAAATAGAGTCTTGTATAAACCCTTGTAAAAAAGAAAAGAAAAAGATGTTGGAGTCGTTCTCCGAAACTGCCCAAATGTGTAAAGTTTTTTCCACTATAATGACCCACACGCATTAATGTCGTCTTTGTGCTTCCCACACGACACGAAATTACTATAAAACTCAGTCTAGTCATAGCAACCTATCTTTTGGATTCTATCAAAAAAGAAAAAAAAAAAAACAGACCCAAGAAAAGATCTATAGAATTTCTCTGAAACTGCCAAAATGTGTAAAGTTTTTTTCACCATAATGACCCACATGCATTAATGTTGTCTTTGCGCTTCCCACATGACACAAAATTACTATAAAACTCAGTCTAGTCATAGCAACCTATCTTTTGGATTCTATCAAAAAAAAAAAAAAAAAGACGGACCCAAGAAAAGATCTATAGAATTTCTCCGAAACTGCCAAAATGTGTAAAGTTTTTTCCACCATATTGACCCACACGCATTAATGTCGTCTTTGCGCTTCCCACACGACACGAAATTACTATAAAATTTCACCAAGTAGGATTATACTGGGCTTATTTCTTTGCAGACTACAGAGTATGTATATATAACTGCATTGTTTGTCAATTTTTGATATTTGTGAGTGATGTTGCCATTAATCTTTTCCCTTTTGTACAAAGTTCATACCTTTCACTAGGACAATGTATGATGAAGATACTGCAAGGCAATGCTTCTACCTTAGCTAGATCCGTTTATAAGACTCAGTTTTATAAGACCCTAGTCACTTTATTTCATAAGACTGTATTTAATTTTTAATTGTTATTTTTGGATTGACTAAGTAGAGAGAGACAATAATTGAAGAGGAAAACTATAGTATTAAGTTGAAGAGTTGAGGAAAGTTGTAGGAAGCTTCATGATTGGAATTAACTTCTTGGTGGCCAGCATGGATTGAGATCATTGATGCAATTATTATAAATGGTTGAGATTGATAGTTGCAAAAAAGAAACTTTCAATCTCAACCATTGATTAAAAAAAGTTAAGAAAAGATTTCTGAGAAGTAAAAATTAAAAAAAAAAAAAAAAATTGTGAGACAAAGGAAGGTGAATTGCACCCGGTGCAATACCTACCTGATTGAGAACTTGTGGACAGTAATGATTTGAATTTTAATGAAGTGTTGAGTTTAGGAAAGTTCATGTTAGAGAGCTTAGGAAAGTTCCTCGAAGTTTCCAAATTGACTCTTAGTCCACTCATAAAAATATCAAAATTATAACTTTATTTACGCTTTTCATGATTTTCATAAGGTAAATAAGTCTAATCATAGCATCGTATCTTTTGAATCCTATCAAAAAAAAAATATATATATATATATATATATTTAAGAAATAAGTCATTGACGATTATTCGAAGCAATTATGTGACGTCATGACAATGATTAAATAAGAAAAAGTGACGTCGTGATAATGGTGAATTCCATAATTAATTTAGACGGACCCGAGTTCCCTTAAAAAAAAATTAGACAGACCCAAGAAAAGATCTATTGGTTTGTTTAATGCTATATATAGGTTGGCTCAAGCTATTTGGGGCCAAAGGTGATATTTTAAAAGGAGTTTTTTTATTTATTATTTAAATGTCTGTTAAATATTAATAATTTTTTATTTAAAATTTATTTTGCTTATATTTTGATGTTCTTATCAAGAATTTTTATATTACAATCTATTTGAACATCATTATAATTATTTTTTATTCTCAACTTGCTGTTGTATCATTTCATTATATTCTAACAATTTTTTAATATAAATTTCTTGTTTACTTGTGAGATTAGTGAACTAAAGTTTTTTGTCATAACTAATTTATTTAGTGTAAGGACACGATTTGGAGCGACCCAAGAACGATACTGGGTTCGCACGTAAATAGGCCCTCACAATATCATTTATAGAGCGTGGGTTTGAAAGGCTAGGCCTTGATCACGAGACGGCGGTTTTCCGGGGTGTTCATGCATAAATAAAACGTGTACATACATAGATAGGTCGCGCACGCTCTGGGAGTCTTCCTCCTAGAGGTGGGCTGGGAGGCTCTGGTTTTGGCCATTTTTCCCAGCCTCTTCTATGGATCGATTACTTACCTTTCCTTTTATACTAGTCTGTGTTCCTTATCCTTCGTCCACGTGTATGGTCAACTTTTCAGGACTGATACTTGTCCCATCAGCCCATACTCAAAGTCGTTGGAGGTGGTTGTAAAAGCTGGGGAGTATGGCTCTGTCAGGTGCAGAGTATTGAATGGCAGTAAGGGCAGCTTTCCCTGGTCGTTTATACTTTCCAGCGTACCCTTCTCTATTGACTTTAGATATTTTAGATCTTTATTCCCAAACTGTTCTTAGACCGCTTTTGCCCCTCCTTCCAGGGGGACCTCGGACATGCCGAGGACTGAATCGTCCTCGACCGTGTCCCAAGACTATTTCGTACTTGTATTACCGAGTCTGGGCTATAACCTTCCTCGGCTCGGGCCTTGGGCCCCGACGGATGAATGGGCCAGGGCCAAACATTACTGGGCCCCACATTTAGAGATCTTTTTTAAATTCAATTAATTATTTCTTAATTATGTTGAGCCTAAAAAAATTTAGGGTGGTCAGTGTCACAAATATGTTTTAAGGATAAAAAAATCATAATATTTTTAAAATTTATATATAATAATTACCTTTTTTTTAGGTAAGTGGAATTCAAACATAAATTTTTTATTGGGTCAACAAAAAAATTTACCTATTGATCTAACTTAGTCACATTATCACAATCAATAAAGTAGTCA
Source organism: Quercus tomentella (assembly GCA_028535165.1). Taxonomy (NCBI): domain Eukaryota; kingdom Viridiplantae; phylum Streptophyta; class Magnoliopsida; order Fagales; family Fagaceae; genus Quercus; species Quercus tomentella. The sequence goes on from JAPQVY010000144.1 coordinate 2,565,582, forward strand.
AAGGATTACAGGCTATTTGGCTAGAGCAGAAATTTTATTACTTTGTTTTATTCACCAAATTGTGTAAGGAAAAATCTTGTTATATTCCTTTTTTCTATGCATGCCATTTTTTAGTGTTGATTGCGTAAATGCCTTAGTTGAAACTTAACACATGAATAAAAGAACATTATTTTATTTTTATATAGATATGATACAATTTCAATATATGACATCTGCTCCATGATAATTGATTTTTATTATTAGTCTAAGACACCAATTGATTTTTTGTGTAAAAGAAGTTTAAATTTCCACTATTTTATTCAGTGATAACAAACTTTATCAATTAAGATAATCGGAACTCATGCATAAACGCAGATTTTAGCAGGGTGGAGTTTTTGTTTTCTTCTCCACCCAATTTAGGTACCCACTATTTTTTTGGGTCAAAATTAATTAGATTGAAAAGGAGAAGGAAATATCTAGTGCAATGGTTGCATACAATCATTTCTCGGAACACATAGGGTCTGTAGTTGTGTTATTTAATATGTACTTTTTACATTCAAGTTTTTAGAATACTAAACTTTTTTAGCATAACAACTAAAATTATTTTTGTTTAGCAATGCAAAAATTAGTGCTTTAACATGAGAGACTCAGTTGAGCTATATGATTTGATAAACACCATCAACTAATATATAAAATGGGGTTAAAGAAATGATAATTCTCCATGTTACAAAAACTAAAAATGAAACTCTTGCAAGATTCTTAATTTTTCCCCTCCTTATCTTCTATCTACTCTGGACCAAAACTGGCCACAAAAGCTTCACACTCAAATTTGTATATCAACCAAACTATGATTATAGATGTGAAATGGGGTAAAGAAACAATAGAAGAATGAAAAACAAAATCTATATTCAACAGATTTGACAAAAAAGTGAATCTTTGTGGGGTCAAAACCATAAAGACCCAGACAAGCATATAATATAATCAACGAAATGCTAAGAAGCTTTTTGATCCCTGTTGGCTTATTAATCTTTTTTTTTTTTTCTTTTTTTTTGCTTGGTAAATGCGGGGACTCGAACCCCCAAGTGATAGGTTCCTTTACAAACTGGGTACCATCTCGCCTATTAGTGGTGGTGGTTGTTGGCTTATTAATCTAGGAAAACTTAGAAGAATCCTGAATATCAAATTAAAACATAATCGATGGCTTAATTCAATAGTGGTGATGATAAAAGTTTATTCAGCTCCATGCATTCGATAGTTTTCCTAGGAAGTGAAGCTTCAGCCTTCAATCTCAAGTATAAAATTTTTTACAAGGTAATTTATTAGGATAGCAGTGCCATACTAATAATTGCAGATAGTTTGATAAGATTGGAATGTGCTGCATAAATTGCTTTAGTGTTACTAGTAACTACAATTATTATTTTTTTTCCTTTTTTTATATGATAAGAGTTAAGTTTATAGTATCAAACTATCATTTTTATATTAATAATTTTTTTTTTATCACCAGACATAGATAAAAATTGATTTTTATTTTTAGTGTAAATAAAATTTAAATCTAAATTTTTTATTTAATCACATAAGAATTACCAATTGATCTAACGTAACCAAAGACATAAATTGTAGACTTGATAACTAGTACAGCCAGTCACATAATTACAATCAACCAAAGGAGTACAATCTGTACAGGTAGTAGAAATTTAATTATGAAATCTTTTACAAGGTAATTTATCAGTTTGATACTAAGATCTAGCATACCTATATCTATATATATATATATATATATATATATATATATATGTTGGTAGTTACTGCTAGTTAGTGGTAATTGGGGTTTAAACTAGTGTTTTTTCGTAATAATTTTTCACTATGCATACCTTGTGAAACTATAGCTTAAGCACGCACTAGAATCATGTAAAGTATGTTTTGATTTTTGAATTAATTTAATGTTTTTAAACTGTTAGTAACAATCATTTTTAAATATGAACAGGATAATAATTAATATTTATTATTAAAAATTAGTCAAATAATCATGACTTTTAGATATTCGTAAATAAGTTAATCCCTTTCCATGCACTTTCCTAAAAAGGCCTTAAGATATTTTCTTTTGGAAAAACTCAACACCTTTAACGACAATTCAATGTCGTAGTCAAGCCTAGCCAACTTTCCATGCAAGTTTCTGAGTAGGACATAGCTTTAACTTCAGACAAGTGTTTAGTCAATTGTCATTGGTTGATTGCTTTATCTGTGACAAATGTGGGGCTATAAAAGCTGGGTTACTAACGTACGTACAAGTCCAAGTCAATTTGTCAACACATGAAAAACAAGAAAGTACCACGAAAGTTTTATTTATTGTTTTTCTTTGTGAAAGAAGTGAACGCACTGACAAAGTAAAACAATAAAAAGACCAGTCTTTTTCTTTCTTGAAAGCCACGTCCAGTAATGGTGCTTGGATTCAAGACTTCTCTAGGCTTATCGGTACCTCTAATATACTCCTTGTGTAGTTGTGGGCGTTAAGGGACGGATTAATTATGGCCTCTAACTTTAACATTGATAAATTTATTATTCATGTGGATGCATCTGAAGTCATTAACCTTCTCTCAAAATCATATAACACTAATCGGCTAACTCAACCTATTGTGACTGACTGCAGGAGCATACTCTAAGTTTTCCAGGAGTATCGCGTGCAACACTGTTACAGGGAAACCAATAAAGTTGCGGACCTGCTTGCTAACATGGGACGCTGTCAAGATGTGTAGTTTATTTCTTTTGTTAATCCTCCTTTTGCTGTGTTGGAGGCTTTAGAATATGACTCTATTGATGTAAACAGGCCCTCACGGACCTCTATTGCTTTTGGTTAATGTTATGCTTCCTCCTTTGTTTACCAAAAAAAAGAAAGCCACGTCCACTGTCTTTTTTAAAAGAAAACAAAATACACGTGATCTTGGTATATTTATATGGGTCCGGTTAATGTGTGCCCTTAGGGCACACATTAAGCTAACCACTTTTGGAATCATTTTCTCGGAAATTGAAAAAACTGTCGATACTTTTTCAATTCCCGAAAAAAAAATTTCCAAAAAAAGAAATTATTGTGTGCCCTTAGGGCACACATTAACAAAATCCTATTTATATTACAGAATTTACGATTTAATTTTTATAATTTATTAATTTTAGTATATTTTTTTATATAATTTTTGTTATTTTTAGTTTAGAGTTAATATTTTCTAATTTTAGTTGCTTTTAAAGTGTTTTAGGTCTATTTCTATCATGGTTAAATATTAATTAAAACTTATTTTAAAATATATTTTCTTATTTATCAAGTTCTACTAAGTTTTTAAATAAGTCTTTAAGTTTGTTTTGTAAACGTTTTTTAACTTTTTTTTTTTAAACAATTCAGATTTAGTTTAGTAAAAATTAGAATTTTTCTCTATTATTTTATGATAAATTTGATATTAATTTTTAAAAATAGACGTGTGTTACGTTTCTTATAACTTCCACACTCACAACATCAATTGGTATCAAAACCTTAACTTATCTTGGTTTGGTGGCTAAGATATGAAACGGTAGCAATTTTGATGTTAGAAATTATTCAATATCAATGTGACAATTAGCAAGTATTATATGACGTAGAACCAGCACTTGCAAATATCTTTATTAAAATGGCGCAATTGGAACGTAGAAATAATAAGGATAAATGTTGTGAAATTGTAACTCATGGGCAACCTACTAGTAAGCGAGGTTTTTATAGGTCTTATAAAAGAATGGTAACTTTTAACCTTTATTTTTATAGAGAAGATTTCTTAATTAATTAATTACTTGATTTAGATTATTAATTTGACTATGAGAATATTTCTAATGGAAAAAAGTTACACTTGCTTTGCATAAACTTAGGAAATATATGACAAATATAATCTGATAGAATATGATGGGGAAATTCATGAAGAACTAATTATATGGAGCTTTATAAAGCATAAAGTACAATTTATCCATGATTATTACTTTTGCAGAAATTTAATTAACTAATGTTAAATCAATACAAAAGCATCCTCGGTGTTTTTAATGATTTCTTTAAGCATCAATCCTCTTGATCCTATATACAGTTAGCTTTTCACAAAATAGTATTAAGAGAAGAACGTTTGTAATTTAACAATCGCAGTTGGTATAAGAGGAGAATTTCAGATACTAATACTATAAAACAAAAGTGAAACACAAAAACCAGGATAATATCTTTGTCATCATCCAAATATAAATTGAATCGCAAACTAAATATCAATTCAAAAAAAAAAAAAAAAAAAAAATCAAAGAATTCACACAAAGCATTGCACAAGAGAAGAGAGAGGGCCTTCAGTATGCGGATCACGTTGTCAAGATCGAGGAGACGAATAAGCTTGAACAATTGGTGGTACAAAACTTTCCTTGTGCTCTGTTTGAGAAGAGAAAAAACAGAGAGAAAATAATTGAAGAGGAAAACTATTAGTATAAAGTTGGAGAGTTGAGGAAAGTTGTAGGAAGTTTTGTGATTGGAATTGGCTTTACTTGATTACTCAAGTACGTTCCTGGTAAGCAGTATAAAGTTTTGTTTAAAAAAAATTTTTTACTTGCTTTAGTGGAAACTTTATATTTATTTATGTTTTTTGGGATAAGTAATTTAGTGGAAATTTGATGACAATTACTCTGCACATTATGCCTTTCAAGAAAAGAGAAGAAAGATTAACTTCTAGGTAATGGTGGCCAGCAATAAACTCCTGTTTATATTACTTTTTTACAAACTATAAAATTCTATTCACATTGCTTTCTTTCTATCTATTCATAATTCAGAATCCTATAACTAATAATACAGCTATACCTATTAGCTTATTATAAATTTTATTTAAATTCATTTCATTTAGGGTTTTTTTTAGTAGGACAAAATTTGACTACTAATTTGATTATAGGTTTCAAAATATAACCAAGTTCGTAGGTAAACTTTCTTCTTCTTAATAAGGTTGACTAGTCTTTTTTGATAAGTAGGAATATTTTATGACAAAAGCAGAGGAGGGTGCAATCAAAGTGTAGAAAAATACAGAGAGTGACTTAGATATCAAGAAACTGAAATGAAGAGATAAATGTTTAAATTTTATCTTCTTAAAAATTTAAATTGTTCGAAAAGGTTTTTTAAAAAAGGTAAGTTTCTTTTTTTCTTTTTTTTTGATGAAAAAAAAAAGGTAAGTTAGTCTACTACTTGGGACTCTCCTCTAAATCAAAACATTTTCTAAAAATTGCTTTGTGCCTTTCTGGTATTTTAAGTAGCTAAAATCCTTTAGGAAAAAAATCTTTTCATAATCAATAAAAAATATTAAGTCCAAATTGAATAATAAAATACTATTCATTAAGCAAAATTGCTCATTTATTTCTACTTTAAATTAATTTTTTTTCCTTATATTTATGTGTGCACACACGTTTTCGGTGCACACAAATGTGTTTTTTATTGTCATTATTTCTTTCTAAATTGTGTGAAATAATTAGCAGGATTTAAAAATTATCAAAAACTTATCAATTAGTTATAGAGTGATTGTACCACATATTTACTCTTCTTGTTTCTACTACAACTATAACACAAACATTTTCAATAATAAATATTCCCAAAATTAGACTTCGGAATAAAAATGAATATATTTTTCTAAAAGGCTATTTGACTTTCTAAGTTGAAAGGAAAATTATTTCAAATTTAGTGTAAAATCAATCATAAATTATTTCATGATTTAAAAAGAATATCAAATTCGATTTTGATAATTAAATGAATGATTAAAAAAATATTAGAAAAAAAATAAGTTGTATATTTTTTATTAATTTTTTTTTAATATTGATTGGATATTAATTCAATTTTTCATGTATAATTAGACTTTAATTTTATCATATTTTCATTCTTTTAACTCTAATTTTTTTTGGCTTATGTCTTGGCCCCCCTAAACCAGATTTCTGGTTTCGTCCCTAATATTAAACAAAAAACTCTTATTTATTTATTTGACGATCACTACAAGAGGAGAAATTCATATATAAAAAAATAGGAAAACACAAAAACTCAATAAAAAAATTTAATGTTCCTCCCCTTTTCCCTCTGCTTTCTCATCATTATTCAAATTAAATATAAATTTAATAATTAAAAAAAAAAAAAAAAACAACAGAGAATTCTGAAAATCACACAAAGAAAGCATTGCATGAGAGAAGAGAGAGGACCTTGAGGGTGCGGATCAGTTTGTCAAGGTCGAGTAGATGATGATGCTCAAACGATTGGTCGCAAAAAGAACTTTGTGTGTGCTCAGTTTGAGAAAAGAGAGAATATAATAGAGATTACACAGACTGTAGGTTATAGAGAAGTTGTTGACAGTAATGGACTAATAATGGTGACTAACTTTATATAAAGTGTGAGGTTCTGTTCATGGTAGAGAGTTCAGGAAAGTTCCAGGAAGTTTCCACTCGTAAAAATATCAAAATCATAACTTTATTTCGCATAATGCATAACGTAAAATCTCTAAAAATTATTAAAATCAAAACAAAATACTATGTGACTTTTAAATATATATATATATATATATATATATATATATATATATATTGAGACTCTTATTATGGAGGCGAAATTTTAACAAATCAAACTGTTGAACAATCAGACTCCTTTCAATGTTTTCATAATGCTTATGTGCGATTCTATGCTTTAGAATAAGTTTACTAATAAGTTGGTCATTTCGGTTTTGTGGAGCAACCATTAAACACTATGATACAATCCCGTACTACTTAACTCTGATGTCCTACAATTGAAACAGTTGATTCTATTATCTGAGTGCTAAACTTAACCCCCCTGGAGCTCGACTTATCTTTTTTTAGAGTAGTGGATCGAGCTAGGATCTAAGTCCGCGAGTGTGAAATTTATAACTAACAAACATATGATTATATACTTACAAACATATGTTCATTCATACGAGCTTATGTACAAGCACAACATATACATTATAATTTTTTCTATATAATATTTAAGCCCAATTTGTTTAATAAAATACCACTCATGTGAATATCAAGCAGTATTTTAATGTTAGAAACCCATAAAAATATTGTATAATTATTATATTGTATTTATTCATTGGATTTTATTTTATTTTATATCTGTATAAGTTGTATTGTATTTTTTTCATATTCAAATTTCCACTTAAAATTCTCAATAAAGATTTTTAATAATTCGATAAGCCTCAAGTACAGTTTCTATAAATTTTTGTTAGACTGATATAATGATTAAATTATTACAATTTTAAACCATATAATAACCACTTGTGTGTCTAAACCTTTAAAGAAAACAATATCATTTTTTCAAAGTTTATTATATAATTATATATTTCCAAATTTTATAATTTATACATTTTTATGAAAAATAAAGTCACAACATAAATTTTTTGAGAAAGTCCTATCCACTTTCCGCGTTCTTCTTGATAATATTTGCGCGTTTAATCGTGGTCCACTTCTGCATTGTTTTTACTTTTTGGTTTTAGCGTTTAACCATAGCCCACTTTCCACTCTTTTGAACAGAGGAAAATAGGACACAGATGGTGACTAGCTAAAGCATAAAGTTCAATTCTGAATATGTATGGAAATGGAAGGGGCTGCACACTCAAATTCACGTTCAATTTCAATTGAATTTCAATACATACACACTGACCACAACTGGTACTTGCTAGAAAAAAAAAAAAAAAAAAAATTAGGTGCACTAATGACACTTAATCACAAGAGAAACATGTAAAAGTGATGATGTTATAATAACGACTTGGCACATCAACATTTGTGAGAAAAAAATTAGAAAACTTTGTGTCCTCAACATTAGTCTTCAGATTATATATATATATATATATATATATATATTTTTTTTTTTCTATGCATGCCATTTTACTGCCGATTTCATAAATGCCTTAGTAGAAACTTGACACATTTGCATAAAAGTAGATTTTTTTTTTATTTTTTCATAGATAGGATAAAATTTTAATCGATGGGATCCGCTCCATAATGATTAGTCTTTATCATCAAACCAAGACATCAATTAATTTTTGGTATGGACGAGGTTCAAACTCTTATTCTCTTATTCAACGACAAAAAACTTTATCACTTGAGCTAAACGTAACTCACGCATAAAGGTAGATCTTGCAAGGCGGATTTCTTGTTTTCTTCTCCACCCAATTTAGGTACCAACTATTTTTTGGGACAAAATTAATTAGATAGAAAAAGGAGAAGAAGATATCTAGTGCAATGGTTGCATACAATCAATTTCTCAGGACACATGGGTCTATATATATATATATATATATATTTTTTTTTTTTTGAGGGGACATGGGTCTATATTGTGTTATTTAATTTGTGTCTTTTACATTCAAGTTTTTAGAATACCAAAATTTTTTAGCGTAACAAACTAAAATGATTTCTGTTTAGTGATGCAAAAATTGGTGCTTCAACATGCATGAGAGACTCAGTTGAACTATATGATTGATAAACACCATTAACTATTATAATGGGTCAAAGAAATGATAATTCCCCATGTCACTAACACAAAAAATGAAACACTTGCAAGATTCTTAATTTTCCCTCCTTATCTTCTATCTGCTCCGTACCAAACTGGCCACAAAAGCTGCAAACTCAAATTTGTATATCAACACAACTTTTGATTATAGATGACATGTGAAAGGGTGGAAAAAAACAATAGAAGAATATAAACAAAATCTATATTCAATAGATTTGACAAACAAGTGAATCTTTTAAGGGCCCAAAACATTAAAGACCCAGACAAGCATAAAATATAATCAACAAAATGCTAATGCGGCAATAACCTTTTTGATCTCTGTTATCTAGTAAAAATTAGAAGAATATATAATATCAAATTAATACATAATCGCTTACCAATAAAATGGAAAACCACACAACTCAACCCACAACAGATGGCATTAAGTTTTTCAATAGAAAATATCTAAGGGCTTTTATTGAAAACTTGTACACTTGGGCCATAAATGAGCTGATGAAACCTGATTATTATGCATAATCTAAAAGCATGATAAGAAGAAGAATAATGCAAAAGAGACTACAAATTTATTTTGGTGGAAGGTACTGAACCAAATTTTATAGATTTTATTAGGGTTGACAGATTTGATTCAGTTGCATTTTTATTTGGTGAACTTTGTTAATGGTATGAAGTCCATATAACATGAATTTCAAATTGTTCATTGATGACTTTCAAATTTGGCGAAAAGACATAATTAGTGTGCCGTGTTGGACATAATTAATGTGTAATTTTAATTTGTAGTTTTATTTTTCCAATTTGCTTAAATATTTTTTTTCATATGTTGATAATGGGGTGAGGGAAAGTTACTGGTAGGATTCAAACTATATACATAAAACACCACAAAATATGCGATGTACATAAATATTTTCTAGCTAATGGTGTCATGCATATAAATGCATATTTGAGTAGAGTAAGCCACAAGTGTTAAAACACCGTGTTTAATGAAAGTGCAGAAGGAAATTATGAACTTAATTTATGTGGGTTTTTCAAATAGGCAATTCTTCATCCCTCAAGATTTGAAGTTTTTTTTTTGGTTATGTTTCTTAATATTTTTGCTTCAATTTCTTAGAAGTATGTCGATCTGTATCTCCCCAAAATAGACATTATGGATTCAAAACCTGGGGCATAGCGTAATCCCCTTAATTTAACAAAAAAAAGCTTCCCAATTCCTATCTCTTTTTTCTTTTTCTTTTTTTCCTTTTACAGACTTTATTTCAGTGCCTTTACAATCTTTAACGCTATATGCAAGACTTGCAGTAAGTCATTGATTCCACACTTTCTTCAGTGCATGCATCTTCACCTTTTTCTCTTTTTCCCACCTACCAAGAACAAGAAGACGAGGGTAGCGAGTAATTTTCGTGATGACTTTATATAGTTCTCTTTCAATTAATCAGATGGGGGGTGGGGTATGTATGTTGGAGAAATTTGGAAAGTTATAAGAAGTGTCCTCTCTTTCCATTAATCATATGTTCGATAAAAACTGGAAAAAGAAATATGACACACCTTAGTCATCGACATAGATTAACCTAACGGTGGTAACCAGCTATATAGTATAGTTTCGATTGAGAGGTTTTTCCAGAAAAAAAAAAAAAAATAGTATAGGTTTTTCTACATTTTTTTTTCTGGTGTTTAACTTAAGAGAAGTGGTACATTTACAACATTTTCATAACAAATTTCAATAAACACTAAAAAAGGAAATATAGGATACACCTTAGTGAGTCACCAACACAAATTAACCTAATGGTGACCAGTTATATAGTTTAGTTTCAATTTTTTTTTATGGAAAGGGAATGGGCTGCATAAATTGCTTGAAACTGTATTATTATTATTATTATTATTATTATTATGAGAGAATTTGGGTGAAAATGCACGTGAAGAAGTTCAAGAGAAATTTGTGTAATTTATCATTTTTATTTAATCAAACTTAACTCAATTGTCAAGGAAGGCTTAGGAGCAGCGTGACCCACTTTCTGGGTTCGTGAAAGGAAGAGAATAGGATGTAGAGTAATTTGCTGATGACCTGCCGGTATAAGATTTGGTTTACAAGATATCAATTTTTTTTAAAGCTTAGGTTGTTAGGGTGAATTTAATCATTTATTATTTATAATTCTATCACTTTCTCTCACGTATAAGCCCAAACTCCCCCTTAATAAGTGGGGTCCAATATGTACGACTTTTAACATTTTAAATGAGAGATAAAGATTGAAGTCAAGATCTTCTACTTTGATATCATATTAAATTACTGATTTTTTCAAAATTCTAAACTATTAGGGAATGGTAAATTTAATTATAATCATTTAACCAAAATTATAACAAGAATTGTGCACCAGTTCTTAAGGAAGACACTTTAAACCGACTCAAATCTAAACATCTCAAAATTACATCTTCACAACTTAAACTGTTGCATTTTTCAATAAGATAAGTTGAAATTTAATTATATAGCATTGAGGTTTAATCACAAAGAATACCTAATGCACATAAACAAATACTATCTTAGAAAATTATGATCCCAAATAGTATATCCCACCACCAATTAACAAAACTTTGTTAATTTGAAGTAAATAATGTTGTGTATTAATCTACCCTTTGGGTCAGGGCGCGCAGTCTTCCAAAATTACCATTCCTATTAGATTTAAAGTGTCTGAAAATTAAAAAAAAAAAAAAAAAAAACCCTACCTATTAAACACAAGTACACAAATGCTCTTATATTTTACTTGAAATACCCAAAATGCCAAGAATTGATTCTACTATTACTGATGCTAATAAACAAGTAGATCGCTGTCCTAGAAGAACTCCCATAAAGGAAGAAGAATGAACTTTTCTCCATTTCTTGTTCCCTAATTCTAAAATCAATTATTTAAATTAGAGTATTTTAAATATTTAGTATAATTTTTTTTTTCAACGGATTGTAGACAGATTTGCCATTGTATAAATTTTGGTGCAATTTTTTTATTAAATATAATCACCTGTTCATAGAAAAATTAGAAATACTATGAATTCCGGTACGTCCATACACAATATTTTTGTCTGTCCACAAGACAGAGATCACTTACAGGTTAATTTAAGGTCAAAATCATAACACTTTTGAAAGGTAAACAATAGGTTTTGTATCTTTTTCCTTCTGAATTATACTTTTTAATTTCTTCTATATTTATTTATGCACCCTTAAAAAAAAAAAAAAAAAAAAAAACTTTCGAACCTTAAATTTTTATTTGATATAATAGGAAACCACCTAGACTCCCTTGGTGCCACTGTTGTTGGAAACCACACAGGCCGCGGCCAATACAATGGCCAAGAAAGAGCACAGCTATCGCAGAATTTATTTTATTTTAGTTTTTATAAAAAATTTCTTTTTGGTCACCCAAATATTTTTTCCACCACCCCCTTTTTTTTTCCAAATAGTTTTGACGCAAGTCACCACGCTATTCAAAAAGTCTTTAACGCTATATGCAAGACTTGCAAGTCATTGATTCTCCACTTTCTTTAGTGCATGCATCTTTTCCCCATTTTTTCTTTCCCAGCTACCAAGAAGACAAGGCTAGTAGCAATTTCGTGGTGACTCTATAGTCTATATAGTTATCTTCCCATCAATCAGATGGGGGTGGGGTATGTATGCACTATGTTGGAGAAAGTTTCCTCACCAGTCACTAGTTTTTATTATTATTATTTTTTTTTCACGCAAGTAACCCAAGAGATTAAAATTAATGTTTGCGTGATATCCCATATTGCAAATCTTCCACAACCACAAAAATTGGAAAGGATTTTGAATAAAATGAATAAATAATGAAAAATCTGTCTCCAAAAACCCAAAATTTTAATTAACTAAAAGTCTATGTAATGTTCTAATTGCACCGCTTTTCTAATTTAATGGCATGACAGCGTTTTGTCTTCAATTACTACTATTATTTTACGAAGCTACATCGTTTTGTCATTAAAGAAGAGCGACACACTTTCATTAATACGTGACATAAACAACTAGTAGTACCCTACAAATTTCTTGTAAAATTTAAGAATGGGCGTTGGGTATTGGAATCAAAGAGATATAGTCAAGTGCAAGGATGCACATCCTCGGTTTTGCAGTGACGTCAACAACTCAGAGGGTGTTTGGTATATTATTTCAAACAATAATTTTTAATTTTTAAACAACATTATATGTATTTTCACACACTTTTTCATCTATATGTATTTTCACATATGTTTTAACAAGGTGGGTTTGAAAGTGAATACTGAGAAAACAAAGACCAAAAATTATTCAACTATGTTAAATAAAAGGGAAGATAATTATGAGAGACTAAAATGACATATGGGGGCAAATTTTGTCATCAATCGTCATCAACATGCAGGGAATTTCTCTCTTAACAGCAAAATATAATCTTAAAATTCTGTGGATTTCTATTTTGTTCTACAAAAATTTATGACTTGAGTTCGACATCAAAAATTCTGAGATAGATTTTCAGAGGGCAATACTAATTTGCATCTTCTACTGTGGAATGCTTGTAAGTGTATTTTGTCATAGCGGTCCATCATTAGCAAAGAGTGACATAACCTTTTCTGTTGAGACTGCTCCTATCATATTTTGGAGTAATTAAATTTTTTTTAATGTATGTTTGTATACTATGGTTATATTAAATTTTCTAATAGTAAGTTTTTAGGGGCCACAGGATTTAAAAAAAAAAAAATGATAATAATAATTTGGGGAATGGGGACAATAGTCGGTGTAGCTTCATGGTTATCTGCTAAAAGTACGTTGATGTTGCTTTCTTCCATTTAGACCTAATTAATCATAGTGTGGACTGCATAAATGCTTTGGTCGAATTTGATCATCAATACATGCAGTAGTTTAGGGAGGAAATTTCTACCCTCCTTGGTGGTTGTCTTCAACTTTGGCCCACTTCCAGTTCCAGGGAAAATTTATTTCACGGAGCGAGGTTAATTCTATGCACTTTCTGTGCTCTTTTTGATTTTTGTGTAGACCATGACCCATTTTTTGGAAAGATTAGTAAAACTTGACACGTTTTCAAATAGAGCAAATAGGAGACATACATTGTCATGTGAGTGTGACCAGGAAAAAAAATTCCATTTTATATTGCTTTTCTATAATTTAGAGGCTATTGTAAGGAATGATCTGCATAATTTGTCTCATCAAACTTTTTCATTTTCTGTCCATATATGAGACACTCCAGAACAAGTAACGGAGCTAAGATTTAAGTTCGCTAGGGTGAAATTTGTAACTAGTAGACATTCATTTTTTATACTCACAAATATATGTAGATTTATACAAACTTATGGACAAGCACAACACATACTTTATAATTTTATATATATTATATATAAAACCTGAGGCCAGTTTGTATAATAAAATACCACTCATGTGAATATTAAGTAGCATTCTAATGTTAGAAACCCATTAAACTAGTCGCTAACCCGTGCGATGCACGGGAAAACTACCAATTTTTCCCAAATGACGTGACATTAGCTATTGGAATTCAGCATCGATTCTCTAGTAGCACATTCTTAGTTTTCAATTTCATTTATTTCATGTCTTCTACTAAATATTCAATGCATTCATTATATTTAAAAAACGTTGAAGTAAAGTTGTATCCTCAAACAACTAAATATAAGAGTTTAATTCCTACCTGTTTCAATTTAAAACCAAATTGTGCATAAAAGCAAAAAAATTTCCTTTGTTACAATACGTCTTTAGTACCAAAATCACAAATTCATTAAAATCAAATTGTGCATAGAAAATCTTAGAGATTGAAAGACAATTTTAAAGTGTTTTTTGTATCTTCTTCCTTTGTTGCTGCATTAGAAATCATCAAATTTTGATTTTTTTACTTTCCAAAAGACTTAACATCAAGTATGTCAAAGAATAAGCTTAACATCTGCTAGAATAGCTTAAAAAGAATAATTACTGGAGTTTCACTACAATTCTACTATAAAACAAAACAACAGCTACAACCCAAAATTTCTTCCTACATTTTACAATCAGAGACAGACCAAAACAAAAAAGACATGAACTTGTATAGAAGAGGTAGAAGGTTTGGAAAAAAAAAAAAAATAGGGGACTAAGTGGAGACAAAGAAGGCTGACGTTTTAGGTGCCCAAATAATTATTTCATCAATCAAATGATTAAGCTAAGCTAAATTAGATGTGCTAAAAAACCTAGATAGCAAAATAAAGCAAAACTTGAAGGCAAAAATACTATTTTGGTCCCTACATTTTGAAGTCATAATCAATTTGGTCCCTACCTTTTTGTAGCAATCAATTTGGTCCTTGATATTTTCAACTTGCACTCAATTTGATCCCTACTGTTAACTCACTAACGGAAAATGCATACGTGGTAAATGGTATGTATGGTTGGCATACTTAAAGCTTAGGTGGCAACTAAAATAATAATATAAAATGACACATTAGCATATGAGCAAAAATAATAATTTATCGATTTAAAGAAATTAAAAGAAAAAACATGAATTCAGATCTGTTGTTGAACATGAACCCAGAGCCCAGAAAAATTAAATCCACGAATCTCAGCTCTTCAATCCATGTTGGAAACAGAAGCCTAAAAAGAAGGCGAAGAGGAGTAGACGAAGATGAATGAAGGTGAAGGTTTGTCGGTTAATTTGGTCTGATCGAAAATTGCATGGAACTGCGACCTAAATGCTGGGTTCTTGCATTCATCATTCTGCACCACCAACCAGCCACATTTAATATAATTTCACCCCTTAAAAAAGTAAAACCAAAAAGCGCCCAGCACGTTACCATTAAAATTAAAAACATTGGGTTTATATTATCAAACACATGAACTAATGGATCTCAACCATCCAAACAACACAAACAAATATTCAAATTTTTTTATTGAATCAGAAAAACCTAATTAAAGAGAATAGAAAAAGAGATTATTCATAGATTAATTGAGAGATACCGAGATAAAATGCTCTGTATGGAGGCTGGGTCGGAGATTGACAACGTTGGCTCCTATGGTCGTGCCCTTGCAAGCTTTCTGCGAAATAGCTTGGATTTGTGTTTGAGAGAGTGAAGATGTTCTGCGTTTGGTGAGTTATGTCGAAAGGAGAGGTGCTGGATTTGGTTTTGTCGAAAGGAGAGGTTCTGCCGTTCTGCCCTTGCACTGTTGCTTTAGGTTTTGCCGTCTATGTTTGGTTTCATAATTATAACGGGAAGAGTATTTGAATTGAGAAAGGAGGGTATATATATATATAATTAAAAGAAATAAATCAGATTTAAAAATTAAAAAAAAATACTAACATGGAAAATTGAATCAGATTTAAAAATTAAAAAAAAAATGCTGACATGGAAAATTAATTATAACGGGAAGAGTATTTGGATTGAGAAAGGAGGGTATATATATATATATAATTAAAAGAAATAAATCAGATTTAAAAATTAAAAAAAATACTAACATGGAAAATTGAATCAGATTTAAAAATTAAAAAAAAATGCTGACGTGGAAAATTGTGGGAACGACAAAGGCTTCGGTTTTATATATATATATATATATATATATATAGATTATAATATATTTATTATGTTGTACTTATTCACTTTTTTTTATTTTTTATGTCTGAATAAGTTTTATTGTATTTTTTTCATAGTAAAAAATTCCACTTATAATTCTCAATAAAATTTTTTAATAATTCAATAAGCCTCAAGTACAGTTTATATAAGTTTTTGTTAGACTCATAATATGATTAAGTTATTACAATTTTAAACCATATAATAACCATTTGTACTTCGAAACCTTTAAAGTAAACAATATCATTTTTAAAGTTTAGTATATAAATATAAACATTATATAAAGGTTTATTTTTTTATTTTTTTTGAGGGGGAGGTTCAATTTTTTTTTAGTCACTCAATAGAACACAGATTGGTGACCAGCTTTAAAGCATAAAGTTCAATTTATATATGGAAATGGAATGGGCTGCATAAATTGCTTTAGTGATAACTATAATTTATTTTTATTTTATAAAAAATCTAGATAAGACAAAGATTTAAATTTATAGTATTTATGACCATTCCAAAATATCAATTAATTTAGTTTCAAAAAAAAAAAATATCAATTAATTTTTTTGTATAATTATAATTCAAACTTTAGTCTTTTATTCCACGCAAGAAAATTTACTAATTGATATAAACTTGAACGCACAATGAAAAAAAAAACCATTCAATAAAAAGACAAAAAATACAATTAATTTGTCATGGAATTTGCCAACATGCTACAAGACTTAACAGAGCTCAAGCCACTGCACCAAGCAATTGCATAGCTTGGCTTATCAGGATGTATAAAAAAATTCTTGCCTTTTTCTCTCTCAGTGTTTTATTTTATATTTTTATACTTAACAATCGCAGTCAGGATGTATAATTTTTTTTTTCAACCCCTTATAAAGTATCCAATATTTAAAATAGAAAAAACCACATGCATGACTTACTGTAGTTAGTGCCTTAATGGAGCATAAAGTGCAATAGTAAGACTAAGATGAAAGATTTTTATATGTGAATGTCCATATATGTAACGGGAATGAGAGAATTACCACGGAAAACAATAACACAATTTTTTGACTTGGAACCAATGGCTCAAAGCTGATATGGTACCGTTCTGAAGCCTAGGAAACGCTGTCATTTGCTTTAGTGGACTTAATTTGGAACCAAACGCACACTTAGTTTTAAGTAGCCTACGAAAGGGCATCGTTTGAATCATTATGTTTAACACAAGTGACACCCCTTTGAGAGAGGCTTGAGATTGAGCTTTGAATAGCTCCGCCAGAATGTTTCCAAAATAAACAAGCCTGATTTCTGTTTAGTGATGCAAAAGTTGGTGCTTCAACATAATTAACTCTAGCTTTCTTATGAAGTAAAATTTCAATCTCTGATTATAAAATCTTTTACAATGCAATTTATCAGTTTGATACTAAGATCTAGCATATACGTTGGTAAATTAATGGCAATTGGGGTCTAAACTCGAGTTTTTTTTCATAATAAATTTTCACTATGCCTTGTGAAACTATAGCTTATAAGCGCACACTAGAATCATGTAAAGTATGCTTTACTTTTTGAATTAATTTTATATTCTTAAATCTTCTCAAAAAAAAAAAAAAATTATGTGTTCTTAAACTGTTGATAACAATCATTTTAAAATATTAATAGGATAATAATTAATATTTATTATTAAAAATTACTCAAATAATCATGGCTTTTGAATATTCGTGAATAAGTTAACCCCTTTTCATGCAGTTTCTTAAAAAGCCTTTAGATATTTTCTCCTGAAAAACTCAATACCTTTAATGATAATTCAAAGTCGTAGTCAAGCCTAGCCCATTTTCCACGCACGAAGTAACAGGTTGATAAAAGTGTGGAATGTACGAGTATGACCACTAATGCATGCAGTAACTTTCGGTGAAAGTCCTATCCACTTTCCGCGTTCTTCTTAATAATATTTGCATGTTTAATCATGGTAAAGGGCAAGATGCAGAAACGTAGCTCTGAAGTGGAGGACTTTTATATCCTGGTAAGAGAACTGATGGTGATTCTTACGAGTTACGACAAAAGAATTGGAGGTATGGGCTACAGTATCTTGGTCTATCTAGAATGCACGCAACAGGTACCTGTTTGACAAAAAACAATCTCAACCTTCTTACATTTTGCAAGGAGCGTTGTCACTATTGCAGGAATACCAGAGACTATGTCAATAGAGGAATACCATGTGGGGTTAACAAAGCTTCCACACATGCCCATGCTGGGTATTGATTGGATTGGCTATACATGACTAGCCAACGTCCAAATAATGTGGTGTAAGACAATACTATTGTTTCAATAAAATTCTATCTCTTACTGTCAAAAAAAAAAAAAAAAAACTTTTTGGTTTTAGTGTTTAACCATAGTCCATTTTCCACTCTTTTCAACAAAGGAAAATAGGACACAGATGGTGACTAGCTAAAGCATAAAGTTCAATTCTGAATATGTATGGAAATGGAAGGGGCTGCACACTCCAATTCACATTCAATTTCAATGCATACACACGGACCACAACTGTTACTTGCTCGGAAAAAAAAAAAAAAAGGTGCACTAATGACACTTAACTTTATCACAAGAGAAACATGTAAAAGTGATGATGTTTTAATCACAGCTTAGCACATCAACATTTGTGAGAAAAAAAATTAGGAAACTTTGTGTCCTCAACATTAGTCTTCAGATTATATTAATTTTTTTTTCTATGCATGCCATTTTAGTGTGCTTTTGTAAAAACTAAACATACACATAAAAGCAGATTTTATTTTTATTTTTTTATAGATAGGATAAAATTTTAATCGATGGAATCCGCTCCATAATGATTGGTCTTTGTTATCAGACTAAGACACCAATTGATTTTCGGTATAGATGAGGTTTAAACCTTTGTTCTCTTTTTCAACGACAAGAAACTTTATCAGCTGAGTTATTCGTAACTCACGCATAAAGGTAGATCTTGTAGGGCGGATTTCTTGTTTTCTTCACCACCCGATTTAGATACCAACTATTTTTTGGGTCAAAATTAATTAGATTGAAAAAGCTGCCTTTCAATCGATTTCTCAAAACACATGGGTCTATAGTTGTGTTATTTAATTTGTATCTTATACATTCATGTTTTCATAATACCAAACTTTTATAGTGTAACAAACTAAAATGATTTCTGTTTAGTGATGCAAAAATTGGTGCTTCAACATGCATGAGAGACTCAGTTGAACAATATGATTGATAAACATCATTAACTATTATAATGGGTAAAAGAAATGATAATTCCCCACGTCACAAACACTAAAAATGAAACACTTGCAAGATTCTTAATTTTTCCCTCCTTATCTTTCATCTGCTCCGTACCAAACTGGCCACAAAAGCTTCAAACTCAAATTTGTATATCAACACAACTTTTGATTATAGATGTGAAAGGGGGGAAAAAACAACAGGAAAATATAAACAAAATCTATATTCAATAGATTTGACAAACAAGCGAATCTTTAAGGGCCCAAAACATTAAAGACCTAGACAAGCATATAATATAATCAACAAAATGCTAATGTGGCAATAACCTTTTTGATCCCTGTTGGCTTATTAATCTAGTAAAAATTAGAAGAATATTTAATATCAAATTAATACATAATCGCTTACCAATAAAATGGAAAACTACACAACTCAACCCACAACAGATGGCATTAAGTTTTTCAGTAGAAAATATCTAAAGGCTTTTATTGAAAACTTGTACACTTGGGCCATAACTTAACTGATGAAACCTGATTATTATGCATAATCTAAAAGCATGATAAGAAGAAGAATAATGCAAAGGAGACTACAAATTTATTTTGTTAGGTATGAACCAAATTTTATAGATTTTATTAGGGTTGACAGATTTGATTCAGTTGCTGATTCTTATTTGGTGAACCTTGTTAATGGTATGAAGTCCATGTAACATGAATTTCAAATTGCTCAATTGATGACTTTCGAGTTTGGCAAGAAGACATAATTAGTGTGCTGTGTTGAACATAATTAATGTGCAATTTTAATTTATATTTTTATTTTTCCAATTTGCTTAAATATATTTTTTCATAGGTTGATAATGGGTGAGGGAAAGCTACTGGTAGGATTCGAACTATATACATAAAACACCACAAAATATACCATGTAAATAAATATTGTCTAGCTAATGGTGTTATGCATATAAATGCATATTTGAGTAAAGTAAGTCACAAGTGTTAAAACAATGTTTAATGAAAGTGCAGAAGGAAATTATGAACTTAATTTATATATGTGGGTTTTTCAAATAGGCAATTCTTCATCCCTCAAGATTTGAAGTTTTCTTCTATTATATTTCGTACTATTTTAACTTCAATTTCTTACAAGTATGTCTGCATCTCTTTTTTTTTTTTTTTCTTTTACAGGCTTTATTTGAGTGCCTGTACCCTTGACTTTTACAGTCTTTAACGCTATATGCAAGACTTGCAGCAAGTCATTGATTCCCCCAATATCTTCAGCGCATGCATCTTCCCCTTTTTCTCTTTTTCCCACCTACCAAGAACAAGAAGACGAGGGTAGCGAGTAATTTTCGTGGTGACTTTATATAGTTCTCTTTCAATTAATCAGATGGGGGTGGGGTATGTATGTTGGAGAATTTTGGAAAGTTATAAGAAGTGTCCTCTCTTTCCATTAATCATATATTTGATAAAAACTGGAAAAAGAAATATGTTCTACCAAAAAAAGAAAAAAAAAAGAAAAAGAAATATGATACACCTTACTTACTAACATAGATTAATCTAATGGTGGTGAACAGCTGTATAGTATAGTCGGTCACCACTTTCTTTAGTGCATGCAGCTTTTTCCCTTTTTTTTCTTTCCCACCTACCAAGAAGACGAGACTAGCTAATAATTTCGTGGTGACCCTATAGTCTGTATAGTTCTCTTCCCATCAATCAGATGGGGGGTGGTATGAATGTTGGAGAAAGTTTCCTCACTAGTCCCTAGTTTTTATTTTTTAATTTTTTTACGCAAGTCACCCAAGAGATTAAAATTAAAGTTTGCGTGATATCCCATATTGCAAATCTTCCACAACCATAAATATTGGAAAGGATTTTGAATAAATAATGAAAAATCTGTCTCTAAAAACCCAAAATTTCAAGTAACAAAAATTAAGAAACGAGCAAAATATCTTATGAAATTTGTATATATGACATGGAGCCCTAGCCATTATTTTGATAGAGAGAGAGAAGAAAAAAAAAAAAGGCGCTTGGAATTAGACAATCAAATCAAGTACAAAGACAATATTGTTTTGTATTTTTGATTTTCTAATGAAGTATTTACTCTCACTATCCTCGTATAACAGATTTTCACCATGCCTAGAAATTATCTAGAGCATGCTTTGATTATTTATTTTTTTGTTGAGAAGAATTAATTTTCTTTTCTTAATCTTTTGATCACAATCATATATATATATATATATATATTTTTTTTTTATATATTTCTTTGTTAGAAATTAATTGACTAGTCATGGCTTTTGGATTCCATTATGAGGTGTGGCTTGGTGGTACGAGTTCTCATATCACTTTACAAGATGTTTGACATGAGTTGAGTGGTTCAAGTAGTGGTGCTTCAACAAATGTGTTGTGCCCATAACAATAGTTTTATCAAGACCCCAGTGGTATATGTGGTATTATTCTTAAGTCACATGATGTCACGGAAAGTAGATGTATCTGCAATGAAGATCCTTTTTTTCATTTAGAAAAAAAAAAGCCTCATGACTTTTAGATTGTGAATATTTATGTTAATCCCTTATCATATGTCAATGTTTGCATGTTGGACAATTTAAACCAAAAAAAAAAAAAAAAGTTAATATGTTTTTTATAAGCAATAGAATTGAACGCACGAATATATTATATTATATTTTTGATGAGTTAAAAAAAAGAGTGATATATATTATATTTTTCCTCATCAATACGTTTAAGGCTTTAACGAAGAGTACTCTTCAAGCCTAGCCACTTTCCACGTTCTTGGAAAGAGTACAGTAGGACATAACTCCTGCGTTAAAGTTCTGCTGATTTTGCTTTCATCAATTTAGACATAAATTTATATAGTGTGGACTGTCGACTGCATGATTGTTTTAAGAGGAAATGGATGACCAAATAATGCATAATGCACTTTCGCTGAAGCCTGAAAATTTTATCTGCTTTTTATGTCTATTTTTGACCTTAGCACTTTTCAATAGTGCTTAACCATGGTTTACTTTCTGAGTTGTTTTTTACATTAGTGTTTAACTTTAACCATGCCCCACTTTTCACACTCTTCTCTTTTCTTTCTTGTTCTTTTTTATTTTTTATTTTTATATTAAAAATAATAGAAACTTCAATAAAAACTGGAAAAAGAAATATGACATACCTTAGTCACTGACACAGATTAACCTAATGGTGGTGACCAGCTATATAGTATAGTTTCAATTTTTTTTATGGAAAGGGAATGGGCATAGTATGTATGTGTTTGAACCTATTATATTGGACTAATATGTCTAATATATCTTTAACATACATAAATTACTTGAAACTATATATATATATATATATATATTTAGTGATGAGTTCAAGTTACACCTGGTGTAACTTCACAAGAGTTATACCTTTTATGGACCATTGATTACTATTAGATCTAAAGGTCAAAAAACACTCATAATAATGTCATTATTACTTCCTAGAAACTAGTGATTTTTTTTTTTCTCTCTCTCCTTCCATCACTCACATAATAAATAAATAACCCAAATGAAAGAAAATTTTAAATGAAGAGACTTAACAAAGTACCTTTCTCCTTCACGTTTCAAGAAGTTTTTCAGTTTTTCTGCACTCTTGACTTAGCAATGTGAGTAAACCTTCGAAGTGAAAAGTTGGAAGCGTCTAGGTTTTTTCTGTTTTTTTTTTTTTTTTTTGGTTGGGAGGGGGGGGGGGGGGGGGGGGAAGAGATCAATAAAGCTACGAAGAAAAATAATTAAAGAAAGCAAACTGAGGAAATCACAACTCGCGAAGGAAGTAAGATGAAACCCCTTTGTTTTTTTTTTTTTTTTTTTAAATTTTTTTTTAGATATAAGAAGCAACGTGGAAACTAGAAAAAATAAAATGAGAAGATGACAACACAGAAACTAACTACAGCGAAATTTTGATTCAATGATATTGAATATCTTTTTCTGAACCCTTAAACTGCAAAAACAACGATTACTCATAGAGGTCAAAGTAATGCAATACTTATGGCCACATGCAAATGAAAATGGACAGTCACAAGTGCAAAAAGACGGTGAAAATGACGAACACAATATGAGCAGATATATGATGTGAACTCAAGCATAGGATGTTACAGAGAAAGGGTAACAATATTTATACCAACAAGACGATGATATGGAAGAAAAAAATAGAGTTAATGCTGTGGGTTTTTTTTTTTTTTAATAATAAGAGTTAATGCCTAAATCACTAATTTCTAAGGAGTAATAATGACATTATTATGAGTGTTTTTTGACTCTTAGATCTAATAGTAATCAATGGTCCATAAAAGGTGTAACTCTTGTGAAGTTACACCAGGTGTAACTTGAACTCATCTTATATATATATTTATTTATTTATTATTATGAGAGGATTTGAGAGAAAATGCACATTGAAGAAGTTAAGGGAAATTTGTGTAATTTATCATATTTTTTTGTCAAACTTAACTCAGTTATTTCTCAAAAAAAAAAAAAATAAAAAAACCTTAACTCAGTTGTTAAGGAAGGCTTAGGAGCAGGCTGCATGACCTCGCTTTCCGTGTTCGTGAAAATAAAACAAGAGGATGCTATGTCCAATACCCATGTCAAAACACAATGCTTCTGTCTATGTCCACAAGATAGAGGTCACTTAATTGCTGAATAATTTAAAGTTAAACTCATAACACTTTTGGAAGGTAAACAATAGGTTTTGTATCCTTTTTTTCTCTTGAATTTTTTTTCTTCTATATTATATTTATTTATTTACCCTTTTTTTTATAAACTTTTGAACCTCAAATTTTAATTTGATATAAAAGGAAACCCTCTAGACTCTCTTGGTGCCATTGTCGTTGGAAACCCCACAGGCCCATAATTGGTTTTCTGTGGCCAATACATGGCCCAAGAAAGAGCACAGCTATCGCAGATTTTATTTTATTTTAGTTTTTATAAAAAATTTATTTTTAGTCACCCACTTACTTTTTTCTCTCCTTTTTTTTTTCCCAGTAGTTTTGACGCAAGTCACCCGACAGATTAAAAATCAATGTTTGCGATTCTTCCACAACCATAAAATTGGAAATGATTCTGAAAAAAATAATGTAAATTTCCCACTATTAAAACCCAAAATCTAACGTAACAAAAATAAAGAAAACAGGAAAAACATATTAAAGCCTAGCCCACTTTCCACGTTCTTGGAACGAATACAGTAGGACATTAAGTCCTGCCTTGAAGTTTTGTTTGACATTGCTTTCTTCAAATTATAGTGTGGGCTGCTTGATTGCTTTTAAAGGAAAAATATGTCGAATAATGCATGCAGTAATTAACTTTCGCTGAAAATTCTATCTGTTTTTTACACTCGTTCTTGAGTTTATTGTGTTTAGTCATGATCCACTTTTTATGTTATTTTGGACTTCAGTGTTTAACTATGCCTTAGTTTCTACGCTTTTGGAAAGCGGAAAATAGGACACACCGACACATATTAACCTAATGATGACTAATATTCATCAACTTGTTGAAACAACATTACTTTAGGACATGACTATGACCTTGTGAGTTAAATTACTACTTAGTTTCTTTAGAGTTAAATTTTTCATGTTATATGTATAAATATCTTTTAAATTTATAATAGAACACAGATAGCAACTCAAAGTTACATTGTTGCAACTTAAACTTTTGCATTTCAATAAGATTATAACTCAAAATTGTTATTGCATTGAGGTTTCATAATCACAAAGACTACACATATACAACTACTATCTTAGTAAAATTATGATCCTCTACCACTGGTTACGTTTCCAAACCTTGAATTGAAACTCACCGTGCAATTTTCTTATTCTTTTTCTCCTTTTCAATGTTCTCACTTATTGAATTTCACAGTAAACAAAGGAAAACGAAAAAGAGGGAAAACAGGGAGAGAAAGCAACAGAAAATTTGATTTGAGGAAAAATAAAAATCACTCGATAACAATTGCAACCAGAGATCTATTTATATAACTAACAAACTAGCCGCTGTAACTCTAACAGAACTAACAGAATTTACAAATAACGTGGAGCCAATGAGGCATTGACATCTGGCAAGGACCAACAATGACAAAACAATGTTGCTTCGTAAAATAACAGTAGTAGTTGAAGACAAAACTTTGTCGTGGCAATAAATGAGAAAAGCGGTGCCGTTTAACACAAAGAGCCGTTAAATTCAAAAAAGGAACTTCCGTGGTGGGCTATTCATGTTTTAAAGAAGAAGAATCATAAACAATTACTAGTACTACTCTACTAATTTTCTTGTTAAATTTAAGAATGGGCATTGGGTTTTGGAATCAAAGAGATATAGTTAAGTGCAAGCATGCACATCCTTAGTTTTGCAGTGAGGTTAACCATTCAATTGTTTAAATAAAGGCAAGAGCATCACAGCTGGCCTCACCTCAAGTAGAAGAGATGGGTACGTAGCAGTACTAAAGCTTCAGTGGCAGAGTCTAATTGGGCAAGCACATAATTAATGGAAGTAATATAGTCTTTATTGTCATGTTCTGATTTTCTGTCGATTGACGCTTTTATAGCCTATCCATCACTCATTGCTTGGAATTATACACTTTACATCTATGTTTGTTTTGCTCTCAATAATATCCTTACTCCTCTTTTCTTCTTCCATGGTATAATTTTGTATCTAAATCCGTTCATAATTGAGTTTGTGATATGATACTTCTTTTGAGTTTTGCGTATGCAATTTCTTCAACGGGCATTCAACACTGATACCATTGTGAAACCTCTTCTGCCTGCCATGGCCTACAATGTTTCCCACAACTTGAACTTCTTCACGTGCATTTTCACGCAGTTCTTTGGTGAGTTTTGATTTGTTTGTGCCATTTATGGGTAGTAGAGAAGATGGGATATATTACAAATTCTATAGAACAAGATAACGATGTCACTCTTAACTACTTTTGGGGGTTCTTTTTCCTAGTCTTCCTTTTATAACTTCACTGGAAGTTACAATGGGCTTGACTCCTATATCTTTTAGAAGGACTAAGAAATATAAATTCAGGGAATACAACTGGTTTAGAGAGATTTTCAATGTCCAATCAAGTATTTTACATTGCAAAACTTTTAAACTTATAATTGGTAGACATTTAACTTGATTCTATATTTTGCTTTGATCTTTTCAAACAATTGTTAACTTGGTCTCATGCTTATTTATAAAAAAAAAAAAAAAAAAAAAAAAAGAAAAAAAAAAGAAAGAAGAAGAAGCTAATCTTGGTCTCATGATTGCACCCAAGTTCTTTGAAAGTCAAAATCAAAATTTTTGTCATGTGATAAAACCTTTGACATGTTTCCCTTCCATTAATGCATTGATGATGGTTACAAAATAGCTGATTTTTTTTGTGTGATGCAGTTTATATGATTTTGGCTCCTTATGAGTGTCCTTCCAAGATTGCCCATTGGCCTACCGGCTACCTAGCCACTTCCTTGTAAATTTTCTGCTCAAGGCTTCCCATGCCTACTTTTCACTTCTTTACCTCTCTTGGGATTTGTTGGCAAACATTCTTGCTGTACCACCCCATTTTATTACGTTATTCTTCGGGCTTCCTCGACCCATATACTACCTTTTTACCTCTTTTACTCTCATGAGCTTTTTGCTAAATCTTTTGAGCTTCCTCAGCCCAATTACCACATATTTACTTCTTATTACTACTTGGGCTTATTGGCTTTTGGGCCAACCCATTGAGTTTCCTAACTCATTTCCTAGGCTTTCTCAGCCCATTTAGTCCTTCTATACCTCTTATTATTTTCATGGGCCTACTACTTCATTCCTTGGACTTCCTTGGCCCACTTACTCCCTCTTTACCTCTTTTTATTCTTGTGGGGCCTACTGGCCGTCAATCATGCCATTCTAGCTTGCTGGGCTTGCTTTATTATTTTCTTTTCTCATTTTCTTCATATTGTTGGGTTTCTTCTGCTGTTAGGCCTTTTGTCAAAAGTGGGCATCAACACCAGTCAAAATGTGGATCCAAGTTATCAAATCCGTAAGGAAAAAAAAAAAAAAAAAAAACAAAGCCAGATGTAGTTTATCTTATGTAATTGCATGTTAATAAGAGACTCAATTTTTAAACAGAGTAGGTGTGCAAGTGGTCACCTCAATCAAGTCATATACAATGACTTGGATTTATATTTGTAAATAAAATAAATTAAGGATAAGCATTGCTTGGCCCCACGAACTATGTAACTATTATGGTAATAATTAGTCTAAGCAATGCTTATCTCAATTCAAAGGCATCTTCTAGGAAAAATGACTGAAAATGAGAATAGGGAGAAAAGAACCTTCATAGGATAAGAGAGCAGCTTTGATACATTAACAATGTTTACCAAACACCCATTTGTTCTTTATAGGGTTGAGCATACACATCCTCTCCTTCTAGGCATCTTCCAGTCAAAAGGTGGACTCAAAGTTATCAAATCTATGTGGAAAACAAAACAAAAGGAAAAAACCAAAGCCAGATTTAGTTTATCTTATGCAATTGCATGTTAAAAAGAAAATGGATTGGAACAAAAGAGAAAAAGAGACTTTGTTTGCCCACCACACCTACTCATTTTTTTTAAACAGAGTAGGTGAGCATTGTTTAACCCACAAGGTATGTTAGTATTAAGGCAATAAATAACCCAAGCAATGCTTATCTCAATTTAGAGGCATCTTCTAGGAAAAACAATTGAAAATGAGAGTTGGGAGAAAAGAACATTCATAAGATGGGAGAGCTGCTGTGACATCAACTATATACAATGCTTACCAATTCAAACTAACGTCTAGGTCTATTTAACTGTAGGAATCAGATCAAATATAAAGGGATCATTCTTCGAACGCCCTTTTGTTCTTTAAATGTGAATTCATTCATACTAGTATTAGTCCATTGGTATCTAATGAGAATGGATAACTCAGTTATTAATATCACATGATTTTTACTAGTCTCTTGGTATCAACTGAGAATTTATAAAAGATTTCCAGTTTTGATGGTTACCTACTTTCCAGCACATGATTTATTCTGCCTTTAAAACACCAAGAAAAAGCTTTTTCTTGCCATTCTTTGTTCTTTCAAATCAGACTATTTGTAATTTGTAGTCTCATTGGCAGTTCTAATCAAACATACGATGGGAAATCCATTAACTTTATGCTGCACCTTAAAAACCAGGAGCCTTTCTAATTCCTAAACTGACAAAAAAAAAGGAGTTTAAAATATAACGAAAAGGATGCATCTTGCTCTTAACATTACCATTACGCAATGGCTTTCGAATCACCAATAAATGGTCACAGTTAAAGAGAGAGGTTTTTTTTTTTTTTTTTTTGGGATATAGTAAAGAGATAGCCTTCAAATTATATTATGAAAGTTACTAGCCATTATTAACACTGTAAGCGACTAAATTTCTAGTTCGAAATAAATCAAACAAGTAAAATAGTTTCACAAATGCGAATTTGTATTGATGAT
Organism: Quercus tomentella; assembly: GCA_028535165.1. Lineage (NCBI taxonomy): Eukaryota > Viridiplantae > Streptophyta > Magnoliopsida > Fagales > Fagaceae > Quercus > Quercus tomentella. The sequence goes on from JAPQVY010000144.1 coordinate 2,594,343, forward strand.
TGTGTGGTACAATTCTCTGTGATTACAAAAGATTGATCCTCTGATTCTATCTCCTTGAAAGATTTGTTGATTGGATTTGTAGTAATGGGATTTTGTTTTGAACACAATATATCCTTCAATTTGGTTGAGGAATGGATCGAAGATCTTTGAAACAAAATTACAATGAATCTCTGGCTATGAGCTTGTTAGAAATTCTTTGTTCTTCGTGTTCTTTATGTTCTTCGTGTGTTCGTCGTCTTCGAAGGTTTGTTGTGGAAGTTCTCTGGGGCTTTAGAGGCTTGAATCCGTGGAGCTTCACTGATTTGTGGTTGTTTGAGGTTTCTGGAGGCTTTTGAGCTTGATTCCAGTGAACTTTGAGATCTAGGCAGATAGTTTGGATGATTCTGCTTCGAATGTTCTTTGTATTTGAAGATTTGTGGTGGAAGTTCTTCGGTGCTTTAGAGGCTTGAATCCGTAGAGCTTCACTGATTTATGATTTGTTGACGTTTTCGGACCTTTGAGCTTGATTCCCGTAAAGTTTAGGATCTAGGCAGATGATTTGGATGATTCTGCTTCGAATGTTCTTCGATTTTGGGGTTGAAGTTCTTGAAGTTCCTGGAGGCTTCAGGGCTTGATTCCAGCAGAGCTTTTTCACTTCTGAATCCTGGTCCCTGAATGTCTCAGGAAGGCTTCTATTTATAGGAGTTTGGGGGTGGATGAGCGACACGTGGCGGAGCTTGATTGGTGACACATGTCACAGCCTGATTGGTCCGCTTGAGTCATCGCTTACACGTGCGAGGCTGCTTGTGTCATCGCTTACACGTGCGAAGCTGCTTGTGTCATCGCTTACACGTGCGCTGATGTGTGATTGGTTTTTGCATGACACTTGGCAAATTTCTGTTGGTTTCTGAGTAGTGATAGCAAAACCTAGCAGCAGTACGTGGTGCTTTGTAATTGGCTGTATTTTGTAGACTTGGTAATGTGACGTGTCAGCTTGTGATAGGTCGGGAATTTTCCCTCTCTACAAATGCCCCCTCGAGACTTGTTCACGCACACAGTCTTGGAGTGTGGTGTGGGGATGAGTTTCGAAAACTGGTTTTTACACTTGACTTTTTAAGTGAAGTAGTTGAAGGTGGTGGAGCTGTTGAAGGTGGTGGAGTTTTCAGAAGGATGAGATAATTTCCGAAGAGTAGACCGACCCCTATGAAAGGCTTTGATGAGACTAAAAAGGGGTCTACAAGTATTTGAACGTACTTGCGTGATGGAGCCTTCTCAGCAGAGGTTAAGTTGAAGTAATTTCTGGAGAGTATTTTGGATCGTCGGCGGCGATCACAAGATGTTGAAGATGGGGAAGATGAGAGAGTGGTGGCTGGGTACAGCATGCAGAGTCATGGAGCTAACCTCGTGTTTTTAAGAACTTCTGGTGAAGTTATCTCAGAAGAACATGCTTTGGATTACGGCGAGGACATGTGGGAGAGTGGTTGAATGCGCATGTGTAATTGTTTCACTCAGGTTAAGTTGAGGTAATTTCAGAAGAGTATGGATTCTGGTGATGCTGGTGTTGGTGGTGAAGAAGACGGAGATGAAGCGAAGTGAATGGGTGAAACATACACCACCATGGCGCTGACCCCGTACATTGGGGACCTTCTGGTGTAGGTGTCTCTGGGAAGTACACCTTTGGATATGTGACTGACTGCATGCTGAATGAGATCCGACGGCAAGTTATTGAATGTGCCTGTGTAATGGGACCATGCCGACGGACGTTAAGTTGAAGTAATTTCAGAAGAGTACCTTCTGAAATTCTTCAAGCTGATTTTAAGTTGGAGTAATTCCAGAAAATGAGTTTTGAGGTACCAGCAACGATGACCTTTGGGTCCCATAGTAGTGGGGACATGGAATAAGGTTTTGATGACCATTTACCGGCACCAAAGGCTGAATTCTGATGAGTTGGCGCCTTGGAGGTTGTTTTAAGTGTTGATGGAAAACAATTTGTAGGATACCCCAACACTTTTTTACCATCTTCACCTACTGCCACTTGTTGGAAAAGCACAGAAAAATGAAAGATGGAGCTAACTTGTGATTCTGGTCTGGAAACCAAACAAGTTGCTGTTTGTTCCGAACCTCTACCTTTGCTGTAAGACCAAACAACTTGAAAAGGACTATGGAGTTCCCAAAGCAGTTAGGAAGCTCCTTGAGCTAGGGTACGAGAGATTCAGTTGGCCTTAGATCTCCTGATTAGGTAGATCTGAGACTACAAGGAACAATGATACAGGCTATGTTATGAGAAATTTTATGGGCAAATGTAGTCGTTAAGTGGAGAAACAAAGTTTGTTTGGATCTCAAAACTACAATGATGTTGTAAAGAAGGTTTCGACCGAACCATGGGAGGGTTGATCTCGAACTGATTATGAAGCAATATCGGTTGCTAAGCGTTGAGAATGATGAGGTCATAGTGAGAAATGGTTTGTGAAAAGGAGGATTTGAAAATCTGAAAGAGGCAACTCTTCATTTCATGATTCAGTGTATTTTTTTTCTTTTTTCGGATGAGTTTTCGATGAACTCGGCCCTCCTATTTATAGTAGAGAGATGAAGAATGGTAGGTAGGTAGTTAAGAATGGTAGTTGAGAATTTTTGGTGAGAATGGTAGATGGGAACGGTAGGTGGAAATGGTAGGTGGGAACGGTAGGTAGGAATGGTAGGCACCGAATGAGAATGGTAGGTTGAATTAATGACCTAGTGTAACTTCAAGTTCCGACACACTTGTGAGAGTTCATTTGTACTTGGAGAGAGAAGTCTTGATGAAGTCTGGAGAATAACCCTGAGGAGATCCCAATTAAATGGATGAATCTCAAATTTTGATCTCAGGAGTTTAAGTTTTGGACATCGTCAATACTTCAAAGATGTGGGTTTGATTGGTGATCACCAAATCCAAAACAAATAAGTGGATTTCAAAATCAGAATCTTTGAGAAAGTCCGAACAGGACAAGCTTTGCTCGAATGTCTTGATTCTTGGTCAAAGTTCACTTTAAAGCCAACAGTTGTAGAATCACACCATTTGAGCAATTTTGGTTTCTCAAATGAAGAAATAGACCCCAAATTTGGAATGTACATGAAAAATTGAGCAAGGCAAATGTGGCTTGAAAATTTTGACTTTAGGTTGATTTCAACATAAAAGTCAACTGTCTTGGAATTTGAGCCATTTGTGCAATTTTCGAGTCTCAAATGACGAAACGGACTCCAAAATCAGAATGTACGCGGAAAATTGAGTAAAATAGGTCCATCTTAAAAATTTTGACGTTTGGTCAAAATTCGCACAAAAGTCAACTTTTTGGAAATTGGACGTTTGCACAATTTTCGAGCCTCGAATGAAGAAATGGGTCCCAAAATCGGAATGTACTCGAAAAATTGAGTGGGACAGGTCCGTTTTGAAATTTTTTTGACTTTTTGGTCGAGGTCAAAGGTCCGCTTGATCAAAGCATTTTCTGTCTTCTTTTTTTTTTTTTTTTTTTTTCAGGCGGTTCGGACCGGGTCAAACCGGGTCGGTCCGGGTCGAATCTGGACCAAAGGGTCAGCAGATGACGTCATTGGTGACGTCAGGCCAGCTGAAGCGCGCGTCAGGTATGGCGCGTGGCCGCGCGTGGCACGTGCGAAAGAGGCGCCGGCGCGTGTAAGCGCGTGAGATATCTGGAGGCGCGTGTTCGTCGTGGCAGCAATTTCGGCGGCGCGTGGAGGCGCGTGGTGGGCTTTTTGGACCTGAAATTTTCAGGTTTTGCAGATTGGAGGCCGTTGAACATCATGGTATAGTCAGTTTTTTAAAATCATGGGCGGATTTGCACAGATTTGAAGGATTTGGCCGCAGACCGTCGCTAGTCTGTGGCGGCGCGTGGAGGCGCGTGCCGGGGATTTTGGACCTGAAATTTCTGGGTTTTGTAGATCGAAGCCCATTTAACAGCCTTGTGGTATCAGTTTTGTGAAATGAAGGCCGGTTTTGCGCAGATTTTGAAAAACTATTCCGTCGGTCACTGTGTGTTCTGGCCGGGCTTTTTGAGGATAATTTTCCTGAGTTTTGTTCATCAAAGTCCTTAGAAGATATCTGTGGGTTGATTTTTTGTAAAATCTTGTCAGAAATTGTAGAAATCTGGAATGGGAAACCGCATTGTTGGACTTCTTGTTATTTTAAACTTTTTAGTCCATTCTACGCTGGCTGCTCTGTCAGGAGGGTGACTGCGTTTAGTCTTGAGGGTCAAAAGGTATGTGGTGAGCCTCCATTTTTTGTTTCTCTGCATTAAATGCCACCTTTTATTTTCAAAATTCGGTGCAGATTTCCTGGACTTTGAGTACATTTGGGTTGCAAAAGCTGACTTTAAACATTTTGGTGACAGCATTTTTCCTCTCCTTTTTTTGTCTGTTACCTCAGAAATTTTCTATATAAAGCCACCCGGGTATTCATTAAATTGTACAAGCAGCTTGCAGTGGGTAGTATCTTTAAGTGTAGAGAAATTATGCAGAGAAATATATATATATATATATATTATGCTTTGTTTGTACTAACAATTTTTTTTTTTTTTTTTTTTTTTTTTTTTTAAGACGTGCCATGAGATTTTCTTCTGATAAGCTCTTTGTTGTTGCTTGTTTTTGTTATGTAGCATGCTTTTCTTGGCAATTAAGCTGCACCAACACTTGTCTTTTCAACGCAGCCATTTCAAGAGTCTTTGCAACATAGCCGCATCAAGAGTTTTTACCACGAAGTCGTGCCAGTATCTGTCCTTGTATTGAAGCCGTGCTAACATTCAACTTTGTCATGGAGCAACGTCAACACTTCATTCGTGCCAACATTCATCTTTGTCATAAAGCTGCCTCAACATTTCATTCGCCGAAGCCGTGACATCGTTCATTTTTGCCATGAAGCTATGTCAATACTTCATTTTTGTCATGAAGCCATCACAACACTCCATTCGCACCTTGCACTTGTATTGAAGTCATGCCATTATTTGCACTGAAGCCGTGACAACATTCATCCATGCCATGAAGCTACGTCAACACTTCATTTGCACCGAAGCCATGAAGCCATGTCAACACTTCATTTGTGCCAAAGCCATGAAGCTATGCCAACACTCTATTTTCGCCGAAGCCGTGCCAACGTTCATTTTTGCCATGAAGCCATGACAACACTTCATTTGTGCCAAAGCCATGAAGCCACGTCAACACTTCATTTGTGCCAAAGCCATGAAGCCACGTCAACACTCCATTTTCGCCGAAGCCGTGCCAACGTTCATTTTTGCCATGAAGCCACGACAACACTTCATTTGTGCCAAAGCCATGAAGCCACGTCAACACTTCATTGGTGCCAAAGCCATGAAGCCACGTCGAAACTTCATTTGCACAGAAGTCATGTCAACATTCATGAAGCCATGTCAACACTCCACATTGTCATTGAAGTTATGTCAACACTTTATTCGCCGAAGCTGTGCCAACATTCATATAAAGCAATTTTCAGAGGCAACATCACTTAGACATCAAGGGCGTATAGCACTGTAGCCAGACATCAAGATTTCAGAGATGCCAACAAGATGTTGAAAATGCAACGAATCCCTATTAAGACTTTGAAGATGCAAGGAGATGCCAAGACTTTGCCATTGCAAAGAGCTCTCATTAAGACTTTGAAGATGCAAGGAGATGCCAAGACTTTGAAGTTTCAAGAAGAATGCCACCAAGACTTCGACATTGCATGGGCATGCCCTTGGAGGAGAGAAGATGCAACACCAACTTCAGATGCCGGAGGAAGGTGACATTGTCCAACTTTTGGAGACATGATATGAAGCTGCACCACTCAGAAGGGAGATGATGCCACACCGATTTTAGATATATAATCTACCATCATTCCGGAAGAAATTGACGTCATCCAGATTTCAGAGACATGATGTGAAACAACACCACTCAGAAGGGAGATGATGTGGTTCTAATTTCAGAGTTATGAAGTGGCACAACCTAGAAAAGAGACGATGCAGCCTAGAGATGGAAGGTACAAGGAGATGCCCCCAGGAGATAAATGATACAAAGTATACTTCAGAGATGTAGGAGGATGGCCACAGAAAATGAGCAATGCCATGAAGACTTCATTTCAGTCTTCATTTTCTACTGCGTCGATCTTTGATCATCCTATTGAGCAATGCCTTGCCAACCGAAAGGACCTTAAAAGCGCATTGATGACTGTCAGAAAACTCTTCAAGTTAAACTGGCCATCCTTCTTCTTTTCATGTGACTGAACTTAGTGACAAGTACTAAGCTGCCTACGTACCCCGGAGAGGGATCAAGTCATCACGTAGTTCAACAGATTTTATTTTATTTTATTTTATATTTTTTTTTGATGATTTCCTTTTTTTTTTTATGATCTTTTTTTTTGATGATCTTTTTTTTTTTATGATCCTTTTTTTTTATGATCTTTTTTTTTATGATCTTTTTTTTTTTTATGATCCTTTTTTTTTTATGATCCTTTTTTTTTTTTTTATGATTTTTTTTTTCTCTCTTTTTTTTTGTTTTGTTTTTTTTTTTTTTAATAATTTTTTTTTAGTGCGTGACTGAACTCAGCAAAAGATACTAAGTTGCCTACGTACCCCGGAGAGGGATCAAGTCATCACGTAGTTCAAATGATTTTTTTTTTTGTTTTGTTTTTTTTTTTTTTTTTTTTTTTATAATTTTTTTATGTGTTTTTGCAAAAAGGGGGGCGCAGTGTATAATAGTGGGTACACCACTGATCGAACCCGAGACCTCCTCAAGGGTGACATAGGCATCCAACCGCTACGCTACACTCGCAATTGTTGACATGGAGTGGGATTAATTTCTCCTTATTGGTACGCTTTCAAGGGTAATGGGAAAACATCATGTACTCTTGCAGCGCTACAGTGGGTAGTTTAAGCTCTTACCGAGGAGCACTCCTCGATGTTCAAGCGTAGAAGTGTTTAAGGAACTTCCCATTGATGGGGCCGATCCTTATGCCATCATTGTCAATCAATTTGTAAGCCCCAATGGTGTTTGCCCCTTGCCTGAGAGTTGAAAGTACATCACAAGCAACGGTCGTATGGTTTGACCCAACAACTTCATCAAAGTCTAGATCAATTTTGTTTTCTTTGGCAAGCCTAATGATTTGTTCTTTGAAGACAAAACATTTTTGGATTGGGTGGCCAATGATACAGTGATATTTGCAGTAGTTAGGGTCATCAACTTTCCCCATGTCTTCTGGCCGCTTGCATTCTGGCAATTCAATCAGCTTCAATTGCAATAGTTGTTCTAAGATGTTTGGCACATCTTCATCGGGGAACGGATATACTTTTTGCTCACGTTCCTTAAAAGTCAGGCGGCGCACTTCGTTCTTTTGCCATCCTTCAAGTTGTTTTTCTTTTGCATTTGCTCCTCTTCTTGGAACCTTGACTTCGGCAGTGTTAACAACCATTGGGTCTTTGAGGCTGACTTTTGTATCATTCCTCTTTACTTCCCTTCTGCTTTCCTCAGGTATGGGAGGGTTTGTACTTCCGCGGCTAGCAATGCTCAGCTCCATGTCATGCGCACGAGTTGCTAACTCTTCAAATGTTCGGGGCTTTATCCCTTGAAGGATGTAAAGAAGTCCCCAATGCATGCCTTGGATGCACATTTCTACAGCAGATATTTCAGAAAGTCTATCCTTGCAATCTAGACTCAAAGAACGCCATCGATTGATATAATCAATGACGGGCTCATCCTTCCATTGTTTAGTATTGGTAAGCTCCATCATGCCTACTGTGCGCCGTATGCTGTAGAATCGGTTGAGAAATTCTCTTTCTAGTTGTTCCCAATTGTCGATTGACTCAGGTTCTAAGTCTGTATACCAGTCAAAGGGATTTCCCTTTAGTGACCGGACAAACTGCTTTACAAAGAGGCCTCCTTGAGTCCCTGCGTTCTCACAAGTTTCTACAAAGTGAGCAATGTGTTGCTTAGGATTTCCATTGCCATCAAATTGCAAGAACTTGGGGGGTTGATACCCATTTGGCATTCTCATGTTGTCGATGCGCTTTGTGTAGGGTTTTGAATATGTGAGAGAACTTGTAGAAGAACCTCCATATTGTGCTCGGATGGTATTTGTTATCATGTTTTGTAATTGTTGAACTGATAACGAAGCAACCGAAGTAGATTGTTCCTGTTGAGGAGTGTCTTGATTTTCTTTCCCCTTGTCACCTTTTGTAGAAGTGAAGCCAAATGGGAACTCAGGATCATGGCTTGATTCGCCAAGATCTTGTATTTCAAGTTTATTTATTAGAGTTGAGATTTGGAGGTCCTTATCTTCAAGTGCTTTTGTGAGAAGGACGACCCTTTGTTCCATTTCTGCCATCTTTTCTTCCATGGTAGAGGTGTTAGTCATCATGACTGACACAACTTCCCAAGATGATGGAGAAGGAAGTGAATTAAAGTGAGCACGTGAAATCTCATCTTTTGGGTTCCCTTCGATGGGAGAGAAATCGTGCGACCAACTTCTTGTGAAGGAAGAAGGGGATTTGCCCCCATACTTGAGGTGTTCCAAGGTGGAGATGTCCTTGTTGATGACCTTATTTCTTGTAAGAGGGTCTAAGGAGATGATTGTCTGGACCTTGGCTTCCTTGGTTGATTGAAGTTGATTATTTGCTTTAGGTTGGCTACAATTAATTGCACCAATGTAGTTGTTGGTGGTAGCCGTACCAAGTTTAGTTGAAGTAGCTATTGTTGAAGCTTGAATGTTCTTGCTAGAGGCCATTTGAACTGGTAGCAAGATGATGAAGATTTCTTTCTTTAAAGGAGAATGAGATGAGAGGTACAGAGGTCCCACCGGGCGTGCCAGAATTTGTAGACGACTAAATTTCTCCGTTCGAAATGAGTCAAACAAGTAAAATAGTTTCACAAATGCGAATTTGTATTGATGATTGTGTGGTACAATTCTCTGTGATTACAAAAGATTGATCCTCTGATTCTATCTCCTTGAAAGATTTGTTGATTGGATTTGTAGTAATGGGATTTTGTTTTGAACACAATATATCCTTCAATTTGGTTGAGGAATGGATCGAAGATCTTTGAAACAAAATTACAATGAATCTCTGGCTATGAGCTTGTTAGAAATTCTTTGTTCTTCGTGTTCTTTATGTTCTTCGTGTGTTCGTCGTCTTCGAAGGTTTGTTGTGGAAGTTCTCCGGGGCTTTAGAGGCTTGAATCCGTGGAGCTTCACTGATTTGTGGTTGTTTGAGGTTTCTGGAGGCTTTTGAGCTTGATTCCAGTGAACTTTGAGATCTAGGCAGATAGTTTGGATGATTCTGCTTCGAATGTTCTTTGTATTTGAAGATTTGTGGTGGAAGTTCTTCGGTGCTTTAGAGGCTTGAATCCGTAGAGCTTCACTGATTTATGATTTGTTGACGTTTTCGGACCTTTGAGCTTGATTCCCGCAAAGTTTAGGATCTAGGCAGATGATTTGGATGATTCTGCTTCGAATGTTCTTCGATTTTGGGGTTGAAGTTCTTGAAGTTCCTGGAGGCTTCAGGGCTTGATTCCAGCAGAGCTTTTTCACTTCTGAATCCTGGTCCCTGAATGTCTCAGGAAGGCTTCTATTTATAGGAGTTTGGGGGTGGATGAGCGACACGTGGCGGAGCTTGATTGGTGACACATGTCACAGCCTGATTGGTCCGCTTGAGTCATCGCTTACACGTGCGAGGCTGCTTGTGTCATCGCTTACACGTGCGCTGATGTGTGATTGGTTTTTGCATGACACTTGGCAAATTTCTGTTGGTTTCTGAGTAGTGATAGCAAAACCTAGCAGCAGTACGTGGTGCTTTGTAATTGGCTGTATTTTGTAGACTTGGTAATGTGACGTGTCAGCTTGTGATAGGTCAGGAATTTTCCCTCTCTACAAACACAGAATAATCACTTTTAGCTCGTTTTTCGGTAAAATTATATAGGAACAGTTAATTTGTCTGCTCAAGCGAACTACCTTCAAAAAATCAAAAAGAAAGTTTGCTTTTGGTCCAACTGTCATCTGCTTGAGCAGAACTGCATTTCACTCAAACGAAATTCCTAAAACATGTCTTTCTTCAATCCAAATCCTTTATTCATTCTTCCACTTCAAAGTGTGATCTTCTTACATACAAGAATGGAGAAAGTGAGGATGATTTAGGACACAATTTACTATTTAATTATTGTAATTTATTACTTTTGGTATTTAATTTGTAATTTTCATTATTTTAGGTTTAATTTGTAATTTGTTAAATAGAAGCATTGGAATTAAAATATGAAAAGCAATCATTCTAATATATATATATATATATATATATATATTGAGAAAGCAAAAAACATATATAAATAACCATGTATATTTTTTTTTAAGAAATAGGTAAAGTAATGTGGAATAATGTTTAAAAGTGAGATAAAAATTGTGTTCTAATTTTTAGGCAAAATGGAGGAGAGAAAGGAAAAAGCCTAAAACTTAGGAACAATAAATTACCTTTTTAACCAGTTTTTTTTTTTTTTTTTTTTAAATTTAAAATTATTTAACTAAAAGATAAGGGTATTTTAGAGACTTTAAGAATTTGTGTGAGGATAATTTAGTACTTTAGCGTTTATTACTTTTTTTTAAAACTCTTTTTCTTTTCATCTTTTTTTTTTTAAAATTTTTTTATTATAAATTTCTTATTACTCTCTCTCTGTGCTTTGGTTTGATTTTTGTTTGAATTAATAGTTGTTATTTTGGAAGTAAGAATTTGAATTTATTTCAAAACACAATCTTGGCTACGATAATTACAAATCAGCATTTGGTCTATTCAATCTAGTTCAGTTACGCTCAGTCCAATTCAGTCTATTTCGGTCCATTTCAGTCTATTCAGTCTAATTAGGTCCATTCAGTCTTCTTCAGTCAATTCTCTTCAATTCGGTCCATTCTGTCCACTTCGGTCTATTTTGGTCCAATTAGGTCCATTCAGTCTTATTCGGTCCAATTAGGTCCACTTCAGTCTATTCAATCCATTCGGTCCAATTCATCTTATAATTTGGTCCATCTGGTCTACTTCAGTCCAATTCAGTCAGATCGGTTGACTTCAGTCCACTGGGTCCACCTTGGTTCACTTCAGCGCAATTCGGTCTAATTCGGTCCATTTGGTCTAATTTATTGTATACTATTTAAAAAAAGATGGGTCCTAGATCATGCTTTCGCATGGCTATCTTCACTCTACACAACGTAACTAAACTTTCCTTACTTCCAAATGGCTACCCATTCAGTAAAGAATTTTGCAACTAACATAATTTTCCTACAGTTTGGAGTGGTTTCAAATTGAACTAAGTTTTAATAAAATGCATGAACTTTTAAATTGTTTCAATTCACATCCTCAATGAGTCACTATTAATGGAAAAAAAGTAACAGAAAATTCACATAAAATGTGACTAAATCCTTTTTTTTTTTCTTTACTAGAACTTATCTAATTACAAAAAAAAGAAAAGAAAAGAAAAGAAAAAAAAACCTCCAATAGTAAATTATAAGAGCTCTAGTACATTATATGAGAATTATAAAATTATATAAATATTAATAATCAGTTATTAAGTTGTTATCATCAAAACACTCACAATACAATTAATATTATATAAATTCATGTCCAGAAAATATTATATCATATATTCTATGTAATAAAGGTTGGATTCTAGAAGTAGAAGTATTAGTTGTGCCAAGTGACTACACATGCTTTGCACTAAGTGGCTACTCTTTGTTAAGGATTGGTAATTGACGCAATCCTTATACATAAGTTGGGGTGGGTTCCAATTAGTCTCTAAATTTTAAAAGTTTGAATTAAACGCGTGAAATTTTAAATTGTTTCAGTTTGACGCCCTTAATGAATCACTTTAGACAATGTAAAGCTTTAAGATGTACACTATATGTAAATTGTAAAATTACATGACAATCAGTAATTTAGGTATTGCAACAACAAAGTTCACAATAAAATTGATATTAATTACAACTCCATATGGCAAACTTATATAATTTAGCTAAATTATTCTAATTATATAATTTCGGTTATTTAACTATTATAAAACAATTATATAATTTTAATATATAACTATAAAACATCTATCAGCTTAAGAATTTTACAAACTCTCTCTCAAAAAAAAAAAAAAAAAAAAAGAATTTTACAAGACCGTTATGTTGACTTGATTTTTATTTTTTTTAAATAAAAGAATGTTGACTTGAAATGATAACAAAAAATAAACTGATATGCTATTTTATATTTTTCATTATCATTTTATCTGAAGAATATAAAACGTTTATGGGACCTCAAATTATTACCAAAGTAAGTGATTTTTTTTTTCTTTTTTTTTACATGCATTGTAAAAATATTTATGGGGAGAAATTAATTGTCTCTAATAGGTAATAACTCAAAGGAAAAACTACAATATTGGTCCCTCAAGTTTATCTTGTGTACACAATTGGTTCCTCAAATTTGAAACGAGCATCATTAGTCCCTCAAGTTTTAAAACTGAGTTGTATTAGTCCTTTTACTAACTACCGTTAGTGATATTACTTACGTGATTAACAAAATAATGACTTGGCATAATGATGTGGCATTTTTTTAAATAAAAATTACCAAATAAATTTACACCTAACAAATTCACAAACTGCTAATTAAAACTAGAATTTGAAACTGATTCACAAACCCACCCACGAGAGAGAGAAGGGGAGGGGGTTAGTGGTTGTGCAAGAGGAGGAGGGAGGGGGTTAGTGGTTGTGCAAGAGAAGTAGGGATGTGGGTTAGTGGTTGTCGTTGACGGCGGCTAGGGCTTGGGCTTTCGCCGGCGGTAGCTAGAGCTTGGGTTTCCATTGGTGGCAGGTCAGTGTTGGGTTTCTTCACTCTCTCCCCTTCTCTCTCATGGATGGGTTTGTGAATCAGTTTCAAATTCTGGTTTTAATTTGGTACCGGTTTGTGAATTTGTTACGTGTAAATTTATTTTGTAATTTTTATTAATAAAAAATGCCACATCATTAAAAAATATGTCAAGTCATTGTTCCGTTAGTCACGTAAGTAACACCATTAATGACAGTTAGTAAAAAGACTAGTACAACTCAGTTTTAAAACTTGAGGGATTAATAGTGCTCGCTTCAAATTTGAGAGACCAATTGCGCACACAGGATAAACTTGAAGGACCAATATTGTAATTTCGTCTAATTCAAATAACAATGGGAAGGAATAAATGAGTTTTGACAAGCTTTTTAAGAGTAGATTTAAAATGGGAAGGTATACATTTATACAAACTCATTTATTTAGGAGTAATTAAGGAGGCTCATTACTCTATAATTAAATGATAAATAAGTAATAAATGTAAAATGTGTCAAACGTGTGTGATACGTATAAATTGTTGTTTGCCATATAAAGTTGTAAGTTTGTATCATTTTAAAAAATGGCTTGCGTCATTGTTGTATTCTTTGATAAAGGGACACACATCATTTCATTGCCAATTTTAGAATCCAACTTTTATGGTTATATATATAAAAAGAGATTAAATTCTATAAGGACGTGGTGTAAAACCCATGTTTTACCTATTCAATCTCAATATGCTACATTATCTTATTATATATTTAAGAATAAACACAATCACACTCATTCAATTCTAATACCCATATATAAATCCAATCAAATTAGGAATTTATTGAGATGTTATTAGGTGTGGTAGGATGTATTGAATTTTAAGTAAAATACTGATGTGACAATCACTTATTGGATGGTGTAAAACATGGGTTTTACACCCCATCCTTATAGAATTTAATCTCATATAAAAAAGAGTAATGCTAAAGCCACAAAACATATGAGAGAGAGTGATATTAATTATGATAGATAATCAACATTTATGATATTGAAAGCTAATGATAAGAATAGAAATATAAATTTTTTTTTTTTTTTGAGGGGGAATAGAAATATAAATATTGTTGTGTGTGTGTGTGTCCGTGATGTATTAATTATGATGGATAATCAACATTTATGATATCGAAAGCCAGTAATAAGAATTGAAATATAGATAGTGCACATATACTATCTCATAGTTTTAATATATTTATTAATATAATTTATTTATGTGACATTGAAAAGTTATGAGTTGTCATGTGAGGTGGAGAAATTCATAATCAAAATTCAATGTTGATTTCCTTAAATAAAATAAAAATCCAATGTTGATATTATCTTATTTAATCCCTAATAATTCATTCTAGTTAGCTTGTTGAGCTGTAACGATAATTTCTTCTTATTTATCAGCATGGTCTGTCTTCTATTATGTAACACCTCAGCATATCCCATACACCAAATTAGGAAATTAACCTGACCATTATTGCCATATCCACCATATAATTAATTGTCTATGGATAATGCTGTTACTCCATAAGTCATTTAAACTGTTCTATATATAAATATTGCTATGCTCATACAAGTATCTACCATTGTAACCCAAATAAGAGTATTAGAGAGAGACACACACACACCACAGAGGAGAACATGAACAAGTTGGCTGTCTTTGTCGTGGTTTCTTTTGTTCTTGTATCAATTCTACTTAACCTTTCTCAAGGTAAAGCTATTTTGATATTTTGTCAAATATAAGCTTTGTTTTGTCACCTCAATTTTACAGAAAGTCATGGACTGTTGATTACTCAAATTTTATATATATATATATATATATATATATTTACCTCTATTTGCAAAAATAATGTGTCTATATTTATCTCTTGAATCTAATTTTATAGGTGATGATCAGCCTCGTTGCCGCGAACAGATTATTGTACCAGGCACATGTGCCCAAATCAATTGCGGAGCAAGCTTTCCAGCGAGTGCACAAGCCAGGAACTGCTCTTGCCGACCAGCTTCTGCTCAGCAAAGCAGATGTGAATGCGATGTTGTCACTTGCGGAGAGGATAACACCATTAAACCAACTTCTTTGGGGGTTCATTAGTCCTCTGATATTGTACACTTTAAGAGGTTCCTATAAATGTTATCATGTTTAGTTCACATTCATGAACTTCATAATCAACCACTGTAATAGCAATAACGGTACTGGACTCTTTCGATTATCGAAAACTAAATAAATAAACAGTAGACTCTTTCTGCCTCTAATGCAATACCGTTCCTACAGCATGTTGCTTTTCATGATAATAGTAATAACAGCTATAAACAAGAGTTCAAATGACTACATGATCTTTTTAATTAAATCACTAAAAATGAAAACAGAAAAAACTCAGAGACACTAACGCTGTAGAGAAGATACCGAAAGGCAGCCCCACCAATGGTTTAGTAATGGTTAGATCTAGCTTTTGCAAAACATGTGGAATGGTGGCGCAGACCAAGTGTCAATGTAGAGGGGAAGACATTTTATGAAGCAATAGATCCGCAATGTGCATAGGGGTATGAGGTTGGAAATGGCATAGCAAGAGTCCAAATTCTGGACATTATATCCACAAATCTACGATTTTGATATTGCCACCCGAAGTATGGGCCCTAGTCAAGAATAGCGATAAAGAGTTTAGAGATGCCTCCACCCCCTTGACAGAAAACTTGTGGAGACAACACCTTGGGTTGGTAGAAACGAGAGGACGTGGCAGTGTTACTGAGGGCACTTTGTCGAGCAAAGGAGAGGGAACTCTGCAAGACCTCGTTCTCAAATATCTCTCCCTCTTTATAATTCTTTGCAGACTACAGAGTACATATATAACTGCATTGTTTGTCAATTTTGTTCTTTGTGAGTGATATTGCCATTAATCTTTGCCCTTTTGTACAAAGTTCAGACCTTTCACTATGACAACGTATGATGAAGATGCTGAGAGAAACTGTGAGCTTATTTTTATCTGCTTTTGGTGCAAGCATGCAAGGCAATGCTTCTGCCTTAGCAAGATTCGTTTATAATCTAGTAATTTTCTACTTTGCTATAGATATCTCCCGAGTTGCAACTTGCAACTATACTAACATTTTTCTCCTGTATATGTTTGATAAATTACTGGAATATTAAGCTTTTGGGAGAATATGTAATTTATCATGGTATTTTAGGGAAGGGTTTAGGCCCACATGTGAGAGGAAGTGTTAAATTTATGGTTAAATGATTAGATTCACAATTTCCTAACAGCTTAAACTTTTGGGCTAATCGGTAATTTACCAATGTAATCCAAATTTGGCTAGCCATGTTGATTGACGTTACAAGCCAACTCTCAAAGGCTCATGAGCCTTGTGATTACTTGCTGGTATAAAATTTAGAGGGTAGAAAATACCATTTGAGCTACCTAGCTCATTGGCAATTTTGACTATCTATTAACATGTGGAGAATATCAACCAAACATGAACAGTTTTTGCAGAAAGTAACTCTAAAGTCTCACTATTGAAACAAATTGGCTATATATTATCCAGACTGCTAAAGTTAACTATCTAGTAATAGAGTTACAGGCCCAAAAAATATTCATAAAAGAGTTAGATGCAAGAGTAACCAGGGTTCTAGCCTCATCAGTGACTCCCATGCACATCAAATGTACACCACTGGCATTGTCCAACTTCCTTGCACTTGTGTTCTTCAATCAACGCAACAAGTTGCCAAGGAACCTTCTTCCTTTCCAAACACAGGTCCTCCAATCTTCCACCAACCAAAACAAGCTAGGAAAAAGTGCTTCTAAAAAGTAAAGCTTCCATTCTTTTGCATATAGCATTTCTGTAACAGCCTGAAAAATTATCTGCCAGCACATGATTTAGCTAAATAGGCAAAACAACCCCATTTGCACTAGCTCTACCAGTGCCCCTCAACTGTCAACAACACTTGTCGTTGTAAAGTTGTGATTTACAAATATGTATTTTGTTGGTTTTTATTCCGTGCCAAATTTGATTGTAATTATATTCAATTTTTTGTACCTTGTATTTATTGTGGGATTTGATTGTAAGGGTTGTGTGTTAGAAAGAGAGAGTGTGAAGACTCAAGCAATTGAAGCCAAAAGAATTCTTGCGGGTAGCTCGTGACTAAGCATCCCGCGAAGTGAAGCATATGCCTTGCACATGACTGGAATGCGAAGAATCAGTACAGATAGAGACATCTGTGTCTCGCAAGTATCTCGCGGACACCCGCAAGACATTCTGTTCTGCCAAATTGTACTATTTGATACACACTTTTTGTACCCACACTATATATACCCACATTACCCACAAATGTTAAGGACTGCTTCTGAGAGAAAACCCTAGCCTCAAACCTTGAGAGTTAGAGATTATCATACCCATATATCTCTACACATATGCTTGTGGATTTCCTCAACTCCTACCTCTCCATTTCCATACCATTGAGAGGTTGATAGATCAAACACTTACCACACCCTTTCAAAGTATCAAGTGAGGTTTTGATGCTACTAGGAAGCATTGGAAGAAGCCAAGGATGGCAGATGCAACATGGAGCTTGTTGCGAGATTCGAAGAGCTAGACAAGACATGGTTCCAAGAAGCCTTGTTGGTGTAGGAGTTTGGAGGGCTTAGGTATAGTGGGTAGATTAGGCTTGGAGGGTCTCTTGCTAACCCATGTATCCCAACTGATTGTCTAGTGGATCGATTATTACTTGGAGGGTGGCGGAGAGGTTTTTCGCCGAGTTCTTTGGTTTCCTCTTCAATAACACAATGGCATGTTATCTGTGTTTGCATCCTTTTTCTCTACTCTTTTACATTTCATTTTACTGCTGTGATTATATGAATATGTGTTGGAGTAGCTTGTTTGTTTATCCGCTCACATTTACACTATTCCGCACACTATGCATAAGACACTTGGTTTCGCTCACTATGTTGCGTTGCATGAGGCCATAGCAGCTTATCAGTGACCCCACAGCTTGAGATAGGGATAGCTAAAATTTGAGCAGCCACTTCTGGAGAGTACAGCTCTCTAACCAGGACCTGTTTTCAAGTCAAAGTGTAAAGATAAGTTTAAATACCTATTAATAGCAGTAGCTTATTTGGACTTAATTGAGGGATGCCTAAAGTATGGTTCTTATAACCTAGCAAGACAATATTTTTTGTTTGATTGAAAAAGATTAACACTCACATACATGACTAAACTTAAATTCTGGACAGAACACAACAAAATAAAACTGTAGAATCTTTCCACTACAAAATACAATACATCAGGCTAAAAAGACAAAACCAAGCAGAAAAATATAACAACTTTCTGGATGTAACGCATCAAAACAATGATATCAACTAGAGCAAGGCTTACCGATCAAAACAGGATACCTTCTCTATTTTTCAACCTTTTTCTGCACAGTTGCTTGCCTGATTGAATATGCACCAGAGAATTACGTTAGTAACTTATGGCTAAGTTTTTCGTACGCTCAAGTTTAACTTCTATTATCCTTTGATTCTAATTGTAATTTATGGCTAAGTTTGCCCTGGTCATGATCTGAAATGGGTAAGGACAAATTTCAGTCAATAATTTCATTCAAAGTGAAAGGTATAGAAGTTAGAAAACTTCAAGAACATCAAGAGGCAATAGCACAAAATTCATTTGGTAAAAGCTTAAACAATTAAAGAGCAGTACTACGTATAATAAGAGTTTTAAACTATTACTATTAAAAAGTAATGGGGAACTTACATGTGGTCGTACCTGTCTACTAAATTATATTTGTAAGAAAGCACAATAGAAAAGAAATATGTCACAAGGCACCTATTAAACTCCTAAATCTCTGAAGTAAAAGAGGAAGGAGAAGAAAGAAACAATGAAAGAAATATCTAAATAAGAAATCAAAGGAAGAAAGATATGACACTTTAAAAATGAAATTCAAATATTATAAAGGTCTCACCAATTCTTGTTCACAAGCATTACATGGGAAGATGAAGTCTTTGATGATTTCCCAACATTGTAAAATAATTAAAGGCATCAGATGGCTAAGGCCATTTAGTAATAGATCCAAATGCACTCCTCTTATGGTAAATCACAGATCTGACAAGACACGTCTAACAATTGAGTAATATGCAGTCATTCACAACATGTTTTTGGTGACACACAAAATTGGATTAAATGCTTTTAACTTTGAAGATTGTCTCCTATGAGAGCTTCTCAATTAGTTGGTGATTGCTAAATCTATTAACATATAGGTACAAGCTTAGGTTCCCAATGCTGATAGTTTAAGCGGTTAACCAAGAATAATACTGCTGCTGATGCACACCATTTTCTGCTGTCAATGAACCGATCAATTGTCAACAACATGACAACATTTGGATATATCAAGAACTTGGTAATGATTTGGTCATTGAAGAAATTTTGCATATCAAAATTAATTCCTCATTAGGGTAAGTTATGATCAAGCTCCTCATTGTTGAAAATTTTGAACAATCACTAACCATGATTTGATTTTAAAGTTTGTTGCATTATGAGAATTGCAATAACAATGTCCTCAAACATGCTAATACAAATCATTTTAGTAACTTTATGATTGTTGACCTACTTTTAAATAATAAAAAATTTAATGAAAAGCAAAAGCAAAAACTAGAAAGAAAAAAAAATAGAAAAATCAGTTATTCTCTTAATCAGAAAAAGAGCATCTGCTTTGGTTTCAGGTTAGTAAACAACCCTAAAAAACCTTCAACAAGGGATGAAGCTAGACACAACCTCTAGGAAGACTAATTATTCTGATGCGATCAATTGTCAATAATGTTGAAATTTGGATGTATCAAGAACTTGTTTTAATGATTTGTTCTTTACAGAAATTTCAAATATCCAAATTAATTCCTCATAAAAGTTAATATCCAGTTCCTCATTGCTAAAGATTTTAAATTTTATAACTACATTTGATTGTAAGTTTGTACATTTTAGAATTGGAATCCTGATTGTATTAGCTATATAGCAAGTGGAGTGGGGAAAAGTTATATAACTGTTTTCATACTTTAAAATAATAAGAGTTTTTAGAGAAAAACAAAAATAAAAGGAACTAGATAAGAACAGAAAACTCAGCTGTTCTTTTCAATAGAAAAAAAAAAAAAAAAAAAAATTCTTTGGTTGAAGGTAAGTACACAACTTTAGAGAACTTTCACCTAGGCAGGAAGCTAGATGCTACCCCTAGCTAGAGTAATCATTCTGACTACGATCTATGCATGACTTCACATATATAATATGTAACAAGAAAAAATTTTAATTTCAATTGTAATGTTTGCAATGGCATGGATATATTGTTTTTGCACCTTGAAAAATTTTAGAACAATGATGAGAGAAATTAATAAGCATACAACAGACTGCACTTATCTTTTTGTCTCTTGGCCATATGACAGATTTACCTCATGAAATAATCCAATAATCCAACATCAAGGGGCAACCAACACAAACAAGTAACACAATCACTAAACCAAGATGACCCTAATCATTGTTTATTTCATAAGACTTTGTTTTTTATATGCATATTAAATTAGCTAGGAGTATTGCTTTCTGTTTTTTTATTAAGGAAACAAACCAGAGGGGAGTTTGAATAGGTGCTAATAATTAACTAAGGTACAGCTAGCAAGAAACTATTTTGAAGTTAAAATTAACCCAAAAGAGTACAAGTATATGCCAAAGGAAAGGGAAAGCGATGATGCATCAACCAACAACTCAAATTATGAAGGATGGTGACTTACGGGTGATAGAGAGAAAAACATTGATCAACCTTCCAAGCCACTTCACAAAATTCCTTCCAATGAAAAAATCTCAGGTCACTAATCACTCACTTGACTCCTTACAAGCAGCTATGGACATGCACATTCTCTATTTTTAAAAAAGAAATTGGATCCCCACTATTTCCATCCCCTACCCTTGCAGCTCTCCTCCAACAGGATTGGTTGTAGTTGAACCCTCTCTAAAGGTCTGGATTTTCTTATCCTGTTGTTGTTGAGGCTTTTCTTTGTTTTTTGAACTATTAGTTACCCTACACATTGAAATCAAACAAACTTTTAAAATACATGGCCACATTAGAGGCAGAGAAAGGCTCTTTCTTCATGGTTGCCTTGTTCCTATAAGTCCAAATAGACCATAAGATAGAGACAAAAGACAATGAGAAGTACTTTAAGTTCTCTAAACTGCCCTGATTTCTCTTCATCCATGCCTAAATCAAGTAAGGCTAAATGAAATTAGTTCTAATGGACAGATGAAACCAAACTAGATTTCTCTAGATGACAAGGGAAAAAAATAAGGTCTAAGGTTTCTGCATCTTTGACACACAAGAAAAATTTCCTCACAAGTCTTCTCAATTCTGCCCTCACAAGAAGAAAATTCAATAAAATCCTCCAAAGAAGTAACCTACAAAATGGTTCTAATGCTCAAGGTCTTCACTTATGGTTGTGCTAGTGAGATGAAAAAGGACCTGCTGGCATTGTTTCGTCAATTTCTGCTATGCAACAGCCATTATCCTTTTCAACCAAATAAGCCCCAGATTTGGAATGAGACCTTATGAGGTTGTTAGCAACACAAACATGAATTTTTAAAATTCAGAATTCCACCTGGGCCGAAAGTATCTTTGACTAGCACATCTACCACAACATTTATAGAACCTAGACAGTTTCATAGGACACCCCTTTGGGGGCATGCAAAAAAATTGGAACCATATGTATATACTTGGATGTCTATAAAGGTATATTATCAATTTACTATGAGATGTAATAAATCAGGCTAAATGACAAAACAACAAGGAAAATTTGACAAAATTTAAATTGTAGACGTAATGCATCAAAACAACAATAACAAGTAGAGCAGGGTTTACAAATCTAGGCAGACTACCTTCTCCCATTTTCAATCTTTTTAAATACTTGCTTGCCTACTTGGGTCTAATTACTATAAAGATGAACATGTGAAATGGGCATGGGTGGTTGGCCTTGGTCATGATCTGAAATGGGCTTGGAAAATTTCAACAACATCAAGAGCCAAAGAACAATAATCATATGTCAAACACTTCCACAATTAATTAGAGAGCGATTATAAATGAGTATTAAAGTATTAATATCACAAATCAATGAGGTAATTATATTACAGATGAAGGAGGAAATGCATGTGATAGGCTAGAGCACCCTTTCCATTCGAACTTAACATTATATATATTCTGTTAAGCTCCTAAATGTCTGGGGAGGAAAAAATAGAATAGGGACAAAAAAGAAAAGAAAATGTCTAGCTAAGAAAATGCAAAGGAAAAAGATGTCGTTTTAAGATGAGATTTGGTAGCAAAAACTTTTAGTTTTGATATGTACTCACTTTTAATCACATTATTTCTTCTGCTTTTAAAACACCAACAAAAGCATTTTCTTACCATTCTTTGTTGTCAAATCGCCAGGAGTCTCATTGACAAGTCTAGTCAAACATGTGGTGGGCAATCCATTAATAAATGTACACTAAAAGAAAAAGAAAATGAAAAAACCAACAGAGGAAAGACAATGACTTACTGAAAAGTTGATTAAGCATCAGGGTAACTTTCATTAGATTCTTCACAATCGCTTAACTCCTCATCACAGTCCTTGTACTCACTTGACTCCTCACAATCAAAGTTACCATGGGTTTCTGTGTGCCTTTTAATCCTTTTTGGGTTTGGTATGTCATTAGAGCTTCCTTCTCCATTGGGTCGAGCCCCATTGTAATCATCACGACTGCACTTGACTTTATGACATTCCACTACCACTGACGAATTGTCAAAATTATGAAGGAGAACATCCATGCCATCATAAGGAGTGATGCTGTTGTTGCTATATTGGACCATTGTTCGTTCAAGATCTTCTATGTCTTTCTTGTATATCATATGGTACCCTTATTTTTTTACCTTCAAGCTTGAATCAGTGGCTTCAATTTTAATTATAATTTGACAAAATCCATTCACATCACCTTTCAGCAATAATTTATTTGATTCCTCGTCGAAGAATTAAGGAGTCACATAGGCTAGCCAAAGGTGATTTGATAAAATCTTATCAATTGAGGTAAAGCCACCAATAAACATTCTTTTTTCATTGGCTGTCAACAAACACTCAAGAAAGGGGAGTTCATCTGGAAGTGTAGAAAACACAAAGCAAATAGCAATTCCCAGCTTCTTATACAAATAAGAAGGTTGTTTTATTTTCACTTCATTCCCCATGCTTTGGCGGCTAAACCACTTAGGAATTTCACTTCCAGGAATAACAATGTTATATGTTTTTAGGACTAGAGAGGGAGAGAGCATGAGGGACTTTTTTATCCCTGAGATAAACCAGTCTATGCAGTTTTGATTGTCAGCCAATTGAAAGCAATTATGAAGATAGAGAGATGGTTCCAATGAATCACTTGGTTTTAATGGATCTGCTAACATTTCCAGTGAGATACAACCTTTTGCCACTATGTGTTCAATATTTAATGGAAGCTTGGGCAATGATTGAAGACTAGTGCAATTATTCAAGGACACATATTTCAAATTCGAAAGTCGAATGATGCTTTTCAGAAGGCAAACAAAATCATTT
This sequence comes from Quercus tomentella, assembly GCA_028535165.1. NCBI lineage: Eukaryota > Viridiplantae > Streptophyta > Magnoliopsida > Fagales > Fagaceae > Quercus > Quercus tomentella. The sequence continues at coordinate 2,617,774 of JAPQVY010000144.1, forward strand.
CCACTTAGATACAAATATTCCAAAGAGAATAAGGAACCAATATCATTGGAGATTGCCTTGAGATTGAAGTCATATAAAAACAAGTGGGTCAAAGAAGATGCAGCTGATAGAGATAGAGAAGACAATAGCAAGTCCATGGGATCAGGACTTGTTGGCATTGAATAAAACGGGAGGAGCTCATACCACAATTTATTAGATGATAACCCCTTACATCCATTGATAGATAGCCAATGAAGATTTTTTAAGAGACCAATGGAAGAAGGGACCTTTCTTATAGCAGTTTCGCTCAAATACAACACCTCTAGACTTTCGGCATTCCCTAGGTTCTTTGGTAGCCTATCTAGTTTTGAGCATCCATTAATATAGACAAATCTAACCAACTTTAAATTAAAAATGGTATTAGGTAAACACACACGATTTTTGCAATTACCTAAACTCAAAGAACCAAGGGCAGTCAAATGCTCAATTAACGTGGGTAGTGTTGTAATTGCAGTACCACCCAAATAAAGGTTGCGTACACGTTTCATGTTTCTCCCAAATTCTGGAATTTTTGTTAATTTTGAGCAACCATGAAGATCAAGGTACATAAGACACTCCATTTCAAACTTGCTTGGAAGACTTGTGAGGTTCTTGCATCCTTGTAAATTAAGAATAGTAAGCTTTTTATGAATTCCAATTGATGGGTGAATTGTAGGTAAATTTATACAACCTTCAAGAACCAATCTCTCAAGATTTGGGACTTTAATGATGTTTGGGGCTTCAATAAGTTTTAGAGATTTTCTTAGCTTGATGAATTTCAAATTCTCAAAACTCTATTAAAAGCCAAAAAAGAAAAAGCAAAAAAAAAAGAAAGAGTAAAACAATTAGCTTCTACAAACAAACTTATTATTAAAAAAAGTAGTATAAAGGCACCTAAATTACCTTTGATTGGAAACTTGATGTCAACGATTTTGAAGGGTACCCTCTCCAATCAAGAATTCTTAAGCTAGTAGGAAGATATTTGAGATCACGCAGAAGTTGAACACCACAAATTTTAAGCAATTTTAGATTTCGCATTTTTGAAAAGGCCTCAAGATTCCAATCAATATTTTTTGGTTCATGCATCTCTAGTACTATGCCTTGAATTTGCTTTGTTCCCTAATAATAAAAACTAACATCTGAGCATGCGCGTGAGCGCATGCTCAGAGGCTCTTCTATTTTTTGGGTAAAGATTAATAATTTGCATTTATTATAATTTAGGATTTCTACTTTTCCAATCACAAAAAAAGAAAAGAAAAAAGAATGCGTGGGGTGAGTTTTGTAGATTGGAAGAGTTTTAAAACTAACAAAAGAGTGATTCTATTTTGTAAGGAGTTAGTGAGTAGAAGTAGGAATTTAAATCAACGTAAAAGTAGGAGTTTATTAGAAGCATGAAGGCATTTCAACATAGAAATAGGAATTTATTATTTTTGTCAATTTACTATTTTAACCCCGTTTTTAAGTTTTAGGTAGGGGTATTTTTGATAGTAAAAAAAAACAATAACTAACTTTCTTTTGCCAATTTACTATTTTAACCCCATTTTTAAGTTGTTGGTTAATTAATTTAGGGGTATTTTTGACAGGAAAAAAAAAACAATAACTAACTTTTTGAATCCTCTTAATATATACTGATAAGAGGGATTGGTATAAAATGTATAATTACTAGACTAATATAATTTAAACTCCATTATTATTTTAAAAAAAATTATGTTGAATAATATAATAAGATATATGCTTATTAGTTTCTTTCAATAACCCCTTACTGTATTTTCTGTCAGCACATTGTCGATATTTTTAAATGACCACAATCTACTACATTCCTCAGGATCTTTGCACTCTTGGCAAACTATATCTTGACCCATTTCTTGTAGTAAATCATGTATCCATAATCGATTTCCATGCAATTTAATGAGAGACTTATCAATAAGAACCCTCAATCCAATTTCAGCATGAAGCTCAAGATAGTCTAGTATTTTTATAACGTCATCTCCATTCTTGTGATTAAAAAAGCATGTGATATTTAAGAAAATATCCTTCTCGGTTGGTTGTAGTCCTTCAAAACTTATTTGAAGCACATTTAGAATTCCTCTATCACAAAATTCGATGAGCCTACCCAATTCACTTTTCCATTCACCAATGCTTTTTTTGAACAAGAAAGAACCCAAAACTTCAAGGGCCAAAGGAAGCCCCTTAGAATAATCTACAAAAGCTTGAGATAGCTTTCCATAATCTTCAGTTGGATGGTCCATTTTAAAAGCTTTCAAACTAAAAAGTTTAAGAGCTTCATTATGATTCAATACTTCAGCCTCATATATTGTATTTATTTCATGCGTCTTTAGCAAATTCCTATCTCTTGTTGTTATAATAACCCTACTACTTCCTATAATGCGAACATTATTTGACTCCATAGCTAAGTGTGACTTCAATTTCTCAACTCGGGTTTTTATTCCTATTAGTCCAACAGTATCTGCTGAGAATGTATTACTCAATTTATTTAATATCTCTTTCACAATGACTTTGATACATTTTGCCTCAGACCTACAAAAAAGAGAGAATAATAAGCTGTGAATCTGAATCTACCAGTGCAAGATATATCCATAATATAAATTTAGTAGATGTATGGCATTAAGTTTAGTTGGTTAAAACTGAAATTGGGACGAATAGATGTAATCGAATGCTTCTTTTTTTATATTATTTTTTTATAATAATGTAATTAAATGCTTCGAGCCAAAATCCAAAGAGCTACCCATATAAGTTTTTTTTTTTGTTTTTGTTTTTGTTTTTTTTGTTTTTGTTTTTGTTTTTGTTTTTGTTTTTTTTCTTTTTTAAGGAAAACTACCCATATAAATATTGGGTTACCAACTTACCATCGTTCATTTTTAACAATACAATTATGAATTGTTCCTTGATTCCTTTCTTAATTTTCATAAATAATTGTGGTTGAAATTTCCTAGATTTTACATCTTCAATCTTTAACATGTTTTATACCTCTTTATGTGTAATTTCATATGAAAAGTTTCCTTACTTCCCAAGATCTTGGCCTTCCAAACTAGAGCTTTAATTTACAGGGAGTTAGGAAAGAAGAAGAAAATCTATGAACGGGAGGGAAAACGAGCAGCTGTAGAATATTTAGAAATGAGGAATTCAATGTCATCATCCAATCCCATTGCTTACGATAGCAATGGTCATTAATAAGTCTACTAAATCTATCAAAAAAATCATTATAATAATGGAATCTTTCTCTTTGTTTTTTTGAGAAGCAAACAATAGAATCCAATAGTGGTTTTTTTATTTTTATTTTTATTTTTTTTATTACCTATGAGAGCGTGTAATCTAACAACAGAATTGTGAAAATATTGATCTAATTAGCAGTTATGGCATGGTGTAACATTCATAGAAGTTACACTAGTTTTTTTTTTTTAAAGATAATTACAACATACTGCTAACCCCGCAACTTGAACCATTTTCCCCCTAGATCCCCAAGCACTTTGTGCATGAGGAGGTGTCAATTCAGCTACAAGGCCTTTGGCAGAAGTTACATTAGTTAGGTGTTACTCTATACGTTTCTGCATCACTAGTAACTTTTCATTAAAAGAGTAATTTGAAAAATTAATATTTGGATTATATTTATAAAAAAAGGATTATGCTATTTCTTTTTAACCTCCATATTTGCAAAATATTAAGATGACTGAAAATTAGTAACTATCTCATCATAAATTGTAAAATTTCATTTTTTTTTAACTTAAAAATTGTATTGTAGATCAAATAGCAAATAACATCTGAGTAACACAAGTGGCTACATTTATTAAGGAGTTCCATAAATTAAATAATCCCCTAAATTAAACCTGAATATTTGAAATTTGTAACTAAAATCATTAACTTTTTTAATGGTTTCAATTGTCGCCCTTAATAAGTTACTGTTAACTACAAATAACATAAATTGTGACTTATGCCTGCCCAAAAAAATTATTCCATGTGAAATTACAATATATTTGGTACAATATATGAGAGTTTTAGAATTATATAACAATCGGTCATTTAGTTATTGTCACCAAAACATTTACATTAAAATTAGCTATTATTGTATAAGCTCATGTCAAAATCATATAAATCATATATTATAATACTTAAAATTAGGGTTAATTACACCAACATTCCTTGAGATTTATTGAGATGACACTCATCCCAACAACACTCATTCCTCTTGAGGTTTCTGTAAATCCAACATGTAAATCCTACTTTCTTACTCTAGATGGAAGATATGCCATAAGACATTACTCATGTACTTTAGGCACTTTAGCCTTGTTTGATTAATGAAGTTCATTTGTCTTCTTCTCAAAAAAGAAAAAGAAAAAGAAAAGTCATACTTGATAAATCTCCATATTCATTGATGAACCCATATAAGTGTGACCCTTCCTGATGGGACAATACACAGGACATGACAACTTAAATGTCTTATTTGTGATGTTGAGTTTATTCTTTGCTATTTATATAATGTGAGCAATTTATACATAGCTTTTATTTATGTTAATTAAGATCTATAGGACTTTATTATTTGTTGTATTATTGTAGAAATTTGATTTATGCTATACTTGCTTTAAATAACTCTTTTCATGGTTAGATCCTAAAGATATTTCACTTCTTCATGAATTTATATTGAATTAGAATTGTTAGGTTCTAAATATTTAGGCTTAAATGTTTAGGTTTTAAATATGTTGTATGTTGGCAAACCGAGAACAAAAACTAGTTTAGAATAAGATCTTAATGTCTTTGAAGTGGTTTAGACATTGCTCAAGTTGATACAAGTCAAGATTCAAGAATGTACAAGCTGTAGAAAAAGGAATTCAGAAACAGAAGAGCTCAACCGATCGAACTGTGATCTGCAGAATTTTAATTGATTTGAAGCTCTTTTTTTTTTAATTAAAATTTTAGTTTTCCTAATTAATTTTTTTTTTTTTTTTTAATAAATTTCACTAACTCCTTTACTACTTTAAGGGAACGTTTGGTAGACTGTAACGGTAACTAGGTAGGAATAGTAATAGGTATTACAAGGAATACAAGATGCTGTAATGTAATACTTATTACTATTCATTTGTCTGGTAACAATACAATAATGGAACCATGAAGACAATAGAATGAAAGCATTTTAAATCAAACTTAATGATATATTTTAGGAAATATCTTACTCATATAATTATATTTCCTAAAAAATAATATTTTTTTAAATTTGAAAGAGATATTATTTATTTTTTTATGATTTTTTATTTTCATAATTGTTATGGTCATATGGAATGTTTGTTTATTTGGAAATATATTAATTTTAGAAATTAATACACCTACTAAGGAATAGCTATTACAACCCTTTTAAAGTGAATAGTTATTCCTCATTTTAAAGAATAGTTATTCGTAAGGAATAACTATTCCCTCTAATAAAAATATAACTAAACTATTGAATAGCTAAATCATAGGAATAACTATTACATTACAGTACCTATTATAATCTATCAAACGTACCATAAATGTAATTAAGTATGGTTTGATCCCAAAAGATAAACATTTCTTCTTCAATCTTTTTTCCCCCTCACTTCCCACCATTTATGATTTTTTTTTGGGGGTATTTTTTAATTTGACAAGTTTAAGACTTTAAGCTCATCATATTCTATTCTCTAAAAAAAAAAAAAAAAAAGCTCATCATATTTTGTACTTCAAATTTTGTCATTTACTTTTTAACTCCTTAATGATAGCTGTTTTGGTAATTAAAATATGAAACCAAAAAAAATTCATGTTTTTGAAGGGCTAAAAATGGGCTAGAGATCTATATTTTTGTTGTTGTTTGGGTTTAATTTTGTCATTTATTGGCAGGGGCAGTGGTACGTTATAGTCAGGGGGTTCAAATGAACCCCCTGACCAGAATTTTATATATATATATATATATATATATATATATAACATTTAAAAAAAAAAATTGTTTTGAACCCCTGCAATACAAATTTGCACCCCCTCACCATGAACCTGACCTTTTTTTTAAAAGCCCAACTTAAACTCCGGAAAAAAAGAAAAAAAGAAAAAAAAAGAAAAAGAAAAAGAGAAGTCCAACAGAAAATTTTGGTCTTTAATCTCAAAAATAAAAAGCCCATAAATCAAATTTTGAAAAATCATAAATTAAAAAAAAGGGCCAAATAAAACCTAAGAATTTTGCAGCTGCCTAACCCCAAAATCTCTCACTATCCTTCTTTACTCTCCAAACCCAAAGGAAAAAAGTTGCCTCTGCTTCACACACAAAATCTGCCACTGCATAGGCATAGCCCCCATGATCTGCCGGTGCTAGACTGTCCCTAATCTGCCGCCGCTGTTGCTTCTTGGTCTGCCTTTTGCCGCCGCTTGATCTGGTTTTTCAGCTCTCACTTTCTCTCTTTTTTTCACTGTGAGAGTGTGTTTATAGTGTTTTGATATACCCTTTCACGGAATCTGTGTGAGTGAATCACCGTGTGTGTGAAGAGTTATCTTTTGATTTTTTTTTGGTTGAGTTTTGAATGACCGTGTGTGTGTGGGGGGGGGGGGGGGGCGCTGTGGGGTTAAGTGTTCTGATTTTTGTTAAGAGTTTTGAGTCTCCCTGAGTCTGACCGTGTGTGTGTGGGCTTGTGGGGGGTTAATGGGTTATAGTGTTTTGATTTTCTTTAGTATTGCAATGTTGCTGTAAGTCAGTAAGTGGTTGTATTGATTTGATATAAAGTTGAGTTATGAGTGCACTTTGACTATTTGACTAAATTTGTGACTTACTATTTGAAAATTGGTGACTTGTAAGTGGTTTTTTAATTTGGCTGAATGTGACTTATGAATAGTTGATGGGTATGTGACTTGGTGAATACTTTAACATTAAAAGATAATAAAAATAAAAAACATTTAAAGAATTGTAAACTTATAAATTAAAGAATTGCAAAAAAATCACTTAACAACAATAATTAATATGTTTATTGTATTAGAAAAAAATATATCAAATGAACTTATAGTTTATTTTTTATTCTTTTGCTAGTACTATGGACAAATTTGTAATAAGAAAATCTCATAGGCAACAAGATTCTTATTGACCCCCCGAACAAAAATCTTGGAGCCGCCCTGTTTGTTGGACTAATTTTTGTTATGTTTGGGCTCAGATCATACTAGGGGGCCCAGAAGAATTTAGGCCAGTTACTAAAATTCCATGTAAACATATAGAGTATTCACCTAGTCTTACTTTTATTATATATATTTTTTCATTCTTTATGTTTATATATATCTTTGTGTTCACCTAGTCTTACTTTTATTATATATATTTTTTCATTCTTTATGTTTAAATTTTTCTACCATTTCAAAAAAAAAAAAGTTTTCTAAATGAGACAGCTTTTTTGACTGGGTGGTACAAGAAGCACAAATTGCAGATAAAGTTAAAAAATAAAAAAGAATAAAAGTTCTTATACACATTTACGAACGCTTGAAATAGTATGATTTTGGTTGAAATGACTTAGCGTGCATTTGGCTCAAAATTAAAAAATCAGTTTATTTTACTATTCAGCTTATTTTTGCTACTATTCTTGTGCCTCACTATAATTTTTGGTACTATTCATGGGTTTCACTGTACTATTTCAACTAACTTTTATCTTTATCTATAGTACTTTCAAAAGTTTTCAGTTTCAGCAAAATAAACGGATCCCAAACAAATCCTTAGAGTCCCAATTATAGTTGCTTGTCTAATATAAAAGAAGTACTACATTTTAATTAATTATGCCCAAATTTCACCTACAACTTTGTTTGTGTAAAGATAGCTTTTTGTGTTTTTCAATATTTGGTAGCATAAAAAAAAATAAGTTATTGGAAAACTATTTTTGGTCAACAGAAAAATTATTGCTTATTTTAGGAGATTGTTTTCCACAAATTTTTTTTGGAAAACAATTCTATCTCACAGCAAACAAAATAAAGAACGTTAGAAGATTTGTTTTTTGCTCATTTAAGGTTGCTACCAAACATAGAAAAATGAGATAGTATTATAGAAAATATTTTTTTGAAAATAACTCATTTTCTAAAAAATATCATCATTGAAACAAATAGAACATACATCAAGTAATGTAAAGTTGTGTAAAAATACATAGTTATTATAGTTATCATGTAAATTTATACTAACATTGTTTATTTTGCATTTTATTTTTTATTTTTTTCTTTATATATCTCAAAAATAAAAGAAGAGAGGGAATGTTGGTTTTTGAATTCGAAAGAAAGAGAAAAAAAATTAAAAAATAAAGAAAAATTAATATGAAATTTTTTGTGAAATAGAAATTTGATGTGAGTTATTTTGAAAAGTGAGTAAGTAAGATAGAAAAAATAGATTCTTATATTAAAATAGAACATAACTTTTTATACAAGCTGGTGCACATGCTTTAAATGTGTGTGATAGTTTTTAGACCCCTTAAATAATTGATTTAGCCTAGGTAATTAGCCAAGTTGTTACTTAGTCCAATTAAACAAGTCTAGGTTATCACAATAACAAAGATCAAATCATGCAAAACAACGGAAAATAAATAATACAAGATATGATCACCTAGGAAACCAAACCGGTAAAAACCTGGAGAGGATTTGACCTAGCTATCCTCAAGGTAAACTTGAATCTACTATCTTGAAAGAATCGAAGTTCATACAATAAGACTTACAACCATGCTCGACTTCTTATTGCTACCAACCAGTAGAATTTACTGACACGACCACGTGCAAGTTCCGAATCCACAGACTCCTTCTTTCTTGGATTCACCACCAGATACAAGCACACCCATTTGTGTTTTCTTTAAGCTTCAATGGCAGCAACTGAATTGATCATCAAGGCGTAGATAAATCTTCTCCTTGAAAACCCTAAGTTTGTGTAAAGGAAAGCTCCTCTAGATCTCACAAGATATTTACACAAACCGCAATTATGAGCAACACTAAAATATGGCTAGGGTTTGCCTTTTATACTTAGGACAAATAAGAAACCCTAAAAATGTTTTAAAGCACTTAGGGCTGAGTTGGAAAAATCTGCAGAAAATCATTCTGCCCGAGCTTCGATCAATCGAGCCTAAGCTTCAATCGATCGAGCCAGACCGAAATGCATTAATCTTTTCTGCATTCAGCTCGATTCCAACTTTACATAAACGCACAATTTTAAGCAAGACTAAAACACTTCTAAATACATTGTTTTGATCATGGTTTGCCAACAATACAAATTAGAGTTCTAAATACATAAAATCTTAAGACTTTAGAACCTAACAAACTCCCCCTTTGGCAATCCGTGACAAAACACAACTAGAAACTCAAAGTTTACAAAATAAAAAGCCCTTTACAAAATAATGCTCATAAAACAAATTCAATCCTAACTACTATCCATCAGTTGCAAGTGTAGACAGCAGCTCAATTGAATCAACTTGTATATTTCCTAAAACACTAAACAAAATGCATAACTGCATGTGTGGAAACAATACAAGTAAACAAATTAACTTCTTGATTTCAAATAACACACAAATAAAGACATATATCAATGAATAACTCATAAATATAAATCAATAAGTAGTTTGAAACAAGAAACATATAAAGTACCAACAAAACATAAAACAAGAAACATATAAAGTACCAACAAAACATAAAACTCCTCCTAACATGAATATCCCATCAAAAACATGGCAAGAGCTAAAAAAATGTAAAGTACAAAGTGAAGCACCTAGATACAATCTAAACTCCACAAGCTCCAACCAAAATAATAAACTCCCCCTGAAAGCAAAACTCTACAAAGTACTCCCCCTTTTTGTGACGGAATGCCAAAGGGCAAACTGAATCCATCATTAAAAGGGAGGTGGTCTAAACTGCGCCAACTCCGCACGCAAGGCACGGATCTCATCGAGCATGTCCACCAAAATCTGTTCATGAGCCGCTTGAATGGTCAAGACATGATCCAACGTGCGACGAATGTCTGAATCATCCGAAGTAGTCGGTGGAGGAACATCATCATCAGCAGCAGCACCTGATGTCTCAGCAGCATCAACGCCTGTAGAAGAGGGAGGAGGGGGAATACCACTAGATGACGCACCTCTAGGACGTGAAGGAGCAACTCGCAAGTGAGCAACCCTCTGACAAAGAAAGGTGGCACCTATGGGAGCAAAAACATGAACAAGCTCACCAGACGAAAAACCATCTAGACTTAAAAAGAGCAAAATCCTATGAATGAAAATAGGATGAATAAGCGCATGCCCTACGGCAGAACTCCTATGAACCTCGTTCAAAGAACGAAGGAACAAATGAGGAAAATTGATAGACACTCCAGAAACAAAGGCATACAAAAACACACATCGCTCTAAAGGGATGGTGTGGAAGTGAGAAATAGGCCACAACGAATGACACGCTATCCTAAAGAAAAGATAGGTAGTCTCGGTAAGCTCAGCGGACGTGATTCGAGGATCAGAACCCCACTGGATAGAGGACCCAGTGATGTATGACATGACTATATCTAATGAGGGTGACTCATCATAGGGATAGTCAGGCTCCCGAACAACCAGAACCCAAAGAGCCTCAGCCACTACCCGAGGGGTAATGGTGAACTCAACACCTTGTATCCAACTCTTAACAAGGGTGTTGGAATCATAGATGTGGCAAGAGAGGTTCGAGAAGAACTCTTTAATCAGGGCGGTGGGGGGTGGATGATCTATCTCTATGAGAGGCAACCAACCTCTAGACTCAAAATTGGCCCTAATGGTCGGATCAAGCTCATCTAAGACTACAGCTCGCTCAGCCCAAATCTTACGCTTACGGTTCAAAGTCTCAAAGGCCTCTCCGCACTTATCATTCCTAAACTCCTCAACCCTAGAGGGACTGAGGAAGTGGAAGGGGTCCTATTGGCTCTAGTTTTCCTAGGCATGGTGCTAAGATAAGGACCAAAACACAGAGCAAAAGAACAAAAACACAAAACCAAGGGCAGACTGCAAGTTAGCACAAAAAAAATATAGAATTAAAATCTATATGATGCATGACAAATTTTAAATGGTATGATGCATGTTCTAATGCAGTGAATTAAGTCCAAAAAAATTCAAATTCACAAAATTGGCTTGAACATAGAGGTATTAACACAAAAACCCCAAAAATTTGGAAAACCACTTGATCAATTTGAAAAATATTGACGAATTGATCATCACACATGGTAGAATTCAAAAAATAATGACCAAATACATCAATTTGACAAGCCAATTTCATCAATTTAACCCAATTAGACAAAAATCCCCAATTCTGATCAAATTCAAACCCTAGAATTTCCAATTTTTCAAAAACCACAAAATTGATCAAATTAAACTTCAAGAATCATCATTATAGCATCCTAGAACAAAAACCCATTGATCAATTTCACTAAAACCGGTTTGAATCATCAAAAACCCCAATATATAGAAATTGCCGAAAATACCCACAACAATGCATGAAAAATGCATGAAAACATGAAATAAAATGCAAAAGGAAGGGCAAAAGAGACTTACCGGCCTTCAAGGACAAAAACCTTGCAAAAATCTTGAAGGAAAACGAAAAAAAATCGATGGTGGAGCCTTAGCCAAGTCGGAGAGAGAGAAAAGATGAAAAACTTTTTGAAAAAGTCCTTTTGAAAAAGACAATCTGACCTTTTAAAAAAACATGTTTCATGAGTTTCAATCGATTGAAAAACAGCCTCGATCGATCGAAACAGACAGAGACTCTATAAAAAGTTTTGAAAAAAGTTCGATCGATCGAAAATCAATTTCGATCTATCGAAACAGACAGAGGCTCTCTTTAACATTAATTAAAAAATTTTGATCGATCGAAAAACAGAATGGATCGATCGAAATAGGCAGAGGCTCACCAAACTTGAGGAAAAACACAGTTTTTTAAAAAAAAAAAAAATATTTAGAATCAACTCAAAGCATTGAAATTTAAGAACAAATGCATGAGTATGAGATGATATGATTTTCAAAAACAAGAATTTTAAGCCCAAATTCCCCAAAACAAAATTTCTTGCATTCTCCACAAATTTTCAAGCAACAACTTAATTTTGCACAAAATTCAAAGTATTTGCAAAACTTGGTTGGTCAGACCATAAACACACACAATAACATGTACAAAGTTTAGCAAAGAGTAACTTGTGTAGTGTGTGCAACTAGCAAAAGCTTGAGATACATGTGAGGTGATATGTGAATAGCAATCAATCACAAAGTCTACAAAATTCATCACAAAGAATTTAAAAGAGACTATCACTTAAAGAGTTACATCATATAACTCCCACATCTCCTAAATCATAAGCTTGCAATCATGTAAGTTTCTTGTATTTATGCCTCATAATATACATACCAATTTTAAGTCATGTGAGTTTGGCATCAAGCCTAATAGTACACACCAATTTTAAGTATTAAGTGACAGCTTTTAGACCCCTTAAAACAATTGATTTAACCTAGTTAATTAGCCAAGTTGTTACTTAGTCCAAATTCCAAGTCTAGGTTATCACAATCAAACAATCATATCATGCATAGCAGCGGAAAATAAATAAGACAATGATATGATCACCCAGGAAAACCAAACCGGTAAAAAACCTGGGGAGGATTTAACCTAGCTATCCTCAAGGTAAAAAGCAAATCCCTAGATAGAATCGAAGTTCATACAAAAGGACTTACAAGCACCCCCGCTCGACTTCCTATTTCTACCAACCAGTAGAACTTACTGACACGACCACGTGCAAGCTCCGAATCCACGGACTCCTTCTTTCTTTGGCCTTTGCAAAACACAGACACCCCCGTTTGTGACTTTGAGATCCCACTCAAAGGTTTAGCAACACAAACTCTCCTGTTTGTGACTCCAAGACCACCCTTGAAGGTTTAGATCATCAACACCTTTAATGACAAGAGAAGGTAACAACTTCTACAATACCGGATCTTGAGATTTTTCAAGGAATAGCACCGGTAGAAAACATGAGAGAGCTTTTTAGGAACAAAACCCTAAATACAAAAGAGGCACACACTTTTCTCTCTAAAAAGCCATATAAAAACGTGCTTAGGGTTTCCTTTATATACTGGGAGAAGTAGATTAGAAACCCTAATCCTAAATGGGCTTGAACTGCTGTTTGGGCTTAATTAAAATTCTACAGATACGACTTTCGATCGGTCGAGCCTGTCTTTCGATCGGTCGAGCCAGACAGATTATGAAATCTTCTTCCTGCAGCTTGTATGTTCTTGAATCTTGACTTGAATCACATTGAGCATTGTCTAATAAAACCTATAGACCCTAAGATCTATATCTAGACAAGTTTGTGTTCACAATTTGCCAATTGTTCTAAACATTTAGAACCTAACAAACTCCCCCTTTGGCAATTCGTGACAAAACTTTCATACAAAATGAAATGCTCAAATACAAGAACAACCCAATACAATAAAATGCCCAATTACATCACAAATTCCAATCTAAGACTCCTAACCTAGAAGTTGCAAGAAGAGGTAGAAGGTCTTGATCAGAATGCACCTGTCTTTCCTGAAACACTCAACAAACACATCACCGCATGTGTGGAAAGAAAGACATATAAACAATAATATGAAACAGAATATAAAAAACAAAAGTAAATTCTAACTCTCCCCCTAAGTTAGATACATCAAAAAGTTTTTATATTCTCCCCCTTTGAAAAACAATTTTATCTTCCCCTAAACAAAACAAACAGGTCATCTATGTCTCCCCCTTTTTGTCACATATTGACAAAGACTACCTAATCAGAAGGTAGACAGAAAACATACGCAACAGAGTAAGAGAAAATAGAGACAACTCCCCCTATGAAGAGCAACAACTCCCCCTAAGAACCACAAAGGTTAAAAAAATTTCTCCCCCTATAAAAATAGGAAAAACAAAACAAGTTTTGGGAAAAACAGTTTTGGGGAAAAATAAAAGGGGGTTGGGGATAAAGAAAAAGACTCAAACTAAGTTTAAAAAAAAACTAAGTTGAGGATACACATGAAGAAAAAATATTCTCTCTTTCAATAAAATGCAAACATGGCACTATGTGACCCATAAACAGTTGCATGAGTAGAGAAAATATTTGCACATTGATTATCCATCATATCTCTTAAGAAAAATATTTTCTAAGTTCACACATAAAAAAAACATATACTAGAAAGTACATAGCTCAAAAATTAATCAATCAATTTTTTGATCAAGTTGAGTACCCAATGTAGCAAAGTGTATGCATGTTATGTGTGAAAACAATGAGAGATATGAGTGCAAAACTGCAAGATGGATACAAAAACAATGCAATGCATGTGAATCCTAAACATAAATGTTGCATGAAAAAATCAAATTTTTTGAAGAACAGAGCAATTTAATGCAGAAACTCCTCAAAACACAATATTTCATGAAAGAAATGCATGAGTATGAGACGAAAAGTTTTTCAAAAACACTTGAATTCAACCCAGATCTTCCAAAATCAAGATTTTCAATCAATTTATCCTCAAAGTGCAAACATTAAACACATTTTGCATTAAAATCAAGGAACTTTTAATCTTGGATGGCCACAACAAGATCACACACAATATAATGTACCAAGTTTAACAAAGAGTAACTTGTGTAGTGTGTGCAACTAGCAAAAGCTTGAGATACATGTGAGGTGATATGTGAATAGCAATCAATCACAAAGTCTACAAAATTCATCACATAGAATTTAAAAGAGACTATCACCTAAAGAGTTACATCATATAACTCTCACATCTCCTAGAACATAAGCTTGCAATCATGTAAGTTTCTTGTATTTATGCCTCATAATATACATACCAATTTTAAGTCATGTGAGTTTGGCATCAAGTCTAATAGTACACACCAATTTTAAGTATTTAGCAATTTAAACCGAGGCTTCACCTTATGTTCTTTTTGTGTATGTGCTACACTTTCTCGAGCACAAAATCTTATTATATGCACTAAGGTGTTCATGATTGGCTAGTGAACAGTGGTGAGATGGTTATTTATGCCTTTCTCTAAAGGTTCAAGTCCGACAGTCAAAGACATGTGACTTCAAGATCAAGACAAAGTGATCAAAACCATAAACATCTTTCCCACACAACATGCACTACAAAGCTCAAACTAGAAAAGTGCAATAAAAGCTCATCCAAGCTAAACAAGGTACATAAACATGTTATGTAAAGATAGTATGGCCAATTCTTGATTATAAATCCAAGATGTGAAATATAAAACACAAAAATCTTTTTGGTTTTACAAAATTTATGACCAAAAACAAAAAGCACACATTATGCTAAATGAACAATGCAAATGCAATGCATGACAGTGCTTAACTAAGCTATAGAGGGTACACAAACAAGAAATATCAATTTCTTAATTAACCCATGAGTACATGTACAAACTAGTATATACTCACACAAAATCAGAAATAGCTTAGCACTTATTTAACACATACTATTCAAGTTTCTCCACAATGTCAAGCATGTTCTAAATCAAGAGAGAGATATCATAACTCATGTAATCCTCAAGAAAAATAAAACTAGACACAAAATAAAATATTTTTGTCTTTTTGAAAATTTTGCAATGTTTTTGGATTTTTTTTTATAAGAAAAACTAAAAAACAAAACAACAAAAACAAAACATGTCCACAAACAATTGAAAGAATTAAATCAGGGATAAGTCAGCAACACTCACCTTAGAGAATTTTTTCTCACCCATATAGCACGAGTCTTCGGCTTTGTAGGTGAAAATCCATGTGAAGCAGAGTGTATTTGAGGGATTACACCAATTTTCTGAGACAGATTGAAATCCTGCAAATTCCTTTCACAAGCCAACAAGCTTAAATTTTTCAAAATAATATGAAACAATTTATATGGATTTATGGCAGGAGAAATATCATCACATATCCTAGATTGAAACACAGAATGCTTAAATTTCAGTTTATGACAATTAGGACGAATGTGACCACGGACACCACAAAAGTGGCAAATAGGAACAAATTTAGGAATATCAGTATTCCTAGTGAGGTTTCCGGTCACAGGCTTTGGTTCTTGCCTCAACAAAGAACAATTTGGTCTAATATGACCAACAACACCACAAAGGTGATAGGTAGGCACAAAAATAGATTTATTATGCTCTCTAAAAGTAGGTTTAGACTTAGGTTTAGAAACTTCAGCATCTACTTCAGAATTTTTACGTTTGTCTAACCTAGCAAAATAAGCCTTTTCTTTATTATTCCTCTTAAAAGGAGGGATATAAACTTTCTCAGTTTTAGGCTTAAGAAAAACAGAAACACTTCTGTTATCAATAGCAGGCTTGGTATTAGTCAAATTTTCAATTTTAGCTTTAGATTCAACTAACTCTTGTTCCAAGCTTTTCATCTTCTCATCTTGAGAGGAAATTCGATTTCTCAAAAATTCATTTTTTTTATTAGATTCATCTAATCTAACAATCAATTCCTCTTTTTCAAGATTAGCCAATTTTAACTCTTCCTTGAATTTCTTAGCAATTTTCATAGATTTCAATAATTCCTTACGAAGAGTTTCACAGGTATCAATAAAATCAACAGAAGCATGAGCAGAAACATGATCAGAAAAACACTTCAAATTATCCATGACAACAGGGGTCAAGGATCAGCTCTTAGATCAAAAGATCTAAAACAAAAGAGTAACCCGCTCTGATACCACTTGACAGTTTTTAGACCCCTTAAAACAATTGATTTAACCTAGTTAATTAGCCAAGTTGTTACTTAGTCCAAATTCCAAGTCTAGGTTATCACAATCAAACAATCATATCATGCATAGCAGCGGAAAATAAATAAGACAATGATATGATCACCCAGGAAAACCAAACCGGTAAAAAACCTGGGGAGGATTTAACCTAGCTATCCTCAAGGTAAAAAGCAAATCCACTAGAAAGAATCGAAGTTCATACAAAAGGACTTACAAGCACCCCCGCTCGACTTCCTATTGCTACCAACCAGTAGAACTTACTGACACGACCACGTGCAAGCTCCGAATCCACGGACTCCTTCTTTCTTTGGAATTTGCAAAACACAGACACCCCCGTTTGTGACTTTGAGATCCCACTCAAAGGTTTAGCAACACAAACTCTCCTGTTTGTGACTCCAAGACCACCCTTGAAGGTTTAGATCATCAACACCTTTAATGACAAGAGAATGTAACAACTTCTACAATACCGGATCTTGAGATTTTTCAAGGAATAGCACCGGTAGAAAACATGAGAGAGCTTTTTAGGAACAAAACCCTAAATACAAAAGAGGCACACACTTTTCTCTCTAAAAAGCCATATAAAAACGTGCTTAGGGTTTCCTTTATATACTGGGAGAAGTAGATTAGAAACCCTAATCCTAAATGGGCTTGAACTGTTGTTTGGGCTTAATTAAAATTCTGCAGATACGACTTTCGATCGGTTGAGCCTGTCTTTCGATCGGTCGAGCCAGATAGATTATGAAATCTTCTTCCTGCAGCTTGTATGTTCTTGAATCTTGACTTGAATCACATTGAGTATTGTCTAATAAAACCTATAGACTCTAAGATCTATATCTAGACAAGTTTGTGTTCACGATTTGCCAATTGTTCTAAACATTTAGAACCTAACATTAAGCAATTTAAACCTAGGCTTCACCTTATGTTCTTTTTGTGCATGTGCTACATTTTCTCGAGCACAAAATCTTATGATATGCACTAAGGTGTTCATGATTGGCTAGTGAACAGTGGTGAGATGGTTATTTATGCCTTTCTCTAAAAGTTCAAGTCAAACATTTAAAAACATGTGACTTCAAGATTAAGACAGAATAATCAAAAACCATAAACATCTTTCCCACACAACATGCACTACAAAGCTTCAACTAGTAAAGTGTAATAAGTAAGCTCATCAAAGCTAAACAAGGTACAAAAGACATGTTATGTGAAAATAAATTGACCAACCTTGTTCTCAAAAACCAAGAAGAATAGTACAAAACAAAATTTGTTTCCTTTTTCTTTTTTATTTTTTTTTATTTTTTTTATTTTTTCATCTATTATAAAAAAAAAAAAAAAAAAAAAAAAAAAAAAAAAAAAAAACACCTAGAATGAAATGCATGAATGTTATGCAATGCAAATCCTAGAAAAAAAAAACAAAAACAAAAACAAAACCGAAGAACAATGGTCACAAAGGGTAAAGCAATGAAGCACAAGGATCATGTCAGAAAGACTCAGTTAGTTCAAGTCTTTTGCATCCAAAACCTTTTAGATGCACCATAAGCATTGGAGTTCTTATTCACATGAGAATGATTACCAACTCCAAGATTGGAATAAAGGTTTAAAGCCTTTACCAAATCACCAATAAGTACCATAGGATCAAGTGCTTGAGGCATAGGTACTTTTGGTTTGTTTGTTCTCTTTGCAGCTTGCAGCTTGTAACAGTTTGGACAAATGTGTCCAGACTTTCCACAAAAGTAACAAACCCATGCAGGCTTATCATGTGTCTTGTCCTTAGATAGGGTAGGCTTCTTAGACTTAGACTCTTTCAGATCAACCCTAATCTTCCTAAATGATGAACCTTCTAAGGGTTTAACAACCTCACTCACAGGGGGTTTGACAATTTCACTCACTATCTCACTCATGGAAGGTTCAGAAGAAGAAGATGAAGGAATAAACTTTGTGGAATGGGGAGCAAACACAGAGATGCTTTCAACATAACCTAATCCAGTTTTGTCAGAAGAAGACTTTTGAACACTCAACATTTGATCAAGTTTAGAACTAGCAGATTTAGCAACAGATAAATCAAGTTCCAAGGATTTAACTTTATCAAGAAAAAGCATATTTTCAGTTTTCACATTGTTCAAAAGTTCATTAGCATCAAATAGTTTAACAAGCAAATTTTTCTTTTCAAGCTCAAGAGATTCAATTTTCTTCAGGCCAAGTTCAACATTCATAGCATCCTTTGCAGCAACTTTGCAAATTTTATTATAGGCCTCTTGAAGATCTGCATCTTCAGAGAGTTCCCCATCAGAAGGGTTATCTTCAACAGATATGCTCTTATCGACTACAGCAGTAGCAATGAAAGCAATGAAGTTTCCATCCTTATCACAATCAGACTTATTATCAGAAACTTCACCATCATTAAGGGTTACAGCCATAGCTTTACCCTTAAACTTCAAATAGGTTGGACATTCAGATTTCATGTGTCCATACCCTTGGCATCCAAAACACTAAGAGCCCAAGGAACTATTGGAAGATTGACCTACTTTTTCTCTAGGTTTATCATTATTGTTAACCTTAGTGGGATCATGCTTCCTAAAGTTTCTAGGTTCAGTAGTGTTTGTGCCTCTTGCCTTTCTATTACTATTCTTGAGAAAGTTTCTAAAGTTCTTGGCAAGGTAGGCAATCTCTGTAGTAGAGAGCTCATCATCAAATCCACCACCTTCAACATCATCATCTGACTTAAGAGCCATTGATTTGGATTTGGTAGTTTTGGGTAGATCCAACTCATAAGATTGAAGAGATCCTACAAGTTTATCAACAGGGATGGAGTCCACATCCTTGCTTTCAGTAATGGCAGTCACCTTGGGTCTAAAGTCTTCAGTTAAAGATCTAAGAATCTT
Organism: Quercus tomentella; assembly: GCA_028535165.1. NCBI lineage: Eukaryota > Viridiplantae > Streptophyta > Magnoliopsida > Fagales > Fagaceae > Quercus > Quercus tomentella. The sequence continues at coordinate 2,637,392 of JAPQVY010000144.1, forward strand.
CCTAACAATTTTAGGTTGATCATAGATTTCACCCAAGTTAAAAGCAGAATTAACAATATCATTCAATTTAGCATAGAATTCATCAAAAGATTCATCATCAGACATCCTAATGCTTTCAAATTTAGAAGTTAATTGCTGCAATTTATTGATTTTGACAGCCTTTGTGCGTTCATGCACAGTCTGGAGGATATTCCAAGCAGTATGAGCAACCTCAACATTAGAGATTCTCTTAAATTCTTCCATAGAAACAGCGTTAAAGATCGCATTCATAGCCTTGCTATTAAACGCAGCTGCTTCTTTTTGAGAAGTTTCCCACTCACTAATAAGAGTTGTGGGCTTCTCCTATCCGTATTCAATGGAGTTCCAGACTCTCTCATCAATGGATTTCAGGAATGCTTTCATCCTTACTTTCCAATAAGCATAATTATTCCCATCAAAGTGAGGAGGAATAACTAGAGAGTGTCCGTGTTCCATGACAACAGGGGTCAAGGATTAGCTAAGTGATCAAAGGATCAACAACAAAAGAGCTACTCGCTCTGATACCACTTGATAGTTTTTAGACCCCTTAAACAATTGATTTAACCTAGGTAATTAGCCAAGTTGTTACTTAGTCCAATTAAACAAGTCTAGGTTATCACAATAACAAAGATCAAATCATGCAAAGCAGCGGAAAATAAATAACACAAGATATGATCACCTAGGAAACCAAATCGGTAAAAACCTAGGGAGGATTTGACCTAGCTATCCTCAAGGTAAACTTGAATCCACTATCTTGAAAGAATCGAAGTTCATACAATAAGACTTACAAGCCCCCACGCTCGACTTCTTATTGCTGCCAACCAGTAGAACTTACTGACACGACCACGTGCAAGCTCCGAATACACGGACTCCTTCTTTCTTGGATTCACCACCAGATACAAGCACACCCGCTTGTGTTTTCTTTAAACTTCAATGGCAGCAACTGAATTAATCATCAAGGCGTAGATAAATCTTCTCCTTGAAAACCCTAAGTTTGTGTAAAAGAAAGCTTCTCTAGATCTCACAAGAGATTTTCACAAACCGCAATTATGAGCAACACTAAAACATGGCTAGGGTTTGCCTTTTATACTTAGGACAAATAAGAAACCCTAAAAACGTTTTAAAACACTTAGGGCTGAGTTGGAAAAATTTGCAGAAAATCATTCTGCTCGAGCTTCGATCGATCGAGCCAGACCGAAATGCATTAATCTTTTCTGCATTCAGCTCGATTCCAACTTTACATAAACGCACAACTTTGAGCAAGACTAAAACACTTCTAAATACATTGTTTTGATCATGGTTTGCCAACAATACAAATTAGAGTTCTAAATACATAAAATCCTAAGACTTTAGAACCTAACAGTGTGTAACACTGTAAAAAATTATACTAAAAAAAACCACGATTTTACCTTTGATTTGGAAGTAAATGCTCGCTGGATAAATTCCCCACTTCTCTCATAGCATCCTTCCATTTCTGGATCTTCTTTCTGTCGATTCTGTCATTTTTCTGATGTTCGTCAAAGGCTTTTTCAAACGGCCCAGTTTGCTTCCGTATGTCGGAGGGATCTACGTGGTAAAAGACGGGCACCACTTCAAGTCCCTCATTTTTTTTGCATTCAACAATTTTAGCAAGTTCATCCAAGCACCACCTGGAATCGGCATATTTTTTTGAGAAAACAACAATTGCATACTGGGAGTTTTCTATTGCTTGTATGAGCTCAGAAGCAATGTCTTGTCCTAGTTGGAGATTTTTGCTGTCTCTAAAGGCTTCAATGCCTTTCAATCTAAATGCCTCGTATAAATGGTCTGTAAAGCTATGGCGGGTGTCCTCACCTCGAAAACTGAGAAAAACATCATTGTTCAAACCAGGTATTGAAGAAGAAGAAGATGATGATGATAAAGAGGGTGTTTCGGAGCTAGTGGAAGCCATTGGTAACTTAGTCACTAGCTAGCTTTTTTGTGGAAAAGTTACAAAGGAAGTTGCAGAACAAAGAAAATGGAAACCTGGAAAGAGAGTTATCAGAGCTTTATGAGACCTTACTCTCTGTAAGAAGAATGTCCTATGGCAAGGAACGTAAAGCTAGCTCTAGTAAGATGAATAGATAGAGGTGTAGGCAATGCTGGTATGGGAAATATGGACTGCTATGAACAAGTTTATATAGATATCGAAGGCTTGCACTTGGCTTAGAACGCAGCACCGCAACCTGCAGATTGCAGTGTGAACTTGGCTTAGAATTAGGACTTTCGTGCCTGCGGGCCAACGAGCATGATGACCAGGTTATAAAAAGAAAGCGTTATTGGAAAATTACTCTTTGATTGGTTGGTAGGGAACATTGGTGGGAGTCCTTCCAAGCAGTTTCCTATACATTTGGTGTGTGTGTGTATATATATATATATTTTTTTTATTACTATCAATTTGGTTTATATTATTTTCAACTTGTAGCAATTTAATCTTTACCATCGACTCATTAAGGAAAACTGATTTGAAATTGAAAATAACAATCACCAAATTGACAATAACAAAATGTATGGAATCAAATTGACAGTAACCCCAAAGTACTGTGGTGACTGAAATGGTATTTTCACCTAATTAATATATTATGTACATTTTCATACTGCTTATAAACTCTTTCTACCGTTTAAAAGAGTTTCCATCAATACTATAAAGGGGAATAAATGTTTGAGAGTGATGTACTGTTCTTTCTAATTGTGATGAACTGGTGGTGGTACCAACTTTTTCTTATTCTTAGAATGAAATTAATTATCCTAATCATTAAAGAATAAATAAACTAGAAAGGGAAAATTGATAAAAAGAAATATTTAATAAGGGATTTCGCTCCTGGTTGTTCTTTAACAAATTCAACTTTCGGAATATTGAAAATGTAATCTTAAAATTTCACTCAGTGGATTTGAATTGTGTTATAAAAAATTTATGACTTTGCAAATGGATTTGCGCCATGAGCTATGTGTATAAGGGTTTAAATAAGTTCACTAGTGATTTTGACTAGTAGTTGCTTAAATGTGAATCCTCTATTACTGGTTATGTTGTGCCGAAACTTAAATTGAAACTAACTGCAATTTTCTTCTTCTTCTTCTTCTTCTCACTCTTGGTGGGCTTTTCATGTTTTAAAGAAAGCAGAATCACAAACAAGTGAACTATTCTACTGACTGAAGTAATTCTTTTCTAGTCTCGATGCCTTTTTTTTTTTTTTTTTTTTTTAAGGAAATAGAAATACTTATTAGAACACACAAACACGAAAGTAGTATATAAATTTTTTTAAACAGGCTTATAATATATTACATAACCAGAGTACCACTACAAAAGGGTCTAACCTTCTCGGTGCCATTTAGTGGTACCTTATAAATGCAAAATACAATGGATAAATATTTCCCTGCACAAAGGTTCCCAGAGGTGTGAGCCGTGTGGCCTTGGTGGTGCATCAAAGGAAAGGGAAGTATATTTTCACCGCTAGTAATAAATGGGATTAGGCGAGACAAAATTGGATTCTTGGCCATCAAACGCACAAAAACCCATTATTAAATAGGTGGTGTAGGTCCATTTTTTGTTTTGTTTTGTTTTTTTTTTTTTTTTCAAAGTCATAATTTTATTTATAAATGAAAAAAGTTTTTATTTATTTATTTTTTTTGATAGCAAGTTTTTAGTTGTTAGATAGACATCAAGTACAACTTATTTAAATCCCCCCCCCCCCCCCCCCCCCCCCCCACAAAGAACGCATAACTTATACAAATTTGTGTTTCCTAAATAAAAATCAAGTACAACTTATGTAATTTTCTATTATTTTGGTGAAATTATACTGTAGCTCCGTTTAATTTGACTTAACATGCCGGCCTATTTTTATCTCTAAATAATTTAGTGTTTTAAAGCCTCAAGTGTAAAATATAAACTCGAATAGTTGATAAACTATAAAGTAGAATAGTTTATTAGGTTACCAATAAGAAATGTCTGGATTGAAAATGTACACAGGGCCAAAATGGCCAAATACCACCAATTTTTGAAATTTTATGTAAAAAAAACACTATTTCAGAACTATATAGGGAAATACCACTTTTTATGGTACTCGAGTTTCTTAAACTCGAGTTCCTAGATGTTTTGCCATTGTGGCACTGCTGAGGTGGAAATTGGGAAATTAAAAAAAATTATGTGGTACTCGAGCATGGTAAACTCGAGTACCATGCAACACAATACTCGAGTATACTAGGCTCGAGTAGCATTATATAATAAAATGCTATTTTTTTTTCTAAGGTACTCGAGCTCACCAAACTCGATTACCTTGTAATTTTTTTTTTTTTTTTTTTGGGATTATCGACAAATAAACATAAACAAAAAAATAAGTAGCTTTTTTACATTTTTATTTATTTAAATAGAAGCATTGTAAAATATAGAGATTTTAATTTCTCTATTAAGAAAAACTGTTCACTGTTTTCTCACAAAAATTGTTCACTGTTTTCTGCATAAACTATTTCTAGCATTTTGCATAAAATTATTTTCTGTTCAACATTATTTAAAAAATTGTTCACTCTCTTTTCTGCGTAAATTATTTTCTGTTCACTATTTAAAAAATCGTTCACTGTTTTCTCATAAAACACCTAGTGAAATCGTTTTTTCTAAATCTAAACGCCAAATCTGAATGCTTTTTCATGTTTGAATTTCACAATAATCGAATCTATTTTTCTGCATTGATAAAATCTGTTTCTACATTAATAAAATTTACACTCTGCCCATCATGTTTACTGTATATTCGAATCTGCTTACTGCATACATAAAATCTGTTTTTTGCATTAAGTAGAACTGTTCACTATTTTCTCATAAAAATTGTTCACTGTTTTTTGCATAACTATTTCTAGCATTCTGCATAAAATTATTTTATGTTCAGCATTATTTAAAAAATTGTTCACTCTCATTTCTGCATAAATTATTTTCTGTTCACTATTTAAAAAATCGTTCACTGTTTTCTCATAAAACACCTAGTGAAATCGTTTTTTCTAAATCTAGACACCAAATCTGAATGCTTTTTCATGTTTGAATTTTGCAATAATCAAATCTATTTTTCTGCATTGATAAAATCTGTTTCTACATTAATAAAATTTGCACTCTGCCCATCATGTTTACTTTATATTCGAATTTGCTTACTGCATTCATAAAATCTTTTTTTTTTGCATTAAGTAAAACTATTCACTGTTTTCTCATAAAAATTGTTCACTGTTTTCTGCATAAAATATTTCTAGCATTCTGCATAAAATTATTTTCTTTTCAACGTTATTTAAAAAATTGTTCACTCTCTTTTCTGGGTAAGTTATTTTCTGTTCACTATTTAAAAAAATTGTTCCCTGTTTTCTCATAAAACACCTAGTGAAATCTTGTTTTCTAATTTTACAAGCCAAATTTGAATGCTTTTTCATGTTTAAATTTCAAAATGAATGAATTTGTTTTTCTACATTGATAAAATCTATTTCCTACATTAATAAAATTTGCTCTTTGTACATCATGTTCACTGTATATTCGAATCTGCTTACTGTATTTATAAAATTTGTTTTTTGTGTTAAGTAAAACTGTTCATTGATTTCTCATAAAAATTGTTCACTGTTTTCTGCATAAACTATTTCTAGCATTCTGCATAAAATTATTTTCTGTTCAACATTATTTAAAAAATTGTTCATTCTCTTTTCTGCGTAAATTATTTTCTGTTCACTATTTAAAAAATTATTCCCTGTTTTCTCATAAAACACCTAGTGAAATCTTGTTTTCTAATTTTAAAAGCCAAATCTGAATGCTTTTTCATGTTTAAATTTCAAAATGAACGAATTTGTTTTTCTGCATTGATAAAACATGTTTCTACATTAATAAAATTTGCACTCTACACATCATGTTTACTGTATATTCGAATCTGCTTACTACATTCATAAAATCTGTTTTTTGCATTAAGTAAATTTGTTCACTGTTTTCTCATAAAAATTGTTCACTGTTTTCTGCATAAACTATTTCTAGCATTCTGCATAAAATTATTTTTTGTGCAGCATTATTTAAAAAATTGTTCACTCTCTTTTCTGTGTAAATTATTTTTTGTTCACTATTTAAAAAATTATTCCCTGTTTTCTCATAAAACACCTAGTGAAATCTTGTTTTCTAATTTTAAAAGCCAAATCTGAATGCTTTTTCATGTTTAAATTTCAAAATGAACGAATTTGTTTTTCTGCATTGATAAAATATGTTTCTACATTAATAAAATTTGCACTCTGCACATCATGTTTACTATATATTCGAATCTACTTACTGCATTCATAAAATCTGTTTTTTGCATTAAGTAAAACTGTTCACTGTTTTCTCATAAAAATTGTTCACTGTTTTCTGCATAAATTATTTCTAGCATTCTGCATAAAAGATTTTTGTTTTTCATAAAAAAAAAAAGAAGAAAAAAAAGAAAAGATATTTGTTTTGTGATGCGTTTGGATGGTTATCAAACTATCTATCATTTTGCCATTTTGGAAGGAATGTAATAGAATGATTATATATATAGAAGGATTTGTTCAAAATTTAAATTGAAAGAAATGAATCAAATGATATCCTTAAAGTGTGGATGAAATGTTTTATAATGCTTAAATTTATAAAAGATACTAGTGAAAGTTCCATGCGTTGCATGGCTTTAATCCTGAATTTTCTTTATATATATTTTTGAGAAATTATAGCTAAATGAGTTATTATTACATAATTTTAGAATTATTTTCTAACTAAATGAATGATTATTATAATATAACATGCATAATTTTGTATATTTGTCCTTATATATAATATCTGTAATTAAGATTATCTATAAAAACCTTTCTAATTTTTTTTTTTTATAACTCCTTGTTTATTAATGAAGGTGATGATTTTAACTCAAGCAATTAAATCTTTTATAATACTTGCATATTATTATTACTTGCATATGCGTAAGTTGCAACTAAAAAAAAAAACAATAAACAAAAATGTGGGGTGCAAGAGAGATTCTATGGCAAGACTATTGGTGAATGTATATAAGTTTTAATATTTTGATAGGGAGGTGGGTTATGGAATAGTAATGGAGTGAAACACAAGTGGGTTAAGTGTAAAAAATGAAACCACGGATGGGTAAGTTAAATTTGAGACAAATCATAGGTGGGTAAAGTGTAATTCCCAAAAAAAAAAAAAAAGAGTGGGCTCAAAGGACTAAAAAACCACAATCTATTAGTTCTACTGAGCTGAGTTTGGTTCAACTTTTTGAAATAGTTCTTTTGGAAAAGGTGGAAGTTTTAAAAAGTGCAATATGAAATTGAGTTTTTTTTTTTTTTTTTTTTTTTTTTTTCTTCTTTTAAAGTAGTATGTTTGGTAAAATCTATCAAAAAATGCTTCTTGACAAAGTTGAGTGTTTGGCTAATATTTATAAAGGTGGTGGTTTGAGTTGTAAATTACCAAAAAAGACAAGATATATATAAATATATATGTTTTAATTACCTCTCTTAATGCAAGTTATGGACACAATATTTTTTCAGAAATTTCACAATAAAGTCTGCATGACAAGCTGGAATTTAGATTAGTTTATTTCCCAAAGTCATCCAAGAAGTAGCCGCACAGATTGGAGGACTTAATTATACGAAGATCACTAGCTAGAGTACTCTTCCAGCTTGGGACAGTAGTTATTATATGGAAGCTCGGCCATCACACATTTTGGTTCTTATTCATGATTGGGGTTGTATCCTTGAATACAACTGGTATACAGGAGATACTTATTTACCACTTGATGATCTGGATGCTTTGGCTCAAGAATGTCCAATTTCATGAGTAATAAGATTTATGAGATACAAAAAGAATTAGACAGAGGCTTCTACTTATATAGTTACACAAATAGGATAGCCGTATATGGTCCAATACCTTCAGCAAGGAGGTTATTTGGGAAAAGAAAGATTGTTAAGGATCCTAGAATGATACAGATTCAAAGACAGACAGATAGATAACTATTCACTGGCGATAGATAACTATTCACTAGCGACAAATCACTATTCACTGGCGACAAATCACTATTTCATTGGCGATAGATCACTATTCACTAGCCCGCGTGAATAGCTTCCAGACAAATCAAGACAGTCCAGACAGATACAGACAGTCCAGACAGATACAGACAGATGTTCAAAAGTTACTACTGTTTACTGGTATGCGTAAAAAGAGATTTGATAGATTCCCGAGATTTGAAAGATTCCCAGACAGACTATTACTCATCAGTAGTAATTTCCATACGATCGACAGATTAACTTGAGTTAAATTTACCTACTTAAGTTACTTTACCATGGTTCATTTCACCTATAAAAGAGACGGACTACAAAGACGGAAGACAAGTTTCTAAGTTTCTAAGATTCTATGCTTTTAAGTTCCAAGTTTTAGAAAGCCTTTTGTAATAGCCTTCCCTCTCCCTCAGAAAAACTTTTGTACTCTCTCCCCATCTTGTAATCTCGTAATCTTTCTCTTCAGACAATTTTATTTTCAAGCTTGTATCAAAGACAACAATTTGTTTTCAAGTTCATCAAAGACTGAAGTTTTTATTCAAGTAAGATTTTACTAGTTTCTGATTTCATATTCCATACTTCATTTTAACCTTATTTTGAATATATCTATTTTGCCATTTTACTTCTTTATTATCTATTTTATCATTGTTTATGCTTCCATATTACTGTTGTGCTCTCTCCTAGGTAGTCATTGGTATTAGAGCATCCGGATCATAAAACACCTAATGAACAATGAATAATTTATGCAGAAAAAACAGTGAACAATTTTTCAAATAATGCTGAACAGAAAATAATTTTATACAGAATGCTAAAAATAGTTTATGCAGAAAACAGTGAACAATTTTAATTAATGCAGAAAACAGATTTTATGAATGCAGTAAGCAGATTTGAATATACAGTAAACATGATGTAGCACCAACTGTGGCATGAGTAGTTTTTTAAAGACACGTCACCAACTCGCTGCTGTAGCACCAACTGTAGTCATACGAACCACATGTGCCAACAGATGCCACTATTTCACACGTGCTGCTCAATAGCTCGGCACGATTTCACACACTGTCCAGTCATATCATCCACATTCATGAGAATACTTAAATATATGAATAATCATACCCTGGTGCCAGGGACATAGCACTGTGTCAATTAAATATCATGCTTTGTTCAAGAACACTGCAACTACCGCCCACATCTTCAAATCTCACTGTGACATTGGGAACATTTAAAATCTTGTTCATGTAGTGTTTTTCTAGCCTGTATTGACATGACAAGCCCTAATAACTTAAATTATAATGCTTGGAACATGAAATGAGGTTATAAATGCACCATAATAATGATCTTATTTCTACTCCACTAACTTCGTAGATTGACTAAGCTATGAGTCGCAACACCTCAACATCAAATCGTACAATGCGAAACAAGTTTGGATCTACTTCAAAAAATGGATTATCACAAGTTCCAGTAGATCAACAACTACAGACATACACAGACTACTATAGAGGGAAATGGGTTGGAAAGAAGAGAGATTTCTTTAATATGCCAATATACACGTACGAGAGTCTTGGAAGCGTCGGGCACATCATGGTCGGTAAACCTACAAAACTAAGTACATATACCACCACAATAGAATTCACCGTAGCAGAACCACTATGGTCAACCCTATACGAGAAGAGGTGTGAGTTGGAGGTGTATTGTCGATGGCATGGGTTACGAGTTCCTAAGGCACGCTCAGCCAAGTTACCTAGAGATGAACTTGCCAACATACTTGCTCATCTTGAACAAGAGAACAATCAAATGCAAAGGCGATTAGATCGTTTTCATGCAATCCAAAAAACTAGGAAGCATCTAAAGGGGAAGGTGCAAAAGCGAGCCATCAAATCTATTAATGAAGTTACTGCATTAGATGATGAAAGATATATTTCAGACTTCTCAGATTCAAGTAATGATGATTTCCAAAAATTTCTACCTACGAACATTAGACGTTGTTGTTAATGTCTGACAACTGATGATCATGTACATTCAACTTTTCCAAATCTAAAGATTAACAGTTCATTAGTTTTGGCTAAGTTTATATGAAATCACTTGCTCATTTTTTCCCTGGTATTCTTTATTGCTACATATGATTCTTGTGCTTTGGTTGGACAATGTCCTCTGCTTTGTAATGTAAGAAACACCTTAGGAAGTGAAATGCCTCCAGTTAGATATGTTGATGTTTCCAATATTCTGTTTGTGTAATTTGAAATGTTACACGCATAACACTTATCACCCAAATTAGATTTAGTTTACATTACTTGTTGAGCCCTGACCAGAAGTACCCATGTGCTATTACTTCTAACCAGTAGTCATAGATTATGGGAAGAGCGTTTCAACTAGCATCCTTGAAAATGACCAAAGATAGTAAATAGTTCTACATGTGCTGCTCAACAGCTCGGCACTGTTGAGCCCTGACCAGAAGTACCCATCCACACTCACGTGAATACACAGATATGCAACCCTTTGTAATGAACCATTTTCAAGGATGCAGAGCATCCCTGGAAAGTTTATGCATCAATTTTGGGGGTGAGCTGTCCACCATTGCTACATTGATGTTCGCAGTGCTGCATGTGCTACTCAACGATTTGGTACGTTCTTTGATTTTCCATGTTTACACGATTTTGTTCATTCAACAATTTTGAAATTATCATCAAATCAGAATGATTAGTACATTAGTACACAGTTTTAATTTGAATTATCACAATTTTGTACATTTGATGACTTCAAATTTGGAAAAAAATTTTGACGATCTGTACATCTAATGTAATTAATTTTCCATTGAGTTTACTCAATTTGGTATGTTCTTCAATTTTCATTTGAATTTTCACGATTTTACAAACTAAACAAATTCGAATTTTTCAACAAATTCATACTATCTGTACATCTAATGTACACTATTTTTCCTTGAGTTTTCACGGTTTTGTACATTCAACAAATTCAAATTTTTAAACAAATTCATACGATCTGCACATCTATCGTACATACTTTTCCATTGAATTTTCATTATTTTGTACTTTCAACGAAGTCAAATTTCTCAACAAGTCTAGACTATCTGTACATCTTATGTACACCTTCACGATTTGGTACGTTCATTGATTTTCCATCGATTTTTCTCGAATTTCTACATTCAACTAATTTGAACTTTTTTACAAATTCGAATTATTCAAGGCATTTACCATTAGGTGATTTATACAAATCATTCATTGTTCTTTCATGGAGTTTGTCCATTATTCATATGGTTACATATTTAAAAAAACACAAAAACCATTTAAAGTGCAATAAACGCGCCAATGCAAAAAAGCAGTTTATGCAGAAAACAATGAACAATTTTTATGAGAAAATAGTGAACAGTTTTAATTAATGCAAAAAACATATTTCATGAATGCAGTAAGCAGATTCGAATATACAGTAAACATGATGTGCAGAGCAAATTTTATTAATGTAGAAACAGATTTTATCAATGCAGAAAAATAGATTTGATTAATGTGAAATTCAAACATGAAAAAGCATTCTGATTTGGCGTCTAGATTTAGAAAAAATGATTTCACTAGGTGTTTTATGAGAAAACAGTGAACAATTTTGTAAATAATGCTGAATAGAAAATAATTTTATGCAAAATGCTGGAAATAGTTTATGCAGAAAACAGTGAACAATTTTTATGAGAAAATAGTGAACAGTTTTACTTAATGCAAAAAACATATTTCATGAATGCAGTAAGCAGATTCGAATATACAGTAAACATGATGTGCAGAGTGCAAATTTTATTAATGTAGAAAGATATTTTATCAATGCAGAAAAATAAATTCATTCATTTTGAAATTTAAACATGAAAAAGCATTCAGATTTGGCTTTTAAAATTAGAAAATAAGATTTCACAAGGTGTTTTATGAGAAAACAGGGAATAATTTTTTAAATAGTGAACAGAAAATAATTTACGCAGAAAAGAGATTGAACAGTTCTTTAAATAATGCCGAACAGAGAATAATTTTATGCAAAATGCTAGAAATAGTTTATGCAGAAAACAGTGGACAATTTTTATGAGAAAACAGTGAACAGTTCTACTTAATGCAAAAAAGAGATTTTATGAATCCAATAAGCATATACGAATATACAGTAAACATGATGGGAAGAGTGCAAATTTTATTAATGGATAAAAAGATTTTATCAATGCAGAAAAAATAATCTCTCTTATTGTGAAATTCAAACAAAAAAAAGCATTCAGATTTGGCGTTTAGATTTAGAAAAAACAATTGCACTAGGTGTTTTATGAGAAAAAAGTGAACGATTTTTCAAATAGTGAACAGAAAATAATTTACGCAGAAAAGAGAGTGAAATTTTTTTTAAATATTGTTGAACAGAAAATAATTTTATGCAAAATGCTAGAAATAGTTTATGCAGAAAACAGTAAACAATTTTTATGAGAGAACAGTGAACAGTTTTACTTAATGCAAAAAACAGATTTTATGAATGCAGTAAGCAGATTCGAATATACAGTAAACATGATGTGCAGAGTGCAAATTTTATTAACGTAGAAACAGATTTTATCAATGCAGAAAATAGATTTGACTATTATGAAATTCAAACATGAAAAAGCATTCAGATTTGGCATTTAGAATTAGAAAAATCGATTTCAAAAGGTTTTTTATGAGAAAATAGTGAATGAGTTTTTAAATAGTGAACAGAAAATAATTTACGCAGAAAAGAGAGTGAACAATTTTTGAAATAATGCTGAACAGAAAATAATTTAGTGCAGAATGCTAGAAATAGTTTGTGCAGAATGCTAGAAATAGTTTATGCAGAAAACAGTGAACAATTTTTATGAGAAATCGGTGAACAGTTTTACTTAATGCAAAAAACAGATTTTATGAATGCAGTTAGCAGATTCGAATATAAAGTGAACATGATGTGCAGAGTGTAAATTTGAAAGTTCAAATATGTGTATAAACACCCTTGAACGTTTAGACCCCCAAATTACAACTTAACCAATTCAAGCATTATGTCAAACAACTAGTGTGCGGAAAATTAACATAAGTTATAATATGGAATTGGAAAAACTATCTAAGCCAAATTAAAATCACAACCCACAGCAGATAATAGAAGGCAAAGATAAAAGGGAAGGAAGATGCAAATACAAAGACAACACGCGATGTGTTATCGAAGAGGAAACCGAAGCCCTCGGCGTAAAACCTCTCCGCCACCCTCCAAGCAGTAAACAATCCACTAGAAAATATAGTTGGGATACATGGACATCAATAGACCCTCTAAGCCTAATCTACTCAGTGCACCTAAGCCCTCCAAGCTTCTTGATCCAACGAGGTTGCGTCGAACCTTTTTCTTTTCTAGCTTCCCGGATTCCGCTACTAGACCGTAGCATCAACCAATGTAGATTGGTTCCTTCCTAACTGCTTCCCAGAAATCCAAACAGCCCTCTCACAGTGATGAATATGGTGAGAACAAGGTTTGGTAAAATTTCTCTCAAGGATTTGACAATGGAGAGGAAGAGAGTTGAGAAATTTGAGGAGACTCTAATGTATAGATTGTGGGTGAATCAATCTTGTTTTTCTCTAGGGTTTCTCTCTCAAAATTCTCTCTGGAAGCTCTCTTACATTTGTGGGTAAAAGGGGTATTTATACTGGAGTGAGGGAGGAATGTGAAACGTCAGGATTTACAAAACAGGGGTGGCTCGCGGCTTGACCTCGCGACTTGACTGAGTCGCGAGATCCAGTCGCGAGATAATCGTATGGCCAGTTGTCCTGTTTTGTCCTGTAGTGCTCCAGCTAGCATGACTGTTCACCTTCTGGCATGCTTGGCACGTGTGCTGCGTCTAACGGCTTGCAGCCGCGAGTCACCCGCGAGGCCAAGTCGCGAGTCTCTGTTTTCTTGCACACTCTTGAGCAAACTTCACTCTATCTCTCTCACTACCCTTACAACAAACCCACCTAAATACAGGGTTACAAAATGCTGAAATACAAGCAAATTTGGCACGGAATAAAGCCAATAAAATGGTTGATTAAATTCAACCTTACAAAATTTTATTAATGTAGAAACATATTTTATCAACGCAGAAAAACAAATTCGTTCATTTTGGAATTTAAACACGAAAAACCATTCAGATTTGGCTTTTAAAATTAGAAAACAAGATTTCACAAGGTGTTTTATGAGACAACAGTGAATAATTTTTTAAATAGTGAACAGAAAATAATTTACGAAGAAAAGAGAGTGAACAATTTTTTAAATAATGCTAAACAGAGAATAATTTTATGCAGAATGCTAGAAATAGTTTATGCAGAAAACAGTGAACAATTTTAATGTGAAAACAACGAACAGTTCTACTTAATGCAAAAATTAGATTTTATGAATGTAATTAGCAAATTCGAATATACAGTAAACATAATGGGCAGAGTGCAAATTTTATTAATATAGAAACAGATTTTATCAATGCAGAAAATCAAATTCGATTATTGTGAAATTCAAACATAAAAAAGCATTCAGATTTGGCGTTTAGATTTAGAAAAAACGATTTCACTAGGTGTTTCATGAGAAAATAGAGAACGATTTTTTAAATAGTGAATAGAAAATAATTTACGCAGTAAAGGGATTGAACTATTTTTTAAATAATGTTGAACAGAAAATAATTTTATGCAAAATGATAGAAATAGTTTATGCAGAAAACAGTGAACAATTTTTATGAGAAAACAGTGAACAGTTTTACTTAATGCAAAAACAGATTTTATGAATGCAGTAAGCAGATTCGAATATAAAGTAAACATGATGTGCAGAGTGCAAATTTTATTAATGTAGAAACATATTTTATCAATGCAGAACAACAAATTCATTAATTTTGAAATTTAAACAAGAAAAAGTATTCAGATTTGGCTTTTAAAATTAGAAAACAAGATTTCGCAAGGTGTTTTCTGAGAAAACAGGGAATAATTTTTTAAATAGTGAACAGAAAATAATTTATGCAGAAAAGAGAGTGAACAATGTTTTAAATAATGCAGAATGCAAAATAATTTTATGCAGAATGCTAGAAATAGTTTATGCAGAAAACAGTGAACAATTTTTATGAGAAAATAGTGAATAGTTTTATTAATACAAAAAAAAAAAGATTTTATGAATGTAGTAAGCAAATTCAATTATACAGTAAACATGATGGGCATAGTGCAAATTTTATTAATGTAGAAACAGATTTTATCAATGTAGAAAAATAGATTTGATAACTGTGAAATTCGAACATGGAAAAGCATTCAAATTTCGCATTTAGATTTAGAAAAATCGATTTCAATAGGTTTTTTATGAGAAAATAGTGAACGAGTTTTTAAATAGTGAACAGAAAATAATTTACACAGAAAAGAGAGTGAACAATTTTTTCAATAATGCTGATCTGAAAATAGTTTTATGTAGAATGCTAGAAATAGTTTATGCAGAAAATAGTGACAATTTTTATGAGAAATCGGTGAATAGTTACACTTAATGCAAAAAAAAAGATTTTATGAATGCAGTTAGTAGATTTGAACATAAAGTAAACATGATGTGCAGAGTGCAAATTTTATTAATGTAGAAACATATTTTATCAATGCAGAAAAATAGATTTGATTATTGTTAAATTCAAACATAAAAAAGCATTCAGATTTGGCGTTTAGATTTAGAAAAAACGATTTCACTAGGTGTTTCATGAGAAAATAGAGAACGATTTTTTAAATAGTGAATAGAAAATAATTTATGCAGTAAAGGGATTGAACTATTTTTTAAATAATGTTGAACATAAAATAATTTTATGCAAAATGATAGAAATAGTTTATGCAGAAAACAGTGAACAATTTTTATGAGAAAACAGTGAACAGTTTTACTTAATGCAAAAAACAGATTTTATGAATGCAGTAAGCAGATTCGAATATAAAGTAAACATGATGTGCAGAGTGCAAATTTTATTAATGTAGAAACATATTTTATCAATGCAGAACAACAAATTCATTAATTTTGAAATTTAAACATGAAAAAGTATTCAGATTTGGCTTTTAAAATTAGAAAACAAGATTTCGCAAGGTGTTTTATGAGAAAACAGGGAATAATTTTTTAAATAGTGAACAGAAAATAATTTATGCAGAAAAGAGAGTGAACAATTTTTCAAATAATGCAGAATGCAGAATAATTTTATGCAGAATGCTAGAAATAGTTTATGCAGAAAACAGTGAACAATTTTTATGAGAAAATAGTGAATTGTTTTATTAATACAAAAAAAAAAAAAGATTTTATGAATGTAGTAAGCAAATTCAATTATACAGTAAACATGATGGGCATTATGCAAATTTTATTAATGTAGAAACATATTTTATCAATGTAGAAAAATAGATTTGATAACTGTGAAATTCAAACATGGAAAAGCATTCAAATTTGGCATTTAGATTTAGAAAAATCGATTTCAATAGGTTTTTTATGTGAAAATAGTGAACGAGTTTTTAAATAGTGAACAGAAAATAATTTACACAGAAAAGAGAGTGAACAATTTTTTCAATAATGCTGATCTGAAAATAGTTTTATGTAGAATGCTAGAAATAGTTTATGCAGAAAATAGTGAACAATTTTTATGAGAAATCGGTGAATAGTTACACTTAATGCAAAAAAAAAAAAAATTTTATGAATGCAGTTAGCAGATTTGAACATAAAGTAAACATGATGTGTAGAGTGCAAATTTTATTAATGTAAAAACATATTTTATCAATGCAGAAAAATAGATTTGATTATTGTGAAATTCAAACATAAAAAAGCATTCAGATTTAGCGTTTAGATTTAGAACAAACGATTTCACTAGGTATTTCATGAGAAAATAGAGAACGATTTTTTAAATAGTGAATAGAAAATAATTTACGCAGTAAAGGGATTGAACTATTTTTTAAATAATGTTGAACAGAAAATAATTTTATGCAAAATGATAGAAATAGTTTATGCAGAAAACAGTGAACAATTTTTATAAGAAAACAGTGAACAGTTTTACTTAATGCAAAAAACAGATTTTATGAATGCAGTAAGCAGATTCGAATATAAAGTAAACATGATGTGAAGAGTGCAAATTTTATTAATGTAGAAACATATTTTATCAATGCAGAAAATTAGATTCGATTATTGTGAAATTCAAACATAAAAAAGCATTCAGATTTGACGTTTAGATTTAGAAAAAACGATTTCACTAGGTGTTCCATGAGAAAATAGAGAACGATTTTTTAAATAGTGAATAGAAAATAATTTACGCAGTAAAGGGATTGAACTATTTTTTAAATAATGTTGAACAGAAAATAATTTTATGCAAAATGATAGAAATAGTTTATGTATAAAACAGTGAACAATTTTTATGAGAAAACAGTGAACAGTTTTACTTAATGCAAAAAACAGATTTTATGAATGTAGTAAGCAGATTCGAATATAAAGTAAACATGATGTGCGGAGTGCAAATTTTATTAATGTAGAAACATATTTTATCAATGCAGAACAACAAATTCATTAATTTTGAAATTTAAACATGAAAAAGTATTCAGATTTGGCTTTTAAAATTAGAAAACAAGATTTCGCAAGGTGTTTATGAGAAAACAGGGAATATTTTTTTAAATAGTGAACAGAAAATAATTTATGCAGAAAAGAGAGTGAACAATTTTTTAAATAATGCTGAATAAAGAATAATTTTATGCAGAATGCTAGAAATAGTTTATGCAGAAAACAGTGAACAATTTTGATGAGAAAATAGTGAATAGTTTTATTAATACAAAAAAAAAAAGATTTTATGAATGTAGTAAGCAAATTCAATTATACAGTAAACATGATGGGCATAGTGCAAATTTTATTAATGTAGAAACAGATTTTATCAATGCAGAAAAATAGATTTGATAACTGTGTAATTCAAACATGGAAAAGCATTCAAATTTGGCATTTAGATTTAGAAAAATCGATTTCAATAGGTTTTTCATGAGATAATAGTGAACGAGTTTTTAAATAGTGAACAGAAAATAATTTACACAGAAAAGAGAGTGAACAATTTTTTCAATAATGCTGAACTGAAAATAGTTTTATCTAGAATGCTAGAAATAGTTTATGCAGAAAATAGTGAACAATTTTTATGAGAAATCGGTGAATAGTTACACTTAATGTAAAAAAAAAAGATTTTATGAATGCAGTTAGCAGATTTGAACATAAAGTAAACATGATGTGCAGAGTGCAAATTTTATTTATGTAGAAACATATTTTATCAATCCAGAAAAACAAATTCGTTCATTTTGAAATTTAAACATGAAAAAGCATTCAGATTTGGCTTTTAAAATTAGAAAACAAGATTTCACAAGGTGTTTTATAAGAAAACAGTGAATAAGTTTTTATATAGTGAACATAAATTAATTTACGTAGAAAAGAGAGTGAAAATTTTTTTAAATAATGCGGAACAGAGAATAATTTTATGCAAAATGCCATAAATAGTTTATGCAAAAGACGGTGAACAATTTTTATGTGAAAACAGTGAACAGTTCTACTTAATGCAAAAAACAGATTTTATGAATGTAGTAAGTTGATTCGAATATACAGTAAACATGATGGGCAGAGTGCAAATTTTATTAATGTTGAAACAGATTTTATCAATGCAGAAAAATAGATTCGATTATTGTGAAATTAAAACATAAAAAAGCATTCAGATTTGGTGTTTAGATTTAGAAAAAATGAATTCACAAGGTGTTTCATGAGAAAACAGTGAAAGATTTTTTAAATAGTGAATAGAAAGTAATTAATGCAGAAAAGAGAGTGAACAATTTTTTAAATAATGTTGACCAGAAAATAATTTTATGCAAAATGATAGAAATAGGTTATGCAGAAAACAGTGAACAATTTTTATAAGAAAACTGTGAACATTTTTACTTATTGCAAAAAACAGATTTTATAAATGCAATAAGCAGATTTGAATATAAAGTAAACATGATGTGCAGAGTGCAAATTTTATTAATGTAGAAACATATTTTATCAATGCAGAACAACAAATTCGTTATTTTTGAAATTTAAACATGATAAAGCATTCAAATTTGGCTTTTAAAATTAGAAAACTGGATTTCACAAGGTGTTTTATGAGAAAACAGGGAAGAATTTTTTAAATAGTGAACAGAATATAATTTTCGCAGAAAAGAGAGTAAACAATTTTTTAAATAATGCTAAACGGAGAATAATTTTATGCAGATTGATAGAAATAGTTTATGCCGAAAACAGTGAAATTTTTTAATGAAAAAACAGTGAACAGTTTAACTTAATGCAAAAAAAAGATTTTATGAATGTTGTAAGGTGATTCGAATGCACAATAAACATGATGGGCAGAGTGCAAATTTTATTAATATAGAAACAGATTTTATCTATGCAGAAAAGTAGATTCGATTATTGTGAAATTTAAACATGAAAAAGCATTCATATTTGGCGTTTAGATTTAGAAAAAACGATTTCACTAGTTGTTTTCTGAGAAAACAGTGAACGATTTTTTAAATAGTGAATAGAGAATAATTAACGCAGAAAAGAGAGAACAATTTTTTAAATAATGTTGAACAGAAAATAATTTTATGCAAAATGATAGAAAGAGTTTATGCAGAAAATTGTGAAAAAGTTTTATGAGAAAACAGTGAACAGTTTTACATATTGCAAAAAACAGATTTTATGAATGCAGTAAGCAGATTTGAATATAAAGTAAACATGATGTGCAGAGTGCAAATTTTATTAATGTAGAAACATATTTTATCAATGCAGAACAACAAATTCATTAATTTCGAAATTTAAACATGATAAAGCATTCAGATTTGGCTTTTAAAATTAGAAAATAGGATTTCACAAGGTGTTTTATGAGAAAACAGGGAAGAATTTTTTAAATAGTGAACAGAATATAATTTTCGCAGAAAAGAGTGTGAACAATTTTTTAAATAATGCTGAACGGAGAATAATTTTATGCAGAATGGTAGAAATAGTTTATGCCGAAAACAGTGAAATTTTTTAATGAAAAAACAGTGAACAGTTTAACTTAATGCAAAAAAAAGATTTTATGAATGTTGTAAGCGGATTCGAATACACAGTAAACAAGATGGGAGGAGTGCAAATTTTATTAATATAAAAACAGATTCTATCAATGCAGAAAAGTAGATTCGATTATTGTGAAATTTAAACATGAAAAAGCATTCAGATTTGGCGTTTAGATTTAAAAAAAACGATTTCACTAGTTGTTTTATGAGAAAACAGTGAACGATTTTTTAAATAGTGAATAGAGAATAATTAACGCAGAAAAGAGAGAACAATTTTTTAAATAATGTTGAACAGAAAATAATTTTATGCGAAATGATAGAAATAGTTTATGCAGAAAATTGTGAACAATTTTTATGAGAAAACAGTGAACAGTTTTACTTATTGCAAAAAAACAGATTTTATGAATGCAGTAAGCAGATTTGAATATAAAGCAAAAATGATGTGCAGAGTCCAAATTTTATAAATGCAGAAACATATTTTATCAATGCAGAACAACAAATTCGTTAATTTTGAAATTTAAACATGAAAAAGAATTCAAATTTGGTTTTTAAAATTATAAAACAAGATTTCACAAGGTGTTTTATGAGAAAACAGGGAATAATTTTTTAAATAGTGAACAGAAAATAATTTACGCAGAAAAGAGAGTGAACAATGTTTTAAATAATGGTGAACAAAGAATAATTTTATGCAGAATGCTAGAAATAGTTTATGCAGAAAATAGTGAAAATTTTTTATGTGAAAACAATGAATAGTTTTACTTCATGCAAAAAAAAAGATTTTACGAAAGCAGTAAGCAGATTCGAATATACAGTAAACATGATGGGTAGAGTGCAAATTTTATTAATGTAGAAACAGATTTTATCATTGCAGAAAAGTAGATTTGATTATTGTGAAATTCAAATATAAAAAACCATTCAGATTTGGCGTTTAGATTTAGAAAAAATGATTTCACTAGGTGGTTTATGAGAAAACAGTGAACGATTTTTTAAATAGAGAATAGAAAATAATTTACGTAGAAAAGAGATTGAACAATTTTTTAAATATTGTTGAACAGAGAATAATTTTATGTAGAATGCTAGAAATAGTTAATGCTAAAAACAGTGCACAATTTTTATGAGAAAACAGAGAACAGTTTTACTAAATGCAAAAAATAGATTTTATGAATGCAGTAAGCAGATTTGAATATACAATAAAAATAATTTGCAGAGGGCAAATTTTATTAATGTAGAAACATATTTTATCAATGCAGAAAAACAAATTCGTTCATTTTGAACTGCAAACATGAAAAGGCATTTAGATTTGGCTTTTCAAATTAGAAAACAAGATTTCACAAAAGGTATTTTATGAGAAAACAGGGATGAATTTTTAAAATTGTGAACAGAAAATAGTTTACGTAGAAAAGAGAGTGAACAATTTTTTAAATAATGCCGAACAGAGAATCATTTTATGTAGAATGCTAGAAATGGTTTATGCGGAAAACAGTGAAAATTTTTTATGTGACAACAGCGAGCGGTTTTGCTTAATGCAAAAAAAAGATTTTATGAATGCAGTAAGCAGATTCGAACATATAGTAAACATGATGGGCAGAGGGCAAATTTTATTAATGAAGAACAGATTTTATCAATGAAGAAAAGTATATTCGATTATTGTGAAATTCAAACATGAAAAAGCATTCAGATTTGGCGTTTAGATTTAGAAAAAATGATTTCACTAGGTGTTTTATGAGAAAACAGTGAACATTTTTTA
The DNA here is from genome assembly GCA_028535165.1 of Quercus tomentella. Lineage (NCBI taxonomy): Eukaryota > Viridiplantae > Streptophyta > Magnoliopsida > Fagales > Fagaceae > Quercus > Quercus tomentella. The sequence goes on from JAPQVY010000144.1 coordinate 2,659,247, forward strand.
AATAGTGAACAGAAAATAATTTACGCAGAAATGAGAGTGAACAATTTTTTAAATAATACTGAACAGAAAATAATTTTACGCAGAATGTTAGAAATAGTTTATGCAAATAACAGTGAATAATTTTTGAGAGAAAACAGTGAACAGTTTTACTTAATGCAAAAAACAGATTTTATGAATGCAGTAAGCAGATTTAAATATAAAGTAAACATGACGTGCAGAGTGCAAATTTTATTAATGTAGAAACATATTTTTTCAATGGAGAACAACAAATTCGTTGATTTTGAAATTTAAACCGGAAAAAGCATTCAGATTTGGCTTTTAAAATTAGAAAACAAGATTTCACAAGGTGTTTTATGAGAAAACAAGGAATAATTTTTTAAATAGTGAATAGGAAATAATTTACGCAGAGAAGAGAGTGAACAATTTTTTAAATAATGCGGAACAGAGAATAATTTTATGCAGAATGATAGAAATAGTTTATGCCGAAAACAGTGAAATTTTTTTATGAAAATGCTGTGAACAGTTTAACTAAATGCAAAAAAAAAGATTTTATGAATGTTGTAAGCGGATTCGAATATACAGTAAACATGATGGGCAGAGTGCAAATTTTATTAATGAAGAAACAGATTTTATCAATGTAGAAAAGTTGATTCGATTATTGTAAAATTCAAACATGAAAAAGCATTCAGGTTTGGCTTTTAGATTTAGAAAGAACGATTTCACTAGGTGTTTTATGTGAAAACAGTAAACGATTTTTTAAATAGTGAACAGAAAATAATTTACGCAGAAATGAAAGTGAACAATTTTTTAAATAATGCTGAATATAAAATAATTTTACGCAGAATGCTAGAAATAGTTTATGCAAATAACAGACAATAATTTTTATGAGAAAATAGTGAACAGTTTTACTTAATGCAAAAAACAGATTTTATGAATGCAGTAAGCAGATTCGAATATAAAGTAAACATGATGTGCAGAGTGCAAATTTTATTAATGTACAAACATATCTTATCCGTGCAGAACAATAAATTCGTTCATTTTGAAATTTAAACATGAAAAAGCATGCAGATTTGGCTATTAAAATTAGAAAGCAAGATTTCACAAGGTGTTTTATGAGAAAACATTGAACGATTTCTTAAATAGAGAACAGAAATTAATTTACGCAGAAAATAGAATGAACAATTTTTTAAATAATGTTCAACAGAAAATAATTTTATGCAGAATGCTAGTAATAGTTTATGCAAAAAACGGAGAACAATTTTTATGAGAAAACAGTGAACAGTTCTACTTAATGCCAAAAAAAGATTTTATGAATGTAGTAAGCAGATTCGAATATACAGCAAACATGCGGGGTAGAGTGCAAATTTTATTAATGTAGAAACAGATTTTATCAATTCAAAAAAGTAGATTCGATTATTGTGAAATTCAAACATGAAAAAGCATTCAGATTTGGCATTTAGATTTAGAAAACAAGATTTCACTAGGTGTTTTATGAGAAAACAGTGAACGATTTTTTAAATAGCGAACGGAAAATAATTTACGCAGAAATGAGAGTGAACAATTTTTAAATAATGTTGAACAGAAAATAATTTTATGCAGAATGCTAGAAATAGTTTTTGCAGAAAATAGTGATCAATTTCTATGAGAAAACAAAGAACAGTTCTACTTAATGCAAAAAAAAGATTTTATGAATGTCGTAAGCAGATTCAAATATACAATAAACATGAAGTGCAGAGTGCAAATTTTATTAATATAGAAACATATTTTATCAATGCAGAAAAGTAGATTTGATTATTGTGAAATTCAAACATGAAATGGCATTCAGATTTGGTGTTTAGATTTAGAAAAAACGATTTCACTAGGTGTTTTATGATAACATAGTGAATGATTTTTTAATTAGTGAACAGAAAATAATTTACGCAGAAAAGAGTGAACAATTTTTTAAATAATGTTGAACAGAAAATAATTTTAAGCAAAATGCAAGAAATAGTTTATGCAGAAAACAGTCAATAATTTTTATGAGAAAACAGTGAACAATTTTACTTAAGGCAAAAAAAAGATTTTAAGAATGCAGTAAGCAGGTTCGAATATACAGTAAACATGATGTGCAGAGTGCAAATTTTATTAATGTAGAAACATATTTTATCAAAGTAGAAAAATAAATTTGTTAATTTTGAAATTTAATCTTGAAAAAGCATTCAGATATGGCTTTGAAATTTAGAAAACAAGATTTCTCTAGGTGTTTTATGGGAAAACATTAACGATTTTTTAAATAGTGAACAGAAATTAATTTATGTAGAAAAGAGAGTGAACAATTTTTTAAATAATGTTGAATAGAAAATAATTTTATGCAGAATGCTGGAAATAGTTTCTGCAAAAAACAGTGAACAATTTTTATGAGAAAACAATGAACAATTTTACTTAATGCAAAAAAAAAAGATTTTAAGAATGCAGTAAGCAGGTTCGAATATACAGTAAACATGATGTGCAGGGTGCAAATTTTATTAATGTAGAAACATATATTATCAATGCAGAAAAACAAATTCGTTCATTTTGAAATTTAAACAAGAAAAAGCATTTAGAGTTGGCTTTGAAAATTAGAAAACAAGATTTCACAAGGTGTTTTATGAGAAAGCAGGGAATAATTTTTTAAATATTGAACAGAAAATAATTTACGTAGAAAAGAGATTGAACAATTTTTTAAAATAATGCTGAACAGAGAATAATTTTATGCAGAATACTAGTAATAGTTTATGCAGAAAACAATGATCAATTTTTATGAGAAAACAGTGAATAGGTCTACCTAATACAAAAAAAAGATTTTGTGAATGCAGTAAGCATATTCGAATATACATTGAACATGATGGGTAGAGTGCAAATTTTATTAATGTAGAAATAGATTTTATCAATGCAGAAATGTAGATTTGATTATTGTGAAATTCAAACATGAAAAAGCATTCAGATTTGGCGTTTAGATTTGGAAAACAAGATTTCACTAGGTGTTTTATGAGAAAACAGTGAACAATTTTTTTAAATAGTGAACAGAAAATAATTTACACAGAAAAGAGAGTGAACTATTTTTTAAATAATGTTGAACAGAAAATAATTTTATGCAGAATGCTAGAAATAGTTTATGTAGAAAACAGTGAACAATTTTTAGAAGAAAATAGTGAACAGTTCTACTTAATGCAAAAAAAAGATTTTATGCGTAAGTAGATTCGAATATATAGTAAACATGATGTGCAGAGTTCAAATTTTATTAATGTAGAAACATATTTTACCAATGTAGAAAAGTAGCATCGATTATTGTGAAATTCAAACATGAAAAAGCATTTAGATTTGGCGTTTAGATTAAGAAAAAAAGATTGCACATGGTGTTTTATGAGAAAACAAGGAACGATTTTTTAAATAGTGAACAGAAAATAATTTACACTGAAAAGAGAGTGAACAATTTTTTAAATATTGCTGAACAGAGAATAATTTTATGCAAAATGCTAGAAACGGTTTATGCAGAAAACACTGAAAAAATTTTATGAGAAAACCGTGAACTGTTTTACTAAATGCAAAAAAAAGATTTTATGAATGCAGTAAGCAGATTCGAATATACAGTAAACATGATAGGCAGAGTGCAAATTTTGTTAACGTTGAAACAGATTTTATCAATGAAGAAAAGTAGATTTGATAATTGGGAAATTCAAACATGAAAAAGCATTCAGATTTGGCGTTTAGATTTGGAAAACAAGATTTCACTAAGTGTTTTATGAGAAAACAGTGAACGATTTTTTAAATAGTGAACAGAAAATCATTTACGCAAAAAAAAGAGTGAACAATTTCTTAAATAATGTTGTACAGAAAATAATTTTATGCAGAATGCTAGAAACAGTTTATGCAGAAAACACTGAAAAATTTTTATGAGAAAACCGTGAACTGTTTTACTAAATGCAAAAAAAAGATTTTATGAATGCAGTAAGCAGATTCGAATATACAGTAAACATGATAGGCAGAGTGCAAATTTTGTTAATGTAGAAACAGATTTTATCAATGAAGAAAAGTAGATTTGATAATTGGGAAATTCAAACACGAAAAAGCATTCAGATTTGGCGTTTAGATTTGGAAAACAAGATTTCAGTAGGTGTTTTACGAGAAAACAGTGAACGATTTTTTTAAATAGTGAACAGAAAATAATTTACGCAGAAAAGAGAGAGAACCATTTTTTAAATAATGTTGAACAGAAAATAATTTTATGCAGAATGCTAGAAATAGTTTATGCAGAAAACAGTGAACAATTTTTAGGAGAAAATAGTGAATAGTTCTACTTAATGCATAAAAAAGATTTTATGAATGCCGTAAGTAGATTCGAATATACAGTAAACATGATGTGCAGAGTTCAAATTTTGTTAATGTAGAAACATATTTTACCAATGTAGAAAAGTAGCATCAATTATTGTGAAATTCAAACCTGAAAAAGCATTCAGATTTGGCTTTTAGATTAAGAAAAAAAGATTGCACAAGGTGTTTTATGAGAAAACAAGGAATGATTTTTTAAAAAGTGAACAGAAAATAATTTACACTGAAAAGAGAGTGAACAATTTTTTAAATATTGCTGAACATAGTATAATTTTATGCAAAATGCTAGAAATAGTTTATACAGAAAACAGTGAATAATTTTTATGAGAAAACAGTGAACAGTTCCACTTAATGCAAAAAAAAAAAGATTTTATGAATGCAGTAAGCAGATTCAAATATACAGAAAACATGATGGGCAGAGTGCAAATTTTATTAATGTAGAAACATATTTTATCAATGTAGAAAAATAAATTTGTTAATTTTGAAATTTAAACTTGAAAAAGCATTCAGATATGGCTTTTAAATTTAGAAAACAAGATTTCTCTAGGTGTTTTATGGGAAAACATTGAACGGTTTTTTAAATAGTGAACATAAATTAATTTATGCAGAAAAGAGAGTGAACAATTTTTTAAATAATGTTGAATAGAAAATAATTTTATGCAGAATGCTGGAAATAGGTTCTGCAAAAAACAGTGAACAATTTTTATGAGAAAACAGTGAACAATTTTACTTAATGCAAAAAAAAAGATTTTAAGAATGCAGTAAACAGGTTCGAATATATAGTAAACATGATGTGCAGAGTGCAAATTTTATTAATGTAGAAACATATATTATCAATGCAGAAAAACAAATTCGTTCATTTTGAAACTTAAACAAGAAAAAGCATTCAGATTTGGCGTTTAGATTTAAAAAAACGATTTCACTGGGTGTTTTTTAAGAAAACAGTGAACGATTTTTTAAATAGTGAACAGAAAATAATTTAAGCAGAAAAGAGATTGAACAATTTTTTAAATAATGTGGAACAGAAAATAATTTTCGTCAAAAACTAAATAATATTTTATGCAGAAAACAATGGAAAATTTTTATGAGGAAACAATGAACAATTTTACTTAATGCGAAAAATAGATTTTATGAGTGCAGTAAGTAGATTCGAATATATAGTAAATATGATGCACAGAGTGGAAATCTTATTAATTTAGACACATATTTTATCAATGCCGAAAAACAAATTCGTTCATTTTGAAATTTAAACTTGAAAAAGCATACAGATTTGGCTTTTAAAATTAGAAAACAAGATTTCACAAGGTGTTTTGTGAGAAAACAGGGAATAATTTTTTACATAGTCAACAGAAAAAAATTTATGCAGAAAAAAGCATGAACAATTTTTTAATATTGCTGAACAAAGAATAAATTTACACTGAATGCTAGAAATAGTTTATGCAGAAAACAGTGAACAATTTTAATGAGAAAACAGTGAACAGTGTTTCTTAATTCAAAAAAAAGATTTTATGAATGCAGTAAGCAGATTCAAATATATAGTAAACATGATGCGCAGAGTGCAAATTTTATTAATGTAGAAACAGATTTTATCAATGTAGAAAAGTAGATTCGATTATTGTGAAATTCAAACATCAAAAAGCATTCAGATTTGGCGTTTAGATTTAAAAAAATGATTTCACTAGGTATTTTATGAGAAAACAGTGAACGATTTTTTAGAGAGTGAACAGAAATTAATTTACGTAGAAAAGAGAGTGAACAATTTCTTAAGTAATGTTGCACAGAAAATAATTTTATGCAGAATGCTAGAAACAGTTAATGCAAAAAAAAGTGAACAATTTTTATGAGAAAATAGTGAACAGTTCTGCTTAATGCAAAAAAAAATTATTATGAATGCAGTAAGCAGATTCGAATATACAGTAAACATGATGGGTAGAGTGCAAATTTTATTAATGTAGAAACAGATTTTATCAATGCAGAAAAGCAAATTTGATTATTGTGAAATTCAAACATGAAAAAGCATTCAGATTTGGCGTTTATATTTAGAAAAAATGATTTCACTAGGTGTTTTATGAGAAAGTAGTGAAAGATTTTTTAAATAGTGAACAGAAAATAATTTACGCAAAAAAGAGAGTGAACAATTTCTTAAATAATGTTGTACAGAAAATAATTTTATGCAGAATGCTAGAAACAGTTTATGCAGAAAACACTGAAAAAATTTTATGAGAAAACCGTGAATTGTTTCACTAAATGCAAAAAAAAGATTTTATGAATGCAGTAAGCAGATTCGAATATACAGTAAACATGATAGGCAGAGTGAAAATTTTGTTAATGTAGAAACAGATTTTATCAATGAAGAAAAGTAGATTTGATAATTGGGAAATTCAAACATGAAAAAGCATTCAGATTTGGCTTTTAAAATTAGAAAAATTGATTTCACTAGGTGTTTTATGAGAAAACAGTGAATGATTTTTTAAATAGTGAACAGAAAATAATTTACGCAGAAATGAGAGTGAATAATTTTTTAAATAATACTAAAAAGAAAATAATTTTATGCAGAATGCTAGAAATAGTTTATGCACATGAAAGTGAACAATTTTTATGAGAAAACAGTGAACAGTTCTACTTAATACAAAAAATGGATTTTATGAATGCAATAAGTAGATTCGAATATACAGTAAAAATGATGGGCAAAGTGCAAATTTTATTAATGTAGAAATATATTTAATCAATGCAGAAGAAAGGATTTGATTATTGTGAAATTTAAACATAAAAAGGCATTTAGATTTGACGTTTAGATTCAGAAAATATGATTTCACTAGGTGTTTTATGAGAAAACAGTGAACGATTTTTTAATTAGTGAACATAAAATAATTTACACAGAAAAGAGTGAACAATTTTTTAAATAATGTTGAACAGAAAATAATTTTAAGCAAAATGCTAGTAATTGTTTTTGCAGAAAACAGTGAATAATTTTTATGAGAAAATAGTGAACAATTTTACTTAATGTAAAAAAAGATTTTATGAATGCCGTAAGCAGGTTCGAATATACAGTAAACATGATATGCAGAGTGCAAATTTTATTAAAGTAGAAACATATTTTATCAATGCAGAAAAACAAATTCGTTCATTTCGAAATTTAAACATGAAAAAGCATTCAGATTTGGCTTCTAAAATTAGAAAACAAGATTTCACAAGGTGTTTTATGAGAAAACAGGGAATAATTTTTTAAATAGGGAACAGAAAATAATTTACGCAGAAAAGAGATTAAACAATTTTTTAAATAATGCTGAACAGAGAATAATTTTATGCAGAGTGCTAGAAATAGTTTATGCAGAAAACAATGAACAATTTTTGTGAGAAAACAATGAACAGGACTACTTTGGGAAAAAAAAAAGATTTTATGAATGCAGTCAGCATATTCGAATATACAGTAAACATAATGGGCAGAGTGCAAATTTTATTAATGTTGAAACAGATTTTATGAATGCAAAAAAGTAGATTCAATTATTGTGAAATTCAAACATGAAAAAGCATTCAGATTTGGCGTTTAGATTTAGAAAACAAGATTTCATTACGTGTTTTATGAGAAAACAGTGAACGATTTTTTAAATAGTGAACAGAAAATAATTTACACCGAAAAGAGAGTGAACGATTTTTTCAATAATGTTGAACATAATATAATTTTATGCCGAATGCTAGAAATAGTTTATGAGAAAACAGTGAACAGTTCTACTTAATGCAAAAAAAGATTTTACGAATGCTGTACGCAAATTCGAACATACAGTAAACATGATGTGCAGAGTGCAAATTTTATTATTGTAAAAACAAATTTTATCAATGCAGAAATTAGATTTGATTATTGTGAAATTCAAACATGAAAATGCATTCAGATTTGGCGTTTAGATTTAGAAAAAATGATTTCACTAGGTGTTTTATGAGAAAACAGCGAATGATTTTTTAATTAGTGAACAGAAAATAATTTACGTAGAAAGGAGTGAACTACTTTTTAAATAATGTTGAATAGAAAATAATTTTAAGCAAAATGCTGGAAATAGTTTATGCAGAAAACAGTGAATAATTTTTATGAGAAAACAGTGAACAATTTTACTTAATGCAAAAAAAGTATTTTATGAATGCTGTAAGTAGGTTCAAATATACAGTAAACGTGACGTGCAGAGTGCAAATTTTATTAATGTAGAAACATATTTTATCAATGCAGAAAAACAAATTCGTTCATTTTGAAATTTAAACATGAAAATCCATTCAGATTTGGCTTTTAAAATTAGAAAACAAGATTTCACAAGGTGTTATATGAGAAAACAGGGAATAATTTTTTAAATAGGGAACAGAAAATAATTTACGCATAAAAGAGATTGAACAATTTTTTTAGATAATGCTGAACAGAGAATACTTTTATGCAGAATGCTAGAAATAGTTTATGTAGAAAACAATGAACAATTTTTATGAGAAAACAGTGAACGGGTCTACTTAATGCAGAAAAAAGATTTTATGAATGTAGTAAGCATATTTGAATATATAGTAAACATGATGGGCAGAGTGCAAATTTTATTAATGTAGAAACAAATTTTATCAATGCAGAAAAGTTGATTCAATTATTGTGAAATTCAAACATGAAAAAGCATTCAGATTTGGTGTTTAGATTTAGAAAACAAGATTTCACTATGTGTTTTATGAGAAAACAGTGAACATTTTTTTAAATAATGGACAAAAAATAATTTATGCAGAAAAGAGAGTGAACAATTTTTTAAATAATGTTGAACAGAAAATAATTTTATGCAGAATGCTAGAAATAGTTTATGCAGAAAACAGCGAACAATTTTTATGAGAAAAAAGTGAACAGTTCTACTTAATGCAAAAAAAAGATTTTATGAATGCAGTAAGAAGATTCGAATATACAGTATACATGATGGACAGAGTGCAAATTTTATTAATGTAGAAATAGATTTTATCAGGGCAGAAAAGTAAATTCAATTATTGTGAAATTCAAACATGAAAAAGCATTCAGATTTGGCTTTTAGATTTAGAAAAAATGATTTCACTAGGTGTTTTATGAGAAAACAGTGAACAATTTTTTAAATAGTGAACAAAAATTAATTTAGGCAGAAAAGAGAGTGATCAATTTTTTAAATAATGTTGAACAGAAAATAATTTTATGCACAATGCTAGAAATATTTTATGCAGAAAACAGTGAACAATTTTCATGAGAAAAAAATGAACAGTTCTACTTAATGCAAAAAAACAGATTTTACGAATGCAATAAGCAGATTCTAATATACAGTAAACATGATGTGCAGAGTGCAAATTTTATTAATGTAGAAACATATTTTATTAATGCAGAAAAGTAGATTCGATTATTGTGAAATTCAAACATGAAAAAGCATTCAGATTTGGAATTTAGATTTAGAAAAAACGATTTCACATGGTGTTTTAAGAGAAAACAGGGAACGATTTTTAAAATAGTGAACAGAAAATAATTTAAGCAGAAAAGAGAGTGAACAATTTTTTAAATATTGCCGTACAGAGAATAATTTTATGCAAAATGCTAGAAATAGTTTATGCATAAAAATGTGAAAATTTTTTTATGAGAAAACAGTGAACAATTTTACTTAATGCAAAAAACAGATTTTATGAATGCAGTAAGCAGATTCGAATATACAGTAAACATGATGTGCAGAGTGCAAATTTTATTAATGTAGAAACAGATTTTATCAATGCCGAAAACTGTGAACGATTTTTTAAATAGTGAACAGAAAATAATTTACGCAGAAAAGAGAGTGAACAATTTTTAAAATAATGTTGAACAGAAAATAATTTTATGCTGAATGCTAGAAATAGTTTATGCAGAAAACAGTTAACAATTTTTATGAGAAAATAGTGAACAGTTTTACTTAATGCAAAAAAAAGATTTTATGAATGCAGTAGGAAGATTCGAATATACAGTGTACATGATGGACAGAGTGCAAATTTTATTAATGTAGAAATAGATTTTATCAGTGTAGAAAAGTAGATTCAATTATAGTGAAATTCAAACATGAAAAGGCATTCAGATTTGGCTTTTAGATTTAGAAAAAACGATTTCACTAGCTGTTTTATGAGAAAACTGTGAACGATTTTTTAAATAGTGAACAAAAATTAATTTACGTAGAAAAGAGAGTGATCAATTTTTTAAATAATGTTGAACAAAAAATAATTTTATGCAGAATGCTAGAAATAGTTTATGCAGAAGACAATGAACAATTTTTATGAGAAAAAAGTGAACTGTTCTACTTAATGCAAAAAACAGATTTTACGAATGCAATAAGCAGATTCTAATATACAGTAAACTTGATGTGCAGAGTGCAAATTTTGTTAATGTAGAAACATATTTTATTAATGCAGAAAAGTATATTCGATTATTGTGAAATTCAAACATGAAAAAGCATTCAGATTTGGCTTTTAGATTTAGAAAAAACAATTTCACATGGTGTTTGATGACAAAACAGGGAACGATTTTTTAAATAGTGAACAGAAAATAATTTAAGCAGAAAAGAGAATGAACAATTTTTTAAATATTGCCGTACAGAGAATAATTTTATGCAAAATGCTAGAAATAGTTTATGCAGAAAAAAGTGAAAATTTTTTTATGAGAAAACAGTGAACAATTTTACTTAATGCAAAAAACAGATTTTATGAATGCAGTAAGCAGATTCGAATATACAGTAAACATGATGTACAGAGTGCAAATTTTATTAATGTAGAAACAGATTTTATCAATGCCGAAAACTGTGAACGATTTTTTAAATAGTGAACAGAGATTAATTTACGCAGAAAAGAGAGTGAACAATTTTTTAAATAATGTTGAACAGAAAATAATTTTATGTAGAATGTTAGAAATAGTTTATGCAAAAAAATAGTGAACAATTTTTATGAGAAAACAGTGAACAGTTCTACTTAATGCAAAAAAAAAAAAAAAAAAAAAAAATTTATGAATGCAGTAAGCAGATTCGAATATATAGTAAATATGATGGGCAAAGTGCAAATTTTAATAATGTAGAAACAAAATTTATCAATGCAGAAAAGTATATTCGATTATTGTGAAATTCAAACATGAAAAAGAATTTAGATTTGCCGTTTAGATTTAGGAAAACCGATTCCACTAGGTGTTTTATGAGAGAACAGTGAACGATTTTTTAAATAGTGAATAGAAAATAATTTACGCAGAAATGAGAGTGAACAATTTTTATGAGAAAACAGTGAACAGTTCTACTTAATGCAAAAAACAGATTTTATGAATGTAATAAGCAGATTCGAATATACAGTAAACATGCTGGGCGGAGTGCAAATTTTATTAATGTAGAAACATATTTTATCAATGTAGAAAAACAAATTCATTAATTTTGAAATTTAAACACAAAAATCCATTCAGATTTGGCTTTTAAGACTAGAAAACAAGATTTCACAAGGTGTTTTATGAGAGAACAAGGAATATTTTTTTAAATAATGAATAGAAAATAATTTACGCAGAAAAGAGAGTGAACAATTTTTTAAATCATGCTCAACAGAGAATAGTCTTATGCAGAATGCTTGAAATAGTTTATGCAAAAAACAGTGAAAATTTTTTATGAGAAAACTGTGAACAGTTTTACTTAGTGCAAAAAAAAAGATTTTATGAATGCAGTAAGCAGAATCGAATATACAGTAAATATAATGGGCAGAGTGCAAATTTTGTTAATGTAGAAACAGATTTTATCAATGCAGAAAAGTAGATTCAATTATTGTGAAATTCAAACATTAAAAAGCATTTAGATTTGGCTTTTAAAATTAGAAAAAAATGATTTCACTAGGTGTTTTATGAGAAAACAGTGAACAGTTTTTTAAATAGTGAACAAAAAATAATTTACGCAGAAATGAGTGTGAACAATTTTTTAAATAATACTGAACGGAAAATAATTTTATGCAAAATGCTGGAAATAGTTTATGCAAAATACAGTGAACAATTTTTATGAGAAAACAGTGAACAGTTCTACTAAATGCAAAAAAAAGATTTTATGAATGTGGTAACCAGATTCAAATATACAGTAAACATGATGGGCAGAGTTCAAATTTTATTAATGTAGAAACAGATTTTATCAATGCAGAAAAATAGATTTGATTATTGTAAAATTCAAACATGAAAAAGCATTCAGATTTGGCATTTAGATTTGGAAAAATCGATTTCAATAGGTTTTTTATGAGAAAACAGTGAACGAGTTTTTAAATCGTGAACAGAAAATAATTTATGCAGAAAAGGGAGTGAACAATTTTTTAAATAATGCTGAACAGAATATAATTTTATGCAGAATGCTAGAAAAGTTTATGCAGAAAACAGTGAACAATTTTTATGTAAAATCAGTGAACAGTTTTACTTAATGCAAAACACATATTTTGTGAATGCAGTAAGCAGATTTGAATATACAGTGAACATGATGTACAGAGGGCAAATTTTATTAATGTAGAAATAGATTTTATCAGTGCAGAAAAACAAATTCATTCATTTTGAAATTTAAACATGAAAAAAGCATTCAGATTTGGCTTGTAAAATTAGAAAACAAGATTTCATTGGGTGTTTTATGAGAAAACAGGGAACAAGTTTTTTAAATAGTGAACAGAAAATAATTTATGCAAAAAAAAGAGTGAACAATTTTTTAAATAATGCTGAACAGAGAATAATTTTATGCAGAATGCTAGAAATTGTTTATGTAGAAAACAGTGAACAATTTTTATGAGAAAACAGTCAACAGTTTTACCTAATGCAAAAAAAAGATTTTATGAATGCAGTAAGCAGATTCGAATATACAGTAAACATGATGGGCAGAGTGCAAATTTTATTAATGTACAAACAGATTTTATCAATGTAGAAAAGTAGATTCGATTATTGTGAAATTCAAACATGAAAAAGCATTCAGATTTGGCGTTTAGATTTAGAAAAAACGATTTCAATTGGTTTTTTATGAGAAAACAGTGAACGATTTTTTAAATAGTGAATAGAAAATAATTTACACAGAAATGAGAGTGAAATTTTTTTTTAAATAATACTGAACAGAAAATAATTTTATGCAGAATGCTAGAAATAGTTTATGCAAAAAACAGTGAATAATTTTTATGAGAAAACAGTGAACAGTTCTACTTAATGCAAAAAACATATTTTCTGAATGCAATAAGCAGATTTGAATATACAGTAAACATGATGGGCAGAGTGCAAATTTTATTAATGTAGAAACAGATTTTATCAATGCAGAAAAATATATTCGATTATTGTGAAATTCAAACATGAAAAACATTCGAATTTGGCATTTAGATTTAGAAAAAATGATTTCACTAGGTGTTTTATGAGAAAACAGTGAACAATTTTTTAAATAGTGAACAGAAAGTAATTTACGCTAAAAAGAGAGTGAACAATTTTTTAAATAATGTTGAACAGAAAATAATTTTATGCAAAATGCTAGAAATAGTTTATGCAAAAGACAGTGAACAATTTTTGTGAGAAAACAATGAACAGTTTTACTTAATGTAGAAATTAAATTCACATTTTGAAATTAAAATCTCTATATTTTACAATGTTTCTATTTAAATAAATAAAAACGTAAAAATGCTACTTATTTTTATGTTTATGTTTATTTGTCAATAATCCCAAAAAAAAGAAAAAATTACTAGGTACTCGAGCTTGGTGAGCTCGAGTACTATATAAATAAAATAAGCACCATTTTATGTTTATGTTTATTTGTGGATAATCACAAAAAAAAAAAAAAGCATTTTATTATATAATGGTACTCGAGCCTAGTGCCACGGTGGCAAAACTTCTGGGAACTCGAGTTTAAGAAACTCGAGTAGCATAAAAAGTGGTATTTCCTTATATAGTTCCGAAATAGTGTTTTTTTACAAAAAATTTCAAAAATTGGTGGTATTTGGCCATGTACATAGTATATGACAAAATATAGAAGTTGGCACGTGTGAATATTATGTAAAGCTACTGCTTAATAAGATAAGCGAAGGCTAAGAAAAATCGTTTTCATAAAAACTTTTCATCTCGTTAGGAGTTTTCCTCTCAACTTTGTGTGAGACCTTTCTACTCTGTATCAGGAGTTGCATCCCCATCATCAATTTAAATTGCTGTGTGGGTGAATCACTGTCACATTACGTTAAAAATTGTTCTTTCTTTCATTTGTTTTCTTCTAGTTCTTTTCTCTGTGATACACAGTCCTGTCTCTTCTTTGTGTCTTTGTAGTTCCTTTGTTTGGTGTTTTCTCCTTGTGAAACAACTGCGTCTTTTTGTGCTATTACCATGGAATCTGATTGTATAGAACGGTTACAACGCATAAGTTTGACATCGGAAGAAGAAGAAATTATCAAGGTACACTTTGATTATCGTGGAAAGGCTCTAGAAGAGTGCTCCTTAAGTTTAATTGGTCGTTTTCTTACAACTAAACCGATTAACAGTAGGGCGGCAAAGAGCCTATTAAGGTCTGTGTGGAAGTTTGGTCAGGATCTTAGGATTTCTGATGTTGGAGATGGTTTGTTCCAATTTAAGTTAACTATGGACAGTTAGATTGAATGGGTTCTTAACAATGGTCCTTGGAGTTTTGATGGTCATATTTTACTGCTCTGTCAATGGGAGAAAGGGATGACAGTGTACTCAGTAAATTTTACGCACATTTCTTTTTGGGTACAGGTTTGGGGATTACCATTTGATCTCATGAATGTGGAAGTGGGTAAGGACATTGGAGGAGGTATTGGAAATTTATTGGAGGTGGATTGCAAGGCTATTACATCAGATCAGGCTCGTTTTCTTCGGGTCAAAGTGGAGGTGCCATTGTCTAAACCACTTCATAGGGGCGCTCCTATTCTTAGCCCTGAAAGTGATAAAGTCTGGGTTGCTTTTTAGTATGAGTGGCTACAAGCAAGGTTTTCAAACCCGGACCGTTCAATGAACCGTAAAAAGGAAAGGTTCAAGGTTTTTATGGTCGGACCGAGGTCGAACCGTGATGATGTCATAATTAATTATTAAATTAATTAAAATATAAATAAATATATTAAATTAATAAAAATTGAAAAATTACCTAAAATAGTTCCAAAATATATATATATATATATATTTTGAAAAATACTTCCAAATATTTGACTATTCAATCCAATAAACTTTTTTATTTTATTTTTATGGAACCCAGTATAAAAGTTAATAGATATTTCCCATAAAATTAATTGGGAAAAAAAAAGTTAATAAACATTCCCTCATTAAATAGTCAAATAGTTCCAAATTACCTAAAATAGTCCCAAATAGTTCCGTTTGGTTACTAGTTTGTCTCGCCCAAGGCTCTGGAACTTTACTCATTCCCCCATGAAATTTTAAAAATAAGGGATAATTACACATAACCCACCTGTGGTTTGGGCGAAAATCACTTTGCCTACCCGTGGTTTGAAAAGTATCACTTAACCCACCTGAGGTGTGTTTCCGTCACTCTCCGTAACCCACCTCGGTCTCTGCCGTTACAAAAACACCTTTTAACCCCAAAACAGAACATAACGCGAATCAAAACCCCCAAAACTCAAACACTTTTCGAGAGAGAGACCCAAGGTGCAATCAGGCTTGTTCTTCGTGGTTTGGAGCGTGTGGAGAGGGAGAAAACACTTGTTTTGCATCATTGAACCTGGGCAAGGTATGTGTGACTGCTGTTCATCTGCATTTGGGTCTGTTCCTGATTTAGGGTTTCAGATTTTGTTCAAGTGTGAACTTACTGTGTGAAAGTCTAAATTTGTACTTCCCAGGAATCGTGTTATGGTGAGATGTCTTCATCAAGTGGTAATTTCTTGGGTTCATGTGGACATATGTGCAATGAGCAGACTTGTGTTTTGAGAACAAGTTTGAGTTTGCACAATTTTGGGAGGAGGTTCTTGGGTTGTAGCCGTTATAAGGTTGGTCCTAAGTGTCCTTTCTTTGTTTGGATTGATAACCCAACCTGTCCTCGTGGGAATGAAACTGCACCTTTGGCTCTAGAGAAGATGTCTAGGCTTCAGACTGCTCTCCAACTTGCAAATGAGAGGGAAAGGACAGCTCTGGAAACGACAGAAGAAGCTAGGCAAATGGCAGAAAAGGCTCTTGAAGAGGAAGCCAAAGCCAAGGAAAGGGAGAGAAAGGCTCGAGCTGTCTGTGCAAAAGCTAAGGAAAAAGCCATTCTTGCTGAAGAGAAGCAAAGAATGTGGAAGTCTGCATGCATTTTGTCATGGATCTTTTTTGTTATTGTTATGTTGTTGTGTTTTGGCTCAATTGAGTTCTCTGGAGTGAAGAGACCTAGATTGTTGCCCCTGAAGTAGTTAATTGGTTAGTAGAGATAGTTATGGCAATGATGTTAATGAATTTGCATTGTAATAGCACTAGCCTACTGATGTAATATTTTGATGTGTCAATGAATGAAGAATTGGTCAATTATTGAGTATTTTGTGCATATCATAACAACCATTCAATGGAAGAAGTAATGGTCAATTATCAATTTGGCTGTGCATACCATAACAACCATTCCACAATAAAAACTTCCATACACTATATTAGAAAAATATACTTGGACACAATTTGTAGTAGCAATAAATAAACTTCCATATAATTTGGCTGTGCATACCATAACAACCATTCCACAATAAAAACTTCCATACACTCTATTAGAAAAATATACTTGGACACAATTTGTAGTAGCAATAAATAAACTTCCATATAATTTGGCTGTGCATACCATAACAGCCATTCCACAATAAAAACAATATACTTGGACACAATTTGTAGTAGCAATAAATAAACTTCCATATAATCTAGTTTGGACAAATATTGTTCCATACAAACTGTAATATCACAACTTCCATATAACAACCTGGAGTGTATTGTACCTTAATTACAAAAAAGCACATTCCAAGGCCAACAGTGATTGTTTTTTACACTAATTAGTAATTACAAAAAAGCACATTCCAAGGCCAGCAGTGACTGTTTTTTACACTAATTGATAATTACAAAAGGCTAACAGTGGTCTTCACAAAAAAAAAAAAACCAAAAAGGCCCACATGTTCCCACTAGCTTTACTCCCAATGCTGGCATGCGTACCCACTAGCTTCATTCATTTCTTGCCTTTACTCTTTCCTCTTTCCACCCACTGGATTCATTTTTGGTGGCCTTTGTGCAGCAAGCTGTCCTCTAGTCCTCACACCACCAGTGCTCCCACTTGCATGTGAAGGCTACAAAATAAAAAATAGATCCACTTGTTAAAAAATATCCCAAGCTACACAACCATCCAGGACTAAGTTACCTGTGAAGAACTTGGTAAGGTATCCCAGGTCTCCCTAGGTGTGTGAAACTCTGGTTGTGAGGAAGAGAACCATCCTGCTCTCTTGTGAGATGGCCTAGGTTGATTTCCTTGCTGTGAGGATGAAGGCTGAGTGGCAGACATCATGTTGTAGGTCTGGGTAGGCTGCTGGGATGGTGGCTGAGGTGCAGGCTGAGGTGCAGATCTAGGTGCAGGCACCCCTTCCCTTGCCTGCAACAAAACCCAGTTTCAATACAGTGTCTATTGTAAGTTTAAAAACAAGTTTTTTTTTTTTTTTTTTTTGCCATTTAAATCCTAATTACTTACAGCTTTTTCTCTTTGAAGTCTCTGTCTCCTCTGCCATGGTGTCTCCCCAGTGATGCCAGCCTTGCACCCTCTTGAGTTATGCCCTTCCTTTTTGCATTTCCCACATCTTACAGGTCTGTTCTGTCTACTTGCTTTGTAAGGGTTTCTAGGCTCATCAGAAGCCCTCTTTCTTTGCTTGGGTGGTCTGCCTGGTGGTTTGTATATGTGAGGTGCCAGGGGAGCAGGCTGTCCAGTCTCAGCCCATTCTGACTGGCCAGGCATGGGAGGAAGTACCTCCTTGTATATCTCCATGTAAGTTTCTTTGAAGTAGCATGGGTGGGTATAGTCTTCTGGTGTCTCAATGTTTGTATAAATGGCTGTTATGGCATGTTTGCAGGGAATGCCATTTAAATCCCAAGACCTACAGCTACATGTCTTCTTCACCAAATCAACTACATGCCTCTCATACTGACTGCCTACCTCATAAAGGAAACTACCAGCTGGGGTAGCACTAAATGCCTTACTTTCAACCTTCAATTTCTTCAACCTATCTTGTATGCTCGGACACAACTTTCCAGCATACTTCTGTATCCCTTCCCTTTTTGTGTAAAGCCTAGTCATAAGTCTAACCCTAATCCACTCCAACATTGTCAAGATAGGCTTGTCCCTAGACTTCAATATCATTGCATTAAAAGACTCACTCAAATTATTTACCAAACAATCTGTTAAGGCCCTAGGAGTGAAGTGTGACCTTGTCCACTGTGCAGGTGCAATGTTTGCAAGATACTCATATGCCTTTTCATCCAAATCCCTTATGTACTGCATGCATCTCTCAAACTCCCTTACTGTTGTGGTAGTAGCACACCTCCACAATGCATCCTTCAGCTCCAATCCCTTGTGATCAACTTTGAAATTGTTGTAGATGTGTTTCACACAGTATCTATGCTCTACGGTAGGGAATAGTGTCTCTATTGCAGGTATAAGCCCCTGTAAATAAGCAAACAAACAAACAAAACAAGTTAGTTCAGCAAACAAAGTCAACTATTCAAGTGTAACTGAACAAAACAAAACTTGCATACCTTTTGCCTATCAGAAATGAAGACCAACTGAAGCTCCTCTGGCCTCCCTATATCATCAGCAAAAATTTCCAAAAACCATATCCAAGACTCCCTGGTTTCTTGTTCCACAACAGCCATGGCTACTGGAAAAATGTTGTCATTTGCATCCTTGACAGTGGCAGATAAGATTTGCCCACCAAATCTGTGCTTTATGTGACAACCATCTAAACCTATAAATGGCCTGCATCCATCTAAAAATCCTACCTTCTGAGCATTGAACCTAACATACATCCTCTTAAATTTTGGCTGGGAAGTCTCCTCAGCCATTTCTGTCTGCAGTATAACCCTACTCCCCTTGTCTACAGTGGCTATCATTTGTGCATAGTCCCTAAGGACACCATATTGCAGTTGCTCATCTCCATTTATCAAATCCTTTGCCTTTCTCTTTGACCTATACACTTGGTTTACACTTAGGTCAACAGATAAATTTTGCATCACATGGTTGTGTACACCACTCACCTCCCAATTTGGATTTTTGCTAAAATCCTCAATGAACCTCTTAGCAACATAAGCTGATGTTGCTTGGCTGTTTTTGAAAGACTTGGGACAAGTACAGTCATCAGTCAAGGTCTTAATTTGAAATGTTAGCTCTTCACTTATTTGAGATGCATAACATCTCCACCCACACCCATTCTTGCAGTGAACTGATATCTTGGTCTTCTCATTAAGCTTGAATTTGATGTCAATAGGTTTTTTGATTGCATACTCCCTCAAAGCAGCTCTGAACACCTTTGCATTAGGGAACTTCATCTCCTTCTTCAGTACAACATTTCTCATGTCACTCTTAGCATTAAACTCTACTTGCTCAGGTACCTACTCATCATCAGACCCATCCATGCTTACCAGGTCATCCTCAAGGGCTGGCTCAGCCCACTCAGGGTCTGTGTGGGGTGCATTGCTTGATTCTGGGGCTGTGTGGGGTGCATTGCTTGATTCTGGGTTTGTATTGGGAGCAGAACCTTGTGGAGCTGAGTTTTAAGCAGCAAATACATCATCACCAAAGCCATCCCCCTCTAGGCCTTCATTTAGCCAATCATCATCATCATCATCATCATCTCCTTCAACATTCTGTTCTTCATCTCTTGCATCAATGTCAACATCCTCAACATCTTCTTCATCATCACTCTCATCATTATTCTCATCATCATTCTCATCATCTTCATCATCATCACTATCCAATTCTATTTCAACCCTTGCTGCATCACCACTTACATCACCACCTGCATGACCACCTACACCATTTGCCACTCCCCCTGCATCACCACCTACACCACCATCTGCCACTCCCCCTGCATCACCACCTACACCACCATCTGCCACTCCCCCTACATCAGGATACTCAACTGCCAATGGCTCCACATCTATGTCAGTATAGATTATGAGTTTTTCAGCATACCATGCCTTATGAAGGTTAGTCATGTTTACGACATCTGTATCTGTTTCTATGTCTCTTAAATCATGCTATAGATCACCATCAGGAATTAAATACTTATATCTACTGTGTTCCTTAGGAGCACCAACTAGATGGCATAAATCCCGAATTTCAAAGTAACTCAACTTGTCAGGGTCAATCTCTGTTAGTAAACATACAGAGCCACCCACATATTGTATGGTTGGCTCCTCCACAAAACATCCCCCAACATGAATTTCAAGGTCAAATGTGAAGTCAACCATCTGCAATTAAAATAAGTATTTTGTTTACACACACTGACATGCAGAAAGTGACAAGAAGCCAAAAGAGACAACAAGCCAACAAATTGACAACAACACACGGACAAAGGACCACATAAAGCACATGCAAAACCAGATTCCCAACAAATTCATAGGGACCACACTACCCACACTTCACAAACAAGTGCAATCATTGACAAATAAACTTGATTCCTTCAGGTATATGCATTATAGAAACAACCATAGCAAAATGCATATCCTAAGCGATTCTACACATAAATAGCAAAATCCTAATTTAACATACAAAAAAAATTTTACTGTGCAGATGAACAGCAAAACCTAACTACGTGGGTGGGTCACCATAAAAAAATGACATCAAGAACCCAAATGCAGATGAAAAACAATCACACATACCTTGCCCAGGTTCGATGATGCAAAACAAGTGTTTTATCCCTCTCCACATGCTCCAAACCACGAAGTACAAGCCTGATTGCACCTTAGGTCTCTCTCTCGAAAAGTGTTTGAGTTTTGGGGGTTTTGATTCGCGTTATGTTCTGTTTTGGGGTTCAAAGGTGTTTTTGTAACGGCAAAGACCGAGGTGGGTTACGGAGAGTGACGGAAACACACCTCAGGTGGGTTAAGTGATACTTTTCAAACCACGGGTAGGCAAAGTGATTTTTGCCCAAACCACAGGTGGGTTATGTGTAATTATCCCTAAAAATAAAATATAAACTAAAGCTCCCAATAACTTTTGTTGAGAGACCCAAGGCTCTGTTACTTCACCCATTCCCCCATGAAATTTTAAAAATAAAATATAGACTAAAGTTCCCTATCACTTTTGTGAGAGACTGAAGGCTCTGGTACTTTACCCATTCCCCTATGAAATTTTAAAAATAAAATATAAACTAAAGCTAGAAGCCTAGAAGAGTGTGAAAGGAAAACATTGTTTTGTCCACTGGATTAAAATCAAAGCCCAAGAATATAGCTTGTGGTTGACAGTCAGGTTGAGTAAATGAGAAGGCAAAAACAAGAAATACCAAGAGAAGAGAGGAAGACAAAGAAGGCAAAAACGCAGAAATAACAAGAAAGAAGAGAAAATGAAGAATACTGAGACAGAGAAAGAACAAGAGAGAGCAATATAGTCATATAGAGAAGAAGAATGAGAAGAAACTATGATGTGATCTCAAGTCTCAACGTCTAACAGCATGTTTGAAGCTACAATAATGGAGATCTACTTCTGTAAGCTTGTAGATAATTTTTTTTTTCTTTTTTCTTTTTTTAAGTTTAGATTCAAAGGGAAGTAAAGAACCATGAGAAATGGTTTGAATTACAAGGGCTCTGTTTCAACTGTGGAATATTAGGACATGAACTAAAAACTTGTACCAGGTCGATATCAATGGTAGGTGAAGAGAGACAATATGGGGAGTGGCTCCGAGCGGGTTTCCGTAGACAAAGGGATCTTAGGGGGAGGAAGACAACCAGTCTGCCACCAAGAAGCATGGAGGAAATAATGGCAAATCAGATTAGGAAACCGTCAACACAGGTACACATTTCGGCGGTTGAGAATTCAAATGGAAACTCGAATATTATGGAGACGAAAATTGTGGAGAAACTGACTCCTAATAATTCGAGATTTGAGGATGGACAAACTTCCATTCCTTTTCAAATTGAGTCACCTACTACTACTCAAGTAACCAAGATATACACAGCAAGGGAAGAGATTGTGGAAAATCACGATACTAATTTGGTTTTAGTGCCTATCACGTATGAAGCAACAAATGTGGAATTGAAATGTGATCCACATGTCCCTAAAACTCATCCAACCAATCTATCACGTGCACTCTCATGTGAGGATGATCAAAGCCTTGCAAACGTACATAAGTGGAAAAGGGTGGTAAAAAAGGAGACAAATCCATTGAAAATAATTATGGCAGAGGGTGACCATATAACTGTTGTAGTGGGACAGAAACGGCGCAAGAATGTAAAGGATACAAATAGTGTTGATAAAGAAGTGAGGAAGAAAACCAGGGGTCAGGTTCAAGATCCAACTTCCACAACGGCGGAGGCTAATGATCAGCCGCGCCGAACACAATGAATATCTTAAGTTGGAACTGCCGAGGGCTTGGGAACCTCCGTGCAGCTACTGTACTCTCTCACTTGGTGAGGGAAAAAGCTCCCAATGTTTTGTTTTTGATGGAAACAAAAAAAACTGTTGATGAGATGAGGATGACTCAAGCGGATTTGAAGTATGATTCAATACTTGCAGTACCGTGTGTTCATAGAACTGGAGGATTAACCATGCTTTGGAAGAAAGAGGTATCATTGGATATTCAAACCTACTCCTTAAATCACATAGATGCTCGTATCATGACTGATTTGAATTCTCCATGGAGACTCACTGGATTTTATGTAAGACCGGAGGAACATCATAAACATGAATCTTGGAGTTATTTGAGGCATCTACATTCCAGAGATTCCTTGTCGTGGTTATGTATAGGGGATTATAATGAAATTCTGAATTCCAACGAGAAGCAAGGTAGAATTCCAAGGCCATTCAGGCCTATGGAGGAGTTTAGGACAACATTGGCATAGTGTGGTTTGAGTGATCTTGGATTTCAGGGTAACATTTTTACGTGGAGGAATGGGTGACCTGGTGATGATTTTGTACAAGAAAGGCTGGATCGTGCTTGTGCTACTCTTGAATGGTGAGATTTGTTCCCACAAGCTAAAGTGAAACACATCCAAGCTGCTTATTTAGACCACAACCCAATTTTGCTCTCAACTCAAATGACTGGCCCAATGACTAGAAGAAAGAAGATTCCAAAGAGATTTGAAGAAAAACGGTCCACCCACCCAGAGTGTGAATTAATTATTTTGGAAGCTTGGAATGCATCCACGGAAGCAGGGAGCCCAATGTACAGGTTGTTCAATAAAATAAAGAGATGTCACATGTCATTGGTTGAATGGAGTAGAACCCTCGGCAATTCAAAGGCACTTCTGGATGATAAATATAATGAGTTAGAGCTTCTCATGAGTATGAATAACCCTAAAAATCATCCTCTGATACAAAAGGTACGAGATGAAATAAATTCCCTTCTATTTATGGATGAATTATTTTGGAGGCAGAGGTCTAGAGCCATTTGGTAACCCGCGGGTGATAAAAATACAAAATATTTTCATCCAAGAGCTAGTCAGAGACGAAGGAAGAACCATATTGTTGGGTTTGAGGATGATGATGGAAGATGGTGCACTTCTGAAGATGATAAAGAGAGGGTGGCAGAGTTTTATTTTCAAAAGCTATTCACCACAGCTAATCCAGTTGGTATGGAGCCGGTTTTAGACTCAGTGGATAGGGTAGTTACACCAGATATGAACAGCACACTCCTTCAACCTTATACTCCTGATGAGGTAAAGCAAGCACTCTTCCAAATGCATCCCTCAAAATCTCCTGGACCAAATGGTATGTCACCTTTCTTTTTTCAAAAATATTGGCATATAGTTGGACATGATGTTACTGCTGCAGTGTTATCTGTGTTGACATCTGGTCATTTCCTACATAAAATGAATTATGTTAGGTTCTAAGTACTTAGGAACTAATGTATTAGAACTCTAATGTGTATTGTTGGCAAACCATGATCAAAACAATTTTTAGTCTTGTTTTGACTTGCTTAAAGTATAGGTCTTTTATGTAATGTTGGAATCGAGTTAACTGTAGAATTGAGTGTGCAATTCTGACTGACTCGATCGATCAAGAATTTGACTCGATCGATCGAAAGTCGGGCAGAATGTTTTTTCTGCAGAATTTCCAACTCAGCCCAAGCCCATTAAGGATTAGGGTTTCAGATCTAATTCTCCTAGTATATAAAGAAAACCCTAGCCACGTTTTTAGAGTAGTTCTAGTTGCTCTGTTTTGCTGTGTGTGTGAATCTTTTGTGAGATCTGAGAGGTGGTTGCCTTCACACATGCTTAGGATTATCAAGAAGGAGATTGTATTGAGAGATTGATGATCATTCAGTTGCTGCACTAAAGAGCTCAAAGATACATAAGTGGGTGTGCTTGTACTTGCTGGAGAATCCAAGAAAGAAGGAGTCCGTGGTCTTGGAGCTTGCACGTGGTCGTGTCAGTAAATCTCTACTGGTGGGTAACAATAGGATGTTAGTGGCCTAAGTCGCTATTGTAAAACTTCGATTCTTTCATAGTGGATTCAGGTTTACCTTAAGGATAGCTAGGTTAAATCCTCCCCAGGTTTTTACCGGTGTGGTTTCTTGGGTCATCATATCTTTGTGTTCTTTATATTCTGCACTTTACATTGATATGATTATATGATTGTGTTAACCTAGATCTGAAATTTGAACTAAGTAATCACTTGGCTAATTAACTAGGTTAATCCAATTGTGTTTTAAGGGATCTAAAAACAAACAAATTATACTCATATTGTCCTTATACCCAAAAAGAATGATCCAAGATGTGTTTCTGACTTTAGACCAATCAGCCTTGCTAATGTTGTTTCAAGGATTGTTTCTAAGGTGCTAGCAAATCGGCTAAAACTCATTTTGCCTAATGTTATTTCAGATTCACAGAGTACTTTTGTCCCTAACCGGTTAATTACTGATAACACTACTGTAGCTTTTGAAATATTACATAGAATGAGGAATAAAAGGAGTGGGAAGAAAGGTTAGATGGCTGTAAAACTTGACATCAGTAAGGCTTATGACCGTGTTGAATGGAGTTTTCTTAGACAGATCATGCTTAAATTAGGCTTTGATCAACATTGGGTCCAGTTGGTCATGGAAACAGTATGTATTGCCTCCTATTCTGTGCTTATTAATGGAGAACCTAAGGGTTTTATTAAGCCATCACGAGGTATAAAGCAATGGAATCACAATACTTGCATGGTATATTGTCGTGTCCTAATGGGGTTTGTATCTCTCATCTACTTTTTGCTAATGATAGTTTTATCTTTTGTCAAGCTACTGTGGATGAATGCCATCACCTTCTTCATTTACTTGGTTGTTATGAGTTAGAATTGGGTCAAGCAATCAATAGATAGAAAACATCTATCTTTTTTTGTAGAAACACAAAACAAGAAGTCAAAGAGCACATTCAGACATTAATAGGGGCAAGAGTGATGGAGAATTGTGAAAAATATCTTGGGCTTCCTATGGTGGGGGGTAAATCTAAGTTGAATTCTTTTAAAGACTTGCAGGAGAAAATTACAAAGCGAGTGTTGGGATGGAAAGAAAAATTTATCTCAAAAGTAGGTAGGGAAATTCTTATTAAAACAGTTGCTCAAGCAATCCCTATCTACTCTATAGGCATTTTCCGAATCCCAAAGGCTTTATGTGATTCTATCAACTCTACCTTAGCTAAATATTGGTGGGGCCAGACAAAGGAGGAGAAAAAGATCCATTGGATAAACTAGAACAAGCTGTGTATATCAAAAAAGAGTGGAGGCATGGGTTTTCAAGACATTCAAGCTTTTAATTTAGCTTTACTAGCTAAACAAGCCTGGAGGTTGATACATAATACACATTCTTTGTTCTACAGGGTTTATAAAGCAAGGTAGTTTCCCAGTTGCTCTTTTATGGATGCAGTACTTGGCAATAATCCCTCTTATGTTTGGAGAAGTTTGTTGGCAGCAAGGGACATTATCTCTGAAGGCTCTATTTGGAAGGTGGGAGATGGAAGGAATATTTTAGTTCCAACCCATAAGTGGCTTTCGCACAAACCTGTGTTTTTAGGTGATGACCAGCCGAATTTGCATGTAAGTGACTTGATTGATAGTACAACAATGCAATGGGATAGGGAAAAGATCTTTGATCTCTTTGTTTATCAAACTAGAAAAGAAATACTAACCATTCCTCTGTCTATGACTGCCTCTCAGGACAAGCTGATATGGAAGGAAAATTCAGCAAAGTTGTTTACAGTGAAGTCTGCATATCAGGTTGCTTTAAAGCTAAAGGAAAAAAATCGGGTTGAGCACTCTAGAGTAGTAACTGATCGGGCTCTCTGGAAAAAAACTGGACTCTTAAGACTCCTCCTAAGGTTAAGATGTTTGTGTGGCACGCTTGCTCAAATATTTTACCTACAAGAGAAAACTTGCATGGGAGAAAAATGAAAATTGACCACCAATGTGAAATATGCTGCCAAAAACTTGAATCCATTGGTCATCTTCTTTGGGAATGTCCCTTAGCAAGGAATGTTTGGGCAATTTACCGAGGGAAAATCCAAAAATGTTCGAATGTAGAACAAGACTTCTTTGCACTCTTTAGGATGATGGCAAATAGGCTTACACCAATGGAGTTGGACAGATGGGCAATAATATCATGGGCATTATGGAATGCTAGAAATAAGTTCTATTTTGAGAAGGTCCAACAACATCCTAAAGCTATATTGGAAGGGGCAATTGGCAACTTGGAAGAATATCAGAGATTATGTGCAGCAATGGGGAACCATTAATAATGTTTTTGGACCTTGTTATAATTTATTTGTGTGTTGTTTGTTGTTCTGGTATTTAGTGAAGTTCTCCAACTGTTCTGCAATTATGCACATGTGCTGTGAAATTGGAAGGGGCAATTGGCTTCTTGGAAGAGTATTCAAGATTATGTACAGTAATGGGAGTCTTGTTGAACCTTGTTATAATTTGTTGGAGGTTGTTCTGGTATTTGATGTACTTCTCCAGCAACTCTGAAATTATGCACATGTGCTATGAATTTGGAAGGGGCAATTGACTTGGAAGAGTATTAATGATTATGTGCAGTAATGGGGTTGTTTTTGTATGCTGATCTAGTATTTAGTTATGCTGAAACTCTGCACCAGTGCTATGATATTGGAAGGGGCAATTGGCTTGGAAGAGTATTAAAGATTATGTGCAGTAATGGGGTTGTTTGTATGCTGGTCTAGTCTTTTGCAATGCGTCTTTAACAATGATGAAACTACGCATTTGTGCTATGATATTGGAAGGGGCAATGGAGAACCATTAATCCTGTTTTGAATATTGTTATAATTTGTTGTGTGATGTTGTAGCATTTGTTATTTTGATGTATTTCTTTCTAGTAGGCTTGGAGTTTATGCGCCTGTGCTGTGATGGTTATGGTGCTGTACCTTTACCTGTGCTATACCTTATACTTTTATATAAATAAAAGTTTCTATCTTTATCTCAAAAAAAAAAAAAAAAAAAAAAAAAAAAAAAACATAAGCGAAGTGAGCTGCTTTGAAATCGTAGATGTTTGGGATGATGACACACTATCCCATTACTTTGAGGTGTTGTTGGTAAATAGAATTTCTCCTAGTTTACCAAAAAAAAAAAAAAAATTGTGTGAAATCTAATCTAATCTTATACTATATATAAAAGCAGAAGCCTTTAAGGAGGTGCTACCACGTTTACAACTTATTCTTTAAAATAACGTACGGTGCGTTTGGAGAGGCTCACTTTCATCAAACGTTTGGAGAGGCTCATTATAAAAACACCAAGCCACTTATCCAAAAAAAAAAAAAAAAAAAAAACGTAAACCCAAAAACCGAAATCGTATTTCCCGATCAAAATTCAGACTCACTCTAACTTGCAATTCTTCGCTGCAACTCCATATACACATAGATCGGATCTTATACTATATATAAAAGCAGAAGCCTTTAAGGAGGTGCTACCACGTTAGGAAAAAAGGCCACTTAAATGTTGCCACGTTTACAACTTATTCTTTAAAATACCATACGGTGCATTTGGAGAGGCTCACTTTCATCAAACGTTTGGAGAGACTCATTATAAAAACACCAAGCCACTTTTCCAAAAAAAAAAAAAAATGCAAACCCAAAAACCTTAACCGTATTTCCCGATCAAAATTCAGAATCACTCTAACTTGCAATTCTTCACTGCAACTCCATATACACACAGATCGGACTAGCGTGTTCCAACCCATCAAACAGACGAACAAAGAAAATCCAAAAGGAAGCAAAAACTGAAAACCTCTGTTCATTCTCTGCAACAGTGAAAACTGAAAATCTTAGTTTGTCCTCTGCAACAATAGGCGATTTAGAAGCTATCCCGTCCCT
Source organism: Quercus tomentella (assembly GCA_028535165.1). Classification (NCBI taxonomy): domain Eukaryota; kingdom Viridiplantae; phylum Streptophyta; class Magnoliopsida; order Fagales; family Fagaceae; genus Quercus; species Quercus tomentella. The sequence goes on from JAPQVY010000144.1 coordinate 2,688,060, forward strand.
TCTCTTCAACAACAGACAATTTAGAAGGTAGGCATTTTTTCCCCCTTTTTTGTTTTCTTTTCAATTACCGTTTCTAGGGTTTTCAAAAATATATGGGTTTAGTAGAAGGTAGGCAGGTTTTTTCCCCTTTTTTTGTTTTCTATTCAATTACCGTTTCTAGGGTTTTGAAAAGGCTACCTTTTCCCTTAATTTTCGATTTATTTTTACAATTTCTTGAGTTCTGTTTGTTCAATTGTTGTATTTTGTTTGGCATTTTTTTGTTATGTTTCTGCTTTTTGAATCCTACTTAAATTTTAATGGTTGGTTATCTTAAAAAAAAAAAAAAAAAAAAAAAAAAAAAAAAAAACTAGAGATACTGCGATGCAGAGAAAGGGAAGGAGAAAATAAAAAGAGTTTGTGATCCAATGGAGTTTCGTACGGCCGGCCATCGCCATCTGATCTGCTGCTCTGCCTCATCTCTCCTCCACAACAAAATTTTTCTAAAGGCCAGTGTACTCTTTTCTTCTTCAAATACTATTTTGGTTTTCTGAAACTTTTCGCCATTGCTTTTTCTTTTCGAATTAGCATATTAAATCTCCAGATGTTTATACCACAAGAATTACCATCTTCCTTTTCAATATATCTGTATTTCAAAATTTTCTCCATACCGAATTGTCTAGGGTTCTTCTTTGACTCCTTTTGAAATATAGATGGGTTTATTTCTCTTTCTATGGAAAAATTATAATTTCCAGTTTTAAGTACTGGTAACATAAGGCATTTTGCCCTTGATTTTAATAGCCAAATTTCAACTTGGATGGTTATAAGTCTGAAAGTTTAGAGTGTGTAATGATGGGTTTATTCTCTCTCCCTATGGATGATTTGGTCTGAAATTATTATTTTTGGTTTTAAGTTTTGGTAACATTAGGGATTTCGCCCTTGATTTTAATACTTGGATGGTTTAAAATTTGAAAGTTTAGAGTGTATAGTAATTTCTCATTTTTTTTCTTAGTGAAATTATGGTTTTTTGGATTAGTTATTGCATTTTTGAAAAGTAAATAAATAAATTAATAACCAATTGATTACTATACACCTTCCAACAAATTGTTAGACACTATGTTATTGAAATTATAAAAAACCTTCTTACTCTGTCATTTTGTTTAAATTATGACTTTTCTTTGGTTGTTTTAGTTGTATTAGTTTTAATTTACACGTTTGAGTTAGATTTGATTTTGTTGTGGGTTTTTGTTTCTCTCTCAATTTATACAATAAACCTTCTCAATTTTATACATCTGCTTTTGTTATATTTTTATAGATTATAGAAATTACAAAAACAGATTGATTTTAGTCTTGGTTTTACACTGTAAAGAAACAGACTCTGAATGAAATTTCTCTCAAATTTAACAAATAGATTGTTTCACTTTGATATATATCGTTTGCTTTAATGGGAGAACAACTCTTGCACTCTAATTTTTTTTGGTTTGGGAATTAAATAAGAAAGTTGATTGAAAACTAACAGATACATAACTTGCATAATATGAATTAAATTTGGTTGATTTGTAGTTGGATTAGTATTGATTAACGTGCTTGGTTAATTTTGTAGATACATATGCCGATTTTGGTTGTATGAATGTTTTGTATACTTTAGTCAATTTTTTTTTCTTCTAAAATAAAAAAGGTTGTTCATAGTTTTAAGTTTAATAAACGATGTGTATAATTCTCCCTATAGTACTTACATTACCTGACCACCTAAAGAGTTTACTATCTACATTGGCCATGGTCAATAATATTTCAAATCATTGCCTTCTTTCTCCTCTGGGTTTGTATCAGTTTGTTTTATATTTTCCTTTTGTTTTTATGTAATTAGTAATGTTCTTCACATATTATAATTGTTTTCTTAATTTTATAATCACTATGAAATTAGAGGGGGTGGACTAACTTTGACTATGATATAGGTCAAAGATTAGTGAAAATGTTGGGCAATGACGGCGTTATCCTTAGAAAGAGCATGTAATTCAGTAACTTATCACTATGTTTAGCTATCTGATTACATGAAATTTCAAGTCAATTGAGCCGCAAGTGAAAGGAAAAGATTTACTCCAACTGTGATATTGCTTTAAGTCCTTTCTCTTTCGGGTTTGTTTTCTACTAAATTATCTTTATCTTTATCTTTTTTATAATTCTTTTGTTAGCATTGTATAGATTTTCATTATTAACATAATAAAGCATTGTATTAAAGTTACCTAATATATGTGTTAGATGAAGATGACGTTGCCAGTTTTATTTTTGTGCAGCAATTGGTTATATGATTTTATTCCTAGGTCACAAATTTCATGTCTTTCATAGAAATTGCAAAAATCATACTGAGTTTGAATCACATTTATAAGTCTTGGAAGTATTTTATGTGTCTTGATATTACTCAAGCAAATGATATTTTAAGGATTACAAGTGTTACTTTCTAAATGTTTAGAACAATTGGCAAATCGTGAACACAAACTTGTCTAGATATAGATCTTAGAGTCTATAGGTTTTATTAGACAATTCTCAAGGTGATTCAAGTCAAAATTCAAGAACATACAAGCTGCAGGAAGAAGACTTCATATTCTGCCTGGTTCGATCGATTGAAGAACAGGCTCAATCGATCGAAAGTCGTATTTGTAGAATTTTAATTAAACCCAAATAGCAGTTCAAGCCCATTAAGAATTAGGGTTTCTAATCTACTTCTCCTAGTATATAAAGGAAACCCTAAGCACGTTTTTATGTAGCTTTTCAGAGAGAAAAGAGTGTGCCTCTTTTGTATCTAGGGTTTTGTACCCAAAAGCTCTCTTATGTCTTCTACTGGTGTTATTCCTTGAAGAATCTCAAGATCCGGTATTGTAGAAGTTGCTGCCTTCTCTTGTCATCAAAGGTGTTGATGATCTAAACCTTCAAGGGTGGTCTTGGAGTCACAAACAGGAGGGTTTGCGTTGCTAAACCTTTGAGTGAGATCTCAAAGTCACAAACGTGGGTGTTTGTGTTTTGCAGAGGCCAAAGAAAGAAGGAGTTTGTGGATTCGGAGCTTGCACGTGGTCGTGTCAGTAAGTTCTACTAGTGGGTAGTAATAAGAAGTCGAGTGTGGAGGCTTGTAAGTCTTATTGTATGAACTTCGATTCTTTCTAGTGGATTTGCTTTTTACCTTGAGGATAGCTAGGTTAAATCCTTCCCAAGTTTTTTACCGGTTTGGTTTTCCTGGGTGATCATATCTTGTGTTATTTATCTTTCCGCTACTTTGCATGATATGATCTTTGTAATTGTGATAACCTAGATTTGTTAAATTGGACTAAGTAACAATTTAGCTAATTGCCTAGGTTAATCCAATTGTGTTTTAAGGTGTCTAAAAACCAACAAGTGGTATCAGAGCGGGTAGCTCTTTTGTTTTAGATCTTTTGATCTAAGAGCTGATCCTTGACCCCTGTTGTCATGGATAATTTGAAGTGTCTTTCTGATCATGTTTCTACTCATGCTTCTGTTGATTTTATTGATGCCTGTGAAACTCTTCGTAAGGAATTATTGAAATCTATGAAAATTGCTAAGAAATTCAAGGAAGAGTTAAAATTGGCTAATCTTGAAAAAGAGGAATTGATTGTTAGATTAGATGAATCTAATAAAAAGAATGAATTTTTGAGAAATCAAATTTCCTCTCAAGATGAGAAGATGAAAAGCTTGGAACAAGAGTTTGTTGAATCTAAAGCTAAAATTGAAAATTTGACTAGTACCAAGCCTGCTATTGATAACAGAAGTGTTTCTGTTTCCCTTAAGCCTAAAACTGAGAAAGTTTATATCCCTCCTTTTAAGAGGAATAATAAAGAAAAGGCTTATTTTGCTAGGTTAGACAAAGGTAAAAGTTCCGATGTAGATGCTGAAGTTTCTAAACCTAAGTCTAAACCTACTGTTAGAGAGCATAATAAATCTGTTTTTGTGCCTACTTGTCACCTTTGTGGTGTTGTTGGTCATATGAGACCAAATTGTTCTTTGTTGAGGCAAGAACCAAAGCCTATGACCGGAAACCCCACTAGGAATACTGATGTTCCTAAATTTGTTCCTGTTTGCCACTTTTGTGGTGTCCATGGTCACATTCATCCTAATTGTCATAAACTGAAATTTAAGCATTCTGTGTTTCAATCTAGGATATGTGATGATATTTCTCCTACCATAAGTCCATATAAATTGTTTCATATTTTTTTGAAAAATTTGAGCTTGTTGGCTTGTGAAAGGAATTTATAGGATTTTAGTTTTTCTCAGAAGATTGGTGTAATCCCTCAAATACACTCTGCTTCACATGGATTTTCACCTACAAAGCCGAAGACTTGTGCTAGATGGGTGAGAAAAGATTCTCTAAGGTGAGTGTTGCTGACTTGTCCCTGATTTAATTCTTTCAATTATTTGTGGACATGTCTTGATTCTGTTTTTGGTTATTTTGTTTTTTTTAGGTTGTTTTAAAAAAAAAAAAATCCAAAAACATTGAAAATTTCAAAAAGACAAAAATATTTTATTTTGTGTCTAGATTTATTGTTCTTGAGGATTACATGAATTATGATATCTCCCTTGATTTAGAACATGCTTGACATTGTGGAGAAACTTGAATAGTATGTGTTATATAAGTGCTAAGCTATTTCTGATTTTGTGTGAGTATGTACTAATTTGTACATGTACTCAAGGGTGAATTAAGAAATTGATATTTCTTGTTTGTGTACCCTCTATAGCTTAGTTAAGCACTGTCATGCATTACATTCGTATTGTTCATTTAGCATAATATGTGCTTTTTTGTTTTTGGTCATATAGTTTTTAAAACCAAAAAAATTTTTGTGTTTTGTATTTCACATCTTGAATTTATAATCAAGGATTGGCCATGTTCTCTTTACATAACAAGTTTATGTACCTTGTTTAGCTTTGATGAGCTTATTTATTGCACTTTACTAGTTAAAACTTTGTAGTGCATGTTGTGTGGGAAAGATGTTTATGGTTTTGATCATTTTGTCTTAATCTTGAAGTCACTTGTCTTTGACTGTCAGACTTGAACCTTTAGAGAAAGGCATAAATAACCATCTCACCACTGTTCACTAGCCAATCATGAACACCTTAGTGCATATCATAAGATTTTGTGCTCGAGAAAGTGTAGCACATGCACAAAAAGAACATAAGGTGTAGCCTTGGTTTAATTGCTTAATGCTTAAAATTGGTGTGTACTATTAGGCTTGATGCCAAATCACATAATTAAAATTGGTGTGTACATTATCCTGACTTTTTAATAAGTTTCTGAATAAATTAAAATTGGTGTGTATATTATGAGGCAAAATTCAAGAAACTTACATGATTGTAAGCTTATGTTCTAGGAGATGTGGGAGTTATATGATGTAACACTTTAGGTGATAGTCTCTTTTAAATTCTATGTGATGAATTTTGTAGACTTTGTGATTGATTGTTATTCACATATCACCTCACATGTATCTCAAGCTTTTGCTAGTTGCACACACTACACAAGTTACTCTTTGCTAAAGTTGGTACATTATATTGTGTGTGATTTTGTTGTGGCCATCCAAGATTAAAAGTTCCTTGATTTTAATGCAAAATTTGTTTAATGTTTGCGCTTTGAGGACAAATTGATTGAAAATCTTGATTTTGGAAGATCTGGGTTGAATTCAAGTGTTTTTGAAAAACTTTTCGTCTCATACTCATGCATTTTTTTATAAAACAATGTGCTTTGAGGAGTTTCTGCATTAAAATGCTCTGTTTTTAAAAAAATCTAATTTTTCTAGACTTTCGATCGATCAAACCTGTTTTTCGATCAATCGAAATTGCGATTAAAATTTTTGGTTTGAGTCTACCTGACTCGATAGATGTTCGATCAATTCTCGATCGATCAAAACTGAAAAATTTTCAGTTTCTATGTTTTTGACCTAAATTTTTTTTCATGCATCATTTGTGTTTAGGATTCATATGCATTGCATTGTTTTTGTATCCATCTTGCTGTTTTGCAGTCATATCTCTCATTGTTTTCACACATAACATGCATACACTTTGCTATATTGGGTACTCAACTTGATCAAAAAATTGATTGATTGATTAATTTTTGAGCTATGTACTTTCTAGTATATGCTTTGTTTTTATGTGTGAACTATAGAAAATATTTTTCTTAAGAGATATGATGGATAATCAATATGCAAATATTTTCTCTACTCCTGCAACTGTTTATGGGTCACATAGTGCCATGTTTGCATTTTATTGAAAGAGAGAATATTTTTTCTTCATGTGTATCCTCAACTTAGTTTTTTTTTTTTTTTTTTTTTAAACTTGGTTTGTGTTTTTTTATTTATCCCCACCCCTTTTATTTTTCCCCAAAATTGTTTTTCCCAACACCTGTTTTGTTTTTCCTATTTTAATAGGGGGAGAAATTTTTTTTAACCTTTGTGGTTCTTAGGGGGAGTTGTTGCTCTTCATAGGGGGAGTTGTCTCTATTTTCTCTTACTCTGTTGCGTATGTTTTCTGTCTGCCTTCTGATTAGGAAGTCTTTGTCAATACGTGACAAAAAGGGGGAGACATAGATGACCTGTTTGTTTTGTTTAGGGGGAGAATATAAAAAACTTTTTGAAGTATCTAATTTAGGGGGAGAGTTTCTTATTATTGTTTATATGTCTTTCTTTCCACACATGCGGTGATGTGTTTGTTGAGTGTTTCAGGAAAGACAGGTGCATTCTAATCAAGACCTTCTACCTCTTCTTACAACTTCTAGGTTAGGAGTCTTAGATTGGGATTTGTGATGTAATTGGGCATTTTATTGTATAGGATTGTTCTTGTATTTGAGCATTTCATTTTGCATGAAAGTTTTGTCACGAATTGCCAAAGGGGGAGTTTGTTAGGTTCTAAATGTTTAGAACAATTGGCAAATCGTGAACACAAACTTGTCTAGATATAGATGTTAGAGTCTATAGGGTTTATTAGACAATGCTCAAGGTGATTCAAGTCAAAATTCAAGAACATACAAGCTGCAGGAAGAAGACTTCATATTCTGCCTGGTTTGATCGATCGAAGAACAGGCTTGATCGATCGAAAGTCGTATCTACAGAATTTTAATTAAAGCCAAACAGCAGTTCAAGCTCATTAAGGATTAGGGTTTCTAATCTACTTCTCCCAGTATATAAAGGAAACCCTAAGCACGTTTTTTTGTGGCTTTTCAGAGAGAAAAGAGTGTGCCTCTTTTGTATATAGGGTTTTGTACCCAAAAGCTCTCTTATGTCTTCTACCGGTGTTATTCCTTGAAGAATCTCAAGATCCGGTATTGTAGAAGTTGCTGCCTTCTCTTGTCATCAAAGGTGATGATGATCTAAACCTTCAAGGGTGGTCTTGGAGTCACAAACATGAGAGTTTGTGTTGCTAAACCTTTGAGTGAGATCTTAAAGTCACAAACATGGGTGTTTGTGTTTTGCAAAGGCCAAAGAAAGAAAGAGTCCATGGATTCGGAGCTTGCACATGGTCGTGTCAGTAAGTTCTATTGGTGGGTAGCAATAAGAAGTCGAGCGTGGGGGCTTGTAAGTCTTATTGTATGAACTTCGATTCTTTCTAGTGGATTTGCTTTTTACCTTGAGGATAGCTAGGTTAAATCCTCCCTAGGTTTTTTACCGGTTTGGTTTTCCTGGGTGATCATATCTTGTGTTATTTATCTTTCCACTGCTTTGCATGATATGATCTTTGTAATTATGATAACCTAGATTTGTTAAATTGGACTAAGTAACAACTTGGCTAATTACCTAGGTTAATCCAATTGTGTTTTAAGGGGTCTAAAAACCAACAACAAGGAATTTTATCATTAGCAGAACCTATATTATATTTTAGTTACTCACTAAAAAATAAATACATATTTAATGGCTTTCTTGGTAGATTTCTATTGATAATTGTTTGTTCTAAATTTACTTTATGTTTTTACTATTAGATTGTATTTGAAACACCAATGACTTAAATCATAGTGCTAATATCCTATAAACCATTACATCTTTGTTGGTCTAATATTACATATTTGTGGCATTCTAACTAATATTATGATTTTGTATTTTCAGCCAAATCAACTTATAGATAAATATTGACAAATGGTAGGTGGTAGTTACACAGTTGTCACAAATCACAAGAAATGTTGGTTGGGGGTTAAAAATGTGTCTTTGTTTCAACCTATATGTACTAATCTGAAGGATAACACACTCTATCAAGTCTATGAAATTCTATATGTATTATTTTTGTGATCTTTTAAATTTATGAAATTCTATGTCTGGTATTTTCTGTTTTTGTTAGTACCATGGGTTAAAAATGTGACAAAATGAATGTGTAGAACCTTTGAACATTTGGATTTCTATATTGAAACCATGCAGGCTTAATAAGCATTTGGAATTTACAAGAGATGTGAAATGAGTCATCTTTTTTCCATTTTTTTCCTTTGTAGATAGTATAATACATTTGATTAATCAAATTTTTTTTTTTTATTTCTAAGGTTAAAGGTAAAAATTATTCGTATTTTTTATTGTGCAATTCTTCTGCTTATGACAAGATAGTCTCTCTCTACTTCTAATAGAATGCAAAAAAAAAAAAAAAAAAAAAGGGACACGGTATGATATGGAGATTTAGTACTGGATTTTGTAATTTTTCAAGGTACAAGATTTTATGCTACACGGCTGCACCTATGCAAAAAAATTGCAGTGGTGTTGGTGGTGAATATGAGTTTAGCATGGCATAAAAAATTAAAAATGTGACGCATTTATTTAAGTATTTATTTTACTTTCTAATTTTCTTAAGAGTGGCAGATTTGGTTGGTAGTCTCAACACACATTTATTTGACTCTTTTGGAGCTTTTACATGTCAGCCTGCGGAGAGAGATTAGTGGAAAATATTTGTTGGATCATAGAGTCTAGGATTAGAGAAACCGTCGCATATGTTTAGACCAACTTGCTTGATTGCTAATCTTTAGTCAGCAGCAAGGACAGTAAATTAATTGTTTTGCTGCTGCAATTAATTATAGATGGTACATTGCAGACAGGTTTTGATTTTGATTATTTTCCCTTTTCTCAATAGTAACGGGTTACTACTTCTAAAGGGACCATTTAGGAATGTAGTGATTATTTTTAGCAGACACAAAGACATCTCTGTGCTTCAAGTTCTCAATTTCTTTGTTTCAAAAATATGTTGCTCAGAAATTGGTAAGGTGCCTTGAATTTACAAGACAAGTAGAGAAGTTCATAGATCACTGTGCTCATCAAATACAATTAAAGCCTGGAATTGGTTTAAATTTTATTTTCTGACCATGTTGAAGCCTAAGCTCTGAGCTCCAAGATCAGACTATGAATATTAGTAGTGTTCAAAAAGGTTACTACGTAAATAAGGAAAAAAGTCTAGGAGTCACAGGTGAGGCTGGCACTTGCTTAGATGCTCGAGTGAGAATGCATTAAAAGGCTCCTTTAAGACCCTTGAGGTGAGGCAACTCTAATAAGGCACTCATTTTTTGTGACTAATTGAGCATTTTGGTTGAGGGGATAGGATTTAGAATGGTGCTTCACTGAAATAGTGACATTTTTACTGAATTAAAACTCAACTCAGGAAATTTTTACCATTTTTCATATTTTCTACTAATAATTCTGGCTTTCTAAAATAAAGAAAATTCATCAAGGCCTATATATTTTAAGAGTAAAACAAGAAATAATTAAGGCGAATATATTCTTAAGAGTAACAAGGCCTCATGAACAACATAAGCATCTCAAATATTAGTGCCTACTTTACTGGGGCCAAGTGCTTATTTTGGCACTAGGGCCTTTAATGATTGCGATTATATTGCATTAAAGGTTAATTTGTTTGGCTCCAAGTAATTGTGAAAAGGCATGTTTGTTTTATTTCAATGTAATTTGTCAGGCTCCTCTGTAAATACCACCAAAGTTTGGGTTTGATGACTGAGAGTGAAGTTATTGGAAAATATTGGACCAGATCTAGGAATAATGAACGCTAGCTAACTTAAGAATTTTTTATCCTATGTGATAGAGATACCAAGGGAAGAGATTAAGTTTCAAATAAATGTTGTTAGGACAACTTTTAATACAAGATGAAGAGGAAAATCTTTATTGATCATGCAAATCTTTGTGTTCAATAACTATGAAAGTTCAAATATGTGTATAAACACCCTTGAACGTTTAGACCCCCAATTTACAAATTAACCAATTCAAGCTTTATGTCAAACAACTAGTGTGCGGAAAATGAACATAAGCTATAATATAGAATTGGATAAACTATCTAAGCCAAATTAAAATCACAACCCACAGCAGATAATAAAAGGCAAAGATAAAAGGGAAGGAAGATGCAAACACAAAGACAACACGCGATGTGTTATCGAAGAGGAAACCGAAGCCCTCGGCGTAAAATCTCTCCGCCGCCCTCCAAGCGGTAAACAATCCACTAGAAAATGTAGTTGGGATACATGGACAGCAATAGACCCTCCAAGCCTAATCTACCTAGTGCACCTAAGCCCTCCAAGCTTCTTGCTCCAACGAGGTTGCGCCGAACCTTTTTCTTTTCTAACTTCCCGGATTCCGCTTCTAGACCATAGCATCAACCAATGTAGATTGGTTCCTTCCTAACTGCTTCCCAGAAAACCAAACAGCCCTCTCACAGTGATGAATATGGTGAGAACAAGGTTTTGGTAAAATGCCTCTCAAGGATTTGACAATGGAAAGGAAGAGAGTTGAGGAATTTGAAGAGACTCTAATGTATAGATTGTAGGTAAATCAATCTTGTTTTTCTTTAGGGTTTCTCTCAAAATTCTCTCTGGAAGCTCTCTTTCAATTGTGGGTATAAGGGGTATTTATACTGGAGTGAGGGAGGAATGTGAAATGTCAGGATTCACAAAACAGGGGTGGCTCACGGCTTGACCTCGCGACTTGACTGAGTCATGAGATCCAATCGCGAGATAACCGTATGGCCAGTTGTCCTATTTTGTCCTGTAGTGCTCCAGCTAGCATGACTGTTCACCTTCTGGCATGTGTGCTGCGTCTAGCGGCTTGAAGCCGCGAGCCACTCGCGAGAACAAGCCGCGAGTCTCTGTTTCTTGCACACTTTTGAGCAATCAACACTCTATCTCACTCACTACCCATACAACAAACCCACCTAAATACAGGGTTACTGAATGCTAAAATACAAGCAAATTTGGCATGGAATAAAACCAATAAAATGGTTGATTAAATTCAACCTTACAATCTCCCCCTTTGGCTATTCCGTGACAAAACCCTAAAACAGACTCTAGACTTAATATGTGAGTTGGGAACAGTTGAACAAAACTCACTCACACCTAACTCTAGAAGCTGTGAAGCACTTGAATCATAAGATCATGAGACTCCTGAAACACAACAATACACCATGATCATTGTATGCAGAAAAGCATGAAATGCAAATGAAACAAGCTTAAGGTGATCAAGCAAAGATGAAGTGAAGTTTCAAATCATGGCTTGATCAACCAAGTAATCACCACAAGGTAGTGATCACAGTGCTCATTCACACTTGGAATGAACACTTGAACATACAAGTTAACAAGAACAAAGCAAGATGCTTGTATGCCCAACACTCAACCAATGCATAATACACTAAGTATATGCATCTAGGAACAATCCTACAAGGGAACAAGAGTGATAGTACTCAAAAACAAAATGCAAGACATTTAGATAGAAGTACTGATTTCAACAAAGCATAAAAGGCTGCATTAAGCAAGGTACAAACCATAAAGCCTACAGATTATGCATAAAAACATTAACCCTAAAAGCTTACATAAGCACATGGGTACAAAACACAATATATCCTGAATAACATCAGCAATGTATATAAAAGATTAAACCAAGATTATAAGTTATGGGTTAGAAACAAAAATACACCAAAAACCACAGTGTATCAAACCTATGAAAACACTAAATACCCAAAACATAAACACATATAATCAAAGTCTGATTTTGACAACTCCCCCTCAACATATTACTCCCCCTTAAGAGTTGCTTTTCTGCTTCTCATTAACAACAGAAATAATATCTCCCCATTTTTGACCGGAATTGCCAAAGGGTCACTGTCCATGCTGGGTGGTGAAGCTGTCAAGTTTTGCAGACAAAATATCAATCTGGTCCTGCATGGCTCTCATCCTCTCAGAGTGCTCGGTCTGGACCCCTCTGATTCCATCAAGTCGTTCCAGAATGACTTGAAAAGCATCTGGAGGTATATCTGAAGAAGTTGATGCTCTAGTCCTTTTGCCACTCCTCCTGGGTGTTGAGGTTGATGCATGCCCTGCTGCCTCTGCCTCAGTCTCCATTGGGACACCCTCTCTTTCATCACCTTCATCTTCTTCACCTGGAAGCCGAACACTTATCCTTTTGAAGGTTAGCTTGTTAATTGCAGAGGGTGTGGACATGGGACTGATGTCTCGAAGGATTGGAACACCCTTCTTTCTAAAGATCCTCATCAGCAAACTAGGGAAGATCAGTTTTGGCCTAGAAGTGGTTCTAGTCTCATCCACAATAGTGTCATATATGTGGGAACTGATGTCAATGAATGTCTTTTCTTTGAGATCCATCAAAAAAATTGCTCTTGCACAGTTGATTGTAGTCAACTTCTTTATGGGATATAGGTTAAACATCATGATTATAGTTAGACACCTCATGTCCACTGGAAAAGCTGTGGTATTCAAACATTTCCCTTCTCTCTGTCCACCTATCCTTTGTTGAACAGTTTCAATAGACACAATCCTATCTTTGTAATTGACAAACTCCTGATCTTCTAATCCTTCAAGACCTAGCACATCATGAATGTCATGTGCATCCAAAGTGAACTCTTTACCTCTAACCCAGCAGCTTAAATCATCCTCCCTTATCATAGCATTTGAATAAAACTCCCTAATCAGGGGTTCACACACAACAGGGAGATCACTCAGAAGCTTTTCCCATCCTCTCCCTTCAAAACAGCTGGGGATAAAAGTGTTCCTTAAATCCTCCAACTCCACAAACCTTTCTTGAATAATTCCTGCTTTTAAGAAGAAGTCCTTGTATCTCTCAAAGTGGGAAACAGACCTGAACAAGTTAGGGTCCATTTTCATTCTCTTATCTGCCTTCTTTGCAGGTGTTTTCTTCTTTGGGGATGAAGGTGCCATCTGTGAACAATTAGAAGAGGCCACAACAACATAGAGCAATACATGTGCAGAACTAATCAGTACTATGTAATTAACAAAAAATGCAACCACACAGATGAACTTAAACACTTAAACCTTATGCTACTTAAATCAACCATATGAATGAACAAGCCTAAAAGAGGAAACACAAGAACAATAGGAAGAATGCAAGGGAGTATTAAAGCAGCAGAGATAGAAAACATCCTAAATACAGATATATGTCAATGAGACATACAATGTGATGAGAATGACATGACTCATAATCAACATAGTAAAACTCACAGATGCTCCCAAAAGATGCACACAATAGAACAGGCACATTCAGCACAGTAAACCTCACATCCACAATAGGAACATTTTGAATCAACTCATCAGCATAAGATCAAATAAAATGAGTAACCAATAAAAAGTACACCCTAGCTAAGCACATGATGAAGAACAAAATCAACAACTTAATTAATTTCAAACTCAAGCAATAGCATCCACAAGCTAAGCACGAACATATAGCAACAGCCGAAACACAAACCCATCTCAAAAACATAAACAAATGCGAATAATCAAGAGGGAAAAACACAAAATCAAGTAAAAAGGAGTTCAAGAAGGAAAACCCATACCTGTTACTTGAAGATTTTGAGCAGAAATTAAGCACCAATGAAGTTTGAAAATGGGTACACGGAGTGTTTGGGAAGGAGACAGTTGAGAAAGAAGATGAATAGTCACTAAAGTTCGAGGGAAAACTGAAAAAGATTTAAAAAACTGCCCCTATTTTTGCCAAACACGCGTTTTTCGCGACTTAAGTGAGTCGCCACCAAGTCGCCAGGTCAAGCCGCCAAAACACTCAAAGACAAAAATTTGAAAAATTTCTCTAAGTGTTTTTCGCGACTGGAAGGTCTAACCGCGAGAGAGTCGCAAGCTGAGCCGCGAAAATCTCTGAGTAACCCTCGCGACTGGACCTTCCACTCGCGAACAAGTCACCAAAAATGACCCGCGAGCATGCGACTGAGGCTCACGACTTGACTTACCCGCGACTGAGTCGCCAAAACAGGGCAAAAATGGATTTTTGAAATTTTTAGATTTTTCTAACAAAACACTTTCCAAAAACACCTAAAACACTCAAAAATCTTTTTGTGCTTGAATTACCAAAGATTGAGCATGTGAAAACACATTTCATCAAGTACAATCACACAAATGAATATGGCATTTATTGAACATAAACTTGTGTGTTATGTGTGGATATCAACAATGAGATAGTCCTTAGTCTAATGTTAAGCTTCAATGATCAATTAAACCAAGGCATACACAATTAGCACTAGATCATGTGATCCATCTCAATTATAGAAATATGTATATATGACCTCCCACAAAACTTGATAACATATCTTGGAGCTTTACATTTGACTCCACTTTCAATCATAACATTGATCTTTTTGATCCTTTTTGAGATAATCACCTCTCATTGTGAGAGTGATATTTGATATTTCACTTTAATGAATTAGCCTTTGGCTTTTTGAATAAACATTCACTTTAATTTTAGGTCGCTTACCCTTTTTCCTAGTCGAATACTAGAATGTGCGACAGGCTTTTGCAGCTCAATATCTCTTTTCATTTGGAGATTTACATTTGGTGAGCTCTTTTTAGCAAAAAAAAAATAAAGAGTGGGAAGATATATAGACACAAGTCTATGCATGTCTCAAGATCATCATAACCATTCACTAATCATTCATGACAAGTTTGAAGATCTATTTACAACAATCACATAGATTTCAAGATTTCTCCCACAGTGATATGAGTGCAATGAAACAAGCTATGCTCGAAAATGCACAAAGCCATTAGCACAAAGGTACAAGGCAAAACAAGTTTTGAGACAAAAACTCAACAATGTCAATCAAACTTTTTGATTTTCTGATTTTTATGTAATTTTTGGATTTTTGACACAAGAAGAAAAGGATTGATCAAAAAAAAAAAAAAAAAAAAAAACAGAAACCAAAAATATGCACAAATAGACAAACAAACAACCATCAACATAAACAACAAGCAATCAATCAAACATCGTCCCAAAGCATAGGAAGTATTAATGCATGGACATGTTGTAATGCTTATGCATGAGTACCCTTTTTCACCCACACGTCACTTGCATTTGGGGTGATTTCCTTATAGGATTGGGTACGGGAGTTAGGGCTTTCAAACCTTCGTGAGAAGCTTTCCAAGCAATTGGTGAATGCACCAATCATCTTCATCACGTTCATCATTCTGGGATCACCATTTTGATCTCTCGATTGTTCACCTACCCAATTTCTTCTATCATTTCTAGGTCCTCGTGACCTTTGAGGAGTTGCACTATTCTTTGCCCTCAGCTTTTGGCAATTTGGTCGAGTATGCCCTTGAAGTCCGCAATGATGACACACATAAGTTGATCTAGGACCTCTTTGTGGTCGTGGACGAGACTTGGCACGAGATTCAGACCTGCCCACAGATTGATTACTGGAATTCAACAACCATTCGTTCCCCACGTTTCTCTTCTCCTCTATCTTGGGCTTCTCAGCAGTAGGACCAACATCAGCTGAATCTTTGGCCTTTATAAACTTCACTTCTTTAGTGACATTTCCAAATGAGCTACTTCCTCCAGTATATCCCAACCCGGATTTGTCTGAAAAGCTCTTTTGAGATGAAATAACATCATCTAGCTTCTTGGTGGTGACCTTCTCTATTTTAGCATTTGCTTGCACAACCTCTTGTTCAAGAAATCTCACTTTTGTGTAAGTTTCTGACAGCTCACCATTCAGTGTCTCTATCTCACATTTGGCCTCCCTATATCGGATTAAGAGACTTTTATAGTCCTCTTGTGCCTTCTTCATTTTTCTCACAGTAGCCTTGGCCACCCTTGTGTACTCACCCGACTTCTCCAGGAGTGAGTTATAATTCTCTTGAAGATTGGCTGTGCTTTCATCTTCTTCATCATCTGATTCTTCAACAATTCCCAGTGATTCTTCATCACTATGTTCTCCAAGGTCTTGTACAAGCAAATTCAACTCGTCTGAAGATTCAACATGAGCAATAGTCATAAAAGCTGAATAGTTCCCTTCTCCATCACAGCTTTCTTCAGAATCTGAGTCGAAAGAATCCGAGTCACTCAATGTCGTGGCATACACTTTGCCTTTCGATTTCAAATAATTCGGACATTCTTTCTTAAAGTGTCCATGCCCGTTACATTTGAAACAAGTGACACCTTGTGTGGATTAGGATTCTTTTCCATCTATCTTTTTGAATTCCCTTTTCTCCCTTCCTGAACTTTGGAATTTTCCTTTATCACCAAATTTGCCATTATTTTTGAATTTCAAGAATTTTCTGAAATTTTTTATAAGGTAAGCAACATCTTTGTCAACCACATCTTCTCCTGATGAGTCATGATCTTCCACCTTCTCATTAATGGTTTTAAGAGCAAGAGATTTACTCTTTCGTTGATTGGGCAGCGACATCTCATAGGTCTGAAGAGAACCAACCAGCTCCTGGACTTTGATGTCATCAAGGTCCTTGCTCTCTTCAATCGCTGTCACTTTAGCACGAAAACTTTCCGACAATGATCGAAGGATCTTCCTTACAATCTTAGAATCCTCCGTTTTCTCTCCCAAATTGAACTTGCTTACAATCACCTCATTCAACTTGCTATAGAAAGAGTCAAAGGACTCATCCTCACTCATTTTTAACTCCTCAAACCGAGTGGTTAGCATCTGTAGCTTGGTGTCTTTTACCTTCTTCGTGCCTTCGTAAGTGGTCTCCAATATCTCCCATGCTTTTTTAGCAATGGTAATGTGAGAGATCCTATGAAATTCATCTGGAGACACACCACAGAAAATAGCATTGAGTGATTTACTATTAGCATTAGATGCAGCAAGTGCTGCCTTATCCTATATGGATTTGGCTTCCTCAGGCCTGGTCCAACCTATCTCAACAGCATCCCAAACAGATTCATCAATAGAACACAGAAAAGCTCTCATGCGAACCTTCCAAAAAGCATAATTACTACCATCAAAATATGGAGGTGCATTTAGAGATTGAAACCGATCCATCTCAAAAGGGAGTCAAGGATCACACAATGGTAATGAAACCACTAGAGGTGTACCCGCTCTGATACCAATTGAAAGTTCAAATATGTGTATAAACACCCTTGAACATTTAGATCCCCAATTTACAAATTAACCAATTCAAGTTTTATGTCAAATAACTAGTGTGCGGAAAATGAACATAAGTTATAATATAGAATTGGATAAACTATCTAAGCCAAATTAAAATCACAACCTACAGCAGATAATAAAAGGCAAAGATAAAAGGGAAGGAAGATGCAAACACAAAGACAACACGCGATGTGTTATCGAAGAGGAAACCGAAGCTCTCGGCGTAAAACCTCTCCGCCGCCCTCCAAGCGGTAAAGAATCCACTAGAAAATGTAGTTGGGATACATGGAGAGCAATAGACCCTCCAAGCCTAATCTACCCAGTGCACCTAAGCCCTCCAAGCTTCTTACTCCAACGAGGTTGCGCCGAACCTTTTTCTTTTCTAGCTTCCTGGATTCCGCTACTAGACCGTAGCATTAACCAATGTAGATTGGTTCCTTCCTAACTACTTCCCAGAAAACCAAACAGCCCTCTCACAGTGATGAATATGGTGAGAACAAGGTTTTGGTAAAATGGCTCTCCAGGATTTGACAATGGAGAGGAAGAGAGTTGAGGAATTTGAAGAGACTCTAATGTATAGATTGTAGGTGAACCAATCTTGTTTTTCTTTAGGGTTTCTCTCTCAAAATTCTCTCTGGAAGCTCTCTTTCATTTGTGGGTATAAGGGGTATTTATACTGGAGTGAGAGAGGAATGTGAAACGTCAGGATTCACAAAACAGGGGTGGCTCGCGGCTTGACTGAGTCGCAAGATCCAGTCGTGAGATAACCGTATGGTCAGTTGTCCTGTTTTGTCCTGTAGTGCTCCAGCTAGCATGACTGTTCATCTTCTGGCACGCTTGGCATGTGTGCTGCGTCTGGCGGCTTGAAGCCGCGAGCCACCCGTGAGAACAAGCCGCGAGTCTCTATTTTCTTGCACACTCTTGAGTAATCAACACTCTATCTCACTCACTACCCTTACAACAAACCCACCTAAATACAAGGTTACTAAATACTAAAATACAAGCAAATTTGGCACGGAATAAAGCCAATAAAATGGTTGATTAAATTCAACCTTACAAACTATATTCTCTCGAACCCACAACCTTTAAAAAAACCTTGAACCAATTAGTTATAACTTTTGAGATTTCAATTAACATTTTTTCTAGATCATGTGTTGATGCCAGGTTATGTCTGTCTTTTAGAATGTTAGGTTCTAAAGTCTTAGGATTTTATGTATTTAGAACTCTAATTTGTATTGTTGGCAAACCATGATCAAAACAATGTGTTTAGAAGTGTTTTAGTCTAGTTCAAAGTTGTGCTTTTATGTAAAGTTGGAATCGAGTTAAAGCAGGAAAGAATTGTGCCTTTCGGCCTGGCTCGATCGATCGAAGCTCGGGCAGAATGATTTTCTGCAGATTTGTCCAACTCAGCCCTAAGTGTTTTAAAACGTTTTTAGGGTTTCTTATTTGTCCTAAGTATAAAAGGCAAACCCTAGCCACGTTTTAGTGTTGCTCATAATTGCGGTTTGTGTAAATCTCTTGTGAGATCTAGAGGAGCTTTCCTTTACACAAACTTAGGGTTTTCAAGGAGAAGATTTATCTACACCTTGATGATCAATTCAGTTGCTGCCATTGAAACTTAAAGAAAACACAAGCGAGTGTGCTTGTATCTGGTGGTGAATCCAAGAAAGAAGGAGTCCGTGGATTCGGAGCTTGCACGTGGTCATGTCAGTAAGTTCTACTGGTTGGTAACAATAAGAAGTCGAGCGTGGGGGCTTGTAAGTCTTATTGTATGAACTTCGATTCTTTCTAGTGGATTTGCTTTTTACCTTGAGGATAGCTAGGTTAAATCATCCCCAGGTTTTTTACCGGTTTGGTTTTCCTGGGTTATCATATCATTGTGTTTTTTTATTTTTCGCTGCTATACATTGATATGATATATTTGTGTTAACCTAGATCTAAAACTTGGACTAAGTAATCACTTGGCTAATTACCTAGGTTAATCTGATTGTGGTTTTAAGGGGTCTAAAAACTAACAAGTGGTATCAGAGCGGGTTGCTTTTTTGTTTAGATCTTTTGATCTAAGAGTTGATCCTTGACCCCTGTTGTCATGGATAATTTGAAGTGTCTTTCTGATCATGTTTCTACTCATGCTTCTGTTGATTTTATTGATGCCTGTGAAACTCTTCGTAAGGAATTATTGAAATCTATGAAAATTGCTAAGAAATTCAAGGAAGAGTTAAAATTGGCTAATCTTGAAAAAGAAGAATTTGTTGTTAGATTAGATGAATCTAATAAAAAGAATGAAATTTTGAGAAATCAAATTTCCTCTCAAGATGAGAAGATGAAAAGCTTGGAACAAGAGTTAGTTGAATCTAAAACTAAAATTGAAAATTTGACTAGTACCAAGCCTGCTGTTGATAACAGAAGTGTTTCTGCTTCTCTTAAGCCTAAAACTGAGAAATTTTATATCCCTCCTTTCAAGAGGAATAATAAAGAAAAGGCTTATTTTGCTAGGTTAGACAAAGGTAAAAGTTTTGATGTAGATGCTGAAGTTTCTAAACCTAAGTCTAAACCAACTGTTAGAGAGCATAATAAATCTGTTTTTGTGCCTACCTATCACCTTTGTGGTGTTGTTGGTCATATTAGGCCAAATTGTTCTTTGATGAGGCAAGAACCAAAGCTTGTGACCAAAAAACCCACTAGGAATACTGATGTTCCTAAATTTGTTCCTGTTTGTCACTTTTATGGTGTCTACGGTCACATTCGTCCTAATTGTCATAAATTGAAATTTAAGCATTCAGTGTTTCAATCTAGGATATGTGATGATATTTCTCCTGCCATAAGTTCATATAAATTGTTTCATATTATTTTGAAAATTTTGAGCTTGTTGGCTTGTGAAAGGAATTTGCAGGATTTCAATCTTTCTCAGAAGATTGGTGTAATCCCTCAAATACACTCTGCTTCACACGGATTTTTACCTACAAAGCCGAAGACTCGTGCTAGATGGATGAGAAAAGATTCTCCAAGGTGAGTGTTGCTAACTTGTCCCTGATTTAATTCTTTCAATTAATTGTGGACATGTTTTGTTTCTATTTTTCGTCGTGTTTTTTTTAGGTTGTTTTTTATTAAAAAAAAAAATCCAAAAACATTGAAAAAAATTTCAAAAAGATAAAAATATTTTATTTTGTGTCTAGTTTTATTTTTCTTGAGGATTACATGAGTTATGATATCTCTCTCTTGATTTAGAACATGCTTGACATTGTGGAGAAACTTGAATAGTATGTGTTAAATAAGTGCTAAGCTATTTCTGATTTTGTGTATGTACTAGTTTGTACATGTACTCATGGGTTAATTAAGAAATTGATATTTCTTGTTTGTGTACCCTCTATAGCTTAGTTAAGCACTGTCATGCATTGCATTTGCATTGTTCATTTAGCATAATGTGTGCTTTTTGTTTTTGGTCATAAATTTTTTAAAACCAAAAAGATTTTTGTGTTTTTCACATCTTGGATTTATAATCAAGGATTGGCCATATTATCTTTACATAACAAGTTTATGTACCTTGTTTAGCTTTGATGAGCTTACTTATTGCACTTTACTAGTTGAAACTTTGTAGTGCATGTTGTGTGAGAAAGATGTTTATGGTTTTGATCACTTTGTGTTGATCTTGAAGTCACATGTCTTTGACTGTCGGACTTGAACCTTTAGAGAAAGGCATAAATAATCATCTCACCACTGTTCACTAGCCAATCATGAACACCTTAGTGCATATCGTAAGATTTCGTGCTCGAGAAAGTGTAGCACATGCACAAAAAGAACATAAGGTGTAGCCTCGATTATAAATGCTAAAATTGGTGTGTACTATTAGGCTTGATGCCAAACTCACATGACTTAAAATTGGTATGTATATTATGAGGCATAAATACAAGAAACTTACATGATTGCAAGCTTATGATCTAGGAGATGTGGGAGTTATATGATGTAACTCTTTAGGTGATAGTCTCTTTTAAATTTTTTGTGATGAATTTTGTAGATTTTGTGATTGATTGCTATTCACATATCACCTCATATGTATCTCAAGCTTTTGCTAGTTGCACACACTATACGAGTTACTCTTTGCTAAACTTTGTACATGTTATTGTGTGTGTTTATGATCTGACCAACCAAGTTTTGCAAATACTTTGAATTTTGTGCAAAATTAATTTGTTGCTTGAAAATTTGTGGAGAATGCAAGAAATTTTGTTTTTGGGGATTTTGGGCTTAAAATTCTTGTTTTGAAAATCATGTCATCTCATACTCATGCATTTTGTTCTTAAATTTCAATGCTTTGAGTTGATTCTAATTTTTTTTTTCAAAAAACTGTGTTTTTCCTCAAATTTGGTGAGCCTCTGCCCATTTCGATCGATCGAAAATTTTTAAATTTGATAGAGAGAGCCTCTGTCTGTTTCGATCGATCGAAACTGATTTTCGATCGATCGAACTCCTTTCAAATCTTTTTAATAGAGTCTCTGTTTGTTTCGATCGATCAAGGCTTTTTTTCGATCAATCGAAACTCGTAAAACATGTTTTTTTAAAGGTCAAAATGTCTTTTTCAAAAGGCACTTTTTCAAAAATTTTCAACCTTTTCTCTCTCTCCGACTTGGCTAAGGCTCCACCAAAGATTTTTTGTCGTTTTCTTCCAAGATTTTTGCAAGGTTTTTGTCCTTGAAGGCCGGTAAGTCTCTTTTGCCCTTCCTTTTACATTTTATTTCTTGTTTTCATGCATTTTTCATGCATTGTTGTGGGTATTTTCGGCACTTTCTATATATTGGGGTTTTTGATTATTCAAACTTGTTTTGGTGAAATTGATCAATGGGTTTTTGTTCTAGGATGCTATAATGATGATTCTTGTAGTTTAATTTGATCAATTTTGTGGTTTTTAAAATATTGAAAATTCTAGGGTTTGGAATTGATCCGAATTGGGGATTTTGTCAAAATTGGGTTAAATTGATGAAATTGGCTTGCTCAGTTGATGTATTTGGTCATTATTTTTTAAACTCTGTCATGTCTAATGATCAATTCATCAATATCTTTCAAATTGAACAAGTGGTTTTCAAAATTTGGGGTTTTTGTGTTAATACCTCTATGTTCAAGCCAATTTTGTGAATTTGAACTTTTTGGACTTAATTGCACTGCATTAGAACATGCATCATACCATTTACTTTGTTCATGCATCATATAGATTTTTATTCTATATTTTTTTTGTGCTAACTTGCAGTCTGCCCTTGGTTTTGTGTTTTGTTCTTTTGCTTTGTGTTTTGGTCCTTATCCTAGCACCATGCCTAGGAAAACTAGAGCCAATAAGACCCCTTCCACTTCCTCTGTGCCTCCCTCTAGGGTTGAGGAGTTTAGGAATGATAAGTGCAGAGAGGCCTTTGAGACTTTGAATCGTAAGCGTAAGATTTGGGCTGAGCAAGCTGTAGTCTTAGATGAGCTTGATCCGGCCATTAGGGCCAATTTTGAGTCTAGAGGTTGGTTGCCTCTCTTAGAGATAGATCATCCACCCCTGACCGCCCTGATTAGAGAGTTCTTCTCAAACCTTTCTTGCCACGTCTATGATTCCAACACCCTTATTAGGAGTTTGATAAGAGGTGTTGAGTTCACCATTACCCCTCGGGTAGTGGCTGAGGCTCTTGGGGTTCCAGTTGTTCGGGAGCCTGACTATCCCTATGATGAGTCACCCTCATTAGATGTTGTCATGTCATACATCACTGGGTCATCTATCGAGTGGGGTTCTGATCCTCGGATCACGTCCGCTGAGCTTACCGAGACTACCTATCTTTTCTTTAGGATAACGTGTCATTCATTGTGGCCTATTTCTCACTTCCACACCATCCCTTTAGAGTGATGTGTGTTTTTGTATGCCTTTGTTTCTGGAGCATCTATCAGTTTTCCTAACTTGTTCCTTCGTTCTTTGAACGAGGTTCATAGGAGTTCTGCCGTAGGGCATGCACTTATTCATCCTATTTTCATTCATAGGATTTTGCTCTTTTTAGGTCTGGATGGTTTTCCGTTTGGTGAGCCTGTTCATGTTGTTGCTCCCATAGGTGCCACTTTTTTTCGACAGAGGGCTGCTCACTTGAGAGTTACTCCTTCTCGTCCTAGAGGTGCGTCATCTAGTGGTGTTCCCCCTCCTCCCTCTTCTACAGGTGTTGATGCTACTGAGACATCAGGTGCTGTTGATGATGATGATGTTCCTCTACCGACTGCTTCGGATGATTCAGACATTCGTCATACGTTGGATCATGTCTTGACCGTTCAGGCGGCTCATAGACAGATTTTGGTGGACATGCTAGATGAGATCCATGCCTTGCGTACGGAATTGGCGCAGTTTAGACCACCTCCCTTTTGATGATGGATTTATGTTTGTCCTTTGGCATTCTGTCACAAAAAGGGGGAGTACTTGTAGAGTTTTTGCTTTTAGGGGGAGTATCTGTTTTTTGGTTGGAGCTTGTGGAGTTTAGATTGTATCTAGGTGCTTCACTTTGTACTTTACATTTTTTTAGCTCTTGCCATGTTTTTTGATGGGATATTCATGTTAGGGGGAGTATTATGTTTTGTTGGTACTTTATATGTTCCTTGTTTCAAACTGTTTATTGATTTATATTTATGAGTTATTCATTGATATATGTCTTTATTGTGTGTTGTTTGAAATCAAGAAGTTTATTTGTTTACTTGTATTGTTTCCACACATGCGGTTATGCATTTTGTTTAGTGTTTCAGGAAATATACAGGTTGATTCAATTGAGCTGCTATCTACACTTGTAACTAATGGATAGTAGTTAGGATTGAATTTGTTTTATGAGCATTATTTTGTAAAGGGCTTTTTATGTTGTAAACTTTGAGCTTCTAGTTGTGTTTTGTCATGGATTACCAAAGGGGGAGTTTGTTAGGTTCTAAAGTCTCAGGATTTTATGTATTTAGAACTCTAATTTGTATTGTTGGCAAGCCATGATCAAAACAATGTGTTTAGAAGTGTTTTAGTCTAGCTCAAAGTTGTGCTTTTATGTAAAGTTGGAATCGAGTTAAAGTAGGAAAGCATTGTGCCTTTCAGCCTGGCTCGATCGATCGAAATACAGGCTCGATCAATCGAAGCTCGGGCAGAATGATTTTCTGCAAATTTGTCCAACTCAGCCCTAAGTGTTTTAAAATGTTTTTAGGGTTTCTTATTTGTCCTAAGTATAAAAGGCAAACCCTAGCCACGTTTTAGTGTTGCTCATAATTGCAGTTTGTGTAAATCTCTTGTGAGATCTAGAGGAGTTTTCCTTTACACAAACTTAGGGTTTTCAAGGAGAAGATTTATCTACACCTTGATGATCAATTCAATTGCTGCCATTGAAGCTTAAAGAAAACACAAGCGGGTGTGCTTGTATCTGGTGGTGAATCCAAGAAAGAAAGAGTCTGTGGATTCGGAGCTTGCACGTGATTGTGTCAGTAAGTTCTACTGGTTGGTAGCAATAAGAAGTCAAGCGTGGGGGCTTGTAAGTCTTATTGTATGAACTTCGATTCTTTCTAGTGGATTTGGTTTTTACCTTGAGAATAGCTAGGTTAAATCCTCCCCAAGTTTTTTACCGGTTTGGTTTTCCTGGGTTATCATATCATTGTGTTTTTTTATTTTCCGCTGCTATACATTGATATGATATATTTGTGTTAACCTAGATCTAAAACTTGGACTAAGTAATCACTTGGCTAATTACCTAGGTTAATCTGCTTGTGGTTTTAAGGGGTCTAAAAACTAACATAGAAGAATACCTGCACATTAGCATCATTATCTGAACAACTAACCATCCACCCCCTTCCATATTTTACCATCACATTAAGTATAATATATTAAGTTTATTTTTGTCTAACTCATAAAATGATCCTGCGCATTATGTAGGTTAAAGGCTAGTACTATATATAAAAGCAGAAGCCTTTAAGGAGGTGTTGCCACGTTAGGAAAAAAAGCCACTTAAAATGCTGCCATGTGTGTAGTTAAAAGTTTCAAAATATCGTACGTTGCACCGATTGAGGGCTTTAAATTCTATCCATTTACCGTGCACACGGTTTAAAACAAAAACACCATTAAATTGAAAGAGACTAACCAACTGAGAGAGACTCTGATAAACAGAGAGAGACTGGAGCCAATTAGGTGCAGAAAAATCTAAGAAATCAGACATAAACTACATATTCCCCATAGTTTCCCAGTTCCTTTCAAAAACTCTTTGTTTCCAGTTACACTAAAACGACATTTTTGCTTTTTGATTTTTCCAGAAAAAGAAGCAGAAGAAGAAGGAAGATGAAGCCGACTAAAAAGAGTTCCCTTTGACTTTTTGATTAACAATGCCTCCGACGGGTTCCTATTCTTTCTCTAATTTTTTTTTTTCCCACAAATTTAAAGTTAAATTAGTTTTGCTATATGTTCTCCACTTATATAATTGCAGTCAAATTTTGGTTCCAGAAATTAGGGTTAAGGAAATCGGAATTATGATTGTGGCTATTTCTATTAAATATTTTTGGTAATGGGTTTGTTTGAATTCTTCTCTTTTGGATTTAAATCATTCAATTTCTTCCTCTGCAACAATAAAGTGGAATCTTTCTACAATCTAGAGCCTCTAATTTAATCAAAGCAAAAGTCTCAGTTAATTTTCCTAATATTCTCTTCGATTATGGTTTGCTGTCAATTTAGGAATTTGGATTCATAACCCTTTTCCTCTCTATTCGTTAAAATCAAGGAAAACCCCTCACAATATGAAAATCCTACCTGAGTTATAATGGCCTCTTACCTGTTCTATTTTTATTGCAAGGGGGAGTAAAATTGTGGGATTTTGAAATCTGATAGTATAACTTTCTTTACACTAAGTTTATTACTTTGTAGATTTTAGTTGATATTTTTTTAAAAGAGACTTTTTAGGTCTTGATTTTTTTGTTTTTGATGTTGGGTTTTAACGGGTTTAAATTGTGAAATATGAAAGTATAATAGTAAAAGGAATTGCAGCCAATTCTAAAGTTTTGTTTTTTTGTTTTTTTTTTTTTTTTTTTCAAATTTCAATTACGTTTGTTAGTTTACTTTGCTAAATGTGAATCAATATTGGATAGATTAAATCAATCATCATAGAGAGCAAATTGAATCAATATTAGATTTCTGATTCAATATTTTGGCTTCTCTGTTTGTGTTTGGCTTTTGGTGGGCATTCGGATTGGCATATACATTGAATTTATATGTATGACATCGAAATTTCTGGTTCAATATTTTGGTTTATCTGTTTGTGTTTGGCTTTTGGTGGTCATCTGGATTGGCATATACATTGAATTTATTTGTATGACATTGAAATTTCCATTGTAATGTGGCAACTGTGAGATGATAAGGGAATGGGCATTAGTTATGAATCTTATGGTCATTGGAAAAGACAATTGTGAGGCTTTAGCACTTTAGATTTTATCTATTAATATTCTCCTTATTTTTTTCTTTCGTACTCTTTTTCCATGCTTGATCCGTTCTTTTTTCCTCCAATACATGATGCTTCTTTTTCTCCCAGTTTATCAATCATTGGTTTTTCTATCTATGTATAGAGCAGAAAGTGGGTAGGCAATCTGTCACTAACACAGGTTTTATTACCTTTTTAGGACTTCACCTTTCTTATATGAGAGACATTGTACTTTTTTCTATTTGTGTTTAGGACTTACTATTACTTCTGTTAAATACCTTTTCGCACTGATCTTATTTTAAAATATATTTTATGTCATTTTTTAGAGTATACTACCATGCACATGATCATAAAGATTAGTTTTCTGGTGGTTATTAATTATATGTTATTGAATCACACTTAATACAGAATACCTCTTTGGCCTTCAAATAGTGACATGCATTGATCTCAAACGATATGGTTTATGTATACTGTTTATCTTCTTCTTTTTTTCTTTTTTCTTTTTTTGAGAAAGATTGTTTATCTTAATTGATTGTTAGATTACCAAAATCTTCAAATTTTTTTTTCATTTTTTCTCCTCTGATTTTTAATTCAATTACTTCTTCATTCTGCAGCCTTTGAAATGATTTGGTTTTGCTTGGAATATTTGGACTCGGTTTTTTAGGGTACTCTAGACTTATAATTCAAAGGCTACGATATTTAGATTGTTTTAATAGTTGGGCTTCTAATTAACATACAATAGATTTATCTTAACTGTGTTAACAGTGTTTGCATGACTGTTGATTGAGTTTTTTAGCATGATACGTGTTTGAAAACATGTCTTATAGACTTGCATTTTATTTCCTTAGTATTATGTTGTTTAGAAAATATATACCTGCAAAACGAATCCTCTGACTTTTAATACCATTAAGATGATTGCACTATTGACTCATAAAATAGATGCCTACAAAAGAGAAAGCAAAGGGTAGCCCATAGCTGTATGATGCCATTTACTATATCTTCAATCCTTTTTTCTTTTCTTTTTTTCCTAGTAATATGTTTGAAATATGCCTAAAGGAATACCTCCAGACCACAGCCACCCCTTTATACTTTTAAGGGCCAGAATATAAATGAAAACAACATGGAAAGTGTACCAATAGTAGTTTTACATAAATAACTTTTTAGAGTAAACTTACTAGAATTAAGATACTTACTTCAATGCTTTTACTGGCTTACTTCAATTAAAATATATAACTAAAGAATCCTATTGTGTATCTTTGATTCTTAAAGAGAATTTTCATGTCGATGATCATGATCATCTCTTTAGAAGTATTTGGATTCAATTAGTTTTTGTTTTGGACTGGACTGAACTGAACTGTAAAACCATATTATGATTCAATTAGGTTTTTCCCATCAATTTTCAGTAGCAAAATATATTGTTAGGATTCTCTTTTGTTTTGTTTTTCTGTTTTGGCTATGCTTTCTAATCAGTTTACCTAATTTGTATTTCTGAGGTTTTTAATTCAGTCTACCTCAAAGATTACATTGTCGTGATTTTGAGGGAATTTGAATTTGAATTTATGATGATTTTGAAATTGTTCATTGCAATTTTAAACTGAGTTTTTACATATGGTTTATGGTCTCCATCATTTTTCCCTACAGGTGTTTTGGGTCTTGGTGTAATAATTGATAGTAGTGGAATACCTATAATGCCAAAGTATGTATCTTAATTCTTAAAATTATAGGTACTAATTCTAAAATAGTTGGTTTCCTATCAAAATGATGGATATATAGTTTATAATTTTTTTCCATAAATTAGTTCATTAATATAATGCCTAATTTTATTTCACTGTCCAAAGTATATATACTCAATTTCGTGAATTCAGTATGCTACTTTAATATGAATGACCTTCATTATAACCACTATGTTCCATTTTATTGACCACTTATATACAAAATGAAGTAGCAATGCTAAATTATGTTATTAAACTTGAGTTTGGTGTTACTCAACCTGCAAATGTTTTTATTTTTTATGATTCATTTATTTAAACCTGCCAAATAGCATAAGCCTTTTCCTACAATTAAGGCGGTGCTGCCATGTAGGAAAAAAGGTCATCTAACTTTCAGCCACGTTCCCAATTAAAAAACGAAACATTTTACTGTTCAGCAATGCCGTAACACTGTTTAATAGTCTCTTAGCATAAAAAAGAAAACTAACTGTGTAATCAAAAGGCTAGCTGTTATTAAAAAAAAAAAAAAAAAAAAAAAAAAAACTTGCTATACATAGAAAGAGAAAGAGACAGAAATTGCTACTTCGTTTGTTCTCTGCCCTATCCCTTCTTTGCTCTATTCATTTGCTGCCCCATCCTTTCTCTTCAACAGTGTATTTAGAAGGTAAGCATTAATTTTTCCCTGGAACTTCTCACTGATGCTTTTCTTTTTCGATTTTTCAAAAATAAGAAAAGCCGGCTATTTATTTTCTTTATTTTTTTCTTTGAACTTTCTAGGGTTCTTCTTTCACTCTTATTGAAAAGTAGATGGGTTTATTGTTTTTGTTTTTTCCCCTTAATTTTTTGTCTTTTTCCCCATTCTATCCCTGCCAAAAACGATGCTAATTGGTGGGTGTACTATTGTGGAATTGTATTGTGTTTTGGTTTAGGACTCTATCACCACGGGTCAAACTCAAAACCCACACACACCGATTATGACTTTGTTGGGCAATCCAATGGATCCGGATCCCTTTACCTTTTCCTATTAAGGGATTTTTAGATATTATTCTATAAGGCCAATGGTAAAGTTTTTTTTTTTTTTTTTTTTAATTTCTTTTTTAAAATTTGTGGATTAAATTTGCTTTAGACTTGGTTCTTTTGGTTGGATTGTTTTTCATTTGGGTATTTGGGTAAGATTTGGTTTTTATTAAGGACTCTAGATTAGAATGGTTTAGTTTTGGGTATTTCAATATATTCACGTTGTTGTAAACAGAGGACTCTAGATGATAATGGTTTTTTTTTTTTTAATTTATAAATCTGTATTGAAACATTTTTATTTCTTTTTTTTTTTTTATGTTCTTTTTTTACCCGTTATTTTCAAGTTCTTTGAGCGCCTTTTCCCCAATTTGTCACACAGTTTTTTTTTTTTTTTTTTTACCAGTCCAATTTGAGACCCAATCTATCTAGAATATCATCTTCTTTTTTTTTTTTTTTTTTTTTGGTCAATGTTACATGCCATATATTTGATGAAATTTCTCATAGTCATGCAGTATTAAATGTCTCTTATATATAAAATTTAAAGAGATGAAAATTCATAATGATTTTTAAAATAGAAGAATCTTGAAAAAATTAATGTTGTTATGATAGGGCATTAACAATAGTGAAAATATTTTAAACCTCCTTACAGGGAAGATTGATGCGAGGGTAAAGTAGCTCTCATGTGTTTTGCTTTTATGTGTTGAGATTTCCATTTGAGGGTTTTGATTTTTATATTTTGATTTCTATGGCTTTAGTTTCTATAGGTCACATTTGTATGTGCAATTTATCTTTTTAATAAAAGCTTAAAGAAATTGCAATTGGTAAATCAATTTCGCAACACATTTACGTCTTTGATTAGTTTTGGTGATAATATGTTTTATCTTTAGGTCTAATGCATGAAATGTATGAAGAATGAAGATTTAGGAAGCTTACCAGTGAATAAACACTTGATCTAGGCCGAAAATCAACTTAGGATGAAGTTTGGAGTAGGAGAAAGAAGTTTGGGAGGTGAAAGGACACAGACAGATCAAGAGAGATCAAGGAAAATGAAGACCGAATCGCGCTGACCCTATGTATAGAGGTTTAGTAATTCTCGATAGATAGCAGGTGTCGAGCTTTAAAAGCTTCGACATATGCAACTATCGAGAAGGTGGAGGTGTCCACAGCAAAATAAGCTCGATGGATCGAGGAGGTATCGAAGAGCTATCGAGGGAACATAAACTTTCTCGATCGATCCACCTAGCTATCGAGAGGTGTCGAGATTGCGATAAAAACCAACTGAAGAGCTCAATAGATAAGCCAAGTATCGAGAGGTCTCAAGGAGTTGTCAAGATTGCTTAAAAACAGTTTTTCAAGAAGAGAAAAACACAAATATGAATGCAATCAAGCATGCAACTCAACCAAGGATCCAAACAACATTTTGAACTCTCAAAATCATCTTTCAACAAAAAATTTAAGCACATAGATCACAAAAACACACACACACACACACACAACAAGTCTAACCAATTTTATATTTCAAAAACAAGTCAAGACAGTTTAGTGAACATACATTAACACATGTAAACCTTGTGATGGCCAAATCACATTATACCTACACATGTATCAAAAGTAGCAAAGAATATTGCGTGTTGTGTGTGAAAACATCGCAAGATTGCATAAGTATCTACATGTTATGACGATTTGAGATATGAGAAAATCACTTTAACCGACACACAATCATAACTGTTTGATGGGGACTATCACCTTCGAGGTACATCCTGTAACTCCCACATCTCCTAGAATACACGCTTGCAATCATATATAAAGCATTTAGATCTTATTGCTTTTTATTTTTCTTTGCATATTTTTCTTTTAATAAGCAAATCATGCATGGGCATATAACATAGAGAAAAGAAATAACCAATGATGTTAAGCATTTGACATTGCACTTTTGCTATGCCAAAGCATATGTCATTTCATGATTGGCGGGCAACAGTGGTGAGATGGTTATTTATGTCTTTCTCTTAGGATTTTCTAGTCCTTCCCGTCAAAAAGAGTGATACGAGTGTTAAGTACAAGAGATCACTTAACCTTACTCATCACAAACACGAGCCACAAAGCTTACTTGCTTAGTTGTGCATAGAGATGCTCATCTAAACTACAAAAGATACAAAATTTAGAAAACTTTGTTTCAATGGCCATCCAAGGTACACAAGTACCAATGTACACAAACACACACTGTTTTTGAATTTTTCTGATTTTTCAATTTTTTTTTTATGAAAAACAAAAATAAGTAAAACTGAAAACAAATAAACAAAAACAGGTTAAGCAAAGCAAAGCATAAAACTAGATGCAAATGCATGAAAGCATGATTCCAAAAACAAATAAGAAATCAAGAAAGAAAGTCCAACTTTAGATAGATAGAATTAAAGCAAAGGACAAACAGAAAGATAAATAAGTCTTAGGATCCTTTATCACCCAAACAGCACGAGTCCTTGGCAGAGAAGATGAAAAGGCACGTGTCCTAGTATGACTACTAAAGGACATAGAGGAATTAGAAATCCCCTGAAATTGAGTAAAAAAGCTCAAAACTTTTAATAACTTGCCAGCAATAGGTATCGAGCCTTTAGACAAAGGATGAGACCTATTTGACACTCGTTTATGAGGAAACAACTTGAAACAATTAGGGTGAGTATGTCCAGAACCACCACAATGGTGACAAACATGAGTAGTTTTAGAGTTACTCGACTTCCTAGAAGGAGGTCTAGCCTTAGAGGTTGACAACTTAGGACAATTTGGCCTAATATGACCAACAATATGACAATGATGACAAATGGGGACAAATTCAGAATTTTTATTCAATCTAGGAGGAGTTTTAGACATAGGTTTAGAAACTTCAGCGTTAACATCAGAATTTTTACCTTTATCTATCCTAGCAATATTAGCCTTCAACTCTTCATTATTCCTTTTAAATGGAGGAATATAAATTAAAAAAAAAAAAAAATTCTTTTGAGTTAGGCTCAACAAGAAGTTTGGCACTAGTTAATTTTTCAATTTCAGTTTTAAATTCAACTAGTTGCTTTTCCAAACACTTAATTTGTCCACCTGAGATGAGATTTTATTTTTAAAATTCTCATTCAAATTATTGGCTTCATCCAATTTTGCAATCAAATCATCTTTTTCAAGTTTGACCTTTTTAAATTTAGCTTTTAATTTTGTAGAACATTTAAGAGATTTCATACAAAAATTATAAAGCTTGCAATAGGCATCTTGAATATCATCATCATCACTCAACATAAGATCATGCAAATCAAAACAATCAAGAGTTTCCATGACAACAGGGATCAATGGATCACACAGCAAAGATTAAAACCTAATCAAAGTGTGTCTGCTCTGATACCACTTGATAGGCCAAGAATGTACTAACCCCTTGTGATGAATTAATTGATTAATTAGCCAAGTTTATTAATTAATCAAATTAACATGCAATTATACGCGGCAACACAAACAAATCACCAATTAACTAAAGTATGCAGCGGAAAATAAATTGACACAGTGATTTCTTTACGAATGGGGAAAACCTACAAGGCAAAAACCCCACCGGGTGATTTTAAGGTCACCACTCCCGAGAATCCATTATTATCACAACAAGCGGTTACAAGTAAAGGAATCTCAGTACTTTATACCAACCTATAGTTGAGCCCTTACCCCAATACCCAATTGGACTTGTTCTGTAGTGACAATTTCTCCTTTTGATGCACGGCTCCCTGTACGTGACTAACCAATTGCGTGGATCCCAGTACGCAACTTCAATTACCAATTAGAGAAGGTTGTTGGTTGCAAAGTTCTTCAATTCATCACACGATGAAGATCAAGAAGATGCTTGGTCACAAAACCCTGCGGTGTACAAACACAGCAGCTTCTTCACAAGAAAGATGAACTAAGTCAAATTTTGTCTCCGGTCACAATTTTCATGAACAAACTTTGCTCAACACTTGTGCAACTTATGTCACCTTTGACGGCCCTTAAAATAAAACAGAACTGAAAGATGAACTAGGGTTGTGAGAAAAGAAAGCCCAAACATACAATCACAGATTGGAGTCAAAATAGAACTGAAACTCTGTTTTTCATAAACCTCGACATATACCTTATCTATCGAGCTACTGTCAAGCCACGGGCTGGAATAGCTCTTCAAGGCTCGATAGATGCTAGCTGTCGAGCTTTAATGAACAATACTTTCCACACTTGAATCTTGGATAGACTTGCATGACTTTAACACTTGAACTTGAAACAAGGTTTCCAGAAGCATTAAACACATTCTAAATCTACCCAAATATAAGTAAAATGTGTTTTGTCAAAGGATTAGCCAATTACATAAAATAGTGACATATGTTCCTAACATGTGAAACACATATGTCCTAACAAGATACTAAAAGCTAAAATTTTCAGCACCATCATTGTGAATGCTCTAACTCCAAAAAAAAAAATAATAATAAAATAAAATCCTAGCGAACCTAGTATTAAAAAAAATATATTATTTTTGTTTTTATTTTTGTTAGTAGATGATTGCATCTTAATGTATTTAGAAACAACGATTTTGTATATTTATAATATTTTAATACTATTTGGATGTCTATTTAGAGTTTTTTTTTTTCTTTGTACTCCGGCCCTTCGCTAGCTTAAAATATTGGGTCCATCCCTGTATGTAGGGCTGCTTGCTTGTACATTTTTCCATTTATTTTTCTAATAAAGTTTACTTACTTTAACTTATCAAAAATTATATTAATTTACTTATTGATTTAGCAATTTCAATTTCCCATATTCTCTATCAAAATCCCTAACAATTATATAAACTTGCATTTAACCCGCTCAATGGGTGGGGAACATTTTACACATTTAAAATACCATCAATATGTTTATTAAAGGCTTTGTTTTAATAATGCCAATCAATTCAAAAAACAAAAATTACAATTGTGCGATCTAGAGTTAGGTTCAATAACAATGTCAAAAGTCCAAAATTCCCCATAGCAGAAAATAAAGTCTAAGAACTTATTAACCAAAAAAACATCTAGTGAGCAAAGCCATATTCTAGCTAGCCTTGATGTACTGTGTAAGGTTGAATTTAATCAACCATTTTGTTGGCTTTCTTCCGTACCAAATTTGCTTGTAATTCAGCATTTAAAACCCTGTATTTAGGTGGGAATCATGTAAGGGTAGTGTGTGAGAGTGTGAAGAAAAGTTCAAGAGTGTGCACTTAAACAAGGCCTCGCGACTGGCTCGCAGTTGGCAAGTCGCCAAAGGAGGCACACGTGTGAAGCATGCAGAGGAGCTAAAGAGTCACACCAACTAGAGCACTACAGGACAAAACTTCCAGTCTGGCCATTCTGTTAGCTCGCGACTCATTCAAGTCGCGAGGCCAAGTCGCCAGTTCACTCTGTTTGGCAAAAACTGACCTTTCGCATTCCAAACACACCAATATAAATACCCCTTATACCCATGGAATGTAGAAAGCTTCCAGAGCGAATTTTGAGAGAGAAACCCTAAAGAAAAAAAAGATTGACTCATCCACAATCTTTATACCTTGATTCTCCAAATCCCTTTACTCTCACCCTCCCCATTGTTACATCCTTGAGAGGTTTATTAGCCGAATCCTTTTCTCACTATACCTATATCTGTGAGAAGGTTATTTGGTGCTTGGGAAGCAATTAGGAAGGGATCAATTGATATTGGTTGATGCTATGGGCTATAGCGGAATCCGGTAAGCTAAAAAAGACAAAGGTTTGGCGTAACCTCGTTGGAGCAAGAAGCTTGGAGGGCTTAGGTACATTGGGTAGATTAGGCTTGGAGGGTCTTCTGTTGTTCATGTATCTCAACTTCATTCTTTAGTGGATTATTGACAACTTGGAGGGCGGGGGAGAAGTTTTACGCCGAGGACTTCGGTTTCCTCTTCGATAACACATCTATGTGTTGTCTTTGTGTTTGCATCTCTCTTCCCTTAATCTTTGCCATTTAATTTTTACTGTGGATGTGATTTTATTTGGTTTAGATTATGTTAGCAACTCTGTTTTAGCTTATTTACATTTTCCGCTCATACACTGTTTGTTAATAAGCTTGAATTGGTAATTTGTAATTTGGGGGTCTAAATGTTCAAGGTGTTTTACACACATATTTGAACATTCATACTGTAAATGCCAGCTCTGTTTCAATTGGATGAATTGAGTCATCATTAGCCACCTGCAAAAACTATAGCACATATGTAGAACCCCCTCAAATGTAGTCCATCTTGAACATGCCAACTACAAAGGTATATACAATAGGAACAAAATGGATTCTTTGGTGTGCTAAATGGGTGATTGTTGTCCAACTGGAGGCAATAGCATAATGAAGACCTATTTAAATGTAACTGATAGGCCAAAACTTATTGACCCCTTGTGATGAATTAATTGATTAAATAGCCAAGTTTATTAATTAATCAAGTTAACATGCAAATGCATGGTAGCACAAACAAATCACCAATTAAACTAAGTATGCAGCGGAAAATAAATTGACATGGTGATTTGTTTACGAATGGGGAAAACCTACACGGCAAAAACCCCACCGGGTGATTTTAAGGTCACCACTCTCGAGAATTCACTATTATCACAACAAGCGGTTACAAGTGAAGGAATCCCAGTACCTTATACCAACCTACAGTTGAACCCTTACCCCAATACCCAATTGAACTTGTTCTATAGTAACAATCTCTCATTTTAATGCATGGCTCCCAATACGTGACTAACCAATTGTGTGGATCCTAGTACGCAACTTCAATCACCAACTGTGTGGAAAGTGCTGTTCATTAAAACTCGACAGCTAGCATCTATTGAGCCTTGAAGAGCTGTTCCAGCCCGTGGCTCGACAGCAGCTCGACAAATAGGGTATTTGTCGAGGTTTATGAAAAATAGAGTTTTAGTTCTGTTTTGACTCCAATTCGTGATTGTATGTTTGGGTTTTCTTTTCTCACAACCCTAGACATATAAAAGGATTATTTTAAGGGCCGTCAAAGGTGACACAAGTTGCACAAGTGTTGAGCAAAGTTTATTCATGAAAATTATGACCAGAGAGAGAATTTGCCCTAATTAATCTTTCTTGTGAAGAAGTTGCTGTGTTTGTACACTGTAGGGTTTTGTGACCAAGCATCTTCTTGATCTTTATCATGTGATGAACTAAAGAACTTTACAGCCAACAACTTTCTCTAGTTGGTGATTGAAGTCGCGTACTGGAATTTGCACAATTGGTTAGTCACGTACTAGGTGCCATGCATTAAAAGGAGAGATTTTCACTACAGAACAAGTCTAATTAGGTATTGGGGTAAGGGTTCAACTGTAGGTTGGTATAAGGTACTGGGATTCCTTTACTTGTAACCGCTTGTTATGATAATAGTGGATTCTCGAGAGTGGTGACCTTAAAATCACCCGATGGGGTTTTTACCGTGTAGGTTTTCCCCATTCATAAACAAATCACTGTGTCAATTTATTTCCATTGCATAATTTAGTTAATTGGTGATTTGTTTGTGCTACCACGTACAATTGCATGTTAATTTGATTAATTAATAAACTTGGCTAATTAATCAATTAATTCATCACAAGGGGTCAATACATTCTTGGCCTATCATATCTTAAAAAGCTACTTTATCTATTTTACCACCTCATTTTACGATACACCCAATATCAAATGTTCTACTTTTTTTATCACTTCATTTAAAATAATATAAACAACTCATTAAAATAATAAGGAAGAAAGAGAATTTGAGTTTTTTAATTGAAGGAAGAGATATAATCTTAATAAAATATTGAATTTTATTTTTAACAACTTGCTACGGTCAATTGGTATTTATACCAATTTACTGTAGTTGCAAAAAAATTGAGCTATAACTTCTACAATAACACATGATTTTTTTTGTTCTTTGGTGGTAAAATAGTTTTTTTTTTTTTGCTAAAATACAATTACCATTATTAATATTTTTATTGTTTTTGTTAAGTTTTTTAGTTTGATAGTTACTATTTGGATTAGGCTAGCTAGACTGATTGGGAAGAAGGGGGGCCCAACTACAAAAATGAAATATAAAATGACAAAAAAATAAAAAAATTGGACCTGGGGGGCCCAGGCCGCCTTGGGCCCCCACTTGGGTCCGTCCCTATTTACATACAAAAGCAGTGTTAATTTGTAGACACCAACCAAAACTTGACCTAAATTATTATTATTATTTTTTTTTTGGACAATGACCTAAATTAATTGAAATTCACACAAAATAGTAGAATCTGTTGGGCTTTGTGGAGCTTAATTGTGTTTTATTCGGATTATGACTCGACCCGAAATAAAATTGCTATAATTTTTTAATGGGAGATTTTATGAGGCTTAGACTCTACTGCCGCATCTTGTATTTTTTTTTTTCTCTAAGAATAGTGAAATCCTTGCAACTTCGTGGACGTAGGCAAATTGCTGAACCACGTAATATTATCTTGTGTGATCTTTTCGAATATGATCGGCCAAGAATGTATTGACCCCTTGTGATGAACTAATTGATTAATTAGCCAAGTTTATTAATTAATCAAATTAACATGCAAAACGCGTGGTAACACAAACAAATCACCAATTAAACTAAGTATGTAGCAGAAAATAAATTGACATGGTGATTTGTTTATGAATGAGGAAAACCTACATGGCAAAAACCCCACCGGGTGATTTTAAGGTCACCACTCTCGAGAATCCACTATTATCAAAACAAGCGGTTACAAGTAAAGGAATCCCAGTACCTTATACCAACCTACAATTGAACCCTTACCCTAATACCCAATTGGACTTGTTCTGTAGTGACAATCTCTCCTTTTCAATGCACGACTCTCAGTACATGAC
Organism: Quercus tomentella; assembly: GCA_028535165.1. Classification (NCBI taxonomy): domain Eukaryota; kingdom Viridiplantae; phylum Streptophyta; class Magnoliopsida; order Fagales; family Fagaceae; genus Quercus; species Quercus tomentella. The sequence continues at coordinate 2,726,443 of JAPQVY010000144.1, forward strand.
TAACCAATTGCGTGGATCCCAGTATGCGACTTGATCACCAACTTGAGAAAGATATTGGCTGCAAAGTTCTTCAATTCATCACACGATAATGATCACGAAGTTGCTTGGTCACAAAACCCTATGGTGTACAGACATAGCAGCTTCTTCAAGAGAAAGAAGAACTAGGACAAACTAGGTTTCCGGTCACACTTTTCTTCACACTTGTGGAATTGTGCTCTTGTGCAACTTGTGTCACCTTTTACGGCCCTCAAAATAATCCTTATATATGTTTAGGGTTGTGAGAAAAGAAAGCCCAAACATACACTCACGGATTGGATGAAAAACAACTCTGAAAAACTGAGTTTCATAAACCTCGATAGATAGCCATCTATCGAGCTAGCTGTCGAGGCACGGGATTCAGCAGCTTTTAAACCTCAATAGATGCTAGCTGTTGAGCTTTAATGAACAACACTTCTTCACATGATTCTTGGACAGATTTGCATGGCTTTAACACTTGAACTTGAAACCTTGTTCCTTGAAGTATTAAACACATTCTAGATCTACCCAATTACAAGTAAAGTGCGTTTTGTCAAAAGATTAGCCAATTACATAAAATAGTGACATTTGTACCTAACATTGAATCACGTATGTCCTAACAGAATAAAAGTCAACAATTCATTTTTTTCAACAGTGTAGGCGTGCACATTGCCCTTTCCTTCTTCCTGGTATCTTCAAGGCAAAAAGAAGACCTGAAAATTACAAAAAATAAAGAGCAAGCTAATGATCTATTAAAAAAAAGACCCACGTAAGTTTGGGCCCCTCTTTTTTGCTATAACCAACTTCAGTTTCCAATTTGTTAATATACATTACGTAATTGATTGTTAAAAAGAAAAATGGGCATTGGAATCAAAGAGGTCAGGAGTGGCGTGCAAGCATGTACTTCCTTGGTTTGCAGTGAGGTCAACTACGCATTTTATAATCAAATTCAAGTGGTTGGTTTGCAGTGAGGTCAACTACTCATTGTTTAAACAAATTCAAGTGGCAAAAGGTCAATTACTGAGAACTATGCAACTACATAAAATAAAAAGGAAGATTAATCATGATAAACTAAAATGAATTGACAGCTTGGAGCAGAGTTCATCTTCAACATATGATATAATTAAATTAGAAAAACGGTGTGATTTAACATAAGGAGTCGTTAAATTTAAAACAATAACTGTTTTGGTGGGCTAATCATGTATTAGAAAAAGCAGAATCATAAACACTGGTACTGCTCTATTGATTTCTTGTTAAATTTAAGATTGGGAATTTGTTTGCACATCTTTGGTTTTTCTTTTTAACAACTCAATTGTTTAAACAAAGTAGGTGTGAAAGTGAGTAGTGAGAAAAATAAGACCAAAAATTATTCAACCATGTTAAATGAAATGGAAGATAATTATGAGAGACTAAAATGACAGTGTGATTGTTTGTCGTCATTAACATATATCATAAGGAATTTCTCTCTGAACAGAAAAATGTAATCTTAAAATTCTATGGATTTCTATTTTTTTCTAAAAATATTTATGACTTCGGTGATGGATTTGAGCCATGATACATTGATACAAAGGAACATAAACAACACTAGAATAGAAGTATACAAGATTGTTTATAAATTATATGAAGTTTAAAGACCAATTGTGTATTTGACCCTAAAATAAATAAATAAAATAAAAAAACAAAATATTTGTTTGCGCAAATTTAGGAAGTTTCAAATATCATGACTTTAAAATTATATAGACTTATTAAGCCTACATTTAGGGAGCATTTGGTTCGCTGTGATGTGCCCATGTGACGCACATTACGATAATGTGGTATTAAGGTTTTTGGTTTATTTTATTTTTTCTAATAGTATTATAATTTAAAATTACAAAATATATCACATCATCTTAATCTCATCACTTTTCTAAACAATGTAATGTTTATTCTTATATTGTGATTACATTAATATAAGATTACAGTAACGTAATATTATGATGTAATGTAACATCACGGCATACTAAATGCCCCCTTAATGAATCAAACTGTTGAATAATAAATTCTCAAAAAAAAAAAAAAAAAAACTATTGAATAATTAAACTCACTTTGGTCTTATTCGGTCTATTCTGTCCACTTTACTCTATTCAGTCCTATTCTATCTACTTTGGTTCTATTCGGTTCCATTCGATTCTATTCGGTCGACTTTGGTCATATTCGGTCCATTCGGTCCACTTTGGTTTTCATATAAGCTTGTGTGATAGAAGCGTTACAATAGGTTTACCAAAAGGCCAGTAATGGAGTTCTAACGACCAAACAAATCTCGCGGTAATAACTCTTTCTATAACGTATTCCGAGTCAACACTACCCCCTCTCTCTGTAAACGCAATTGAATGAAAATGGCAACAGCGAAGAAGAAGAAGTTGATGTCATCGGCGGCATGGAGGGGCGAAGAGGAAGCCACAGAAGAGTTCCAAGACGACAACGATGGATGATTCCCTTGTCGAGGCAACGGTTGATGATTTGTGTTCCCGTATCTAAAATTTCAGGACTTTGCTGTATCCGATACCCTTTGTCTTCTGCAAAAGACAGCACTTTTGTTTAAGTGGTCTCTTTATTGTGAACATAATAAAGAGACCACTTTTGTTTAATTGCTGGAAATAACTCTGAAGTCTTGCTATTGTAACAAAAAATTAGTTCTATTATCTGAGTCCTGTCATTAACCCTTAGAACTTTGCTGTCTTTTTTAGTGGAGTGGCCTTTTTCAAGAGGGCAACACTATCATGCATCTTCTAGGGTGGATTGCCTGTAAGTGTATATTGCCAAAATGGGCCATCATCAGCAAAGAGTGAGACCAGGTTTACTGATGAGACTGTCATTATCATGTTCCTTTGTCTTTTATGTATTCAATTTGATTTGGAAATTATGCTATACTGTTTTCTTCGGGCAGAATTCCTTTTTCTTTTTTCTTTTTTTTTTTGACAGTATTGGTTGGCTCTTAACATGATTGAAGCCTCAGTTTCATGAAGTGTGGTTATATGTTAGAGTCTTCCATGTGGGGTAATAGGGAAATTTGGTATTGTAAATTCTTGCAAATTTTGTGGTGATCCTAGCATTGCTCCTCTATTTTTAGTGAAATCAGCATTTTTTTTTTTTTTTTAAAAAAAAAACAAGTGGATGTGCCACTGTGCAAGTCTCCCTCTCCTTCCAGAAATCGCAAACTGAAAATTATTTAACTAACGTTAAATCATTACAAAAGCATCCTACATGTTTTTTTATGATTTTTTAAGCATCAATTCTCTTGTTCTATATATACAAGAAAAAACCTTCCCCTTGTCAGTTTGAGAAAGAAAAAAATAGAGACACAATAATTGAAGAGGAAAACTATTATAGTAGACTAGTAGTATTAAGTTGGAGAGTTAAGGAATGTTGTAGGAAGTTTCGTGATTGGAATTGCCTTTACTATTATTATAACTAGTCGCATACCCGCGCTTTGCGCGCGGTAATTTTTTTAGGATAGTCTCATTAAATATTTTATTAATACTATAATTTTAGTTATTAACCATTTGATTTTCATTAGTTTTTAAGTTAACAAAAACCTTAAATACACCTTTTTTTCTTTTTTTTTAACCTTTACACACACACACACACACACATATAATGAATCTTTACACATACCTTTAAAAAAACTCTATATATTCCACTTTTTTAGATGCGTAAAATTATAGACTACTACTCCATAATGATAGTGGTTAACTAATTTTTTTTTTTTTTAGTGATCTCATTTGTAACGTTTCTTACCATTATCATATATTTACTAACTGATGATTTGCATAACAAAGACGATAAATGAGAGGTAGCATTGTTCATTACATTTTCGAAAGTAATAGTGCATGAAAATTTTTTATATATATATATATATATATATATATATATATATATATATTATAAATAAGGTTAAATGAAATGTCAAAAAATGGATTTTTAAATTTTCTAACTTTATTTCTTATGTAATTTCTACTACTATCAGAGAACATCTCTTTTTTAGTTATGATTAATATGGTTTCCATAGTTAGAATTTGATTAGTTTTAAATTTAAATTTAGTACTATGATTGTATTTAATTGTTGATTGTTGATTTAATTTTTTAAGTGAATTAAACGGTTTATGTTACTACGCTGTAAAGTTTTTAATGTTCTCCACATAGTAATTTCTATTTTATTTTTACTTCTCCTAAAAACCTCTTTGTTTTCCAATCAACGATTACTAATTGATGTTTTGGTTTTTTTTCTTTATCTACTCTTTATTACTTTGTATTGGTTTTTTTCTATACCATCTCTCACTCTCTCTCTCTCCATTGGCAACCTATCGTTTTCCAAAATTTGATGATGATTCTATGGCATTAAATATGCATTATTAGTTTTTTTATTTTAATTTAGTGTTTCTAACTTGATTTGTTTTGTATTTCATTCTTCCTTTGATGCATTTTTGTGTGAGAATGAGTGTTTCCCTATCATTACTCCACTTAATGTGGACAATTTTATTTATTTAATTTAGGCAAAATATTATATTTAAAATTTTTAAAAATAAAAAAGGAGTGGAAATATAAATAATTTAATGATATATATGGGGGATGTGGTTGAATTTAAATGTTAAATAAAATGATATGAGAAAAAAAATAAAAATAAAATACATAACAATAAACACTAACTTATCCAAATAATTCTATGTAATATAATAATAGTACATTCTTATATACTATTTTTAATTATTTAATAATGAAATATGATAATATTTAACAATCAAAGACATAAAAAATAAATAAAAAAAACTTAAAACACAAAGCTAAATCCCATAAACCAAAATAGAGCACTAAAGAATACAAAACTTTATTAGGCTAAAATAGAGATGCAAGAAAAATAAAAATAAAAATCTACCAAAAAATTGAGGGAGAAAGAGTGGGAAATAACCACTTTTCTGTGAGATAAAATTATGTAAAGAATAGAAGAGTGAATGATAAATTTATACTAAGAGGGTGATAATATAAAAAAACAAAATAAAGGAAGATAAAAGAAAAGAGGAAGAGTGATATCAAGGTAGAATTTTTGGGGAAATGAAAAGGTAAAGAGAATGAGAAAGGTTGAAGAAAGTGTAAATGTTAAAAAAAAAAAATGAGTACAATTTGATGAGCACAATTTTCTTTTATTTGAATTTAAGTAAAATATTACATTTTTTATTTTTTAAAACAAAAAGAGAGAGAAAATATAAATAATTTAATGATAAGGAGGATGTGGTTGAATTTCAATATTGAGTAAACTGGAAGAGAAGAAAAAAATAAGAAAAATTAAAAGATATAACAATAAACACTAAATTATCCAAATTATGCTATGTAATGGAATACTATTTTATTTTTATCTACTGTCTTTAATTTTTTATAATGTAATCGGATATAATTTAACAATCAAAGAGCAAAATAATAATAACTTAAAACACAAAACTAAATCGTATCAACATAAATTAGAGTTCTTAAAAATACAAAAATTTATCAACCTAAAGCGGAGATGCAATAAAAAATAAAAATCCACCAAAACATTGAGAGAGATAAAAATCCACCAAAACATTAAGAGAGAGAGAGAGAGAGAGAGAGAGAGAGAGAGAGAGAGAGAGAACCTTTTTGTGAGAGAAAATTATGCAAAGAATGGAAAAGAGTGGCAAATTTATAGTAAGAGGGAAGGGATAAGAAGAGACAAATAAAGGAAGATGAAGAGAAAGATGAATAGCAATATTAAAGTAAAGGGTAGTGGGGAGATGAAAAGGTGAGGGAAGAAGAAAGGTTGAAGAAAATGTAAATATTTTAAAAAATAAGTGAATGTAAAAAAAAAAATTATAGGAAAATTGGAAATAAAAAAGAAATATATATAGATGTTAAAACCGACAAAGATGAATATGTAAAGTCAATAATCTATTTATATATATATATATATATATATATTTGTAAAAAAAATAGGAATAAATATTAATTATGTGGCGAATGATGTGGTGATGAGGTGGCGCAACAGGAGCTCAGCAACTATAAATGCCACGCTTCAGCTTTTTATTTTTTATTGCATCTCCGCTTTAGGTTGATAAATTTTTGTATTTTTAAGAACTCTAATTTATGTTGAGAGAGATAAAAATCCACCAAAACATTGAGAGAGAGAGAGAGAGAGAGAGAGAGAGAGAGAGAGAGAACCTTTTTGTGAGAGAAAATTATGCAAAGAATGGAAAAGAGTGGCAAATTTATAGTAAGAGGGAAGGGATAAGAAGAGACAAATAAAGGAAGATGAAGAGAAAGATGAATAGCAATATTAAAGTAAAGGGTAGTGGGGAGATGAAAATGTGAGGGAAGAAGAAAGGTTGAAGAAAATGTAAATATTTTAAAAAATAAGTGAATGTAAAAAAAAATTATAGGAAAATTGGAAATAAAAAAGAAATATATATAGATGTTAAAACCGACAAAAATGAATATTTAAAGTCAATAATCTATATATATATATATATATATATATATATTGTAAAAGAAATAGGAATAAATATTAATTATATATAGAGGTTAAAACCGACAAAGATGAATATGTAAAGTCAATAATCTATTTATATATATATATATATATATTTGTAAAAAAAATAGGAATAAATATTAATTATGCGGCGAATTATATATATATATATATATATATATATATATATATATATATATATTTGTAAAAAAAATAGGAATAGATATTAATTATGTGGCGAATGACGTGGTGATGAGGTGGCACAACAGGAGCTCAGCAACTATAAATGTCACGCTTTAGCTTTTAGTAATATATTGATGATTGATTGATCTTGATTTTATTCTCTCTTACTTACCTCACTCCTAAAAAAAATCAAAGTCATGGACTTTTTTAGTTTCTCCCGACCAGGTCTCTGTTTTCTATTAACTCCAGTCCGTCACCACTTACTCAATTCATTATTTCTTTATTACTTGCTATTAATTGTTTAAAGTTCGTGTCTTTGTCAATAGTAGTATATACCCTTTTGCAGTGTTGGGCAGTTCCTGATTGTTTCTAATTTCTAAATGGATTTTATTTTTTGTGTTTTTTTTATTTTTTGGATAGATTTTGATTTTTTATTATTATTATAATAATTAGGGAATGTGAGCTCTGTGCAAGTATCCACATTTAAAAAGTCGTGTTTCACTCAGTTCTTTGGTCAGGTCTGTTTTTTTTTTTTTTTTTTTGAGTTGCAAAGAAGATAGAGAATAGTACAAATTCTATAGAACAAAACAGCATGGTCACTCTTATTAGTTCAGAGGTTTGGTGGTGCTTCAGAGAGTTGCATCAACAGCAAGGAAGCATGGATTATACTCTAGGAAATCATGGTTTTCACCCTGGCTAGGTCGGTCCATCAAACACACTTAATCCCTAAAATATACTTTTTCTATCCTTGAAAATACTAACGTTTTGAGAACGAATGACAACAATCGATACACACGTATAAATCGTTTTTTGGTACATTAAAACAAAGGAACAAAAACTACACAAGAAGAAAAGAGTATAAGATTAGTGGCAGAGAAAGGCTCTCTCTTCATGGTTGCCTTGTTCCAAGAAGTCCATTGACCATAAAATAGAGACAAAAGACACTGAGAAGTTTTTTATGTTCTATAAATTGCCCCTGATACCCTTCAGCCAGCTCTTGATCCATGCCTAAATCGAGTAAGGTTGAATGAAATTAATATCAAGGGACAGATCAAACCAGATTGCTGTAGATGTCGAGGAAAAAAAAATAATGGCCTATGGTGTATCTTTGACACAATGGGCACAATTCCTCAGTCCTGATACGTCTTCTCAATTCTGCCCTTAAAGGATGAGCATTAAATAAAATCCTCCAAATAAAGAGGATCATTTTAGAAGGTAAGTATAGCCTACAAAACTGGTTCCAAAGCCCAGTGTCCTCACTTAACAGACATGCCCGCTTGGTTTCTACAATTCCTAGCATGCAACGGCCAGTATACTTTTTCAACTAAATAAGTCAAGGAGTTAGAAAGAGGCCTTAAAAGCATGTCAAAAGCACAAAAATCATATGGTAAAAACATGCATAATGAAAGAGCAATGCTATTTAAATTACATGCTAATGAGAAAATTCAAGTGATAGAACCCATTTCCATTCAAAATTGACATTATATATATTCTACTAAACTCCTAAATGTCTAAAAAGAAGATGACAGGGGAGGAAAAAAAGTAAGAAAAGAAAAATCTAACTAATAAATTGCAGAGGAAAAGGATTTGTCACTTTTAATGATTGCATGCAAACATGTGCCAAAGGCATAAATTAGTCCATAAAGGTGTAAAGATAAATTCTTCATCTTTTTTTTTTTTTTGAGTTTGGTTTTCTGATACATAATGTCAGAAGAGTTGGCTCGTAGTAGAGTCCAAAAATGTTTATAAGACTTTGAAGCAAGAGTAGCCAAGGCACCAACATTTGCAGCAAATCTCTTATGCACAACATACGTAACCACTAGCGTTCTCCAAATTTTATGCACTTGAGGCCTTCAATCAGCATAGCAAGTTGCCAAGGAACCTTCTTTCTCAAAAGTGGTCCTCCACTCTAGAAATTATCGAAACAAGTCTACAAAAACCAAGCTGTATAGTCGGGCATCTAATCTAGCTGCATGCCATTTGGTTGCATATGGAAGAACAAGAACAGCCTGCCAGCACTGGATTTGGTTACATAACCACAACCACCCTCCATCTCTGCTAGTGTCCCTCAATAGTCAGCCACACCGACAACCCTCCACAACTGGGAAAAAACTTAGATGCTCCGGGAGCAATGCTCCCTCCTCTCATATAAGGGGTGGGCCCCACGCATGGGTCTCACCATGGGGCCCACCCCTGATGTGAGAGGAGGGAGCATTACTCATGGAGCATGTAAGAATTACCCATGAGACACTTTTGCCTTCGACACTTTTGCCTTCGACATTTTTGCCTTGGTACTTTCCTGCAATTACTCTAATCTGCCTATTGTGCATTAGGGACTTGTGCATACCTGCAAAACAAAGCATTAGCCCTTTTTAAGCAGAATGTTTTGCACCCTTAAACATCAATCTAGAGAACATAACATATTCCTATTTTTTTTCAAAATTTGGATCCTCCATCCATTGAGCCAACCACTGCTTCAAAGAGCAAGGGGAAATGAATATAGTTCTGTGGCTCAAATCTAATCCAAACAATAAAAGTCGAGCAAGAGTGCACTTCAGGATTAAATGATCCTAGTTTTCCTATTTTTTATTGCATCAGACACTATCACTCACTATGTTTCATTTCACTATTCTGTGTTAATGAGTAAGTCTTCATGCCAAAACTTCCACACAAAAATTATTAACTTCAAAGGAAGCTTTAATCCCCACAGATGTCTCCATCTAAAAGCTATGACCCTCCCTTGAGAATCCGTTACTTGAGTTCCCCCTACTTTCAATAATAGCTTAATTTTGACCTTATATCGACCCTGTGTTACATTGAGGCCATATCTGCTTATCAGTAGCTCCTTACCTGGAGATAAGGTTGGCTAAAGATTAAGCAGCAACTTCAACAGAGTATCATTCTCTAACCAGGTCCTGTTTCCAATGTCAAAGTGTAAAGATCACTTTAAATACCTATTAGGAGATGCAGATTCTTTTGACTTTGCTAATGGAATCCCCAAATATTATATAAAAAATTGAAAATTTTCAAAAATGAATGACAATGATTATCAAAGTGTAGCATCATTTGACTGTGAAATTTAATACATTCAGTTTAAATAACAAACCCTGTCGGAAGAATGTGAGGAAACGTAATTTCTAGATGTAATACAACAATGATAGCAACTAGAACAGGAGGGCTTACCATATATAATTAGGAATTTCTCTCTAAACAGAAAAATGTAATCTTAATATTCTGTGGATTTTTATTATGTTCTAAAATAATTAATGATTTTGGTGATGGATTTGCGCCATGATACATTGAAACAAAGGAACAAAAACAACACTAGAATCAAAATATACAAGATTAAGAGAGTCCACTGTGTGCTATCGAAGCTAATGCTCATAAACAAGTTAGGAGCAATGGTTGCTAGAGATTGAGGCTCTTTCAGAATATGTCTTTCCACCTGTCTGTCCGAACCAAAACATCTGTTAGCTGGTTCCTAAACATCTCAATGTCCTTCATCAGCTCTGCCACCACCTCTTTGTTACAAAAAAAAACCTGAAAGAATCCCCTCCATTTCGTTCTTCTACCCTTGCAGCTCTCCTCCATCAGGATTGGTTGCCAGTTGAAAGACTCTATAAAGGTCTGGACTTGCTTATTTGTTGCTGTTGACACCTTCCCTTAGTTCTTAACTATTAGCTACCTTGCACGTAGAAATCAAACTTTTACTATGCATGACCACATTAGTGGCAGGGTAAGGATTTCCCTTGCCTTGTTCCTATAAGTCCAAATAGACCACAAAAACATAAAAGACAAATGAGTCCGAGAAGTACTTTAAGTTCTTTAAAGTGTCCCTGATATCCTTCAGCCAGCTCTAAATCCAAGCCTGAAATGAGTAAGGCTAAATGAAACCACTTCTAAGGGACAGACCAAACCAAACAAAAAAGAAAAAGCCTTTTAAAAGTTCCAAACAAGTAAAACCCCTTTGCATACTTTAACAAAAAGCAAACCATAGTATATGAAAAGGAAGAGAAGGAAATATATAAGAATTAGAATTCTAGTTTATTCATTTTGAACTACTTGTTGTCAATGTGTCATGCCTTTACTAATGAGCTTATGCTTATGGACTTCTAAATAAGGACAACCCAGAAGCCTAATTCTGAATGGAAGAAAAAAAACATGGGGGATAGAACTATAAATCAATATACCTTTGGCAGTGAGAGCTTCTAGTGTTGATGTTTACTTGCTTTCTAACACATGAAGAAAAGCTTTGTCTTGCCATTCTTTTTTCGCACATTAAAACCAAAACAACACAAGAAGAAAGAGTACAAGATTTAGAGTTTGTAGCCTGCTATCCCAGCTAGTGTTCATAAAGAACTTTGGGGCAAGGGTTGCTAGGGATCAAGGCTCCGCCAGGACATCTGTTCACCTGTCAAACCCAAACATATGTAAACTGTTGAATGTCCTTCACGACAGCCTCTCTATTGGCTAACTCTGCCACCTGTTAGTTAATTCTAAGGAGAATGCAATATCTACATAGAGCTTCTGTTCATGTAAAATATTTGTTTGGCTTGCATGCATGCACATACAATTAATGGAATTTATTCTTGAAAATCTGTGGCAATATCTACTAATGGCAGTGTCATGTTTATTTTGTGAATGTCCACAAAAAGATTAAAAAGGAAGGAAAAGCTCAATTGAAACAACCAGCCATGGACATGCACCTTCTCTATTTTTTCAAAAGAAGCTTGGATCCCCTACATTTCCTTCTCCTACCTTTGCAGCTCATCTCCACCAGGATTGGTTGCAAGTTGGGACGCTCTCTAAAGGTCTACACTTGTTTATCCTGCTGCTGTCAAGGCCTTTCTTTGTTTTTTGAATTGTTAGTTACCCTGCACATAGAAATCAAACTTTTACAATACAAGACCACATTAGTGGCAGAGAAAGGATCTTTCCTCATGGTTTTCTTGTTCTTATAAGTCCAATTAGACCATAAAATGGACAAAAAATACAATGAGAAGTACTTTAAGATCCCCACAACCCCCTCCCTTCATCCAGCTCTTTATCCGTGCCTGAATCAAGAAAGGTTGAATGAAATCAGTTCTAATGTACAGATAAAGCAAACCAGATTTCTCTAGATGAAAAGAAAGAAAATATATGGTCTAACATTTCAGTATCTTTAACACAAAGGACTAAGTCCTCAAATGCCTTATCAATTCTGCCCTCACAAGAAGAAAATTCAATAAGATTCTCTAGAGAATGACAATCATTTTAGAAGGTAATTGTAACCTACATAACTAGTTCCGAAGCTCATGGTCTTCACTTATGGTTGTGCTAGTAAGATTAATAAAGGACCTGCTAGCATGGTTTCTACAATTCCTAGTATGCAATAGCCATTATCCTTTTTCCACCAAATAAGCTCCAGATTTAGAACAAGGCCTAATGAGCTCATCAGCAACACAAACATGAATTTGTAAAATTCTCTCAACATCATTGGCTATAGAGTTTTCAAACTAATTCAGAATTCCACCTGAAAGTATCTTTGACTGGCACATATGCCACAACATATAGAGAACCTAAGCGATTTCATTGGACATCCCTTTTCCTTTGGGGACATCCAAAAAAATAGGGATCTTATATATATATATATATATATATGTATGTATGTATGTATGCTTGGATGTCTATAAAGGTGTAATATGAATTCACTAGGAAATGTAATACATCAGGCTAAAATGGCAAAACAACAATGAAAATGTGACAAAATTTAAATTCTAGACAAAATGCATCAAAACAATGATAACAAGTAGAGCAGGGTTTCAAATCTATGTAGACTACCTTCTCCAATTTTCAAACTTGTCTACATAGATGTTTCCTTGCATGAGTCTAACTACTATAAAGACGAACATATGAAATGAGCATGGATGGTTTGCCTTGGTTATGATTTGAAATAAGTCTTGAAAATTTCAAGAATATCCAGAGCCCAAAGCACAAAAGTCATATTGTAAAAACTTCCATAATTAATGAGCAATGTTATGTATAAAATGAGTTTAAACAATTAATAACCCAGATCAACACAACAATGCAATTCCAGTGATAGGCTGATACCACACTTTCCATTCAAATTGACATTATATGTATTAAACTCCTGAATGTGTGAAAATAAAATCCAGGGGGAAACAAAATAAAGAAAAAAACGAAAATATAATTTACAAAATGCATAGGAAAAAGATATGTCACATTTAAATGAAATTCAAATATTATTAAGGTGTCAACCCTGCCCTTGCACAAGCATCACATGGGATGACGAGGTGTAAGATGTTTTCCTAACATTGCAAAACAATGGAAGCAAATGGCTAAGGCCATTTTGTACTTAGTGTTCAATACAATCTATATATTATTCACGGTATTTGTTTTCTTTAGTTTTTTTTTTTTTTTTTTTTTTTTTTTTTTTTTTGAGATAAAAGATAGAGATTTTCATTAGTGACATTACTACATTTTTGAAATTTTTCTTCAATTGAAACCATAAATTCATGGAATTCTACTTTATTCATTTTGAAAAACATGTCATGCAAACAAAATGAGGTTGTGCTTGTGAATTTCTAAAATGAAGACAGGTAGGGCAGTGAGGAGGGTGGGGAGAGATTCAAACTTTGCAAACTTTGCTGATCTAAGTACTAGAATCCTTAGATTTGGGAACCTAGAAGCAGGAGGATTGAGAAAAATATTACCTATCAAACTTAGAGACACTAATGTTGTTGAGAAGAGATAGAAAGGCAGCCCCACTAATGGTTTAGTAATGGTTAGATCAAGCTTTTGCAAAACATGTGGCATGGTGGCGCGGACCAAGTGTCAATGTAAAAGGGAAGACATTTGATGAAGCAATAGATCTGCAATGTGCATAGGGGTATGAGATTGGAAATGGCATAGAGAAGAGTCCAAATTCTGGACATTATATCCACAAATCTAAGATTTTGATTCTGCCACCCAAAGTATGGGCCCAAGTCAAGAATAGCGACAAAGAGTTCAAAGATGCCTCCACCCCCTTGATAGAAAATTTGTGGAGACAACACCTTGAGATGGTAGAAACGAGACAATGTGGCAGTGTTACTGAGGGCATTTTGTCGAGCAAAGGAGAGGGAACTCTGCAAGACCTCACTCATTTTGCTTCTGATTCAGTGTGTGTTTCACTTTGTGGAGTTTCTATGCTTAATGAAATTTGAGGGTGTGAAGTATAACTTTAAATGGAATATGAGATAGAACAATAAACCAGTAGGTTTGTCAGCAAAATCTTTCCATTTTTGAAGTGTGCTTGCTTTCAAGCAGATTATTTCTTTTGCCATTTAAACAATAACAAGAAGTTTTTTGTTTCAATTCTTTGTTCGTCCTAGTCAAATTGCTAGAAGTCTCATTGACAAATCTAATCAAACATATGGTGGGCAATCCATTAATAAATATACACATGAAAAAGGTATTGTAGCAACTAACAGAACTTAAATTAAGAAGAAAGACAGTGACTTACAGGGAAAAAAGATGACTAACCTTCAAGGTCACTTTCACTTAGCTCTTCACGACATTCTTTGTACTCACTGGACTCCTCACAGTCAAAGTTACCGTGGGCCATAAATTCTGTGAGTCTTTCAATCCTTTTTGGGTGAGGTTCGTCATTAGAGCTTCCGGCCTCATTATAGTCACACGGGTTCACTTGGCTTTGTAAACTTCCGCTACCGCCATCGAATTGTCAAAATTGTGATGGGGAACATCCAAGCCCTCATATGCTGTTATTGCTTATTTCAGACATAGTTCGGTTAAGATCTTCAATGTCTTTCTTGTATACCATTCGCAACCCGCATTTCTTCACCCAGCCTGGTTTCAATTCCGTCAGCGAGTTGTTGAAATTCAGTTTACAGGTTCTAATTATAACCCCAATCTGACTGAATCCATTTGCATCACATTCCCACACTAATTTTGTGTCATATTCCGAGTAGAATTGAGGAGGCAAATAAATTAGCCAAATATGATCTGATAAAGGTACAATTTTGCCACTGTTCGGTGCTACAGCCTTTCTTTTTCCGTTGGCTATCAACCAACAAGCAAGTGAATTGTCTCCGTGGATTTGGTGATGTGGAGGAGAACAAAATACAACGCAAACAGCAATACCCATCCACTCATTACACAAAAGAGAATAAGGTTCTTGTATACTAACTTCGTTCCCAATACTTTGATATCTAAACCACTCCGGAATTTCACTTCTAGGAATAATAATGTCAAATCTGTCGTCTAGAAAGTGTCCCTGAAACATACCATGCATGTTGTTTAGAACTGAGAGAGAGAGAGAGAGAGAGAGAGAGAGAGAGAGAGAGAGAGACCTGAAGGTGCTTTCTAATCACTGCAAAAAACATGTCGATGAAGCCTTGTTTGCCATCTAATTTACAGCAATTTGAAAGACAGAGTACTAGCCCATATAAAGAATTTAGTTGAGATAGATTTGGTACCGTTTTCAGTGAGGTACAACCATATTCCCAAATATTACAAATATTTAATGGAGGCTTTGGCAATAATCGAAGATTCTTGCAATTCTCCACACGCAAAAAATACAAATTAGATAATTGAGCAATGCTTTCCGGAAGGCAACCAAAGTTATTTCCACTTAAGTTTAATCTTTTTAGAGAGAATAAGCAACCAACGTGACTGGGGATTACCTTAAGATTGCAATAACTTAGATCCAAATTGGTCAAAGAACACAAACTTGATAGAGAAGTCGATAACAAGCTCATGGGATCGGGATTTCTCGACTTAAATCCACCATAAACTAGTTTTTTAAGAATTTGAAAAGGAGTATTAGAATAAGGCATAAGCCTTGTAGTAGTTCCACTCACATCAATGTTCTCTACACTTTCAACAGTCCCCAAGTTCTCTAGTAGTTTGCAAAGTTTTGAGCATCCAGAAAGATTGACTTTTTGAAGCATCTTCATATTAAAAAATGTGCTAGGTAGAGTCATGAGATTTTTGCAATCTCTTAAACCCAATGAGGCGAGACTAGTCAAATTTCCAACTGATGTTGGTAATTTTGTAATAGCAGTGCCATCCAAGTAAAGTTCTAATACATGTTCCATGTTCTCCCCAAATTCTGGAATTCTTTTTACTTTTGAGCAATCAGAAAGAATAAGGATTTGAAGAGACTCCATTTCAAACTTTCTTGGAAGCCTTATGAGGTTTTTGCAACCTTTTAGATTAAGAAGAGTCAGCTTTTTATGAAGTCCAATTGACGGGTGCAAGCCAAGTAAATTTATACAATCCTCAAGAACCAATTTCTCTAGATTTGGGATTTCATTGAAGTTGGGGGTTTCAATCAATTTTAGTGATTTCTTTAATCTGATGAATTTCAACCTATCAAAAGACTATAAAAACAAAAAAACAAAAAAAGGGGAGGAAAAACAATTAGCTTCTAAAAAAACCTAGAATTAATGGAACTTAAAAATAAAGCTGTATAAGGTACCTAAATTACCTTTTGTTGGAAACTTGATGGAAATTGTTTTGAAGGGTATCCACTCCAATCAAGAAATATCAAGGCATTAGGAAGATGTTTGGGCTCGTGCAAAAGGTGAACGCTATCAATTATGAGCAATTTAAGATCATGAACCTTTGAAAAGGATTTTGGATTCCAATATGTCTTTTTTGGTGCACACAACTTTAGGACTATGCCTTGAACTGTTTTTGTTCCCTAAAAATCATGAAAAAAACAAAATTTCAATTGATATAGATAATTTTGTAATAGCAGTGCCATCCAAATAAAGTTTCGATACATGTTTCATTTTTTTCCCCAAATTCATGTATTCTTTTTACTTTTGAGCAATTTGAAAGAATAAGTATCTCAAGAGAAGACTCCTAAGGTTTAGGCAACCTTTTAGATTAAGAAGAGTAAGCTTTTTAAGAACATTGATAGATGGATGAATCTCACATAAATTTATACAATCTTCAAGATCCAATTTCTCAAGAACTTGGGCTTTGGTGAAGTTTGGGCTTCAATAAGTGTTTGAGATCTGTTCAATTCGATGGATTTCAACCTTCTAAAAGACTGTTGAAAGCCCCATCCCCCCTGCTCCCCCCCCCCCCCCCCCAAAAAAAAAGGCATAAAGCAATTAGCTTCTAGTTCTACAAAGTCTTAGAGTTTAATGAAACTTAGTGTATTACCCTCACATAAATTCTTACACTCTCTAAAATACCCTTATCTTTAATTTAAATAATTTTAAATTTAAAAACACTAATTGGTTAAAAGAGCAATTTATTATTTTTTAAAAGCTCCCAAGTTTTAGGATTTTTCTTTTTTCTTCTCCAATTTGATTTGCCACATTTATTTTAAAGTCAAATTTTCAAACTTTTAGGCTTTCTCATGTACAAATAGCTAATTTTTTTTTTTTAAAAAAAAAAAAAACCCTTTCAGATAGATCCTAAAAATTAGGATACTATCACTATCTCATTTTTAAATATTATGACACATATGTGATGAGGATAGTGTGTGTGTAAGGGTTCCTAAATTTCCTTTGCTCCTTTCTAAAGTCGTTCAATGTAGCTGTAGTTCAAGTGAAGTTTAACAAGCTCATTTGATTGGTAACTTAATGGCAAAGATTTTGAAAAGTAGCCACTCCAATCAAGAAATCTTAAGCTATTAGGAAGATGTTTGAGGTCATGCATAAGGTGAACACTATTAATTTTGAGCAATTTTAGATATTGCATATCTAAGAAGGCTTTAGGATTCCAAATTACCATTTCTTGTTCATACAATTCTAGTACTATTCCTTGAATTTCCTTTGTCCCCTAATAATTAGAAAAAAGGGATTGGTGTAAATTGAAGAATACAATAAAGTATTTGCTCAGGTTCTTTAAATAACATCATACCGTATTTTTTGTCAGCACGTCATCAATGTCCTTATACAACCACAGTCTACTACGCTTCCCAGGATCTTCACGACACTCTTGATGAACTATGTCCTTACCCATGTCTTGTAGTAAATCATGCATCCACAATTGATTTCCTTGCAATTTGATGAGTGATTTATCAATAAGAACCCTTAATCCAATTTTAGGGTAAAGCTCAAGATAATCTAATATTTCTATGATAGTTTCTTCATTATTATGATTAAAGAAACATGAAATATTCAAGAAAATTTCCTTCTCTGTTTCTTGTAGTCCATCATAACTTATTTGAAGAACATTGAGAATTTCTCTTTCAGGATATTCTTTTAGCCTATCTAATGCACTTCTCCATTCATCTTTACTTTTGCTAAACAAAAAGGAACCCAAAATCTCAATGGCTAAGGGAAGGCCATTAGCATAATGTACAAAGGCTTCAGACAACTCTAGATAATCTGCGATAGGAAGCTCTTCTCCAAAAGCTTTCAAATTAAAAAGATGAAAGGCTTCAACATCATTCAATTCTTTAGTCTCATATATTACATCTACTTTATGTGTCCTTAGCAAATGTTCATCCCTTGTTGTTATGATAATCCTACTACCTGGACCAAACCAAGCATTTTCCCCAGCTAATTTGTTTAATTGGTCTAATTTATTTACATCATCAAGAACAAGAAGTATCTTTTTGTAACGTAACCGCTTCTTGATCATGAGAATGCCATTATCAACATCTTGTATATTCATATCGCTGCCCATCAAAAGCTCTTTTAAAACTTTTTGTTGTAACCAAAGTAAACCCTTATTCTCAAAATCCTCCCTAACATTAGCGATAAAACTACAAGCCTCAAATTGATCAAAAATCATACCATAAACAACTCTAGCAAGAGTTGTCTTGCCCATTCCTCCCATCCCCCAAATTCCTATAATGCGAACATTGTTTGACTCTAAATCTAAAAGTGGCTTCAATTCCTCACTTCGGGAATTTATTCCAATTAGTCCCTTGGTATCTACTATATATGTTGAACTCAATTTATTAACTATCTCTTGCACAATTTCTTGTATAACTTTTGCTTCAGTGCTGCAAAGAAAAAAGAACAATAGGCAGTGAGTTTGACCTACGATGACAGGACCCAAAAGAAAATTTAGTACATATATGGCATTCAGTTTAGTAGGTTTAAACTGAAATTGGGACGTATAAATGTAATTGAATGCTTCAAACAAAACTCGAATGAACTACTCATATAAGTGTTTTGTTATAGTTCATTTTAACAGTACAATTCTGGATTGCTCCTTGACTCATTTATTAATTTCCATAGATAATTGCATTTGAAGGTTACTAGATTTACATCTTCAATCATATTTTGTTTTTGTCTCTTTAGATAATAGATATAGTTTCATATGAAACGTTTTCAGCTTTCCTACTTCTCAAGATCTTGACCTTGTAATAAAAGATTTACTTTCACATATAAGCTTGTATTCGTATTGAGTTTCATTGAGTAAATATTTAGTTCTCAAAAAAAAAAAAAAAAAAGTTTCATTGAGTAAATTAAAGTTTCTAGAGGCTGTGATCGGGTCCAATGGATGTCCTGTTATTTATTATTATTTTTATTTATCTCCTTACGTCATGTGGACAATATAAATAGACTAAAAATATTGACCTGGTTTAATATAATTTTCCTAATATAATCAAACTCTATTTTCAAAGCGTCTTACACGTGCTTGTACCATGTCAGTTAATAGATTCAATAAAATGTAAGCAAGAAGTGATTTCTGATTGTAAGGGCAAAACTTGAGATTGTCTACTCTTTTCTTATTTGACTTTTTTTTTTTTTCATTTTTCATTTTTTTCTTTAGTTGCTTAGCCGGAAAACATTTAGTTAAAATAAATGATAAAAGGAAAATATTATTATTATTATTATTATTATTATTATTGTTATTATTTTGAGAGATCGCATTGTGTGGGTTAATGGCAAGTTATTAATGTTATTTTTGCACAATGGTAATTACACAACTTTGCAATCAACATAACTTATTCCACAATTTTTTTTTTTTTATAGAAATATACTTTCACATGAACCCACAACTAAAGTCACTTTTATTTTTCACCACTAAAATCAATAAGAAGTTTTGATTTAAAAGATAACCATCTCTTCATCACTCTTTTGGTTTTCCTCCCACCTTTCAACATTTAAGATTTTTCCTCTCTCTCTCTCTCTTTGTGGGTGTGTGTCTATATATATATATTGTATCTTTTTATTTTTATAAGTTTAAGCTCATCATAGTATCTTTTTTATTTTTTTATTTTTAAGTAAACTCATCATATTTTGTACCTCAAATTTTGTCATCTTACCTTTTAACTATTTAATGATAACTTTTTTGGTAATTAAAAGATTAAACCATCCCTATCAAAAAAAAGATTAAACCATCATATCATATTTTGTTTTTATATTAGTATAAATTACATTGTATACTATGTAAGAAAAGTTTGTCTTAGAAGGGTATAGATTACATTATTAACTTTATTAATGCCAGCCAAATTCAAGACTTTTCAAAATTGACTACCTTGGTCTCTAAATTGGTAAATCCAACTTGGACCCTAATCAGCTACTCATTTTCTCCTTTCTCACAATAATTAGGGACCAAGTTGGTAAGTTTTGAAAATTCTTGAACTTGACTGACATTAACTAAAACCATCCAAAGCAGCTAAATTTTATTTAAATATTAATATTTTGAATTAAATTACCTTTTTGGTAAATGCCATCCTGAGGTATTGGCCACTTCTTTCAAAATAGCTCTCCATTTCTGCACCTTCTCTATGTTCTCCTTGAAACGTTGTTCATGTTCATCAAAAACTTGTTTGAAAGTTCCTATTTGCTTCCGTACATCAGATGGATCCACATAATAAAAAATAGGTAAAATTGTTATTCCTGTCTTGGTTTTGCATCCAATAATCTCTTCAAGTTCCTCTAGGCACCACGTTGAAGATGCATAATTTTTTGAGAGAATGACAATAGCAAACCTTGATTCTTTTATTGCTTTCATGAGTGTAGGTGAAATTGATTTTCCTCTTTCAAGTTTTTCATCATCTATAAAGGTGTAAATGCCCTTTTGATCCAACGCAGTATATAAATGGCTCGTAAAACCATTGCGGGTGTCCTCACCTCTAAAACTGAGGAATACTTCGTATGTTAATCGATGGGTGGAAGAGGAAGATGATGAGGCTCTTTCGTTGTTCATGGAAGCCCTTGAAAATATCCTGATAAATTTTCAATCACAATTTAGATAAAAGCTACACTCAATTAAAACTGAAGATCAAATTATAAGGAAAATAAATTAGGAAATAGGAAAAGAAAGAAATAAAAGATATGGAAGCAAGAAAGAAAAGTGAGAACTTGCCGATTTGGTGAATTGCAGTGAGGATTATATAGCTCTAAAATCTCTTGAAACAATGCGAGCGGATATCTGATACTAGAAAAAGTTTATACTAGAAGAAATTGGAGAAAAAGAAACTTCCTGCTTCCAGTTGTAATGCCTATCTTTTATTCTTTTTGACCAACTTAAGTTCTTTTCATATTGCTTTCGTTCGATCTGTTCAGAATTCAGATGCCATTATGATGTGATATGCATAAATGCTGAAGAAGGGGTACAAGCAGTGCATGATTTCTTTATTTTTTCTAATATGCCATTATGATGTGATTAGCCTAGGCAAGGACCATATAAGAACATCATACCTTAATTATCAATTTTAGAAAACTTTTTATGAAAAATTGAAAAAGTTGTAATAAAAAAAGAGCAAGGATTTGCTGCAAACTAAATTGCAGTAACTCCTGCAAAATGAACACATGTCAAGTAGTCATTTGGTGAAAATTTCAATCTTGACAAGAAAGTTTTCATTTAAATATAAGCTTGAATAGGTGTCTATTTAAGTCATTAACATGTATGCATTTTTGCAGAAGTTGCTGCAACTTAGTTTGCAACAAATCATTTTCCATAAAAAAATGAGTTACTTTTTTATTTTTCTATAAAAAGTTTCCTAGAGTAAAACCCAAGTTCTATTTATATTGCTTTGTTCTATCTCTTTGGATACCAAATGTAATGTGAACAGCATAATAGAAGAATTTCTCATTTTGTAGTATTTGTTATTGTAATTAGACAATACTCTCACCTTTGTCTGAGGAAAACGATTCCAACCTTTTCTTTTATCCTTACTACCACAGACTTCTTAATGCATTTACTCTTAACCTTTCTTTTTTGGTTTCTTTAGGCGTGGTACATGGGATGCAAGTAATGTACTCCTTCACTAAGAGAAGAAAGAGTAAGTTCCTGGTTACTAGTATAAAGTTTTGTTTACACCGTATTTTGCTTTTTTATCCACTTTTTTACCTGCTCTAGTCTAGAGGACACTTTTTTATTTTTTGGGATAAGTAATTTGAGAAATGCTACATACATATGCAATTTTTTCACAATAAATTCTAGGTGGTAGCTTGTTACGGGTTTTTAATCTGAATTCATCACTGAAATTATTTTTTTGCCAACTAGTAACAATCTGTCACCTAGAATTTGTTGTAAAAATATTGTAAACATAGTATTCCTCTAAATACTTTGGTGGGAATTTGATTGGAAATTTGATGAGAATTACTCCTACACATTCTGCGTGGTGGAAATGAAGAGAAACAGTAACTTCAAGGTGGCCAGCTATAAAGTCCTATTTATTTATGTTATTTTTGACAAACTACAAAGCTCTATTCATTTTGCTTTCTTTCAATCTATTCAAAATCCAGATGCCATCATATGTGACATACATAAACGCTTTGGTGGAATCTGGAAACTTTACGACTAATAATACATCCACTAATTACTTAAGTATAAGCAGTGTGTGGAGTTGCTAAAGAAAGGACGTAAGCAGTGCATAATTATTTTATTTTTCTTTTATCTGCCAAATGATGCACTTTAAATCATTTAAGAAAACAATCTTTTCATAATCAATATATTAATGCCAACTTGAAAAATAAGGGACTAATGCTTTAAGCGAACTTGCTCTTTCATTTCTATTTAAAATTAATTTCTTGCCTTATATGCGTTTGCATGTTCTTGTAACACACATATGTGTTCTTTTTTTTACTTTTTTCTTTTTTGATGGTACACATATGTGTTCTTTATTCATCATATTTCTTTCTAAATTGTTTGAAGTGGTTAGCAAAGTTTAAGAAATATCAACAACCTACCAACTTGTTTATAAAGTGATTGTACCTTGTTAGGTTCTAAGACTTCAATGTGTAATATGCTGGCAAATCATGATCAAAACATAGAGTCTAGGTTTAGGCTTGCTCAAAGTGTGTTTAATTGTAAAATTGGAATCAAGTGATTGCAGGATTTATTGGACAAAGTCTGCAAGGCTCGATCAATCGAAAATTAGACTCGATCAATTGAATCTCGTGCAGATTTAATTTTCTACAGAAATTCCAATTCAGCCCAAGCCCATATGACGTGTAAGGTTAAGTGTTTTACTTCAAGTATAAAAGGAAAAACCCTAGCTACGTTTTAGAAGTCTTTGAAGAGTTGTGTGTTGAATCTTCTGTGAGATCTAGAGGTGTTTACCTTCATACACACACATAGAGTTGTCAAGATCAAGACTTACGTCAAGAACTTCATGATCTCTTCAATTGCTGCATAAAGAACTTTAAAGAAGATTTGAAACCTTTAAGTAGAGTCTCAAAGTCACAAATAGGAGAACTTATGGTTGCTGTGGATCAAAGAAAGAAGTAGTCCGTGGACTCGGAGCTATCACGTGGTTGTGGTAGTAAGTTTTCTACTCAAGGTAGCAATAGGATGTTAGTGGTCTAAGTTCCATTGTGAAAACTTCAATTCTTTCATAGTGGATCTGTTTTACCTTGAGGATAGCTAGGTTAGATCTTCCCCAGGTTTTTTACCGGTTAGGTTTTCTTGGGTTATCATATCGTTATGTTCTTTACTTTTCCGCTACTTTGCATGATATGATTTTATTGTATTAACCTAAAACTGAATAATTTATCTAAGTAATCACTTGGCTTTATAACTAACTAGGTTAAACAACTTATGTTAAGGGGTCTAAAAAGGTACATACCTTATATTTACTCTTCTTGCTCCTGTTTCTACTACAACTATAACATGAACATTATCAATAATAAATTTTGTTAGAAGCATATGGTTAAATTATTAAATATTATATCATTTCCTTATAGTTTAAACTTTTCATTTCTTTGAGTGAGAATAAAAGAGATGGACATGTGTGAAAAGTGAAAACTTACAAATATGAGAAATGAATTTGCAGCAGTAATTGTAAAGCTTACTATTCTAAGAGATAGTGGGCCTATCACTATCTCTTAGAAAGTAGAAACAGCACATAATTCAATTCCTATTATATAATTTATTGTTTAATAAATGAATGTTCATCATTCTTTCTTTTGTTTGCGAGTCTGAGAGAGAGAGTGAGAGGAGGGAGGCATTACTAAAACTAATGTCACCACAAAATTCACAACAATCTTACGACTACACTCAATTTGCCAACTACCTTGCACATGGGCCATTAAAAAATAAAAAAGAATTAATTAATAGTGATAGGCCCAAGTGAAGGGTTGTAGTGAAATTGGGTATTGTAAATTCTTGTGAATTTTGTGGTGATCCTAGCGTTGCTAGGCCATTCACATCCTCTGTTTTCAGTGAAGTCTACATTTTTTTTTTTTTGTTTATTTTTTTAAACAAAGTGGATGTGCAAGTCTCCCTCTCCTTCCAGGAATCTTGTAAAGTTGTTATTTACAACTATGCGTTTTTGTTGGCTTATATTCCGTGCCAAATTTGATTGTAATTTTATTCAATCTTTTGTATCCTGTATTTATTGTAGGATTTGATTGTAAGGGTTGTGTGACAGAGAGAGAGAGTGTGAAGACTCAAGCTATTGAAGACTGAAGAGTTTTCGCGGGTAGCTCGCAACTAAGCATCCCGATAAGTGGCTCATGTGACTTACACATGCTGGAATGCGAAGAGTCAGGCCAGGATGGAGACAGTTGTGTTTCGCGAGTATCTCGTGGGTAAGGTCTTCCCGCGAGACACCCGCGAGACATTCTGTTTTGCCAGACTGTCCATTCTGATACACACTTTCTGTGCCTACAATTTTATACCCACATTACCCACAAATGTTGAGGAGTGCTTCTGAGAGAAAACCCTAGCCAAACACCTTGAGAGTTAGAGATTGTTATACCCACAATCCTCTACACATTTGCTTGTGGAATTTCCTCAACTCCTACCTCTCCATTATCATATCATTGAGAGGCTGATAGCTCAAACACTTACCACACCCTTTCAGAGTGTCAAGTGAAGTTTTGGTGCTGTTAGGAAGCATTGGAAGAAGCCAAGGATGGCAGATGCAACATGGAGCTTGTTGCGGGATCTGAAGAACTAGACAAGACACAATTCCGAGAAGCCTTGTTGGAGTAGGAGCTTAGAGGGCTTAGGTACATCGGGTAGATTAGGCTTGGAGGGTCTCTTGATAATCCATGTATCCCAACTGATTGTCTAATAAATCGATTTCCGCTTGGAGGGCAGCGGAGAGGTTTTTCGCCGAGTTCTTCGGTTTCCTCTTCAATAACACATCGACGTGTTATCTTGTGTTTGCATCTTCCTTCCCTACTCTTTTATATACCATTTTATTGATGTGTTGCTTTGATTATGGATTAGAGTAGCTTGTTTGTTTATCTGCTCACATTTACACTATTCCGCACTTAGTATTAAGTTAGTGTAAAATCAATCGAGCCGTAATTTTAATTTGGGGGTCTAAACAGTTCTTGTGTTTTCAACACATTTTCGAGCTTTCAAATCTCAAACTGAAAACTACTTAACTCACGTTATTATGATTATTACGTTTGCAGAAATTCAATTAACTAACGTTAAATCAACACAAAAGCATCCTCTGTGTTTTTAGTGATTTCTTTAAGCAACAACCCTCTTGATCCTATATACTGTTAGCTTTTCACATGATAATAGTGTGAGAGAAATTAAGAGAAAAACGTTTGTAATTTAACAATCGCAGTTGGTATAAGAGGAGAATTTCAGATACTAATACTATAAAACAAAAGTGAAACACAAACACCCAGGATAAAAATCTTTGTCATCATCCAAATATAAATTGAATCGCAAACTAAATATCAATTCAAAAAAAAAAAAAAAAATCAAAGAATTCACACAAAGCATTGCACAAGAGAAAAGAGAGGACCTTGAGTATGCGGATCACGTTGTCAAGATCGAGGAGACGAATAAGATTGAACAATTGGTGGTAAAATAACTTTCCGTGAGCTCAGTTTGAGAAGAGAAAAAAAGGGAGACAATAATTGAAGAGGAAAACTATTAGTATCTTAAGTTGGGGAGTTGAGGAAAGCTGTAGGAAATTTCGTGATTGGAATTGACTTTACTGGATTACTCAAGTACGTTCCTGGTAACCAGTATAAAGTTTTGTTACACTTTATTTTGCTTTTCTAAACAACTTTTTTACTTGCTTTAGTGGAAACCTTTTATATTCTTTTTGGGATAAGTACTTTTAGTGGAAATTTGATGCCAATTACACCTACACATTATAACTTTCAAGAAAAGTGAAGAAAGATTAACTTCTTGGTGGCGGCTATGAAGTCCTGTTTATATTGCTTTTTGACAAACTATAAAGTTAAGATTGGGCATTGGAATCAAAGAGACAGAGTCACATGCAAGCATGCACATCCAGACAGTCTCGTTTGCAGTGTGGTCAACAAATTATTGTTTAAACAAAGTGGGAAAACAATGATACAAAATTATTTAACTATGTAAAACCCAAAGGAAGATAATCTAATATGGGAAGAAGCTGGGATGGGCTTGGTTAATTATACTCTAGTGTGAAATCGTGTACAAAACACAATTTCAGTCCAGATACGATTTCACTTTTTCAAAATTAGAACTGAAATTTCGCCTCCTGTGTACTGTGTACGATTGTGTGCATATTCATATGTGCAACAACAATTTTCTTTGAAAAAGATTGAGCATGTGGCATGACAACTAAATTTCTGTGTAATAAAGTTGTAAGAAGAAGTTTCCCAATTGGACCTCCTAGTCCACTTGTTGGGTAATTTTCATGCTCAACTTTGCTTAAATAATTTATTTCTACCTACTCCACTAGTAAAATTATATCAAAATGATCACTTTCGCCTTTGGGTCTGGTTGAATACTATTTTTTTATAAATTTATTTTTTCCCCCCAAGCTTGGATTGGATCTAGTTCGGATTAGGATTTCAACTCAAATAACACAACTCCTTTTTGATAATTTAAAAAAAGATATGTATTTTAAATTTGTTAACTTGACATATTTTAGATTGGGAAATGTTAACAAGCACCGTGTGGTGCTTGTTAACGTTTCCTTTTTTGTGTTTCACTTATAAAAAGGAAAAAAAGTTGTTAAAAAAATTGCCAAAACAGATTAAAAAAAAATTGCCCAAAAGAGAAAAACCATCAAAAGCTGAAAAAGTTACCCAACAAATTAGCCAAAAGTGTGTTGTTAACGGGCACCTTATGGTGCCCGTTAACACAACCCTTTTAGATTTAGAGGCTTGGTATGAATTTGACAATGTTGGAGACATTTTTGCGACCAAGACCAAAATGCTAGAACAAGTCCAAAACTCCCCTTAGGCTCTTTAAAGTGAATAGAGGCTAGTGGTGCACCACAATAATAAAATCAAAGTGCAAAATAACAAAGAGATAGAAAATATGCATAAGACACTAGGTTTGAAACTGTTTTTCACATAGAGCAGGAAGCAGAATTTGAGAGAGGTGGTGAGGGAGAGCAGGGGCATAGCTAGGATTTTTAACTTGGGGGACTAAGCTATGTATTCATAGGTGAGGGAGAGCAGGGGCATTAGTCAAAAGTTATATATATATATATATCTCAAAAATTTAACATGTTATAAACTTTGTATATAAAATAGTCTAATTTTCTATAAACATATAACAAAATATAAAAGAAATAATTTAGCATCTCTCATCAAACTTATGCTCGACGGTGATTCTTCATATAATAAAGTTTATCTATTATCATTTCCACGCGGACCTTCTTAGTAATTTCCTTTTTTCAAATCTTTGAAGAAAATTGTACCATATTTCCATTGCAACCCAATCTCTCTTTCTTGAAACAAATCAATTTCTCTTCCAATTTGAAGAAAATTGTACCATATTTCCATTGCAACCCAATCTCTCTTTCTTGAAACAAATCAATTTCTCTTCCAAAAAAAATACTGACCATGATAAAGTTTAGTTAGTTAATTTATTTATTTAGTTATTAGTCTAATTCTTAAATCTACAAAGGACAAATCCACCAATTCGTATATTAATTTATTAAATTTATTTATTGTTTTACATTATAAGATTGTCTGATAAATGTAAGATTTACACTATAAGATTAAACAAATACACACAATATTATATACATCTACAACAAAAAAGATATATAACATTATACTCTAATGTCCCCCACCATTCAAGTTATTGCTTTTTTTTTTTTTTTTTTAAAAAAAATTCAAGGGAAAATGTCTATTAAATTTTTTATTGGGTTTCATAAATTAATTTAATGTGAAATTTTTTTTAGATCTCTATATTTATTTGGATTTTTTATGTAATTTTTCAATTTTTACTAATTTAATATATTTATTTATATTTTAAATAATTATTAAATTAATTATGACGTCATCACGGTTCGACCTCGGTTCGATCTCGATCCAACCTTAAAAACCTTAAACCTCACCCTTTTACGGTTCATTGAACGGTCCATGTTTCAAAACCTTGGTAAATTGTATGGGCTTTCGGTGCTCTTTTTGATTTTTGTGTTGACCTTGCATTGACCCATTTTTCAGTAAGATTATCTAATGGGACAAAACTATTCTCAAACATGTGAGAGAGTGAAACACAAGATTAGGAAAGGGAAATAAACACAAGATTTTGATTCCTAACACATACCAATCCTCAAACTCCCCATTAAGTCCAAATCACAAAATCTACTTGCCCACTACACCCAACCCACAGTTTCAAAGGAATAAATCGTAATATATCCTAATAAATATTAGAGCCATAATTTATACAATAAGTACATTCAAATAAAATTTAAAACTGAAGTAAAAAAAAGGTTGAAGGAAGATAAATTAGAGAATAGGGAAAACTTTGTTGTGGAGAAGCGTTGTTTCAAGAGGTTCTAGAGCTTTATAACCAATTACACACATTTATGTCTTTTATTTCCCTCATTGAATAGAACAACTTATTTATTTTGTACTATTTGTTTCTGTGCTTAGACAATGCTCTCAAAAAATGAAAGACTAAATTATTCTTGAATACATTTACTCTTGACTTTGCTTTTTTTTTTTTTTTTTTGGTTTCTTTAAACGAGTCAAATGGGATGAACTTAATTAGAGCTATATGCAAGTAATTTACTCCCCCCATTAAGAAAAAGAGAAGAAATATTAACTCTTAGGTAGACATGGCAAAGCGGGCGGGACAAGTCGGGTCGAGTTGGGTCAATCGGGTTACGAGCCAAACAGATTACGGGTCGGGTCGGGTTGACCCATATAAATTTTTTTTTTTTTCAATTACAAAAACAAATCAATGACAACCTGTTTAGAGAGAATGAATAAAATCAGTTAAGCAAATGAATTGCACTTAATGCCACTTGTTAATATCCTTCCAATTTTGACAGTTTTGATTTTTGAGCATGACAAAAATTATTTATAGTCATAAATTCATGATGGAAAAAATCTTCAATGTTAATAGCTCACTGTCAAATGTATATAATTACAAGTTTACAACATCAAAAAGAGATAGATCTTAAAACAAACAAAACAAGTAAGCCAGCAAAGTAGTGGAGTGTGGAGCATCCGGAGAAAGATTGGTCTGAAGATTTAAGGATGGAAAGAACTAAGAAGAGAAGATTAAAAAAAAAAAAAAAAGAGAGAAAAGAGTAGAGAGCAGAGGCGGAGAGAAGATGAATGTGTAGAGGTAGAGAGGCGCAAGCTTGAAACTGAAAAAGTGTGGAAGTGTGAAAAGAAAAGAAGGGCAGAGGGAGCTTTACCGCTTGGCCCTTGACCCTTTTGGTCCGTGGATGTGGTTGTGTTGTGTTGTCACGTTTTTGCTACACTCTTTCATGTTTGTGAATTACAATTTTGGCTTTGGACTCCAGCTAAGCTAGTCAATTGAATTAGATTTTTTTTCTTTTTTTTTAATGGTTGTGTTGTCTAAAAGTCTTCTCATGTCATGTCTCTGTGGTCTGTGGAGGCAGAGGCAGAGCTGAAGCTTTTAGCTTTATTGGTTTTGTGATTCGTGTGAAGCCCTCAAAATCAAATAGGCAAATTGCATGTAAAAAGCTATTGTTTTGTCTTCTTGTAATTTAATAATTCATTGACTATTGACTATTGCCTATTGGTTTGGCTTTGCCGTCTTGGTGTTTTGTGCTTTATGCACTAAGACGTAGTTTAAAAAAAAAAAAATTACGAAATTTTTTTAACGGATCGGGTCACGGGTTATCAGGTCGGGTCGGGTTAACTTGCAAAAAAAATTGGGTCGGGTCACGGGTCAACCCGTTTTTGTTTCGGGTAAAAAAATCGGGTTCGAGTCAGGTATTTTTCAGGTCGAATCGGATCGGGTCAGAAAATTCTAACCCGTTTTGCCATGTGTACTCTTAGGTACCTAGTAAAGTCTTGTTTACACTTTATTATGCTTTTGTGATTTTTTTTTTTTTTTTTTTAGATTAGCACCATAGTAGAAATTTGATGACAATTACTACTACATATTCTACGTAATTTCTTGGAAATCCTGCTCTGATTGCTTTTTGAAAAACTATAAAGTTATTTTTATTTAAATGCTTAATGGAATTTGGAAACTTTATGACTAATACATCCACTAATTAATTTAATATAAGCAAAGTGCAAAATAACTATGCACTTCAGGTCATTGATAACAATGGTAAGGATGTGTAACTATGTTTGCATTCGGTTTCAATGTCTTCTTTTATCCTTACTACCACCGACTTATTAAATGCATTTACTCTTGACTTTGCTTTTTTGGTTTCTTTAGGTGTGGGACATGTGGGATGAACCTAATTACTAATTAGTGCTAACTAGTATAAAGTTTTGTTTAGAGAAAATTTTAACTTTTTTGGTATAAAGCTCAAAAAACTCTTAGAAACAATGTTGGATCAGATCCTATTATATAATTGCCTTTTTAATAGAGGAATGGCCTCTATTATTTCTGTGTTTGTGAAAGAGAAAAGAGGGGGATTTACATCCTCTGTTTTCAGTCAACAACACTTATTTGTTTATTTATTTAAATAGAGTAGGTGTGTAAATGGCCCTTTCCTTCCAAAAATTTTCCTGGCAAGACAGCGACGGAAAATTATTTTTTGACTGTAATGTAGCTCTAATGATAAACCCAACCCCATGTATTGCTTGGTTGTTTAAAGAGCTGAGCATTTGCATCCACTCCTTCTAGGCATCTTCCAATCAAAAGGCGTACTCGAAGTTATCAAATCCATAAGGAAAAAACAAAACAAAACATAAAGAAAAAAAAAATCAAAGCCGGATTCAGTTTATCTTTATGTAATTTGCATGTTAAAAAAGAAAGAGAAAAAGAGACCCTGTTTGCCCACCACAACTTCTCATTTTTTAAACAGAGTAGGTGTGCAAGTGGTCATCTCTATTCACACAAGTCATATACAATTACTTAAATTTATATTTGTAAATAAAATAAATTAAGATAAGCATTGCTTGGTCCCACAAATTATGTCAGTATTATGGTAATAATTAGTCTAAGCAATGCTTATCTCAATTTAAGAGAGCAGCTTTGACATTAACAATGTTTACCAAAAACCCTTTTGTACTTAAAATGTGACTTCATTTTCTCAATTAGGGGAATTCATTCATACTAGTATTAGTCCATTGGTATCTAATGAGAACACGTATAATTCATTTTATTAATATCACATAATTCCTACTAGTCCCTTATTATCTACTGAGAACGTATAAAAGCTTTCCAGTTTTGATGGTTGGTTACGTATTGTCCAACACATGATTTCTTCTGCTTTTTAAAACACCAGCAAAAAGCATTTTCTTGCCATTCTTTGTTCTTTCAAATCAAATTGTTTGTACATTGCAGTCTCTATGGCAATTATAATCAAATATATGGTGGCCAATCCATTAACTAATAATTAATTAATAGAAATTATAATGTTTGCAGTGGCATGCATATACTGTTTTTGCACTTCGAAAATTTTTGAACAACAAACAATAGGCAAAAAGACTGCATATTTTACCCTTCAATTGCACTTGTCTTCTTGTCTCCTAGCCACGTGCCAGTTTCTTCTCGCGAACTAGTCCAATAATCTTCCATTGTGGGAGCGACTAGCACAAATAAGTAAACACAAATCACTGAACCAAAATGACGCCTAGTCACTGTTTAGTTTATACAAATCACAAGTTTTAAATTTTAAATTTTTTTTTGGATTAAATGAGTAGCTTAAGGAAGAGAGATGATTCTCAAATAATTAAAACATTAAACATGCCAATTTTTTTTTTTTTTTTTAATTTTTATGTGTAATATAGTTTAGGTGAAGACTGTATTGGCAATTTTCAGATTTAGCTCTATTTGTTTTTTTACGTTGTCAGTAACTATTTTTACACGGTTTATCATATCTGTAGATTGAAAATTGATCTACTTAACTAAATATCAAACTAGCGGTTGTGGCTCTAACATAACTAACGGAATTTACAAATAACAAAACGCCCGTCGCTTCGACAAATAATAGCAGTAAGCCAGTAACTGAAAACAAAACGCTGTTGTGCCACAGGTCTATTATTTATTGCAGCAGCGGACTGTAGCGCTCGAGGACCACTTGAAAAGGTACCAGTTTCTGTTCCTATTATACAATGGAAATGGAATGGTCATTCACACCCATGTTTCGGCCTTTTTAGCTAAACCCATCTTCTGTTTCCAATTTGTTTATTCGTTTCAAAGCCAGATTCAGCTTATATTATGTAATTGCTTGGCAATGGAATCAAAGAGACAGAGTCACATGCAAGCATGCAAATCCAGACAATCTCGTTTGCAGTGTGGTCAACAAATTATTGTTTAAACAAAGTAGATAGGGGTGCAAGTGGGAAAACAATGACAGAAAATTATTAGATAGTTGTGCAAGTGGGAAAACAATGACAGAAAATTATTTAACTATGTAAAACCCAAAGGAAGAAGCAGGGATGGGCGCTGTTATTTATGCTCTAGTGTGAAATCGTGTACAAACTACAAAACACAATTTCAGTCAAGACACCATTTCACTATTTCTAAATTAGAACTGAAATTTTGCCTCCTCGTGTACTGTGATTGGTTGTGTGCATAACTGCATATTCGTATGTGCAGCAACAATTTTCTTTAGAAAAGATTGAGCATTCCAACTAAATTTCTGTGTAATAAAGTTGGAAGAAGAAGAAGTTTCCTAATTGGACCTCCTAGTCCACTTGTTGGGTAATTTTCATGCTCAACTTTGCTTAAATAATTTATTTCTACCTACTACTAATAAAATTATATCAAAATTATCACTTTCGCCTTTGGGTCTGTTGGAATATTATTATTTTTTAATAATTTTGAAAAAGATGTATTTTAAATTTGTTAGCATGACATATATTAGATTTAGAGGCTGGGTATGAATTTGATAGTGTTGGGGACATTTTTGCGACCATGGCCAAAACGCTAGAACAAGCCTTAAACTCTCCTTGGATTCTTTAAAGTACCCAGGAATTGTTTTTGAATGTTCAATATGCGTATAAAACACTATGAACGTTTAGACCCCCAATTTTCAAATTATCAATTCAGGCTTATTATCAAACAATTAATGTGCGGAATATGAACATAAGTATATAATAGAATTGATAAATAATATAAACCAAATAAAATCACATCCACAGCAGAAATTAAATGGCAAAGATTAAGGGAAGAGAGATGCAAACACAAGGACAATACAACGATGTATTATTGAAGAGGAAACCAAAGCCCTCGGCGTAAAACCTCTCCGCCGCCCTCCAAGCGGTAAATAATCCACTAAAAAATGTAGTTGGGATACATGAACAGCAGAAGACCCTCCAAGCCTGATCTACCCAGTGTATCTAAGCCCTCCAAGCTCCTACTCCAACGAGGTTACACCGAACCTATTTCTTCTTTAGCTTACCGGATTTTGCTATAGCCCATAACATCAACCAATATGAAATTGGTCCCTTCCTAACTGCTTCCCAAGCACCAAATGGCCTTCTCATAGATGTGGGTATGGTGAGAAACGGTTTTGGTAATGTACCTCTCAAGGATTTAACAATGGAGAGGATGAGAGTTGAGGAATTTGAAGAGTCACTATATGAAAATTGTGGATGAGACAATCTTGTTTTTCTCTAGGGTTTCTCTCTCAAAATTCTCTCTGGAAGCTCTCTATATTTCGTGGGTATAAGGGATATTTATACTAGAGTGAGAATGGAATGCGAAGAGTCAGTTTTTCCATAACAGAGTGGACTGGTGACTTGGCCTCGCGACTTGACTGAGTCGCGAGTCCAAGCCGCGAGCTAACTGAATGTCTAGTCTAGACTTTTTGTCCTGTAGTGCTACAGTTGGCAAGATGGTTCAACTTCTCTGCATGCTTCACTTGTGTGCATCATCTGGCGGGTTGCAAGTCGCGAGCCACCCGCGAGATCCAACCGCGAGTCTCTGCTTCACTGCAAAGTTTTGAGCATTTCTTTACACTCTCTCACACACTACCCTTACGTGATTCCCACCTAAATACAAGGTTACAAATTGCTAAATTACAAGCAAATTTGGCACGGAATAAAGCCAACAAGATGGTTAATTAAATTCAACCTTACAGTTTTGTTAAATGGCCCTTTCCTTCCAAGGGTTGTTTTGTTAAATGGCCCTTTCCTTTCAGGAATTGTCCTGGCAAGATAAGCAACTAAAAATTATTTTTTAACTGTAATGTAGCTCAAATGATAAACCCTTCGCCGTGTATTGCTTGGTTGTTTAAAGGGCTGAGCATTTACATCCTCTCATTCTAGGCATCTTCCAATCAAAAGGTGGACTCAAAGTCCTCAAATACATAAGTAAAAAACAAAATAAAAGGAAAAAAAACAAAGCTGGATTTAATTAGCTTATCTTATGTAATTGTGTGTTAAAAGAAAATGGATTGGGATGAACGAGAAAATAATACGTTCAAGAATTCACATCCTCTGTAAACACACCACATCATTTTTAAACGGAGTAGGTGTGTAAGTGGCTATCTCAAAAAGCATTTTCTTGCCATTCTTTGTTCTTTCAAGTCAAATTGTTTGTACTTTGTAGTCTCTTTGGCAACTCTAATCAAACATATGGTGGGCACTCCATTAACTAATAATTAATTAATAGAAATTATAATGTTTGCAGTGGCATGCACATACTGTTTTTGCACTTTGAAAGTTTTTGAACAACAAACAATAGGCAACAAGATTGGATATTATGAATGATAAAGA
Organism: Quercus tomentella; assembly: GCA_028535165.1. Lineage (NCBI taxonomy): Eukaryota > Viridiplantae > Streptophyta > Magnoliopsida > Fagales > Fagaceae > Quercus > Quercus tomentella. The sequence continues at coordinate 2,761,615 of JAPQVY010000144.1, forward strand.
ATGATAAACAACTACTTTTTGCACTCAGTGGGCTTTTCATGTTTTAAAGAAAGCATAATGATAAACAACAACTAGTACTATTATACTAATAAATTTATGAAGGGACATTGGGTATTGGAACCAAAGAGACATAGTCAACAAATCAATTGTTTAAACAAAGTAGGTGCGTGTGATACTGAGAAAACAATGACCAAAAATTATTCAACAATGTTAAACGAAATGGAAGATAATTATAAGAGACTAAATTGACAGCCTGACTATTTGTCGTCACCAACATATCTAATAAGGAATTTCTCTCAAAACAGCAAATGTAATCTAAAAATTCTATGGATTTCTATTTTGTTCGAAATTCTTTTTTTGACACATGTTCTAAATTCTTTTTCATGTATGAGTTGTATGTATATATTAAAGTTATATTTATTTTTTGAAACATATTCTAAAGTTATGTTAAATATTCTATAATAACTTAAGTTTTGTAATAGCAAGTTTTTAGGGGCAATAGGCGTAAAAAATAAAATAAAAATAAAAAATTAGTGGGACAATAGGTTTTGCTTCATGGTCGGCATAGATGCTCTAGTGGAAAACTTTTTATTTATTTAATGCTTTATTTGGCTCACTTCCACTTCCAGGGAAAATTATTATCTAATGGAGCGAGGTAAATTCTATGGGCTTTCGGTTCCCTTTTCTGATTTTTGTGTTGACCTTGCATTGACCAGAAAGACTATCTAATGGGTATATTCTAATGAATCAAAATCTTCTGGTGGGGTATGTAGTTTCAAAGGAATAAATGGTGGTATATCCTAATAAATGTTAGAACCACAATTTTATACAAAAAGTACATTAAAATAAAATTTAAAACTGAAGTAAAACAATTAGAAGGAAGATAAATGAAAGAAGAGGGAAAACATTTTGTTGTGGAGATTTTATTTCAAGTAGGGAAATAAAAGACATAAATGTGTACAATTGGTTATAAAGCTCTAGAACCTCTTAAAACAATGCTTCTGGATACAGTTCTAAAGTTACTTTTCTTTTATCCTTAACTAATACCCCGACTAGTTATTCTTAAATGCATTTAGTCTTGACTTTACTTTTTGGGTTTTCTTCTTTAAACGTGTCATATCATATGGGATGAACTTAATTAGTGCAATATGCAAATAATTTACTCCCCCTTTAAAAAAATAGAAGAGAAGAAAGTGTAAGTTTGTGGTAACCAGTATAAAGTTTTGATTACACTTTATTTTGCTTTCATTAGAACCTTTTTACTTGCTTTAGAGGGAACTTATTATTTTAGTACGTGAGTGGAAATTTGACTCTACACATTCTGCGTGGTCGAAAAGAAGGAAAAGAGTAACTTCCTAGTGGCTAGCTATAAAGTCCTCTATTTATATGGCTTTTTGACCACCTATAAAGTTCTATTCATATTGTTTTCTTTCTATTTATTCAGGATCAGTATGCCATTGTGATGAGTCACTCATAAATGCTTTAGTGGAATCTATAAACTTTATGACCAATAATGCACCCACTACTTAATTCAGGAAAATGCTAACAAGTGCCCTTAGAACACTGGTTAAGAATCCAATTAAAGAAAGTTTTGACATCACTTTTATGGGAAATGAAAAAAGCTGTCAAAATATTAATTGTTTTTTTTTTTCTTTTCTCATAAAAACTTTCTTTAACTGGATTCTTAACTAGTGCCCTAAGGGCACTCGTTAGCATAACTCATTCATTCATTAATTCTCTGCAGAGTATGTATATAGCTATGTTGTTTGTCGATTTTGGATCTTTGTGAGTGATGTTGCCATTAATCTTTCCCTTTGGTATAAAGGTGAGACCTTTCACTATGACAGTGTATAACACATGATGAAGTTATTTTCTATTTGCTTTATGTGCAAAGCAATGTTTACCTGTGAGATTTGGGAACTAAAATTTTTTATTTAACTTATTTTTAGTAGGTTCTAGTTAGCTCAATTGGTAGAGTCTCTAATGGTTGAATAAGAGATTTGAGGTTCAATCTCCGCCTACATCAAAAACCAATTAGTGTCTTGGTTTGAAAATAAAAAAGTTATCATCAGGAGCGAACGCCATAAATTAAAACTCTCTCTCTTAAAATTTAAAAAAAAAAAAAAAAAAAAAAAACTTGTTTATTAATTGCTACTAATAAATTTAGAGATCTTTTTTTTTTTTTTAAATTCAATTAATTATTTTTTAATTATGTTGGGCCTAAAAAATTTAGGGTGGTCCAAATATATTTTAAGGATAAAAAAAAATCATAATGTTTTTGAAATTTATATATAATAATTACTTTTTTTTAGGTTGACTAGCGGTACCAAAAAGAAGGAAAATAAGTATTATTTAGAGAAGCTAAAAAAGTAAAAAATTAATTAATTTTTTTTAAATGACACTATGGGTGCATTTTTGCTTCAAGGAAACTCATGTACTCCTAGGCAATTGTTGCTTGTCCCACATTGGAAAGATTTTCTTCCTCTTTCTACCTTATAAGGGATGTACCAATGGAGTAAGAGTCTAGTGGTACTCTTACTCCATTGGTTCATCCCTTATAAGCTAGAAAGAGGAAGGAAATCTTTCCAATGTGGGACAAGCAAAAATTGCCTAGGAGTACATGAGTTTCCTTGAAGCAAAAAATGCACCCACAGACACAATATGATTTTAATATATTTTTCATTTATATATATAGCTCTTCTTTAATGGCAAAACAATGTCCACTCTGTCGTGCCATTAAATTATAAAACGGTGTTGTTTAACATAAAGGGGTAATTATTAAGTACTCCCGGAGTACCATAAATGCGTACTCCCCCCCTCATATAACTGTGGTGGGACCCACAATTATGTGAGGGAGAGAGTACCCATTATGGTACTATAAGAGTATTCAATAATTTTCCAACGTAAAGAGCCATTAAATTCAAAAACAGGAAGTGGGCTTTCCGTGTTTTATGAAAGCTGAATCATAAACAACTAGGACTATTCTACTAATAAATTTAAGAATATGCATTGGGTATTGCCGTATTGAAATCAAAGAGAGAGTCAACAAATCATTTGTTAAAACAAAGTAAGTAAATGTGAAAGTGAGAAACTTATTTGACTATGTTAAACAAAATGGAAGATAATTACTTTCTCAAAAGAAAATGGAAGATAATTATGAGAGACTAAAATGACAGCCTCACCGTATGTTGTCATCAACATATATAATAAGGAATTTCTCTCTAAACAGCAAACTGTAAGTTTAAAATTCTATGGATTTCTATTTCTTTCTAAATTCTTTTTAATGTATGTTTTATATGTATATATTAAAGTTACAATTATATTTTGAAACATATTCTAAAGTTATGTTAAATTTTCTATAATAATTTTTTTTTTTTTTTTTTGTAGCATAAAATTTTCTATAATAACTTAAGTTTTCTAATAGCAAGTTTTTAGGGGCAATAGGCTTTAAAAAAAAAAAAAAAAAAAAAAACGTGGGACAAAAAATTTAGCTTCAAAGTTAGCTGTGAAGTTTGTTAATACTTAATATTGCTTTCTTCAATTTAGACGTCGTCGTATCGTGGACGGCATAAATGCTCTAGCCTCTAGTGGAAAACTTTTTATTTATTTATTTATAAATACTAGGCTTAGTGGAAAGTTGAAAAGCTTAGTGGAAAATAATCTCATGGAGCGAGGTAAATTGTATGGGCTTTCGGTGCTCTTTTGGATTTTTTGTGTTGACCTTGCATTGACCCATTTTTCAGTAAGATTATCAAATGGGACAAAACTATTTTCAAACTTGTGAGAGAATGAGACACAAGATTAGAGTCTTTTGGGTTAATATTGCAAAATTTAAAGTTAATTTGCATTATAGGAACTGTTGGAAGTTAATTGGCAAATTGAGGAGAGAGACTGAATTTCGGCAATGGGATTGCCGAAATTCAGCCAAAAAGCAGGAGAGAGAATAAGGAAAGGAGGAGAGAGAGAATGTTGAATTTCGGTAATGGGATTGCCGAAATTCCACTGCCCAGTTTTCCTGCCCGAATGCTGTGTGTCCGAGTGTGCCCGAGTGTGGAGTGCTCTTAAAATAAAATAAAAAAAGGCAATGGCGGCAATGTCATTGCCGAAATAGGGGAATAAATTTTTTTTTTTTAGCAATTGTGATAATGGCATTGTCGAAAATGGAAAAAAAAAAAGTGGTTTCGAAATCTCTAGAAGAGTAAAAAACAGGTTTCATGTCCACAATATTTTCACAATAAATCACATATAATTAGTCCACAATATTTTCACAATAAATCACATATAATTAGTTATTATTAGTTAAAAAAATTTGTGACAACTAATTGTGGCAATGGCATTGCCGAAATAGGAAAAAAAAATTTGTGGCAATACCATTGCCGAAATAGGGAGAAAAATAAAAGTGACAAACTACTTGAGGCAATTGCATTGCCGAAATGGGGAAAATTTTTCCCCATTTCGGCAATCCTATTGCCACAATTGCTAAAAAATCTTTTATTCCTTATTTTGGCAGTGGCATTGCCACAATTAGATTGTCACAAATTTTTTTTTTCCTATTTCGGCAATACCATTGCCACAATTAGTTTGTCACAAATTTTTTTTCCCTCCCTATTTCGGCAATACCATTACCACAATTTTTTTTTTCCCCACAATTTTGGTAATGGCACTGCCGAAATAGGGGAAAATTTTTTTTTTCCCACATTTTCGGCAATCCCATTGCCGTTTTCTTTCCTTTATATATATATATATATATATATATATATATTTACGGCAATGCTATTGTCGTTTTCTTTCCTCTTTTTTTTTTATTATTTTTTATTTATTTTTTTTTTTTACGACAATGCTATTGCCTAAATAGGGGGAAAAATGTTTTTCCCCCTATTTCAGCAATCCTATTGCCGTAATCCTTATGTCCTTTTCTTTTTTTTTTTTCACATTTACGACAATGGTAGGGGAAAATTTTTTTCCCCCCTATTTCGGCAATCCTGTTGCCGTAATCCTTTTCTCCTCTTTTTTTTTTCTTTTTTTTTTTTCACATTTTCGGCAATGCTATTGCTGAAATAGGGGAAAAATTTTGATTCCCACAATTCTTTCTTTTTTTTTTTTTTTTTTTTCCACATTTTCGTCAATGGAATTGCCGAAATTTGTTTTCCTATTTTGGAAATCCCATTGCCATAATCCTTCTCTCTTTTTTTTTTCTCACATTTTCGGCAATCCCATTGTCACAATTGCTAAAAAATTTTTTATTCCCCTATTTCGGCAATGGTATTTCCAATTTTTTCTCTCCCTATTTCGGCAATGCAATTGCCTCAAGTAGTTTGTCACTTTTATTTTTCTCCCTATTTCAGCAATGGTATTGCCACAAATTTTTTTTTCCTATTTCGGCAATGCCATTGCCACAATTAGTTGTCACAAATTTTTTTAACTAATAATAACTAATTATATGTGATTTATTGTGAAAATATTGTGGACTAATTATATGTGATTTATTGTGAAAATATTGTGGACATGAAACCTGTTTTTTACTCTTCTAGAGATTTCGAAACCACTTTTTTTTTTTCCATTTTCGACAATGCCATTATCACAATTGCTAAAAAAAAAAAAAATTATTCCCCTATTTCGGCAATGACATTGCCGCCATTGCCTTTTTTTTATTTTAAGAGCACTCCACACTCGGGCACACTCGGACACACAGCATTCGGGCAGGAAAACTGGGCAGTGGAATTTCGGCAATCCCATTGCCGAAATTCAACATTTTCTCTCTCCTCCTTTCCTTATTCTCTCTCCTGCTTTTTGGCTGAATTTCGGCAATCTCATTGCCGAAATTCAGTCTCTCTCCTCAATTTGCCAATTAACTTCCAACAGTTCCTATAACGCAAATTAACTTTAAATTTTGCAATATTAACCCAAAAGACTCCACAAGATTAGGTAAGGGAAATAAACACAAGATTTTGATTCCTAACACATACCAATCCTCAAAGCCCCATCAAGTCCAAATCACAAAATCTACTGACCCACTAGACCCAACCCACAGTTTCAAAGGAATACATCATAATATATCCTAATAAATCTTAGAACCACTATTTATACAATAAGTACATTCAAATAAAATTTAAACCCGAAGTAAAAAAAAAAAAGCTGAAGGAAGATAAATTAGAGAAGTGGACTTTATTAGAGCTATATATAAGTTTTTACTCTCCCATTAAGAAAAAGACAAGAAAGTGGGTTCCAGTTAACTCAACTAGTAAAGTTACTGATAGTTGAATAAGAGATTTTGGAACTCTCTCAAAAAAAAGAAGAAAGATTAAGTTTCAGGTAACTAGTAAAGTCTTGTTTACGCTTTATCTTGCTTTTATGATATTTTTATTATTTTTGGATTAGCACTGTAGTGGAAATTTGATGACAATTACTCTTACACATTCTGTGTAATTTCCTAGAAGTCTTGCTCTAATTTCTTTTTGAAAAACTATAAAGTTATTTTTATTTAAATGCTTAGTGGAATCTAGAAACTTTATAACTAATATATCTGTGGGGCCAGAGAACTTATGATCCGGCCCACGCTCTACTAGGGCCCAGGGCCCGTACCAAGGAAGGTACTTGCCGAGGACGAATAGGGAAAGGCCGAAATGCCTGGGGGCATAGCCGAGGATGACCCTGTCCTCGGCATTCCAAGACTTCAAAGGGAAGAGCAACATCTCGTTGAAGGCTGCCCCCAAAAAGCCCCCTGAAGAAGAGGCGAGTAGAATGGGACCCACGTGGGGGTACGGTGTGGAACTGGTTCAAGGTAAATACGTCCCCTCCGCATTAAATGCGCCCGCAAACGTCCTAACCATATTAATGAGAAAAGACGCCTGAACAGGGTGGCTTCGGTCATCGCAACTAACAAAAAGCAAGGGGAGGCAGCTGATGGGACAGGTACTTAAGTAGGCACCTGCCTGATCAACAAGTGGAGGGCTAGGATCAACCAAGAAGGGCTATATAATGTGAAGGTTGATGCGCCAAGAAAGAGGCTGGGAAAAAAGGCCAAGAACCAGAGCCTCCCAGACCACCTCAAGGAGAAAGACTCCTCGAGCGAACACGGTTTAATTCTGTACGAACACCACGACTAACCACCGTCCGGTGACCAAGGCCTAGCCTTTCAAACCCATGCTCTACAAATGATATTGTTTGGGCCTTTTAATGTGCGAACCCAATATCATTTTGGGTCGTTACAAATTGAGTCCTTACAATTGGCGCCATCTGTGGGAAAGGCTTGTGTGTTGGCACAGGCGGTGGGTTGAGACAGTCCCCCCATCATTTCCAACAGCCGGTTGTAGTGTTCTAACGTAAAGTTCCACTAGAGGCTACGTTTCTTCAATAGGGGCTACGCTTCGAAGCGTCAGTAGCGCGGATGGTTCTAGGGGCTTGGCCGAGGAGCTAATCCCCCTAAACCAATGTCCCACGCCATAGCCGAGGGGTTAATTCCCCCAACTACTTAAAAATCAAGTTTTGGACAGAACCAAGGTATTGCATGGTCCTCAGACTCAAACCTATGGGGAAACCAACTACTTAAAAACTGAGTTTTGGACAGAACCAAGGTATTGCATGGTCCTAGGACTCAAACCTATGGGGAAACCAACTACTTAAAAATCAAGTTTTGGACAGAACCAAGGTATTGCATGGTCCTCGGACTCAAACCTATAGGGAAACCAACTACTTAAAAATCAAGTTTTGGACAGAACCAAGGTATTGCATGGTCCTCGGACTCAAACCTATGGGGAAACCAACTACTTAAAAATCAAGTTTTGGACAGAACCAAGGTATTGTATGGTCCTTGGACTCAAACCTATGGTGAAACCAACTACTTAAAAATCAAGTTTTGGACAGAACCAAGGTATTGCATGGTCCTCGGACTCAAACCTATGAGGAAACCAACTACTTAAAAATCAAGTTTTGGACAGAACCAAGGTATTGTATGGTCCTCGGACTCAAACCTATGGGGATTGTATGGTCCTCGGACTCAAACATATGGGGAAACCAACTACTTAAAAATCAAGTTTTGGACAGAACCAAGGTATTGCATGGTCCTCGGACTCAAACCTATGGGGAAACCGACTACTTAAAAATCAAGTTTTGGACAAAACCAAGGTATTGCATGGTCCTCGGACTCAAACCTATGGGGAAACCAACTACTTAAAAATCAAGTTTTTGACAGAACCAAGGTATTGTATGGCCCTCGGACTCAATCCTATGGGGAAACCAACTACTTAAAAACCGAGTTTTGGACAGAACCAAGATATTGCATGGTCCTCGAACTCAAACCTATGGGGAAGCCAACTACTTAAAGGAAATCTGGATACTAAGTTGGACCTAACAATACACGGGACATCTCGGATGATGCCAATATCTCCATTAAAGGAGGTTCAAACACGAGTTCAAGGCTCTATAGGTGCGGGTAAGCTAACGTTCCGAAACATGATTCTAAATATATCGCATGCACAACCATTCATACATGTTACGATAATTAGTTCAAAAATCATAAAAAATAGTAAGTATCGACGAGGGCAACTAACAAGTAATCAAAAGGAAAGAGGAAGAAAAGAATTTCATATATGTGTTCAATAGGTTCAAACTACAAGCAGACTACAAAGTTTTCAAAATAAAAAAGAAACTAGTTAATCATTAAACTAAAAACAAATACGGAGGCTGGCCGGGGTTTCTACTTCTTCAATTCTGTGTCGGCCACATCCTGGGAAGGCAGAACAGGACCAGCTTCGACGCCCTGGAGGACAGTCCTTTCTGGGGAAGACTGAGCAGGATCGGTGTCGGTACTCTTGGGGACCACAGCGAGGGGAATTTCCTGCAGGGGCTGGGCAAGTATGGCTGGCTCTTCGGCATCAGGGATCTGAGCGCTGACCTTAGGCTCGACATCCTCTTTGGGTACCTCGGGATCCATACTTTCAGGTGCTTCTATCACATCATGAAGCTTTCCCCCTTTAAGCGACTCGCCAGGAGGGACGCCGATCTGTGCAGCCTCTGATTGAGTAACCCCTGCCTCGTGTTGATCGCTCACAGCCTCAGAGCTGGCAGAGGGGGCCTCACGGATGGCTGGAGGGTAAAATATGCTCTCCGCCTTCCACAAATCAGACGAAGCATCCACCCCAGCTCGCTTTAAAGCCTCTTCCCAAACCTGGGAGCAGTATAGCCTGCACACCACGGGAATTTGGGCTTTAAGGGAGGCTTGGGTTTCAGCTACCCCCGTATTGTAACCCTTATCCTCGGCCTTGTCCCTAGCAGCTTCGGCCTCGTTTCTGGCAAACTCAGCCTCCTGCTTGGCCCTCAAGGCTTCGTCCCGGGCATACTCCGCCACACCTTTAGCATTCTCTGCCGTGATCAGTCTTTTCTTCAAATCATTGATCTGCTCCTTGGCTATTTGCAACTGATCCTCGGCTTCGAGTAGACGTTTTGTCTGTTCCTCGACCTGTTTTTGGGCACCATCTAAACCCGCCGAGGCGCTATCCCTCTCTCGGATAGCCTCCTTTAAGGCATCCTTGGCCTTTGGGAGGTCGTCCTCGGAAGCTTTGAGAGTCCGCGCAGCGTCTATGCGCTTGGAGCGTTCATTCTCAGCGGCCTTACTCTGCTTGTTAACTTCCTCCTCCATCCTATAGGTGGCCTGGAGAGCCTGTCAAGTGAGATAAATACATCGTGAGTGACAGACCGGGAGCAAGAGTTAATAAAGTTTTAGGTTTCAAGAGCCTTACCATGCCCAAGTACCTCTTCGTACTGAGGAAGACCTCCTGCATCCTCATTTTCTTCAACTCATCCACGTCAGTGGGAAGTAGCATGGTTCTCCCTAATGCGTCTGCCACATAACCGCCCTCGCCATCTCCAAGGTCCCTCATGGATGTGGTTTCCAACAGTGGCCCCCCGTGGAGCATTGGGGCGGGAAGCCAGGCGCTTGGCAAGGATTGGGCTTCGATCCCCTTCCCCTTGCTTTGGGCGGATTGGGCTTCGGTCTCTTTACCCTTGCTTTAGTGCCCAATATTTAATTGTTTCACACGCGGGGCTTCATCCCTCTCCATAGAAGATTGGGATTTTCCCCCGTCCATGGCTTCCTTACCCTTGGGACTCCTCTTTCTCTTTAAGTTAGTGGGCTCCGGCCGAGGAGGCAGAGCTGGTTGGGGAGGAGCAGGAAGTTTGGGGCGGGGAGATTGTGGCTGCGACTTTGTGGAGGATGACCTAGGCTGGATGGTCTGGGGCTGAGGTGGTGGAGACGGAGCGTTGGACTGCGGTGTTCCCTACGTACCCTTCCTCGGTTGACCCTCGAGGAGGTCGAATAAGCTGGTCGGGGGCTTTCTCTTAAGTCCCATCTCGGTTTGGGAAGATGTGCCTACTGATGACAATTCCGCCTCGGACAAGGCCGGGTCACCTATATCACCAGAAGGATCCTCGGATTGGTCGGCTAGGTCAAATACCCCAAATCCCTTTTTGGATTAATCTAACTCACCTTCGTCCTCCGTTGCTTGGTGAGATGAGGAGAGGTCCACCAGTGGGATGCCCTCTGGGACAGATGATCCTTCGGAGATTAAAAATCCTGATTCGACTACGGTAATTTTTGGAAGCCAAGGACGGCTGGCGCTGATCACGTGCCTGGGGTCGGCAAATGACTTCTAAAGGGGAGCGTACCTTAAGATTTTGTGAGCGGCTCGGACTTGACCATCCCCGTCATTTACGAAAACTACCGCTTGAAGAACAGTCTCCAAGTCCACCTGGTTAACTAGGTGAAAGTGTCGGTGAAAAGCATGTGGATCTGCAAGAAAAACACATGCGCATGGTTAGTTACCGAACCACATCAAATTAAAATGGCACAAAGGATCGGCACCCTTCCATTCTCTATACCCCACCTGGTTCTCCCTCTACCGTGGGGCACGGATCGCCATCATGCCATTCACCGGATACGATAAGGAAATCCTTGTTTAACCCCTTGTTGGAATCAGGGAGGCATTGAATTAGTCGAACCCTCTCGTCTCTCGTCTTCATATAATAGGATTTCCCCTTCAAATTTTGGAGATTATAGCACCAATTCAAGTCGTGGTGGGTCAATCTTAGCCCCATCTTTTCGTTTAAGGCATCCACACAACCCAGAATCCTAAACATGTTGCCAGTGCACTGGGTGGGGGCTAATCGGAAGTGCCTGAGGTAACCCTTCGTTACCGGCCCCATGGGGATTCTTATACCTCCCTCTACGAAGGCAAGGACGGGAATTACCACCTCGCTCGTTCTCCTCAGAAAGTGCCACACCCCCATCTTACAATGCCTCAGACTCACGTTGGGAGGAATCCTGTAGTCGGCAATGAACTTTTCCATCGCCTCCTCAGTATCAACCAATTTCCTCAGTCTCAATTTAACCATCTCTACGAGTTACTAAACAAACTCAACCAGTGACGGGAGAAGGAAGGGAACCAGAGAAAAATAAACCCAGAAAAGAAAAAGCACGAGTTAATGGAGGCAGGGAACTTACAGAAAAGAGGAAAGGCGCTTCGGACAGGCTTTTTGTGCTGGAGATAGACTTGAGTTTGGACAAAAGTTCAGATGAACCCAGGGTATATGCGCTAGAACTCTTAAGTGCAAAACTGAAGAGACAAATCCGTTCCAAAAATCATTTATGCCTCCCATTGAGAGTAACTGCACGAATTTTCCCGCCCATAAAGGTAAGGAAATCCCCACCGTTAGATCTCCATCACGCCGTAGAACGTGGGTAACACAGAGCCGCCCGCATTTAATGAGGCCACGTTTCACCTTCCAAAGTCTCCAGGAATGTGTCTCTGGCAGACGAAAAGTCTCGGGAACCGATAAGTGATAAGGATTGACAGGCATTGAAAGATGTCTGATGTCATCAAAACCCTCCTATCCGTCCGAGGAGCCGGATAGCAGGATTTTGAGGGGCTATTGTGGGGCCAGAGAACTTATGATCCGACCCACGCTCTACTAGGGCCCAGGACCCGTGCCGAGGAAGGTATTTGCCGAGGACGAATAGGGAAAGGCCGAAATGCCTGGGGGCACAGCCAAGGATGACCCTGTCCTCGGCATTCCAAGACTTCAAAGGGAAGAGCAACATCTCGTTGAGGGCTGCCCCCAAAAAGCCCCCTGAAGAAGAGGCGAGTAGAATGGGACCCACGTGGGGGTACGGTGTGGAACTGGTTCAAGGTAAATACGTCCCCTCCGCATTAAATGCGCCCGCAAACGTCCTAACCATATTAATGAGAAACGACGCCTGAACAGGGTGGCTTCGGTCATCGCAACTAACAAAAAGCAAGGGGAGGTAGCTGATGGGACGGATACTTAAGTAGGCACCTGCCTGATCAACAAGTGGAGGGCTAGGATCAACCAAGAAGGGCTATATAATGTGAAGGTTGATGCGCCAAGAAAGAGGCTGGGAAAAAAGGCCAAGAACCAGAGCCTCCTAGACCGCCTCAAGGAGAAAGACTCCTCGAGTGAACACGGTTTAATTCTGTATGAACACCACGACTAACCACCGCTCTACAAATGATATTGTTTGGGCATTTTTACGTGCGAACCCAATATCATTTTGGGTCGTTACAAATTGAGTCTTTACAATATCCACTAACTAATTTAATATAAGCAGAGTGCAAAATAATTATGCACTTCAGGTCATTGATAACAATGATAAGGACGTGTAACTTTGTTTGCACTTGATTTCTGTTTTACTCTTTTTTCTTTCTTATTTAGAGTAATTTCATTTGGGGTTTCTTAGTAAGGCTGATTTTTATTTTTTGGTCTCTCTATGATAAGTAGGAATAATTTTATGACAAAAGGCAAAGGGTGCAAATAAACTATGGAAGTACACAGATAGGGTGACTTAGACATTTAGAAACTGAAAATGAAGAGAGTAAAAAATAATGTAGGGAAAAAAAGTGAAGGCTAGGAGCAAGCAAAAGATCATAATTGACATCAAGATTATTTATATTAGAGCTGCTTTGACATCAACCGAAGAATCTTTACTCTCTCAAACTAATGACTATGCTTCTTTAAAATGAATAATGGGATCACTCTGCAAATAACGACATTGTTCCTTAAAAAAATGAACATGCCAATTTATGAAAGGGTGTCCAAAAAATTGAGGCTGGTTATAGCAACTTAATCTGTTACATGCCTTCTCATGAAGTGACTTCATTGGTTCCACTAAGGGGCACCATTGAGGTACAAACTCTATATAACCTCTACAAGCGCGCCGCTTGCCTTCCTATTGTAATTGCCCTAGAATCTTTGGAATCCTTCAATATTCCTTGCTTGCAAAAGACCAGAACCCCTGGCACTCCAATGACACTCCCGGAAGTTTTGACTGTAGTGAACATCACTGGATAAATGGCTCTATGATTTCAGTCTCACTAACACTTACTTTGGGCTTGAAATATGAGTGGGCTAATAATATGGGTGTTTCGATGAAGCATAAGGCATGGGTTCTCTGGGTAATTCAAAGAAGCAATAACCAATTAAAGAGAAGGGGAAATTTTAGGAAGCTAAAGGGAAAGCTCTCTGTGTTTCATTGAAAGAGCAAAAATGGGCAAGGCTCTCTTAATCTTGCTCAGCACCAAAATCAAAGATTACTGAAAACCCAAGCTCACTTCAACTCAAAGACCCCAGAGACCTCACTCTTTTCTCATAACCATGAACCCAAGGAAGCTTCTCAAGAGCTAGAGAGAACTGAGGCTCAGCAATGAATTAAGATTATATTTGAGTCCTCACCAAAATCCATTAACAAAATGATTAGCTGAATATCAATAATATGTCAAAATTAAATATGTATTTTTTTTTAATCTTCATATGTATATATAATTTTATATATATATATATATATATATATATATATATATATATCATATCATATCTGTTGAATTTATAATAGAAGACGATGTTTATGAGGACTGTGCACTAGTTCTTAAGGCAGACAATTTAAAGTATAAACCAACTAAAATCTAAATATCTCAAATTTACATCTTCACAACTTAAATGGTTGGATTTTTCAATAAGATAAATCAAAATTGTTATTGCTTTGAGCTTTCATAATCACAAAGAATACCTAGTGCACATATACAACTATTATTTTAGTAACCTATCATCCCAAACAGTATTTCCCATTATGAAAGAAGTTGCCACGTTATCAACAATTAAGCATTGAAATCAACTGTGAAATGGATCACATCATATAAGTTGCAAAGGGAAAATCAAGTGAAAATTTGATTCAATAGCATGAATTTAAAAATAAGGCTTTTGTTCACAGGTGTCTTAGACAATCGTTAAACAGGCTTCAAAGTTTAAACGGACTCTACCTACTTCGAAAAATAGTAAAAATTCATAAAAGTATGAACTTTTAGTTAAGAATGCGTTGACTCCTAAAAAAAAGTGACTTGATTGTATTATAAAATTTTAACTTAACAGGTGTGAGTGCCTAACAAGACCTATAAAATAATAGTGAGAAGTATGAAAGCCACGCTTTATCAAATCAAACTGTTAACCAATTAAACTCTTTTTAGAAAGCTTATTCCTAGTTGAGTTAGTATAATTTTATAGAATGTTTTACAAAAGGTTTACTCAGGCCACGAGTTGGCTGTAAAGACGAAAAATCTTGGGCGAAGCTCAAAGTCACAAAGCAGTCTGTGGCTGAGATTGACCCTCAGCTCAGCTACAGCTTTCACCGTAACTACCAAGCCTCTATTTTCTATTTTGTGGGCGTTTAATTAATTTTTGGATTACATTTTTTTTATTCACCAAAACAAAATGAAAAAAAAGAGAGAGTTATTGCTTGCTTACTTGTTGGTTGTCTAAAGTTCAGGTCTTTGTCATTAGTGGTGAATCCTTTTAGTAGCATTGGCAGTTGGGTAAATAAATGGTTGTTCATGATTGTTTCAAATAATTTTGAATTATGCGTTACATCATAGATTGTAAATGTTAAATGATGATTTGGGAATAATGTGAGCTCCGTACAGATTTTCAAGTTTAAGAAGTCCTATATTCTACCAGTGGCTGATGTGTTGCAACTCTTTAATATTACTCTGGGTTAGGGAACTTAAAGCCTTAATATTAGTACACTTAACCAAAACTGAAAAGAATTTTTTTTTTTTTTTTTTTTTTTTAAAAGAAGGAAACAAAAAAAGAAATGTCATGCTGTTTCATACACTTTCTCTCAGGCATAGCAAATTAGAAATTCAGTAGGGGATACTTCTTTCCGTGGTTAACAAGAAAATATGCTTGCAGAAGTTTTCTTCTAGATTCTTTTGAATTGAAACACTTTGTGACCAACAATCATCACCCTATCCAAGCCAAGTTCTACTGGAAATTTCTTTAATGTTATAAGAGATGAATGATGCAAACAAAACAGCTAGGCTTCTAGCAGATACTCAGCTGCATATGGCAGAACTGCAACACCTTCAAAATCTTCCTGCCAGCACAAGATTTAGGCAAAACCACTCCATCTGCACTGTCTTTGCCAGTGTCGCTTAACTGTCAGCAACACCAGCTATCCCTCCACAACTGGACACACTTGCCACAGTACTCTCCTACTGTTACTCTGATCCAAATGTGCATGATAGGCTTGTGCATACCTGGAAAAAAAAAAGCTTTACTGGGCATTAACAATTCATAAGCCAGCCTGTTTTGCACCCTCAAACATCACTTTGTTGAGGTTGTACCACAAGGCCAACAGATTTATGATATGACAATCTAGAGAACATCACATATTCCTGCTATTGAAAATGTAGATCCTCCATTCACTAAGTCAACAACTGCTTCAAAGAGCAAGGATAAATGCACAAAGTTCTAAGGGTCTAATCTGACCAAAACCATACAGCCCAAGAAAGACTACACTTCAGGAATAAATGATCCAAGTTTTCCTCTTCCTCATAGCATAAGATATAGTTTCACTCACCATGTTTAGGAGTTGTATGAGGCCATATCAGCTCATCAGTAAACCGATATAATTAAACTGAACAATCCTGCATAAAAGGAGTTTTTAGCCATCTATATTACAAATTAACAGGGCACTTACATGCGGCAGCACCCATTTCCATCAAAACTTGACATCAGACACACATATACGATGTAACCTATTAAACTCCTAAATGTCTGGGAAAAAAAAAGAAAACAAAAGAAAGAAAGAAAGAAAGAATAATATGACTATGAAAAAGCAGAGGAAAAAGATATGTCCGTTCTAAATAAGATTCAAATATTATTGAGGACTCACCAATGCTTCTGCACAAGCATCACATGGAAGAATGAGGTTTATGGTGATTTCCTAACTTTAAAAATAAAAGCAGGACATGGCCAAGGCCATTTAGTAATACTTACCATTCAATATGATATATTAATGTTTGCAAAAATATACTTCTCTCATGGTAAATCACTGATATGACAAATCAAGTCTAACAATCAAGTATTATGTAGCCATTCACAACAATTTTTTTTTTTGGTGGCTGATAAAATGGAAGTATATGATTTTAGCTTTTTAGAATAGCTGTATGAGAGATTCTTATTTTGTTGGACAGATCAAACCAAAAAAAAAAAAAAAGCCTTTTAAAAGTTCCAAATAAGTAAAACCCCTTTGCATACTTTAACATTAAGCAAACCATAATATATGGAAAGGACAAGAAGGAAATATATACAAGTTAGAATTCAAGTTTATTCATTTTGAACTACCTGTCTATCTCTCATGACTTTACTAATGAGCTTGTGTTTATGGACTTCTAAATAAGGACAACCCAGAAGCCTAATTCTGAATGTAAGAAAAAAACATGGGATAGAACAATAAATCAATATACCTTTGGCAGTGAGAGCTTCCAGTGTCGATGTTTACTTGCTTTCCAGCACATGATTTCTACTTCTGTTTAAAACACCAACAAAAAGCTCTGTCTTGCCATTCTTTTTTCGCACATTGAAACCAAAGCAGCACAAGAAGAAAAGAGTACAAGATTCAGAGTTTGCCGCCTGTTATCCAAGCTATTGTTCATAAAGAACTTAGGGGCAATGGAAGTGATAGGCTGATACCAGCCTTTCCATTCAAAATTGACATTACAAATATTTTATTAAACTCTTGAATGTCTGAAAAAAAAATATACCAGGGGGAAACAAAATAAAGAAAGGAACGAAAATTCTAATTTACAAAAATATGTCACTTTTAAATGAGATTCAAATATTATTAAGATCTGACCTGTGCCCTTGCACAAGCATTACATGGGATGATGAGGTGTAAGATGTTTTCATAACATTGCAAAACAATGGAAGGACATGGCTAAGGCCACTTTGTAATACATCGTGTTCAATACTATCTATTATTCACAGAATTTGTTGATTTCCATTAGTGACATTACTACCTTTTTAAACTGTTTTCTCAATTGTAATTATTAATTCATGGTGCATGCCTCTTGCATCTTCATCTAATTGTTGATTACAATTAGTGACATTATTAACTTTTCGAACTTTTTCCTCAATCGCAATCATAAATTTATGGAATTCTACTTTATTCATTTTGAAGAACCTGCCATGGAAACAAAATGAGGTTGTGCTTGTGGATTCCTAAAATGAGGACAAGGAGGGCAGTGAGGAGGGTGGGGAGAATTCAGAGTTTGCGCAATATGTGTAGGGGTATGGGATTGAAAATAGCATAGTGAAGAGTCTAAATTATGGACATTATATCCACAAAGCTAAGATTTTGATTCTGCCGCCCAAAGTATGGGCCTAAGTCAGGAATGGGGACAAGAGTTCAGAGATGCCTCCACTCGCTTGACAGAACACTTATGGAGATAGCACCTTGGGTTGGTAAAAACGAGAGGATGTGGCAGTGTTACTGAGGGCATTTTGTCAAGCAAAGGAGAGGGAACTCTGCAAGACCTTGCTCTCAAATATCTCTCCCTCTCTCTAATTCTCTCTCCTCTCCACTCATTTTGCTTCCTATTCAGTGTGTGTGTGTGTTGCACTTTGTGGAGAGTTTCTATGCTTAATGAAAATTTGAGGGAGTGAAGTATAACTTTAAATGGAAAGAAACAACAATAAACCAGTACGTTTGATAGCAAAAGCTTTCCAGTTTTGATGTATACTTGCTTTCAAGCAGATTATTTCTCTGCTTTATAAACAACAACAAGAAGCTTTTTGTTGCAATCTTTTGTTCGTCTTAGTCAAATTTCTAGGAGTCTCATTAAAAACTCTAATCAAACATATAGTGGGCAATCCATGAATATTTTTACACAAGAAAAAGATATTGTAGCGACGAACAGAGCTTGAATTAAGAAGAAAGACAGTGACTTACAGGGAAAAAAGTTGATTAACCTTCAAGACCACTTTCACTTAGCTCTTCAGTCTTCACTACAGTCTTTGTACTCACTTGACCCCTCACAGTCAGAGTTACCGTGGGCCATAATTTCTAGGAGTCTTGGCAATCCTTTTTGGGTGAGGTTTGTCATTAGAGCTTCCAGCCCCATCATAGTCTTCACGGGTTCTCTTCGCTTCGTAACCTTCCGCTGCTTCTCTCAGACATAGTTCGGTTAAGATCTTCAATGTCCATCGCAACCCACATTTTTTCACCTAGTCCACTTGTTGGATAATTGTCATGTTCAGCTTTGCTTAAATAATTTCTTTCTACTGACACCACTCGTAAAATTATATATCAAAATTATGACTTTGGCCTTTGGGGCTGGTTGATTATTATCTTTTCTAAATTAAAAAATTTCCCCCCAAGCATAGCTTGAGTCTGTATCGGATTAGCATTTCAACTCAAATAACATAACTCCTTTTTAATAATTTAAAAAATTTTATGTATTGTAAATTTTTTCAATAATGAATTTAAATGATTTAATGATATTTTTTTTTATTAGACCTTACCAAATGGCTCCAATCTGCCCCTTACAGGTTGGGGTTGAGTTGATTTTTAGAGCTATTTTGGGTTATGTTAGCTTGGGCGAGAAATTTTTGGACTTGATGAGGTCAATACAGAATAAAAAGTTTCTCAAACCTAAGCCAATCATGTACACACTTTTTTTTAGTTTGGTCGTATCAATTTACTAAAAGCAATCATTTTATATTTTATAGACTAAACTTTTTTATAGGCTATAAAGTTTAAAGACCATCTATGTATTTAACCCTAAAATCAAAAACAAAATATTTGCTCGTGCAAATTTAGGATATTTCAAATATCATGACTTTTAAATTATATAGAGACTTATTAAGCCTATATTTGAACAAATCAAACTATTGACCAATTAAACTCACTTCCGAATTATTCGGTCCTATTGGGTCTAGTTGGGTCCATTCGGTCTTATTCGGTCCACTTCAGTCCTATTCTGTCCATATTGGTCTTATACGGTCTATTCTATACTCGTAGGTCCACTTCGGTTCTATTCTGTACCGTTCGCTATATTCTATCCACTTTGGTCCTATTGGGTCCACTTCAGTCCATTATGTACTTTTTGGTTTTCATAAAGCTTGTGTGATAGGAGCGTTAACAATAGGTTTATGTATTGTACGGTAATAACTCTTTCTATAACGTATTCCGAATTTCTGACAACACTACCCCTCTCTCTGTAATAGCAATTGAATGAAAATGACAACGGTGAAGAAGAAGAAGTTGATGTCATCGGCACCATGGAGGGGCAAAGAGGAAGCCACTGAACAGTTCCAAGACGATAACGATTGATGATTCCATAGCCGGTCCTGCTGTTTCAAACATTTTCCTTTCACGCATAGCAAGTTAGAAAGACAAATTTGATCAAATTGGAGTCTTGACTGTGTATTTGATTGTTAAGTATAGCTGGAAGGTAGTTAAAGCCAAGTTTAGTAGTTTGGTAGTTTAGTAGCAATGTCTGATTAGTTTGTACTGCTAATGAAGTCTGATTAGTTTAGTAGTTTAGAAGGTAATTATAACCTACATAACTGGTTCCAAAGCTCAATGTCCTCACTTAAACTTGTGTCAATAAGATCAACAACAGACCTGCCCGCTTGGTTTCTACAATTCCTAGCATGCAACAGCCAGTATACTTTTTAAACCAAATAAATCAGTGTTAGAAAGAGGCCTTAAAAGCATTTCAAAAGCACAAAAGTCATATTGTAAAAACATGCATAATTAAAGAGCAATGTTATTAATGATACAGGCTGATGAGAAAATCAAGTGATAGCACCCATTTCCATTCAAACTTGACATTATATATATTCTACTAAACTCCTAAATGTCTAAAAAGAAGATGACGGGAGGAAAAAAAGAAAGAAAAGAAAAATCTTACTAATAAATTGCAGAGGAAAAGGATTTGTTGCTTCTAATGATTGCATGCAGACATATGCCAAAGGCATAAATTAGTCCATAAAAGGTGTAAAGATAACTTCCTCTTCTTCTTTTTGGGTTTGGTTTTCTGATACAATAATGTCAGAAGAGTTGGCTAGTAGTAGAGTCCAAAAATGTTATAAGACTTTGAAGCAAGAGTAGCCAGGGACCCAACATCTACAGTGACTCTCTTATGCGCAACATATATAACCACTAGTGTTCTCCAAATTTTATGCAATTGAGGTCTTCAATCAGCATAGCAAGTTGCCAAGGAATCTTCTTTCTCAAATTATTGAAACAAGTCTGCAAAAACCAAGCTGTATAGCCGGGCATCTGATCTAGCTGCATGCCATTTGGTTGCATATGGAAGAACAATAACAAACTGCCAGCGCTGGATTTGGTTACATAACCAAAACCACCCTCCATCTCTGCTAGTGTCCCACAATAATTACCACACTTGGACACTTTTGCCTTGCTACTTTCCTGCAGTTACTCTGATCTTGCTGTTGTGCATTAAAGACTTGTGCATACCTGCAAAGCAAAGCATTAGAACTTCTTAAGCAGATTTTTTTGCACCCTTAAACATCAATCTAGAGAACACCAAATATTCCTGTTTTTAAAATTTTGGATCCTCAATCCATTGAGCCAACCACTGCTTCAAAGAGCAAGGAGAAATGAATTTAGTTCCATGCTCAAATCTAATCCAAACAATACAGCCCAAGCAAGAGTGCACTTCAGGAATAAATAATCCTAGTTTTCCTCTTTTTTATTGCATAACACACACTTACTATCACTCACTATGTTTCATTTCACTATTATGTGTTAATGAGTCTTCATGCCAAAACTTCCGCACAAAAATTATAAACTTCAAAGGAAGCTTCAATCCCCATAGAATCACAAATGTCTCCATCTAAGAGCTATGACCTTCCCTTGAGAATTCATAGTCTGAATTCCCCCTACTTTCAATAATAGCTTAATTATGACCTTATATCAACTATGTGTTACATTGAGGCCATATCAGCTTATCAGTAGCTTCTCACCTTGAGATAGGGGTGGCTAAAAATTGAGCAGCAACTTCAAGAGAGTATCGCTCCCTAACCAAGTCCTGTTTCCAAAGACAAAGTGTAAAGATATCTTTAAATACCTATTAAAAGATGCAGATTCTTTTGACTTATCTAAGGGAAACACCAAATATTATATAAAAATTTTAAAATTTTAAAAAATGAATGACAATGATTATCAAAGTGTAGCATCATTCCACTGTGAAATTTAATACATTTGAGAATGTGAGAAAACTTAATTTATAGATATAATACAACAATGATAGCAAGTACAACAGGAGGGCTTACCTAAGCAGGCTACCTTCTACATTTTTCAACCTTGTCTACATAGTTGCTTGCCTTCTCAAGTCTGAGTACTGTTAAGACAAATTTCCCTAAGATGTTATGGTTGGTAATATATAATCAAGTTTGTTGTATGGTCAGGTTTCTCTAATGTCTATTGCTGTCCTTCAATTCTAATTCTTGTTGAGTCTCTTTAACAAGGTCTAACCCAATTAAGTTAGAGATAGGTCATTTGGTTCATTTCAGCTTTTGCCTGGTCACAATCTGAAATGGGTATGGACAACTTTCAGTCAATAATTTGATTCATGAAAGTTTTAAAAAGGTGGAAAAACTTTCTAGTACATCAAGGGGCAAAAGCACAAAAGTCTTATGGTATAAACTTATATAATTAAACAGCCGCTTCATATTAAAAGAGTTTTAAATCATTAATCTTATATATATAAAACCCAGTAACAAAAGGTAGAGAAAAGGATGTTACTCTTAAGTGGGATTGAAATAAGATGCTTCTACACAAGCATTACATAGGACGGTGACATGAATGATGATTTCCTTTACATTGCAGAATAAAGCAGCACATACTTCAAGATCCAATTTTGCAAGAGTTGGGACTTTGCTGAAGTCTGGGGCTTCAATAAGTTTTTGAGACTTGTTCAAATTGATGAATTGCAAACTCCCAAAAGACTGTCAAAAGCCAAAAAATAAAAGACAAAACAATTAACTTCTACAAAGTATTTTAGTTTAATGATACTTCAAAAAGAAGAAGTATAAGGGTTCCTAAATTACCTTTGTTCCTTCCCAAAGTCGTTCGATGTAGCTACAATTCATGCAAAGTTTAACAAGCTCAGTTGACTCAAAACTTGATGGCAAAGATTTTGAAGGGTACTTTCTCCAATCAAGAATCTTAAGTTATTAGGAAGATGTTTGAGACTGTGCTTGAAGTGAACGCTATCAATTATGAGCAATTTTAGATTTGTCATCTTTGAGAAGGCTTCAAGATCCCAATCCACATCTTTTGTAGAGGGTAACTCTACAACCATGCCTTGAACTTTTTTTGTTCCCTAATAATCATGAACAAAAGGGATTAGTGGATTACAAAATGTATGATTACCATAACAACTCTAAGTTACACTATGTTCTTGAATTATATAATGAGGTACATGCTCAGGTTCTTTCAATAACCACTTAAAGTGTTATTTGTCGGCACATTGTCAATATCTTCATACAACCACAATCTGCTATGCTTCCCAGGGGCTTTAGGGGACTCTTGACGAACTATATCCTGACCCATTTCTTGTAATAAATCATGCATCCACAATTGCTTTTTATACACTTTGATGAGAGATTTATCAATTAGAACACTGAATCCAATTTTGGCATAAAGCTTAAGACAATCTAATATTTCTATGATTGTTTCTTGATTCTTATGATTAAAGAAACATGCAATATAAAAGAAAATTTCCTTCTTTATTTCTTCTAGTCCATCATAGCTCATTTTAAGCACATTGCTAATATTTTTGTCAGGATACTCTTTTAGCCTGTCTAATGCACTTTCCCATACATCTTTACTTTTTTTAAATAAAGAGGAACCCAAAATCTCAAGGGCTAAAGGAAGGCCTTGGGAATAATCTACAAAAGCTTGGGATAGCCCCATATAATCAACGTCAAGTTGATCTTTTTTAAAAGCTTTCAAACTAAAAAGTTGAAGAGCTTCGTTATTATTCAATGCTTCAATCTCATATATTTCATTTACTTAAGGTCCCACCAACAAACTCCTATTTCTTGTTGTTATGATAACTCTACTACCTGGACCAAACCAATCATTCTTCCTAGCTAACTTCTCCAATTGCTTTAATTCATCTACATCATCAAGAACAAGAAGAATCTTTTTGTAGCGTAAACTCTCCTTGATTTTGAGAACTCCATGATAAACATCTTGTATATTCATATCTCTGCCCATCAAAAGCTCTTTCAAAAGTTTTTGTTGTAACCAAAGTAAACTGTGTCTCTCAGATTCCTCCCTAACATTTTGAATAAAACTACAAGCTTCAAATTGATTGGAAACCATACCATAAACAACTCTTGCTAGAGTTATTTTACCCATTCCTCCCATACCTGGAATTCCTATAATGCGAACATCATTTGACTCTATAGCTAAAAGTGACTTCAACTTCTTAGCTCGGGAATTTATTCCAACTAGTCCATTGGTATCTACTATGAATTTATTCAATTTATTAGATATCTCTTGCACAATTTTTTGGACAACTTCTGCCTCAGGGCTGCAAAGAAAAGAGAATAATAAGCAGTGAGTCTGACCTACCAAAACAGGACCCAAAATAAAATTTAGTAGATAAATGGCATTTAGTGTAGTTGGTTAAAACTGAAATTGGGACACATAAATGTAATTGAATGCTTCAAGCCAAACTCGAAGGAACTACCCATATACTAAATGCTATGTTATAGTTCATTTTAACAATACAATTATGGATTGTTCCTTGAGTCATTTCTTAATTTCCATAGATAATTGTGTTTGAAGAATATTATATTCCTAGATTTTACACTTCAATCATTAATTTGTTTTGCCTCTTAGAAATAGTTTCATATGAAACGTTTCCCTTAATCTCAAGACCCTGGCCTTGCCATCAGAGTATTTAGAAGGGGTGGGGAAGAAGAAGAAACAACCGAAGAAAGGGAGGCAAAAAAAGCAAAATAGTCGGAAATGAGGAAACTCAATGTCTTCATCCAAAATAATGTAAAAGGAAGATTTACTTTCACAACAAAATATGTGTTCTCTTCAAACAAAGATCATTTTGTGTTTGTTTCGTGTTTCATTAAATATTGTTTACGAGGCAATCATATGAATTCTACAAGTTGTGATTGTGTCTAGTGGACGCCCTCTTATGCGAATTTAATATTTTCTTTTGTTTTTGTTCCCTCTTTAGGTCACGTGGACAATATAAATAGACTAAAATTATTAACCTATAGTTTATCATCTAATTAAACTCTATTGATGAACTGTCTCACATGTGCCTGTACCATGTGACTCAACGTAAGTATTACATATCATACAGCGTGTCTCCACCGCAGAATATTTTGTAGGATATTTCTTTTCTTCTTTTCTTTTTGTAATTTGAGATGCACTATTTGCTGCCAATAGCTGTAAAACTTACCCATCTATAATATATTATTATTATATATATAAAAGCAGAAACTTCATGTATGAATGCATAAAGTTTTGCCATGTGGTGCTCTAATTTTGCATTTAATCCATTTTTTTACCTCTTTTCATTAAGTTTTTTTTACTGTTACCCAAAAGTTCATATTAATTTATTTTTACTATTATCTCATTAATCTTTTATTAATTGTCTAAGTTTACACTACACTTTTCTCTCTTCTTCATGTATTTTAGCATACTCCCCATTTTAGTATTAAAAACAAAAGCAAAAAATATATAAATAATTAAGAACTAATAGTAACAACTAACCAAATAAAGCTATGGGGAGAGATAGAGAGACATGAAAATGTTGTGGATTGTTAAATGAAACGCATTGTTTCATTATTACCAAAACAAAAGACCTGAGATTGACAAAACATTTGTAAGAGAGAGAGAGAGAGGAATTTGAGTGGCCGCCACTTCCATCATACTAGCCTCCTACCACTATCAAGCCGCCGAAACTCCTACGGGTATTTTTTTTTCTTTTATATATATTTAAATTAGGGGCTTAAATATTATTTACGTTTGTGTAATTTGGTTGGATAGTTTTTGTTTTGGGTATATAAGTAGAGAGAATATTTGATGCGCAATGTAAAGCTATATTCTACCATGATTTTAAATCATCTATAAGATACATGCATACACATTTGCCCACACCATGTCTTAATGTCTCACTATCGATGAGTGGATGACGATGAAAGAGTTGGGCACATTTTCATTTAATGGTATGCAATATGTGAACATAGCACAAATTAATTGATTTTTATGGTCCTATTACTCTTTTGCATTTATTTTTGGTTTGAGGATTAAAAAAAGAAAAGAAAAATTAATCTTACCTTGAGAAGTATGTGTTTCTTTACTCTAATTTAGTTTACTTTTTCTTTATAATATATGTACAACATTCTCCAAAATTGTCTTACATAAAATATCACAAAATTATCTGTGCATTGCATGGGCAACTTACTAGTAAATTATAAAAGTTGGATCTTAAAACTGGTAGATGCATGCTACGATGACATTTATTCATTTTCAAAGAATATGGCAATGACACATGACAACTTCCTATATTTAATTGGTATGATATGGACAAACAATGCTAAAAATTATTTGTACATGTCAATATGTTTGCCATGATACTATACACGTGACATATAATTAAAAATTTTGAATGAAATAAATGTTTTTCTTTAATATGGTATTTAAGTTCACATTTTTATTCTTATTTATGACCACTAATTCTTAATTTGTCATTTGCCTATTTATTTTCCTAACCATTCTCCTTCCAAAGACTGTTCAAGTATTTTATTCTACGAAAAAGTAATTTGTTGAAAAAATACTTTAATTGAGTAATATATGTGCAATTTAATTGTCTATTAAGATTTTTTTTTTTTAATTTTATTTTGGAACCATAATTAAATACATCACAATTAGAAAAGAAGCCTACAAGTCAATTTATTTTTCTGCTTTTTCAACACATGAAATTAAATTGTACACATATAACAATAAAATGTATATAATATTTTTCCTAACTTTTAGTTTTTGATGTTAATGATAGGAAGTGTTTTTGCTTTTATATCACATCATTATTTTAGCAATTACAATTACATTTACTTCAATTATCCACATCTATAATATTTCATCATCTTCCTCAACCTTTCATCTTCCTCATCCCCTCTTTTTTAGTTAATAAGTTTCATTTCCCTCTTCCCCTCTATAATTTTATATATAAATATATTCTATTTTTATCCCTCTTATATGCAACAAGCTTAGAAATTTCGATGAGAAATTTGTTTCACAATTGCATTCTTGTTTTTGTTCTCCACTACTAGAGGTACCTCTCTTTCTCTCTCTCTCTCCCCCACACATATTTTGCTATAAATCTCTAACCTTATTCATTCATTTGTTTTAATATTTTTCATCTTAATACGTTTATGGAATATAAGATTGAACGATATTTGAAGAAAAAGATTGATTTATGTATTTTTATTGTTTAAAAATTGTTGTTAATTTTTTCATGTTAATGCAGATATCTTTTCTTTTGGTGTTTTGATTAGTCCGTTTTCTTTTTCTTTTTCTTTTTTTGTTTGGAGAATCAATTAGTGGGTGGTATTCAATTTTTTTATTTCTTATAACTTTTGTCCAATTGTGACCCAAATATTTATTTGTATTTGCATGATCGTAGAATTCACTAATTAAGATATGAAAATTTATAATAGTTATGTCAACATTTTTGTATCCAATATTTGGGTTATAATTTTTTTATGTTCATCCCTAAATTATACAACATTATTTTTCATGTTTCAAATAAGAAGTTTTATCTCCGTTTTATACAAGTGCATTCTCCTAAAAACTGGTTACATATTGTCTTATATATTATTATTATATTAAAACTCGCTACTAACATACATGGTAAAAATTAAGCTCTACATTTAAAGGAAAACATTTTTTTAGATGTTTCATTTTTTCTATAATTTGTATCTCATTATCAAGTAAACGATGATTTGGGAATAATGTGAGAGCTGTACAGATTTCCAAGTTTAAAAAGTCCTATATTCTACCACTGTCTGATATATGTGTTGCAACTCTTTAATATTACTCTGGGTTAGGGAACTTAAAACCTTAACATTAGTACACTAAACCAAAACTTAAATATATATATATATATATATATATATATATATATATATATATATATATTTTAATGAAAGAAAAAAGAAGAAGAAGAAATGTCATGCTGTTTCATACACTTTCTTTCATGCATAGCAAATTAGAAATGCAGTTGGGGGATACTCCTTTCTGTGGTTAAAAAGAAAATATGCTTGCAGAAGTTTTCTTCTAGATTCTTTTGAATTGAAACACTTTATGATCAACAATCAACACCCTATCTGAGCCAAGTCTTTCTATTGGAAATTTCTTTAACGTTACTCATAAGAGATGAATGATGCAAAGCTAAACACCTAGGCATCTAGCTGCCACTCGGCTGCATATGGCAGAACTGCAACGCCTTCAAAATTTTCCTGCCAGCACATTATATAGGCAAAACAACTCCATCTGCACCATCTCTGCCAGTGTCGCTTAACTGTCATCAAGACCAGCTATCCCTCCACAACTGGGCAAACTCGCCTTGGTACTCTCCTACAGTTACTCTAATCCAAATCTGCATGATAGGCTTGCGCATACCTGCAAAACAAAGCTTTACTGAGCATTTACTCTTCATAAGCACCTGTTTTGAACCCTCAAACTTCACTTTGTTGAGGTTATACCACAAGGCCAACAGAGTTATGATATGACAATCTTGAGAACATCACATATTCCTGCTTATGAAAATGTAGATCCTCCGTTCACTAAGTCAACAACTGCTTCAAAGAGCAAGGATAAATGCACAAAGTTCCTAGGGTCTAATCTGACCAAAACCATACAGCCCAAGCAAAGACTACACTCCAGGAATAATTATCCAAGTTTTCCTCTTCCTCATTCTTATAAGATACAGTTTCACTCACCATGTTTAGGAGTTATATGAGGCCATTTTAGCTTATCACACCTTGAGATAAGGATAGCTAAAATTTGACAGCCACTTGTGTAGAGTATAGCTCTCTAACCAGGTCCTGTTTCAAAGTGTAAGTGTAAAGATAACTTTAAGTACCTATTAACTGATGCAGCTCGTTTTGACTTCCTAAATGGAATCTTAAAATACTTTTTTTTTCTTTTTTTCGTTTTATTGGGAAATATTGACATACACACTAGACCAAAAGTCAAGAACATAGAGAGGCCATAGCACAAAAGTCATATGGTATAAACCGATATAATTAAAGAGATAAATCCTGCATAAAAGGAGTTTTTAACCATCTATATTACAAATTAACAGGGCACTTACATGTGGCAGCACCCATTTCCATCAAAACTTGACATCAGATACACGTATATGACGTAACCTATTAAACTCTTAAATGTCTGGAAAAAAAAAAAAAAACAGGGATGATTCTTTTACCAATTGAACGAATCCTCATGATTCATTAATATGCATATTAAATTAGCTAGGAGTATTGCTTTGTGTTTTTTGATTAAGTAAACAAACCAGATGAGAGTTTGAATTAGTGCCAATAAAGTACAAGTATATGCCATAAGAAAGGAAAAGCGATGATGCATCAACCAACAAAACTCAAATTAAGAAGAAGGATGGTGACTTACTAGCGATCTAGAGAAAATATTTGATCAACCTTCCGGGTCACTTTCACAAAATTCCTTCCAATGAAAAAATCTCAGGTCACTAATCACTCACTTGACTTCTCAAAACCAGCCATGGACATGAACATTCTCTATTTTTTAAAAAGAAATTGAATCCCCACTATTTCCATTCCCTACCCTTGTAGCTCTCCTCTGACAGGATTGGTTGCAGTTGGAATCCTCTCTAAAGGACTGGATTTGCTTATCCTGCTACTGTCATGGCTTTTCTTTGATTTTTGAACTGATAATTACCCTGTACATTAAAATCAAACTTATAAAATACATGGCCACATTAGTGGTAGACAAAGGCTCTTTCTTCACGCTTGCCTTGTTCCTATAAGACCAAATAGACCATAAGATAGAGACAAAAGACAACGAGAAGTACTTAAAGTTCTCTAAATCGCCTTGATTTCTCTTCATCCATGCCTGAATCAAGTAAGGCTGAATGAAATTAGTTGTAATGGACAGATCAAAAACAAGAACATACCATAAAGATGAAAATGTAAAATAGGCATGAATGGTTTGCCTTGGTCATGATCCGAAATGGGCCTAGAAAATTTAAAGAACATCAAAAAACCAAAGAACAATAGTCATCTGTCAAAAACTTCCATAATTAAAGAGCAATTATAAAGTTAGTTTTAAAGTATTAATATCACAGATCAATATGGTAATTATATTACAGATGGAGGCAATGCATGTGATTGGCTATAGTACCCTTTGCATTCGAACTTGACATTATGTATATTCTGTTAAGCTCCTGAATGTCTGGGAAAAAAAAAAAAAAGAACAGTGACAAACAAAAGAAAAAAAAAAATCTAACAAACAAAATGCAAAGGAAAAAGATGTTTTTTAAGATGAGATTCAAATACTATTAAGGTTTCCCCCATGCCTATGGACAAGGATCACATGGGATGATAAGGTGTAAGATATTCGTAAAATTGCAAAATAATGGCAGCCCATGGCTAAGGCCATTAAGCAATACTTACTATTCAATAGAATCAATACTATCTATTATTCACATTAACTTTTTGAACTTTGTGTTCAATCATCAATGGCAATCTTAAATTCATGGTCCCTGCCTCTTCCATCTTCACCTAATTTGTTGATTACAATTAGTGGCATTATTAACTTTCTGAGTTTTGTCCTCAATTGCAATCATAAATTCATACGATTCTTGTTAATTCATTTTGAACTACCTGTGATGCAAACAAAATGAGCTTGTGCTCAAGGACTTCTACATAAGGACAGGGCATAGCAAAGAGTCCAGTTTTTGGACATTAAATCCACAGAGCTAAGATTTTGATATAGCAGCTCTGGTTGGTAGAATTGAGAGGATGTAGCAGAGGATAGAGTCCGGTAAGCAGCTAGTAAAGTTAGTGTCAGTGTTACTGAGCAAAGGAGAGGGGACTCTTACAAGTCCTCACTGTCACATATCTCTGCATCTCTTTCCTCTCTACTCTCTACATTAATTTGATTCAATGTGTGTGTTTCACATTGTGGAGATTCTACACTTAATGAAAATTTGATGGAGTGAGAAGCTTAATTTTAAATAGAAAAAAAAAAAAAAAAAAAACATGAGATTGAACAATAAACTAGTACATTTGGTAGCAAAAGCTTCCAGTTTTGATGTTTACTTGCTTTTGATCACATTATTTCTTCTGTTTTTAAAACACCAACAAAAGCATTAATAAATGATCACATTAACAAAAAGAAAATGCAGAAACCTACAGAACTTAAATTAAGAGGAAAGATAGTGACTTACCAGAGAAAAAAGTTGATTAACCATCCGGATTACTTTCATTAGATTCGTCCCAATCACTTAACTCCTCATCACAGTCCTTGTACTCACTTAACTCCTCATAATCAGAGTTACCATGGGTTTCTGTGTGCCTTTTAATCCTTTTTGGGTTTGATATGTTATTAGAGCTTCCTTCTCCACTGAGTCCAGCCCCATCGTAATCATTACAACTTCGTTTGGCTTTTGTCACATTCCACTATCATAGCCATGCTCTCATAAGGAGAGATGCTGCTGTTGCTATGTTGGGCCATTGTTCGGTCGAGATCTTCTATGTCTTTATTGTATATCATACGGAACCCGCATTTTTTAACCTCCTCGCCTGGACCTCCTGTTTCAATTTTTATTCCAATCTGAGTGAATCCATTCGCATCACTTTCAAACAATAATTTATTTGATTTCTCATCGAAGAATTGAGGAGTTACATAGAGTAGCCAAAGGTGATCTGGTAAAACCTTAGGAATAAGCTACTGCCTAGTGCAGGAGACATTCTTTTTCAATTGGCTGTTAATGAACAGTACAGGGGAATTAAGCAACTGATTTGGTGATCAACATCATGTGAACAAAACACAATGCAAACAACAATTCCCATCCACTCATTATACAAATGAGAGGGTTGTTTTATATTCACTTCAGCTTTGATTGTCAGCCAATTTAAAGCAATTGTGAAGAAAGAGAGATGGTTCCAATAAATCTCTTGATTTTAATTGATCTGGTAACATTTCTAGTGAAACACAACCTTCGGCATAAATGGATTCAATATTCAATGGAAGCTTTGGCAACGATCGAAGACTAGTGCAATTATCCAACACCACCCATTTCAATTTCGAAAGTTGAATGATGCTTTCCGGAAGGCAAACAAAATCATTTCCACTTAGATCCAAAAGTTCTAAAGAGAATAAGGAACCAATATCATCAGATATTACCTTGAGATTGCAATCGCTTAAGTTCAAGCCGGTCAAAGAACATGCACCTGATAAAGAAGAGAATAGCACGTCCATGGGATCAGGACTTCTTGGCATTGAATAAAAAGGGAGGAGCTCATTCCACAATTTATTAGATGATGATGATGATGATAACCCCTTACATTCATTGAAAGACAGTGTTTTAAGATTCTTTAAGAGACCAATGGAAGAAGGGACCTTTCTTATAGTAGTTCTGCTCACGTACAACCGCTCTAGACTTTCAGCATTCCCTAGGTTCTCTGGCAGTCTATTTAGTTTTGAGCATCCGTAAAGATCGACTAATCTAACCAACTTCAAATTACAAATGGTGCTAGGTAAACACACAAGATTTTTGCAATCCCATAAACTCAATGAATCAAGATTAGTCAAATGCTCAATTGATGTGGGTAGTTTTGTAATTGCAGTACCACCCAAGAGAAGTGTGTGTACACGTTTCATGTTTCTCCTGAATTCTGGAATTTGTTTTATTTTTGAGCATCTGGAAAGATTAAGATACGTAAGACAATCCATTTCAAACTTGCTTGGAAGGCTTGTGAGGTTCTTGCAGCCTTCTAAATTAAGAATAGTAAGCATTTTATGAATTCCAATTGATGGGTGAATCGTACTTAAATTTATACAATCTTCAAGAACCAATGTCATAAGATTTGGGACTTTAATGATGTTTGTGGTTTCAATAAGTTTTTGAGATTTTGTCAGCTTGATAAATTTCAACATCTCAAAACTCTGTTGAAAGGCAACCAAAAAGAAAAGTGTAAGAACATTAGCTTCAAGTCTTCAACAAACAAACTTAATAAATAAAAAATTGTATAAGATTACCTAAATTACCTTTGTTCCTTTCCAAAGTCGTTCAATGTAGCTACAACACATGCAAAGTTCAACAAGCTCATTTGATTGGAAACTTGATGGCAACGATTTCAAAGGGTACCCTTTCCAATCAAGAAATCTTAAGCCATTGGGAAGATGTTTAAGATCATTCGTAAGATGAACGCCACAAATTTTGAGCAATTTTAGATATTGCAGCTTTGCAAAGGCTTCGGGATTCCAATATACCATTTCTGGTACATAAAATTCTAGTACTATGCCTTGAACTGCCTCTATTCCCTAATAATAAGAATAAGAGAGATTTGTATAAAATGTATTATTACTAGACTATTATAATTTAAACTCCATTATTCTTAAAAAAAAAAAGATATGCTGAATAATATGATAAGATATATGCTTAGTTTCTCTCATACCCTTTACTGTAGTTTTTGTCTGCACAAACAAAGGGGATTAGTGAATTGCAAAATGTAGGATGACCAAATTTACTCTATATTAGACTTTGTTAAATAATATAAAAGAGTATACACTCAAGTTTTGATGGTAACCTCTTACCTTATTATTTGTGAGTACATTGTTAATGTCCCGAAATGACCATAGTTTGCTACACTTTCTAGGTTCTTTAGGGCACTCTTGATAAACTATATCCCTACCCATTTGTTGTAGTAAATCATGCATCCACAATCTATTGCCACGAACTTTTATGAGAGATTTCTCAACAAGAACCACCATTCCAACATTAGGGGAAAGGTGAAGATAAGCTAGTATTTTTACTACATCATTTTTGATCTTATGATTAAAGAAACACGCAATGTGTAGGAATATTTCCTTCTCTACCTCATCAAGTCCATCAAAACTTATTTTAAGTACTTTGAGAATTTCATTATTAGGAAATTCTTTAAGCTTATTTAATGTACTTTTCCATTTATCAATACTTCTACCGAACAAAAAAGAACCCAAAATCTCAATAGCTAAAGGAAGACCATTAGCATAATACACAATATCTTTGGATACCTCTATATAATCCTTGGGAGGATGAACTTTTTTAAAAGCTTTCAAACTCAAAAGATGAAGAGCTTCATTATAATTCAATCCTTCAACGTCAAATATTTCTTCTACTTCAAGTATTTCTAGTAAATGTCTATCCCTTGTTGTTATGATAACTCTACTACCTGAACCAAACCAAATACGCTTCTCAGCTAACTTATTTATTTGGTCTAGTTGATTTACATCATCAAGAACGAGAGGAATTCTTTTATGACGTAACCTATTCTCGATCACTGAAACTCCATGACAAACATCTTGTGTACTCATACTTTCATTGAAAATTTGAAGAATAAATTGTTCTTGTAATCGCACTAAACCCTCTTTTTCATAAACTTCCCTAACATTTGCAAGAAAACAACAACCTTCAAATTTATTAGAAACCATATGAAAAACAACTCTAGCAAGAGTTGTTTTACCAATTCCCCCCATTCCCCAAACCCCTATAATACGAACATCATTTAATCCCATAGTCAAACATGACTTCAATTTCTCCGCTCGAGAAATTATTCTTACTTGGTCTTTGATATCTTTTGAGTATGCATAAGTCAATTTATGCCATAGCTCTCCCACAATGTTTTGGATAATTTTTTATTCTGGCCTGCAATTAACAGAGAACAGTATATTTTGAGTTCAAACCACAAAAAATGGTCCGAAAAGAAAAGAAGTAGAAATCCAATGTTTTATTATGTTAAGTGAATAGAAACTTATAAGTTAAATGGCTTAAGACAAGATAGAAAGAATCATGAACATGTATGTAGGTATGCTTATGGTTTAAAACAAGATTAAAGATAAGGAAGAATATTTTTTAATTATTTAAGAAAGAAATATGTCAAATAGAATTAATTACCTATTTGCCTTATTATTATTATTACAACTATCATTAAGCCCCTCCCCGCTATAAATGTAGTTATGTGTATACTATATGAGAATACTACATCCACAATATTTTCACAACACTTTTACAATAAATCATGAGTGGTAAGTTGTTATTGGTTCTAAACTTCTAATTTGAATCCACAACTTAAATTACTTTTTTGCTCACTCATAATAGCTAATAACAACCTATCACTTAAGATTTATTCTAAAAATATTGTGGACATAGCATTTCTCATAATATATTGGAGTGGAAGTTCAATAAAAATCCAAATCATCATATATATTAAACTAATGTGCAAATTATTTTAAAAATCAATTACAAATCGAAGTTAGATTCTAAATGAACTCCAATTTTGTTTAATTGTCCACTAATTTGATGCCAAGTTTCCTTTTAATTGCCCACTAATTTGATGCCAAGTTTCTCTATATTTTAAAGGGGTTTCAATTTGTGCCTTGTGTCATTCAATCTCTCATTTTGTATAAAATTTCTTTACATGTATTTTCGTAAATATAAACTTACAAAAAAAATCATAGTAAAAGTATATTATATTTATATGTAAAACTTTGAATGCATAATACTTACAACCTATTCAAGACAAATTTTAAGTGCTTCTAAAACTACTTCTAACCCTTTTTATATGGATCCCATATCAAACCACTTCTAATCTATTTAAACTAATCCGGATTTTCTTTTAAAAACAAAAAACTTATTATTGGTCGAACTATGAATTTTAATGAAAAAGTACATGATGCTCTAAAACTTGGTTATTCATATATTATTTTAAAAATGAACACTTGAAAAAAAAAAATTAATCACAATAAAAAAAATTAAGTTAAGAAGTAACAATTTTTTTTCATTTTTTATTTTATAAAATAAAATAAACAAGAATTAAAAATTTGCCAGTTTTACCAAATAATATTCTTAAAATGATATTTTAAGAGTTTTTTTTTTAAGAAATAATTACAACATGCTGCTAATCCCGCAGCTCGAACCCTTTCGCCCCTAGACCCTCAAGCACTTTGTGCATGCGGAGGTGCCAATTCAACTACAAGGTATGACCATCATAATATTAAATTTATGTAAAAATTATGATATGCATCTAATTATATTTATTGTAAATGTATCTATGCTAAGGTTACAAGCTAATTAGATTCCAATGACACTTTAAGTTTGTGCCAAATATCATATCAATTAGATTTCACATTTTCTAATTTTGTGTGAATTCCCTCTGATCTAAACTACTTATAGTATGTTTAGAACTATGTCAAGCCGAATTAAAATCACTTCTACTCATTCTACTTGATGCCTAGTAAAAACTAGTACACTCATTTTAACCATTTAAAGTTTTCTAAAAAAAAACAAAAAAACCCTGTCATATCTATTAAAAAAAACTATCATTAATTTAATTATAAATTTCTATGAAATTTTTTACTATATTCTAAAAATTGTCTTTACCTTTTCATTACCTCTTCATAATAAATCAACTTTCACAACTTACATGAAAAATATAAATAGTTACACGAAAATAACAAAAATTAGGTTAAGAAATATTAATTAAGTATAAGAATAATTCAGCAAACAATATGTTCTTTTAAACTAAAATAGGGCAATTAATAATGAATAATTTACATCTCTAGCAAACGTTATCAATTCTAGAACGTAATATTATTAAAATAGATAGGAACCTCTAATATGTATCTAATTAAGTTTATCATTAAATGCGAATGTACTTATAAAATAAGTTACAAGCTAGTAAACAAATTGATTTGAAGCTCTTTTTTCAATAAAATTTTATTTTGACAAATTATTTTTTGTAAATATCATTAATTCCTACACTACTTTTAATGAAATTAAGTATGATTCTGTAGTTGCACGATTTTCCTAGTCCAAATCCTACTAATCAGGCCTTGGCCCAAGGCGCAACACACAATAAATCTTTGTAGAGGATGGGTCAAAGAACTTAGCCTCAGTGAACTTAATCGGTCTGATGCATGGACAATGTTATTGCAGAAACAAAAACACAAGAATGGATATCTAACAGAAGATTCTATTTCCGGGGTACAGATAATACAATTTTTTCGTCCCCCTCTTTGAGGGACTCCACTACATTATATAGGCCTCTCATTCTTATCTGAACCTTACACTTGTTGATCATCTAGGTCCCCACTTGAGCACCTGTCCTATCAGACACCCTTGTCACTCCTTTGTGAGTTGCAGTGGCCAAGGTAACACTGTTCAGGGGTCTTTTCCTCATTAATGCGGTCAAGAGAGTGGTTGTGACACATTTAATGTGGTGGTGGCAGCTTTCCATGAGATATTTTGGGTTTTATTCTTTTTTATATGCTTGGAGGGTGAGCTGCAATGGTTGAGGCGAGCTCTTGATCTGGACTTCGTAATGTCCGAGGAGGAGTTACTCCTCGGACAGGTTTCTTTTACCGCAATTGGGCTTAAATAATGTTTGGGCTATGATTTCTCCTCGGACAGGATTCTTCTCGGACGGGCCCGTAGTTTACTTAGCCCATTATTTTGGGCCGGGCCCCACAATAGCCCCTCAAAACTCCGGTTTTTATCTCCTTCCGAGGAGAAAAGCGGGGTTTTGATGTTAGTGAGAGGATGGAAGTAAGGAGAGCTTGGGGCGCGCGTGCGGGCAGTTACTTTGAACGCGCTACAATTTACGAGGCGCGGCCATTTACTCCCGAAGGCTTTATGTCCCCTTCATCCAACGGTGAGGCGTGGATCGGACGGCCAGCATTTTTCTCGAATTTTTAGGCAGGGGCGATCTTTTCTCTCTCCTCCCGGCTATATAAGATGTCAGAGAGGTTCAGTTTTCTTTTTATCGGCATCACATAAACTCCAGAGGATTCCAGAGAACTCCAGAGATCTACGAATACTTGCGTCCGCTAAGCCTCCATAGCCGTTTTTCGTGAAGCGTCTCCTCCAAGAGAGATTTCCAGGTATCCCACTGAGCGTTTTGTGAAGGTATCAGTAAATTTCGTTCATTTTGCTGTTTCGATTCCCTCCTCGAACTTTACTTTTCTCCTCGGTCTTTATTTTCATTCCTCCAGTTCAGCTCAGATGGGTAGATTCGAAAAACTAGTAAATACTCCGGCCGCTATGGAGGCCTTTAGGGCAAAATACCACATTCCCCCGGGGGTGGGGCTGCAGTATTGTCCTCTTGAAGGAGTATTGACAGATAGAGGCGAGGGAGAAGTTGTTATCCCTATGATTGCTTTCATAGAGGGAGGGATGACACTTCCCATGCGTAGGATTACAAGGGAATACTTGTTCAACCATAGGTTGACGCCGCATCAGTGTGCCCCAAACATGTTCAAGATACTAGGCTGTGTAGACGTCCTAGACGAGCGGATGAATCTAGGCCTTACCTGGCACGATGTGGTTTATCTGTACGAGTGTCATCGCATCGAGAACGGAGGGTATTATCTTAAATCCTGATCCGAGGTCGTTAGGTTCATCTCTTGTCTCCCAGTATCCAATAAGACCGTGAAGAATGATTTCCTTATTGCTTCAGGGGAGTGGAGCGATGGTATTCATTGTCCAACTCGGGCAGGAGTCCCAGGTGCGGCGTCTTTAGGGCCAATCCTTTTCTGGAAAGGGTTTAGTATTGGGGGGTTATTTTTCTCGCTTTATTTACAATTGGAAAATTTCGTGAACTAATCCCACTCCTCTTGGATGTTTGCAGATAAAGTTCATGTCGCTCCTCGGCTAAACCTCGTGAACGTGCCGACGTTGAACTACCTTCTAAGGTCGGAAATTTACGTTACTGAAGACGGACAGTTACGTGCAGCTCATCTGGTTCTGGGCTATCAACCTCTAAGCCGCTCTTTCCAAGCTATCGGTCACGCCATAAGGGCTGGCAATCCGAGGTTGGCTAGGATTGACGTGTCTAAGACCGGGTTCCTAGCTCGACGTGATCTTCCACCAGTCGTGCTACCCGGCGTTCGAGATCCCTTGCTAGCAGAGCAACTACCTCCGCCAGACGACCCTGGCGTTGCTGTTCCGGTTGAAGGGGAAACTGAGTCATCTCGTCTTTCCCTTGAGGAAGAGATAGACGAGTTTTATTTTAAGGAGGAGGTTCAGCAAGCCCCCTTGATTGAGCTTTCTGATCCTGAAGGAGAGCAGGATCAACACTCCGCAGTTGGTGCTCCCTTAATCATAGCCTGCTCGGACGACCCCTCGGACGAAGAGATAAACCCCATGGCCGGTAAGGGAAATAATTTACGGGAGTTGATGGCCTCCCGAGGGAAAGGTCAATCATCAAAAGGTTAGTCATCAAAAGGACCAACTCAGTCACAGGCCCAGACCCTTCCCCCTGTGGTCTCTCAGATTCCCTCTAACCTAGGCCTCAAGGTTAATCCGGACCTGAAGAAGAAAAGGCCGGTTGACACTCCTGAGGAAGGTGAGGTGGTTGCCCAGCTGACCAAGCAACAAAAAACCACCCGGGCACCTAGGAGCAGAAGGGGTGACTCCGTGAAAAGCCGGGATGAGGAGAACCGTGCTGAGGTGCGCGCTACCCCGCGTACATGGAGCCCCAAGCTGGAGCTAGATGGGGTTGCTATCCCCTACAATGCCTCGATCCGAGACTATAACAGGGGCCGAGCAGGGTACGTAGCTGATGCCTTGGAGCAACCCCTTCTCCTTCCTCGGGATATGGAGGCCTACAGGCGTTTCTCTCAGCCTGAGATTTTCCTATCCCTCAAAAGGGATCTCGCCATGGTAAGTGACCCTTCTACTATTTTATTAAATTTATTTATTTAACCCTGTTAAATTTTAAACCAATCTTGTTTTGTTCGCAGATTACTTAGCAGGTATTTGTGGCTGAGGAGTTTTGTCGTGATAATCGCAGTCGGGCTGAGGTTGAGACCCAGTCTCGGACGGAGATGGAGAAAACCTTGGGGTCCCTCAAGCACGATCACCTTGAACTTATGGAGAAGTTCAAGGAGTCGGAGAAACGGCGCAAGAGTGCAGAGGTCGGTTTAAAAAGTGCCAAGACCCAGGCGGAGGATCAGCGCAAAGAGCTGTACGCGACCCAGATCAACCTTGCCACCGAGAAGCAGGCAGTGCTGGATCTCAAGACTGCCCTTCAAAAAGTCAAGGATGAGCTACAGCGGGTCAAAGAGGAGGCTCAGCTGATCCGAGAGGCTGCAGAGGTTGAAAAGAATGCTTCTCGCCAGCTCGGGGCCCAAGAAACGGAGGCCAGGCTATCCGAGGAGATCCCCGAGGTGTGCAGGGACTACTGCAGCATCTCATGGGCTCATGCCCTTGATGCTGCAGGAATTCCTGCGGATTCGGCGCTGAGACTGCCCGAGAACATCTTCTATCCTCAGGAGATCCGAGAGAATCCTGATGGCGCCCAAGCGGCTTCGGAGCAGGATCTGGCAGTGCCTGATGCCGTCCCTGTGCTTGATAAAGCGAAGGATCCTGCCACGGACTCTACCACCGAGGCTCCCCCTCCTCAGCCAGAGCAGAAAAAAGATCCTCCTGCTAAGGCTTAGCTTCTAGGCTTTTAATTTTTGTATTCCCTTTTTTTTTTTAATGAGAGTCGTCCTGTTTTTGCGTTCTTTTGTAAGGACCTCTCTTTGTATTGACCTCGGAATATTAATATAGAATGTTTGCTTTGCTTTTTATGGATGTATGCTGGTACCACTTTTTTTTTTTGTTTGCAACGACATAAATAAATATAAACGGTCGAGATGAAAAGGATGCTGTGCAACGAATTTGAATGAGGGTTGCAATGATGCTAGACTGCCTGCACGCCTTAAAATGATTTCCCTTAAGTAATAATTTCCCAAACTGTCATAAGTAATAATTTCCCCTAAGTCTGTGGTTCGAGGAGCCATGCAGGACTTAGGTTCTATTTAAAACTATGATAAATCGTCACAAGTAATAATTTCCCCTAAGTCTGTGGTCCGAGGAGCCATGCAGGACTTAGGTTCTGTTTAAAACTATGAATAGTTGCCATAAGTAATAATTTCCCCTAAGTCTGTGGTCCGAGGAGCCATGCAGGACTTAGGTTCTGTTTAAAATTTGGATAAATTGTCATAAGTAATAATTTCCCCTAAGTCTGTGGTCCGAGGAGCCATGCAGGACTTAGGTTCTGTTTAAAACTATGAATAGTTGCCATAAGTAATAATTTCCCCTAAGTCTGTGGTCCGAGGAGCCATGCAGGACTTAGGTTCTGTTTAAAACTTGGATAAATTGTCATAAGTAATAATTTCCCCTAAGTCTGTGGTCCGAGGAGCCATGCAAGACTTAGGTTCTGTTTAAAACTATGAATAGTTGTAAATAGACCAGTAGGCACAGGATAATCACGAAACAAAACATGGGCTAAGCCATTTTCATTAATAATAATATCTTCTGAGGTTATTTACATTCCATGGTCGAGGTACAGTTTTTTCATCCAAATCTTCTAGATAGTAGGCGCCTATCCCGGCCACGGATGTGATGCGATATGGTCCTTCCCAATTGGGCCCCAGCTTGCCCCAAGAGGGGTTTTTTGCGCTGCCAAGAATCTTTCTCATTACGAGATCACCCGAACCTAAAGGTCGCAGTTTAACATTGGCATCATATCCTTGTCTTAGCTTCTGGTGATAATAGGCCATATGGATCATCGCTTTTTCCCTTCTTTCCTCGGCTAGGTCTAGACTCCTTCCCAATAACTCATCATTATTGTTTGGGGTAAACGAGGTAGACCTCAGTGTGGGAAAGTTGTTCTCGATTGGGAGCACGGCCTCAGCCCCATAAGTCATCGAAAAGGGGGTCTCACCGGTTGACCGTCGCGGCGTTGTTCGATAGGTCCATAAGACGTGTGGGAGCTCCTCTACCCATCTCCCCTTTGCCTCATCCAGTCTTTTCTTCAGTCCGTTCACTATGACCTTGTTCACGGCCTCGACTTGCCCATTTCCTTGGGGGTAGGCGGGAGTGAAATATCGATTAATGATCCCAAACTCGCGACAATACTCCCTAAAGCTCTTACTGTCGAATTGAAGACCGTTGTCTGAAATTAGTGTACGTGGAGTTCCGAAGCGGGTGATAATGTTCTTCCAGATGAATTTCTGGGCATCCACGTCCCTAATGTTGGCCAAAGGTTCAGCCTCCACCCATTTAGTGAAGTAATCGGTTCCGACTATTATGTATCGCTTGTTCCCCGCAGCTTTGGGGAAAGGTCCGACAATATCAAGACCCCATTGTGCGAACAGCCATGGACTAGAGAGGGGGTTGAGGACCCCTCCGGGTTGGTGGATATTTGGGGCGAATCTCTGGCACTGATCACACTTCTTAGCGTATTCTTGGGCCTCTCTTTGCATGTTCGGCCACCAGTATCCTTGGGTGAGTGCCCTGTGTGGCAGCGATCTTCCTCCGGTGTGACTTCCACAAATTCCCTCGTGTAACTCTTCAAGCAGAGACTCGGATTCTTCTAGATGTATGCAGAGTAGGTACGGCCCAGAGTAGGAGCACCGATATAGTTTGTGGTCCTCTGATAGCCAGAACCGAGGAGCATTCCTACGTATCTTCTCGGCCTCTAATTTTCCCTCTGGTAAGATGTCGTTTCGGAGGAAGTTTTTTATGGGGTCCATCCAGCTGGGACTCTTTCTGATCTGATGGACCGGGGCCGGGTTTCTTCTAATGGGACTTGCCTGGACTAGATCTTCGACAAGGATCATTCGTGGCAGATTATGCGCCGAGGACGTGGCAAGAGTGGCTAGCGAGTCTGCATGGGTGTTTAC
Source organism: Quercus tomentella (assembly GCA_028535165.1). NCBI lineage: Eukaryota > Viridiplantae > Streptophyta > Magnoliopsida > Fagales > Fagaceae > Quercus > Quercus tomentella. Next base: position 2,803,940 of record JAPQVY010000144.1, read on the forward strand.
ACTCCTGGAAATGTGCGTCAGATTGAAGGACTCAAAGCTCATCCGTAGGCGTTTGACTTGTCCTAGATACTCTTGCATCCTAGCATCTCTGGCTTCCAGCTCACCCATCACTTGGCCGACGACCAACTTGGAGTCCGAGAATGCTTCTATTACTCTTCCGCCCAATCTTTGAACCATCGTCATCCCTTGAAGTAAGGCTTCGTATTCGGCTTCATTGTTCGTAGCCGAGAACCCGAGTCTCAGTGATTTTTCAATGGCAGCACCGTCTGGCGATACTAAAACTATTCCAACTCCGGATCCTCTCTAGTTGGCTGCGCCATCCACATAGACCTTCCAATGCAAGGTTCCCCCTGCTGAAATTGCGCCAACCGATTTTCCATCCATGTCTTTTTGCTCGGTTATTGTTTCTACAGAGGGTTCAGCAAACTCCGCTACCAAATCTGCGAGGACTTGACCTTTGATGGAGGATCTGGGCATATATTTAATATCAAAGGCCCCCAAGAGCGCACTCCACATGGCGATCCTTCCTGTGTAGTCAGCGCTTCGAAGCACCACTCGAAGGGGAAGCTGAGTTAGAACGATGACCGTATGCGCCTGAAAGTAATGAGGGAGCTTCCGGGTGGCATGTACTATCGCCAGAATTGCCTTTTCTAAAGGTAGGTATCACACCTCGGCCTCATGTAATGATTTTCTCACATAGTAAACCGGTCGCTGCACCCCATTATCATCTCGTATTAGTACCAGGCTTACAGCATGGGGAGTTACGGCGACGTACGCAAACAGCACCTCGTCTGCCTCAAGGCTGGACATGATGGGTGGTCGTGACAGGTATTCCTTCAGTTGCTGGAAAGCCCGAACACAATCCTCCGACCATTCAAACCCTTTCCACTTGTTTATCAGGAGGTAAAAAGGTCGACATCGATCCGCTGATCGCGATATGAACCGGTTTAATGCTGCAATCATGCCAGTGAGCTTCTGCACTTCCTTCGGATTCCGAGGAGCTTGTAGGCTGTTAATTGCTTTGATTTGATCGGGACTTACTTCTATTCCCCTGTGGGTTACCATATACCCTAAGAATTTCCCAGACCCGACCCCGAATGAACATTTGGAAGCATTCAGCCGCAACCGGTGCTCCCTTAAGATAGCGAAGATTATTTCAAGGTCTTTCACGTGCTCGGACACCCTTTTACTCTTCACAACCATATCGTCTATGTAAACCTCAATGATCTTGCCCAGCTGTGGCTCGAACATCCAGGTCATCATCCTTTGGTAGGTTGACCCTGCGTTCTTCAGTCCAAACGGCATCACCTTATAGTGATAATTTCCGATGGGCATCATGAAAGCCGTCTTCTCTTGGTCTTCTAGCGCAAGGGGTATCTGATGATAGCCTTGGAAGGCGTCCAGGAAGCTCATTCGAGGGTGACCCACGGTTGCATCCACCAATCGGTCGATTCGGGGTAGGGGGAATGGGTCCTTTGGGCACGCCTTGTTCAGGTCCGTGAAGTCCATGCAGACCCTCCACTTCCCTGTCTTCTTCCTTACCACCACCGTGTTTGCCAACCATTCGGGGTAAAAGACCTTTTTAATAGCCCCTGCTTTTTTCAGTTTTGCCACTTCGTCTCTTACGGCACTAGCATGTTCCTTTGAAGGGCGTCGGGGTGGTTGCTTCTTCGGAGTGGAAGAGGGGTTGACGTTCAGGTGGTGACAAATAAGGCTAGGATCAACTCCCAGGGCGTCGTAGGCGTCCCATGCAAACACATCGACATTTCCTCTGAGAAATCGGACCAGTTCCTCTTTTTCTTGAGAAGGCAACTCAGAGCCGACTTGAAAAAACTTCTCCGGGTCGTTGTTGACAGCGAACTTATCCAAACTTTCACACCTTATCTCCTCGGCCAGCCCATCGCCTTGCCTTGCCGAGGCGGCTGGTTGCTATAAGCTCTCTGGGGCCGAGGACTCGGCACGGGGCCGATGTAAGATGGCGGCCACCATACACTGCCTGGCCACGGCCTGATCTCCTTGGATCTCTTCTACTTGTCCTCTGGATGGGTATTTTACTTTTTGGTGAAGTGTGGAGGATACGGCTTCTAGGGCGTGGATCCATGGCCTAGCAACTATTGCGGTGTAGGGTGAGTAAGCGTCGACCACGATAAAATTTACCTCCACCACCTCCAACCCAGTCTGTATGGGTAGTCGGATTTGCCCCTTTGGTGTAACAATCCTTCCTTCGAAGCTGAGAAGGGGGGAGTCATAAGCTGTCAAATCTTCCGGCTTCAGGTTCAGCCCCTTGTATAGATCAGGGTACATTATTTCTACCGCACTTCCCGAGTCTACTAACACCCTTTTCACATCGAAACCTCCAATTCTTAACGTAACCACCAAGGCATCGTCGTGAGGTTGAATAGTTCCTCTCTTATCCTCGTCCGAGAATCCCAGTATCAAAGAGCTTCCCTTTTTTGACCTCTTGGGTTCCCTTTGCCTGCCCTCGGAGGGGAGCCGATCAACAGCCAGTACCCTGGGGAGGGGTGGCCCAGTTCTTCCTGGTGCGGCGAGGATGACATGTATCATTCCGGTGGGGGGTCTTAAGGACACATCCTTTCGAGACTCTTGTATTGCTTGACCGGGATGGCCGCTCGAGGGGTGTAGAAGGTGACGTAACTTCCCTTCTCGGACCAACTGATCTAGGTGATTCCATAGATTCCTGCAATTCTCAGTGGTATGCCCATGGTCCTGATGATAGTGGCAGTACAGGTTCTGGTTACGTTTGGAAGGGTCTCCAGCCATCTTTCTCGGCCATCTGAAATAGGGCTCGTTCCTTACTTTCTCCAGCACCTGTTGTACTGGCTCCCTGAATACGGCATTCACTGTCTGCGGGTTGCTCTGTCCAGCCTATCGCGAAAAATCTCTCCTCGACTGGCTAGGGTTATACCGTTCCGACCTAAAATCATTTGCTTTGGGGGGGATGACCTTCTCCTTTCCCCTTCCTCGCAGCTGATCTTCCTCCACCCTTTTGTACTTGTCGATCCTATCCATCAACTGATGAACGTCGGCAACTGGTTTACCAGTAAGGGATTTCCTTAAGCCATGCTCGGTGGGGAGACCGCTTTTGAACGTGCTGATAGCAACATCATCATGGTTGTCATCTAAGTCGTTATACACCTCCCAATATCTATCCGAGTATGCTTTCAGGGTTTCTCCTTCGTGCATGGATAAGGACAATAGCGAACTGAGGGGTCGAGGGACTCTGGTGTTTGTGATAAAGCGGGAGCAGAAAGCCTGAGTGAGCTGCTTGTAGGAGCCTATGGAATTTGTCTTCAGGCTGTTGAACCACCTCATCGCCATTGATCCCAAGCTGGATGGGAAGATTTTGCACATTAGGGCTTCATTTTGCGAGTAGATCGCCATTTTTTGGTTAAACTGGCTCACATGCTCTACCGGGTCTGCTCGGCCGTTATAGATGGCGAACGCCGGTTGGTTGAAGCATCGAGGTAGCCTAGCCCCTTCGATTCTATACGTGAAGGGTGACCTTGAAACCTGGTCCAGCGCCTTCCTCATAGCATCGTTTCCCGAACCCTTGCTGGATGGGCTCTCATACTTCCGTATAGGGCGTGGTTCCCTTTCGTAGGAAAAGGTTTCACTTGGGGGGGTCCTTGACCTTCGTCGGTAACTCGCATCCTCTGCATTAGAGGACTCTTCTGAGTCAGAGGGAGATCGTTTTCGCTGCACACATCGTAACTTCCTTTTCAGGTCATCTATCTCTCGCTGCATGGCCTGATGACTATTTCGCCTCTGGGACACGTGACTACCTATCTGAGTGTGACTCTGGCTCGTCCGGATAGTATGCACACTTCCCTCACGATTCCCTCTGCCGCCTGGGTTGGCAGGGTTATTTTACCTCTGGGACTCAGCGGGTTGTGTCTGTTGGGAGTTAGCCTGGTGAGGATTCTCCTGGTGTGGACCTAGTTCTGCCATGCTCGACCGTTGCGCTAGCTGATGCCCTAGTTCTTTCCACAGACGGCGCCAATTGTAGTTGCACGATTTTCCTGGTCCAAATCCTACTGATCAGGCCTTGGCCCAAGGCGCAACACACAATAAATCTTTGTAGAGGATGGGTCAAAGAACTTAGCCTCAGTGAACTTAATCGGTCTGATGCATGGACAATGTTATTGTAGAAACAAAAACACAAGAATGGATATCTAACAGAAGATTCTATTTCCTGGGTACAGATAATACAATTTTTTCGTCCCCCTCTTTGAGGGACTCCACTACATTATATAGGCCTCTCATTCTTATCTGAACCTTACACTTGTTGATCATCTAGGTCCCCACTTGAGCACCTGTTCTATCAGACACCCTTGTCACTCCTTTGTGAGTTGCAGTGGCCAAGGTAACACTGTTCAGGGGTCTTTTCCTCATTAATGCGGTCAAGAGAGTGGTTGTGACACATTTAATGTGGTGGTGGCAGCTTTCCATGAGATATTTTGGGTTTTATTCTTTTTTATATGCTTGGAGGGTGAGCTGCAATGGTTGGGGCGAGCTCTTGATTCGGACTTCGTAATGTCCGAGGAGGAGTTACTCCTCGGACAGGTTTCTTTTACCGCAATTGGGCTTAAATAATGTTTGGGCTATGATTTCTCCTCGGACAGGATTCTTCTCGGACAGGCCCGTAGTTTACTTAGCCCATTATTTTGGGCCGGGCCCCACAGATTCGATTTCAAATCTCTTCTTCAATCTTAAAAAAAAAAAAAAAAATGTTAAATTAAATTACCCATCCTGCAAATGCCACCTTGAGAAATTGGCCACTTCTCTCAAAGTAGCTCTCCATTTCTGCACCTTCTTTTTGTTCTCCTTTTTGTGTTTAACAAAAGCTTCTACAAAAGTTTCTGTCTGCTTTCGTATATCTGATGGATCCACTTTATAAAAAATAGTTAGAATTGTCATTCCAGTCTCTTTCATGCATTTAATGATCTTTGCAAGTTCATCTAGGCACCATATTGAAGATGCATAGTTTCTTGAGAGAATGACAATAGCAAATCTCGATTCTTCAATTGCTTTCAAGAGCTTTGGTGAAATTGATTTTCCTCTCTCAAGTTTTTCATCATCTCTAAAGGTAAAAATGCCTTTTTGTTTCAAAGCAAAATATAAATGGTCTGTAAAACCATTGCGTGTATCCTCACCTCTAAAACTGAGGAATACATCATATGTCCAACAAGGTGTGAAAGAAGAAGATGATGAGGCTCTTTCAGTGCCCATAGAAGTCATTGAAAATATTCTAATAAACCGTGAACCACAATTTATTAGATAACAAAGTACATTCAATTAAAATTGAACAAAAAATTAGAAGGAAAATAAATAAAAGAGATGGATTCAAGAAAAGTGAGAACTTAGGATTTGGTGAATCACAAGGATTATATAGCTCTAAAACTTCTTGAAACAACGCCACCGGATATCTGATACTAGAAGAAATTGTAAACTTTTATATATTAATATATATATATATATATATATATATATATATATATATATATATATTCTTTTTTCTTTCTTTTTTTATTCTTAGGCAATGTCCTATCTATTGTGGTTTTTGACCAATTTAAGTTCTATTCATATTGCTTTCATTCTATATGTTCAGAATTCAGATACTGTTATGATGTGATCTCCATTGTGCATGATTTCTTTATCTTTTTGATATGCATTATGATGTGATTAGCCTATGCAATGGTCGTTTGTACGCACATTATATAGGGGGGAAAGTTCATCTCATTTTCAGATAATTTTTTTTTATTTTTTTTATTTTTTTTTTTATATGTGACAAAATTTAAACATTTGGCTCTTTATATGCTGAAATTGCTGGAATTAACTCTGAAATCCTGCAATTGAAACAATTGGTTCTATTACCTAAGTGCTAAACTTGGCCTAAGTTTAGCCTTCTTAGGCTGTAAATGATCAGCTGAGCAAAACCAAGTATTAAAAGTTAAGGCTTGTTTATTAAATTTTATTTTGAACACAAGCTGAGCTTACTCATGACTCATGAGCTACTTGATTAATTTTTTTTTTTTCTTATTTATAGTAAAATCATTACTAAAATGTTTTACCCTTCGCAAATCTATGATTTTTTATTATTATTATTGTGGGGCCCGGCCCAAAAATAATGGGCTATTCCAAATCCAAGCCCGTCCGAGGAGCGTCCTTGCCAAAGAGAAACCACATATGAAGCATTACTCAACCCCAATAACGCCAAGGAAACCTGTCCGAGGAGTAACTCCTCCTCGGACATCACGAAGTCCAGACGAGGAACTCTCCCCATCCATTTCAGTTCATCCTCCCAGCATATAAAATGAATAAAATCCAAAATATCTCACGGAAAGCTGCCACCACCACATTAATTGCGCCCCAACCATCCTCTTGGCCGCATTAATGAGGAAAAGACCCCTGAACAGTACCACCTTGGCCTCTGCAACTCACAAAGGGAGAGATGGGGGCGTCTGATGGGACAGGTGCTCAAGTAGATGCTTAGATGATCGACAAGTGTAAGGTTGAGATGAGAGGAGGGGAACTATATAATGTAGTGGAATCCCCCAAAGAAAGGGGGGAAAAAACTGTATTAAGAACGGGAGAAATAGAATCACACGTGGAGATCCATTCTTGTGTTTTTATTCTCTGCAACTATATTGTCCATGCACAAGACCGAACAGGCTCACTGAGGCGAAGTTCTTTGACCCATCCTCTACAAATTTTTATTGTGGGTTGCGCTTTGGGCCAAGGCCAGATCAATAAGATTTGGGCCAGGAAAATCGTGCAACTACAATTGGCGCCGTCTGTGGGAAGAACTAGGGCATCAGCTAGCACAACGGTCGAGCATGGCAGAGCTAGGTCCGCACCAGGAGAATCCTCACCAGGCTAACCCCCAACAGGCACAACCCGCCGAGTCCCAGAGGCAAAATAACCCCGTCAACCCAGGCCACAAGGGGAATCATGAGGGAAGTGTGCATACTACCCGGACTAGCCAGAGTCACACTCAGATAGGTAGTCACGTGTCCCAAAGGCGAAATAGTTACCAGGCCATGCAGCGAGAGATAGACGATCTGAAGAGGAAGCTACGACGGGTACAGCGAAAGCGATCTCCTTCAGACTCAGATGAGTCTTCTAATGCGGAGGATGCGAGTTACCGACGGAGATCAAGGACAACCCCAAGTGAAACCTTTTCCTACGAAGAGGAACCACGCCCTGTGCGGAAATACGAGAGCACATCCAGCAAGGGTTCGGGAAACGATGCCATGAAGAAGGCGTTGGACCGGGTTTCAAGGTCCCCCTTCACGAACAGAATTGAAGGGGCTAAGCTGCCTCGACGGTTCAACCAACCGGCGTTCGCCATCTATAACGGTCGAACAGACCCGGTAGAGCATGTGAGCCAATTTAACCAAAAGATGGCGATCTACTCGCAAAATGAAGCCCTTATGTGTAAAATCTTCCCGTCCAGCTTGGGATCAATGCCGATGAGGTGGTTCAACGGCCTGAAGACAAATTCTGTAAGCTCATACAAGCAGCTCACTCAGGATTTCTGCTCCCGCTATATCACCAACACCAGAGTCCCCAGGCCCCTCGGTTCGCTATTGTCCTTATCCATGTACGAGGGAGAGACTCTGAAAGCATATTCGGATAGATACTGGGAAGTGTATAACGACCTGGATGACAACCATGATGCTGTCGCTATCAGCACATTCAAAAGCGGGCTCCCCACCGACCATGGCTTAAGGAAGTCCCTCACTGGTAAACCGGTTGCCAATGTTGATCAGTTGAGGGATAGGATCGACAAATACAAAAGGGTGGAGGAAGATCAGCTGCAAGGGAGGGGAAAGGAGAAGGTTATCCCCCCCAAAGCGACTGATTTCAGGTCAGAACGACACAACCCTGGTCAGCCGAGGAGAGATTTTTCGCGACAGGCTGGGCAGAGCATCCCGCAAACAGTGAATGCCGTATTCAGAGAACCAGTACAACAGGTACTGGAGAAAGTAAGGAATGAGCCCTATTTCAGGTGGCCAGGGAAGATGGCTGGAGACCCTTCCAAACGTAACCAGAACCTGTACTGCCACTATCATCAGGACAACGGGCATACTACTGAGGACTGCAGGAGTCTATGGAATCACCTAGATCAGTTGGTCCGAGAAGGAAAATTGCGCCACCTGCTGCACCCATCGAGTGGCCATCCCGGCCAAGCAACACAAGAGCCTCGAAGGGACGTGTCCTTAAGACCCCCCACCGGGACGATACATGTCATTCTCGCTGCACCAGGAAGAACGGGGCCACCCATCCCCAGGGTGTTAGCTGTGGATCGGCTCCTCTCCGAGGGCAGGCAAAGGGAACCCAAGAGGTCAAAAAAGGGAAGCTCTTTGATACTGGGATTCTCGGATGAGGATAAGAGAGGAACTATTCAACCTCACGATGATGCCTTGGTGGTCACGCTGAGGATTGGGGGCTTCGACGTGAAAAGGGTGTTGGTGGATTCGGGAAGTGCAGTAGAGATAATGTACCCCGATCTATACAAGGGGCTGAACCTGAAGCCGGAAGATTTGACAGCTTACGACTCTCCCCTCCTCAGTTTCGAGGGAAGGACTGTTACGCCAAAAGGGCAAATCCGACTACCCGTGCAGACTGGGGCGGAGATAGTGGAGGTAAATTTTATTGTGGTCGACGCTTATTCACCTTACACCGCAATAGTTGCAAGGCCGTGGATCCATGCCCTAGAGGCCGTGGCCTCCACACTTCACCAAAAAGTAAAATACCCATCCAGAGGACAAGTAGATGAGATCCGAGGAGATCAGGCCATATCCAGGCAGTGTATGGTGGCCGCCGTCTTACATCGGACCCATGCCGAGTCCTCGGCCCCTGAAAGTTTATAGCAATCAGCCGCCTCGGCAGAACAAGACGATGGACTAGCCGAGGAGATCAGGTGTGAAAGTTTAGATAAAATCGCTGTCAACGACGACCTGGAGAAGTTTTTTCTGGTCGGCTCTGAATTGCCCTCTCAAGAAAAGGAGGAACTGGTCAGATTTCTCAGAGAAAATGTCGACGTGTTCGCATGGGACGCCTACGACGCCCCGGGCGTCGATCCCAGCCTTATTTGTCACCACCTGAACGTCAACCCCTCTTCCACTCCGAAGAAGCAGCCACCCCGACGCCCTTCAAAGGAACATGCTGGTGCCGTAAAAGACGAAGTGGCAAAACTAAAAAGAGCAGGGGCTATTAAAGAGGTCTTTTACCCGGAATGGTTGGCAAACACTGTGGTGGTAAAGAAGAAGACAGGGATATGGAGGGTCTGCGTGGACTTCACGGACCTGAACAAGGCGTGCCCAAAGGACCCATTCCCCCTACCCCGAATTGATCGATTGGTGGATGCAACCGTGGGGCACCCTCGAATGAGCTTCCTGGACGCCTTCCAGGGCTATCATCAGATACCCCTAGCGCTAGAGGACCAAGAGAAAACGGCTTTCATGACGCCCATCGGAAATTATCATTATAAGGTGATGCCGTTTGGGCTAAAGAACGCAGGCTCAACCTACCAAAGGATGATGACTCGGATGTTTGAACCACAACTGGGCAAGATCATTGAGGTTTATATAGACGATATGGTCGTGAAGAGTAAAAGGGTGTCCGAGCACGTGAAGGACCTCGGAACAATCTTCGCTATATTAAGGGAGCACCGGTTGCGGCTGAATGCCTCCAAATGCTCATTCGGGGTCGGGTCTGGGAAATTCCTGGGGTATATGGTCACCCACAGGGGAATAGAAGTAAGTCCCGACCAAATCAAAGCCATTAACAGCCTACAGGCTCCTCGGAATCCGAAGGAAGTACAGAAGCTCACTGGCATGATTGCGGCGTTGAACCGGTTCATATCGCGATCGGCGGATCGATGTCGGCCTTTCTATCTCCTGATAAACAAGTGGAAAGAGTTCGAATGGTCGGAGGATTGCGTTCAGGCTTTCCAACAGCTTAAAGACTACCTGTCCCGACCACCCATCATGTCCAGCCCTGAGGCAGATGAGGTGCTGTTTGCCTACATCGCCGTAGCCCCCCACGTTGTAAGCCTGGTACTGATACGGGATGATAATGGGGTGCAGCGACCGGTGTACTATGTGAGCAAATCACTACATGAGGCCGAGGTGCGATACCTACCTTTAGAAAAGGCAATTCTGGCGATAGTGCATGCAACCCGAAAACTTCCTCATTACTTTCAGGCGCACACGGTCATCGTTCTAACTCAGCTTCCCCTCCGAGCAGTGCTTCGAAGCGTTGGCTACACCGGAAGGATCGCCATGTGGAGTGCGCTTTTGGGGGCCTTTGATATTAAATATATGCCCAGATCCTCTATCAAAGGACAAGTCCTCGCAGACTTGGTAGCGGAGTTTGCTGAGCCCTCTATAGAAACAATAACCGAGAAGAAAGACATGGATGGAAAGTCGGTTGGTGCGATTTCAACAGGGAGGAGCACGCATTGGAAGGTCTATGTAGATGGCGCAGCTAACCAGAGGGGGTCAGGAGTTGGGATAGTTTTAATATCCCCGGACGGGGCCGCCATTGAAAAATCATTGAGGCTCGGATTCTCGGCTACGAACAATGAAGCCGAATACGAAGCCTTACTTCAAGGGATGACGATGGTTCAAAGATTGGGCGGAAGAATAATAGAAGCGTTCTCGGACTCCAGACTGGTTGTCGGACAAGTGATGGGTGAGCTGGAAGCTCGAGATACTAGGATGCAAGAGTATCTGGGACAAGTCAAACGGCTACAGACGAGTTTTGAATCCTTCAGTCTGACGCACATTTCCAGGAGCGTAAACACCCATGCAGATTCGCTGGCCACTCTCGCCACGTCCTCGGCGCATAATCTGCCGCGAATGATCCTTGTTGAAGATCTGGCACAGGCAAGTCCCGTCGGCAGAAACCCGGCTCAGGTCCATCAGATCAGAAAAAGTCCCAACTGGATGGACCCCATAAAGAGCTTCCTCCAAAACGACCTCTTACCGGAGGAAAAACTGGAAGCCGAGAAGATACGCAGGAATGCTCCTCGGTTCTGGCTATCAGAGGACCACAAACTATATCGACGCTCTTACTCTGGACCGTACCTACTCTGCGTGCATCCGGAAGAGTCCGTATCTTTACTCGAGGAGTTGCACGAGGGGATTTGCGGGAGCCACACCGGAGGAAGGTCGCTGGCGCACAGGGCACTCTCCCAAGGGTACTGGTGGCCGAACATGCAAAGAGAGGCCCAAGAATACGCTAAGAAGTGCGACCAGTGCCAAAGATTCGCCCCGAATATCCACCAACCCGGAGGGGTTCTCAACCCCCTCTCTAGCCCATGGCCGTTCGCACAATGAGGCCTTGATATAGTCGGACCTTTCCCCAAAGCTGCGGGGAACAAGCGATACATAATAGTCGGAACTGATTACTTCACTAAATGGGTGGAAGCTGAACCCTTAGCCAACATTAGGGACGTGGACGCCCAGAAATTCATCTGGAGGAACATCATCACCCGCTTCGGAACTCCGCGGACACTCATTTCCGACAATGGTCTGCAGTTCGACAGTAAGAACTTTAGGGAGTATTGCCGCGAGTTCGGAATCATTAACCGATATTCCACCCCCGCCTACCCTCAGGGAAATGGGCAGGTCGAGGCCGTGAACAAGGTCATAGTGAACGGACTGAAGAAGAGACTGGACGAGGCAAAGGGGAGATGGGTAGAGGAACTCCCCCACGTCTTATGGACTTATCGGACGACGCCGCGACGATCGACCGGTGAGACCCCCTTCTCGATGACTTATGGGGCTGAGGCCGTGCTCCCGATCGAGAACAACTTTCCCACACTGAGGTCTAGATCGTTTACCCCAAACGATAACGACGGTTTATTGGAACGGAGTCTGGACCTAGCCGAAGAAAGAAGAGAAAAAGCGATGATTCATATGGCCTATTATCACCAGAAGCTGAGACAAGGGTATGATGCTAACGTCAAACTGCGGCCTCTGGGTCCAGGTGACCTCGTGATGAGGAAGATTCTTGGCAGCGCGAAGAACCCCTCTTGGGGCAAGTTGGGGCCCAATTGGGAGGGACCATACCGTGTCACATCCGTGGCCGGAATAGGCGCCTACTACCTAGAAGATTTGGATGAAAAGCCTGTACCTCGACCATGGAATGTAAATAACCTCAGAAGATATTATTATTAATAAGAATGGCTTAGCATATGTTTTCTTTCATGACTATCCATTGCTTGCTAGTCCACTGACGACTATTCATAGTTTTAAACAGAACCTAAGTCCTGCATGGCTCCTCGGACCACAGACTTAGGGGAAATTATTACTCATGACAATTTTCATAGTTTTAAACAGAACCTAAGTCCTGCATGGCTCCTCGGACCACAGACTTAGGGGAAATTATTACTCATGACAATATTCATAGTTTTAAACAGAACCTAAGTCCTGCATGGCTCCTCGGACCACAGACTTAGGGGAAATTATTACTCATGACAATATTCATAGTTTTAAACAGAACCTAAGTCCTGCATGGCTCCTCGGACCACAGACTTAGGGGAAATTATTACTCATGACAATTTTCATAAGTCTTAAACAAAACCTAAGTCCTGCATGGATCCTCGGACCACAGACTTAGGGGAAATTAATACTTAAGGCGACTATTCATAGTTTTAAACAGAACCTAAGTCCTGCATGGCTCCTCGGACCACAGACTTAGGGGAAATTATTACTCATGACAATTTTTATAAGTCTTAAACAGAACCTAAGTCCTGCATGGATCCTCGGACCACAGACTTGGGGGAAATTAATACTTAAGACAACTATTCATAGTTTTAAACAGAACCTAAGTCCTGCATGGCTCCTCGGACCACAGACTTAGGGGAAATTATTACTCATGACAATTTTTATAAGTTTTAAACAGAACCTAAGTCCTGCATGGATCCTCGGACCACAGACTTAGGGGAAATTAATACTTAAGGCAACTATTCATAGTTTTAAACAGAACCCAAGTCCTGCATGGCTCCTCGGACCACAGACTTAGGGGAAATTATTACTTATGATAGATTGGGAGATTATTACTTAAAGGAAGTCGTTTTAATACGTGCGCGCAGTTTGGCACCATCGCAACCCTCAAATGCGCAGCCCGAAAACCCATTTTATTTTGGCTATTTGCCTATATCTACATCGTTGCAAATGCTTAAAAAAAAAAAAAAAAAAAAAAAAAAAAAGAGAGCGCTACTGACATACATCCATAGTAAGCAAAGCGAACATTTTATATTAATATTCCGAGTACATTAGAAAGAGATGTCCTTACAGAAGAATGGAAAAATAGGACGACTCACATTAAAAAAAAAAAGGGTACAAAGATCAAAAGCCTAAAGGGCTAAGCCTTAACAGGAGGATCTTCTTTCTGCTCGGGCTGAGGGGGAGGAACCTCGATGGTAGAGTCTGCGGCGGGGTCCTTCGCCATATTAGGCTCTGAGGCCGCTTGGGCGTCATCAGGATTCTCTCGGATCTCCGGAGGATAGAAGATGTTCTCGGGCAGTCTTAGTGCCGAATCCGCAGGAACTCCTACAGCATCGAGAGCATGAGCCCATGAAATACTGCAGTAATCCCTGCACACCTCGGGGATCTCCTCAGATAGCCTCGCCTCCGTTTCTGCGGCCCCGAGCTGGCGAGCAGCATTCTTCTCAGCCTCTGCAGCCTCTCGGATCAGCTGGGTTTCCTCTTTGACCCGCCTCAGTTCATCTTCGACTTTTTGCAGGGCAGTCTTGAGATCCTGCACTGCCTGCCTCTCGGTGGCGAGGTTAATCTGTGTCGAGTACAGCTCTTTGCGCTGGTCCTCCGCCTGGGTCTCGGCACTCTTCAGACCAGCCTCTGCACTTTTGCGCTGTTTCTCCGACTCCTTGAACTCGTCCGTGAGTTTAAGGTGATCGTGCTTAAGGGACCCCAAGGCCTTCTCCATCTCCGTCGGAGCCTGGGTCTCAGCCTCAGCCCGACTACGATTACCTCGGCAGAATTCCTCAGCCACAAATACCTGCTGAGTGATCTACGAACGAAACAAGATTGCTTTAAAAAAAAAAAAAAAAAAGGGGGAGTCATTTTTAATGAAACAGTAGAAGGGTTACTTACCATCGCGAGGTCCCTTTTAAGGGATAGGAAGATCTCGGGCTGAGAGAACCGCCTATAAGCCTCCATATCCCGAGGAAGGAGTAGGGGCTGCTCTAAAGCCTCGGCCACATACCCTGCCCGGCCTCGGTTGTACTCTCGGACCGAAGCATTGTAGGGGATGGCAACCCCATCCAGCTCCAACTTGGGGCTCCATACACGCGGGGCAACTCGTACCTCCGCAAGGCTCTCCTCGTCCCGATTCTCCGAGGAGTTGCCCCTTCTGCTCCTTGGTGCCCGAGCGGTCTTTTGCTGCTTGGTCGGCTGAGCAGCCACCTCACCCTCCTCAGGGGTGTCAACCGGCCTCTTCTTCTTCAGGTCCGGATTAGCCTTAAGGCCAGGTTCCGAAATGCCCTGAGGGACAACAGGAGGAAGGGTTTTGACTTGTGATGGAGGTGGTCCCTTCGATGACTGGCCTTTCCCTCGGGAGGCCATCAGCTCCTTCAGAGACTTTCCCTTTCCTGCCATGGGCTGTGTCTCTTCGTCCGAAGTATCTACCGAGCAGATAACAATGGAAGGAGCGCCAACTGCAGAATGTCGGTCCCGCTCTCCTTCAGGACGGGAAAGTTCCACCAAAGGGGTTTGCTGAACTTCCTCCTCAAAATAAAACTCGTCTATCTCTTCCTCAAGGGAAAGACGAGATGATTCAGTTTCCTCTTCAACCTGAACGGCAACACCAGGCTCGTTTGGCGGAGGTAGCTGCTCTGCTAAGTAGGGATTTCTAACACCAGGCAACACAACTGGTGGCAGATCGTGTTCAGCTAGGAACCCGTCCTTGGACACGTCAATCCTAGCCAACCTCGGATTGCCAGCCCTTATAGCGTGGCCGATAGCCTGGAAAGAGCTGCTCAGAGGTTGATAGCCCAGAACCAGATGGGCCGCACGCAACTGTCCGTCCTCGGAAACGTAAATCTCCGACCTAAGAAGGTAGTTCAACGCTGGCACGTTCACAAAGTTTAGCCGAGGAGCGACGTGAACTTTATCTGCAAGCAACCAAGAAAAGTGGGGTTAGTTCATGAAATTTTCCAATTACAAAGAAAGCAAGAAAAATAAACCCTCAATACTAAATCCTTTCCCAAAAAGGACCGATCCTAAAAACGTCGCACCTGGGGTTCCTGCCCGAGTTGGACAATGAATACCGTCGGACCACTCCCCAGAAGCAATAAGGAAGTCATTCTTCACGGTTTTATTGGATATTGGGAGACAAGAGATCAACCTAACGTCCTCGTTCCGGGATTTAAGATAATACCCATCATCCCCGAGGCGGTGACATTCGTACAGATAAGCCACATCGTGCCAAGTAAGGCCTAGATTCATCCGCTCGTCTAAGACATCTACACAGCCTAGTATCTTGAACATATTCGGGGCACACTGATACGGCGTCAACCAATGGTTGAACAGGTATTCCCTTGTAATCCTACGCATGGGAAGTGTCATCCCTCCCTCTATAAAAGCAATCATAGGGATAACAACTTCTCCCATACCTCTCTCTGTCAATACTCCTTCAAGAGGACAGTACTGCAACCCAACCCCCGGGGGAATGTGGTATTTAGCCCTAAAGGCCTCCATAGCGGCTGGAGTGTTTACTAATTTCTCAAATCTACCCATCTGAACTGAACTGGGGAAACGAAAGTAAGGACTGAGAATAAAAGTAGAGTCCGAGGAGGGAATTGAAACGGCGAGATGAACGAAATGTACTGGTACCTTCGCAAAACGCTCAATGGGACGCCTGGAAATCTCTCCTGGAAGGAACGCTTCGCGAAAGACGGCTACGGAGGCGTAACGGGCGCAAGTATTCGTATGTCTCTGGGGTTCGATGGAGTTCTCTGGAAGCCTTTGAGGTTTATGAAATGCAGATAAAAAGAACTGAACCCCTCTAACGTCTTATATAGCCGGGAGGAGAGAGAAAAGATCATTCCTGCCTAAAAATACGAGAAGAAACGATGGCCGTTCGATCCACGCCACACCGTTGGATGGAGGGAACATAACGCCTCCAGAAGTTAATGACCACGCCTCGTAAATTGTAACGCGTCAAAAGTAACGGTCCGCACGCGCGCCCCAAGCTCTCCTTATTTCCACCCTCTCACTAACATCAAAACCCCGCTTTTCTCCTCGGAAGGAGATAAAAACCGGAGTTTTGAGGGGCTATTGTGGGGCCCGGCCCAAAAATAATGGGCTATTCCAAATCCAGGCCCGTCCGAGGAGCGTCCTTGCCAAAGAGAAACCACATATGAAGCATTACTCAACCCCAATAACGCCAAGGAAACCTGTCCGAGGAGTAACTCCTCCTCGGACATCACGAAGTCCAGACGAGGAACTCTCCCCATCCATTTCAGTTCATCCTCCCAGCATATAAAATGAATAAAATCCAAAATATCTCACGAAAAGCTGCCACCACCACATTAATTGCGCCCCAACCATCCTCTTGGCCGCATTAATGAGGAAAAGACCCCTGAACAGTACCACCTTGGCCTCTGCAACTCACAAAGGGAGAGATAGGGGCGTCTGATGGGACAGGTGCTCAAGTAGATGCTTAGATGATCGACAAGTGTAAGGTTGAGATGAGAGGAGGGGAACTATATAATGTAGTGGAATCCCCCAAAGAAAGGGGGGAAAAAACTGTATTAAGAACGGGAGAAATAGAATCACACGTGGAGATCCATTCTTGTGTTTTTATTCTCTGCAACTATATTGTCCATGCACAAGACCGAACAGGCTCACTGAGGCGAAGTTCTTTGACCCATCCTCTACAAATTTTTATTGTGGGTTGCGCTTTGGGCCAAGGCCAGATCAATAAGATTTGGGCCAGGAAAATCGTGCAACTACAATTATTATTATTACAAATGGATTGTTTATATTGTGAATAAACTACAAATAATAATTATATATCATATGAACTATTTTGCCAACTTGTATAACCTAATTTCAAGTCTATATAAATATATTTTTGAACATGTATACATATAAATGTATAGAATTATATATAATTAATTCAAGCCCTATTCACAAACACATTATCATGTTTGAACTTAACCTGTTTAATAATCGAGCCTAAAGTTGGGTTTGAGCTTAGCTTGTTTACTAAACAAACGAACATAAACAAGCTCCCAGACAGCTTGGTTTATTTACAGACATACCCCTAGAGCTTTACTTGTCTTCTTTTAGAGTAGTGCTCATTTCTTAAAGGGCAATACTAATCTGTATCTTCTACGGTGAAGTACTTGTAAATATATTGATTTTTGTGTTGACCTTGACCCATTTTTTCAAACATGTGAGAGTCAGACATATTCATGTTTGGATTTCAACGAATCAAAATCTTTCAGTGGTGGTGGTGGGATGAATATTCATTGGGTATTTGGGTTTTTCCTTTTTCATTTATATTCGTAACGGAACTAATTAAACCCAAGATTTTGATTCCTAAGTCCTAACCCCACCATCAAGTCCAAATCACAAAACTCACTGACCCACAGACCAACGGCCACACAAACCCAGCACAGACCCTCAGGCCTCAACCCCACCATCTGTTTCAAAAGTATAGCACAATTCATAGAATAGGTACATGCCATTAAAATTTTAAAACTGAAGAAAAAATTAGAAGGAAGATAAATTAGAGAAGAGGAAAAACAATTTGTTGTGGATATATTTTATTACAAGGAGAGAAAAATATAAGACATGGACGTGTGCAAGAAAAGTAATAACTTACGGATTTGGAGAATTGCAGCTATTGGCTGTTGTAAAGCTCTAAAACCTTTTGAATACAGACTGTTTGTTTTTGTGCTTAGGCAATGCTCTCAAATATGATTCCAACACCTTTTCTTTTATCCCTACTACACGGACTAGTTATTATTCTTTGAATGCATTTACTCTTGACTTTGAATTTTGGTTTCTTCAAACCTGTCAATTAGGATGGACTAAAACGTGTCACATGAGCTTTCTTTGATTGCCCAGCACTTACTCCACTGATCATAAAAATAAATCAAAATTATAACTTTTCTAGTGTATAATCTCATTTATATGTATCAGGTATATTTAAAAATAATCACAATTACACACACATATATGATTTAGAATCAAATTGGATTTGGACTTTTCAATTTTACACCCAATAATTCACTTGCCACAAAAATTACAAAATTAGATAAGACACGAAAATTTTATTCCAATTGAAATCCAATTTATAATATAATTGGATTTAGAATATTCTACTTTTGCACCTAATAATTCACTAGATACAAAAATTTAAAAGTTAGATGGAACACATAATGCAAAATTAGACTAAGTGAACTTTCTCTAAACTTTGGCTTTAACTCTCTCTCTCTCTCTCGTCAGCCGCCATTGATCTCACTCAGCCACGCTTGATCTCACTCACAGTCTCACCTTCTCCAATCACGGCCGATCTCACCCTGAGGCCGCCGTCGATCTCACCCTCTTCCCTTTCCTCTCTGTCCGCCTTTCACTCTGCCTCTCTCTGGTTGTGGATTTTTTTTTTTTTTTTGGTTGCAATTTGGGTTGATCTGATATTGGTGAGTAATTGTGGTGGTTGTGGGTTGATTGTGGTGGTTGGTTTGCAGTAGAGGTGGGTTGTAGTGGTGGTGATGGTGGGTTCTAATATGATGGGTGAGCTGTGGGTGATGGTGGGCTGTGGGGGTGGTATGAGTTATGTGTTTGTTTTCTAAATTGTAGGTGGTAGGTGGTGGTTCAGTTGATTTGGGTGGTGGTGGGTTGTGGGCTATGGGCGGTGATAGTGGCAGTGGTGGTGGTGGGCTGTGGAGGTGATGGCCGGTGGTGGTGGGATGTGGTTGATTTGGTTTTTGTTTTTATTTATTTTTTTAATATAGCTGGGTTTTATTTTATTTTTATTTTTATTTTTTTTAATGTGGTGTAATATTAAAATGGAAGATTTGATATATAGCGAATTATAAAATGATGTTGTAAGGACACAATTTGTAACGACCCATAATAACGTTGGGTTCGCACGTAAAAAAGCTCAAACAATATCATTTATAGAGCGTGGGTTTGAAAGGCTAGGCCTTGGTCATAAGACAGTGGTATTCCATGGTGTTCATACATAATTAAATCGTGTTTGCTCTAGGAGTCTTTCTCTTGGAGGCGGGCTGGGAGGCTCTGGTTTTTGGCCATTTTTCCCCAGCCTCTCTTTCGGATTGCTTGTCCCTCTTTTTATATTAGCCTGTATTCCTTATCCTTCGTCCATGTGTAGGACCGATCTTCCTAGACTGATATTTGTCCCATCAGCCCATACCCAGAGTGGTTGGGGGTGGTTGTAAAAGTTAAAGATCATGGCTCTGTCAGGTGCAGAATGCTTTATTGCAGTTTTGACAGCCTTTTAATTATGCTGTTTCCACACTATGGTCGCTCTTCCTTTTAGGGGCATTTATGGCATGCCGAGCAGGAGCTCGTCCTCGGCCATTTCCTTAGGCCGTCCATGGCTCTCATGATGCATCCTCGGCCCGGTGTCTCCTCGGCGCAGGCCTTGGGCCTTAACATGAAATGGGTTGGGGCCACAAACTCTCTGGCCCCACAATAGCCCCTCAAAATCCTGCTGTCCGACCTCTTGGTCGGAGAGGAAGGTTTTGGTAATGCCACGCCTTTATTGCGGTCTGCTTAGATCTACCCTTCATCAATGTGGGTGTCTCTTCATCTATCCCGGAAACGCTCCGGACTCCGGACTATGAGACATTCCTCTGAATTCATTCATGATGCGTTCCTGTCGTTTCATTATCCGAAGCATGCCTTTAATGATTTCCCTTTACAAGACCATTTAAATTTGACGGCTACAGATGACATTGGGGAGTTGAACAGACACTATATCGTTTACAGCTCTTCTTGGAAATCTATACGGATTAAATGCCACTGATCTTACCTTCCATATAAGAAGCTAGATGAGAGGGTACTTCCTTTGCATAAAGACCCTTTAACTTTTCTAAAGCCTCAAACCTCAAGCTGCTCTCAAAGTTTTCCTCATCAGCACAGTCAAATCTTATAGTGTGTTATGTCTGAGGTAGAAACGGGGGTGAAGAGACCACATCCGAAACTTAAGATGGCTCGGTCAGGGCAAGGTTGGCAGAGACTCAAGATATTTCTCATCCTCCTTCAGCCAAAATCCGAAGCAGGAGCTAATCGCGTCAATTTTTTGATGCAATCGAGCTGGGGTTGCTCATTATCAGTACCATCCGCTCTCCTATGAGCGTAGCTAATATGTCACTAGCGTGTTAGGAGTCAGGGCTGAGGCAGGGACTAAGTATCCCTGCTTCCTCCTCTCTTCCTTCACTGGTGTCTCCTTTTGCCTCCCCTTCTTCTTCTTTCTCATCACCAGATCCATCATGGTGCTTTCACTTCTTCCTCTTTTTCTCATCATCCATCAAAGGAGGTCCTCCTCTCAATATGGGTGATACTGGGGCAGAATTTGGAAAGACTTCGGAGCAGAGCTTAAAAAGACTTCTGGTCGTTTGTCTGTTTGTTGTTGTTGTTGTTGTTTTTTTTTTTTTTTTTTTTTTTTTTTTTTATTGTTTTTGCAATTCGTTTTCCGTATAGGCTTGTTTAAGCCCTTCATTGTACGCTGTAATACCTCTTTATATTAATAAAAGTCAATATTGCTTTATTTTGTATATTCTACCTCTTCTTTCTGAAATGATTATCCCGTGAATAGACGTACTACCACATGACTTCCTTTTTTTATTTTTATATTCTAAACGATGCTTAGGACCGAAATCCTTGTTAATAAAAAGACCTTACTTTGCGCTTGTTGAAACTATCTAACATAATAATGCCGATCTGAACAAATGATACTTAGGAAACTATCTAGCATAATAATGCCGATCTGAACAAATGATACTTAGGGCAGAAACCCTTACTAAGCAAAAAGAAAAATATGTTATTATGAGCTTATTAGAGCTGTCTGGCATAATAATGCCGACCTGAAAAAACGATACTTAGGGCCGAAACCCTTACTAAGAAAAAAGATGTTATTATGAACTTATTGAAGCTATCTTGCACAATAAGACCGACCTGAAAAAGGGTTGTATGCCCCAAACTGAATGAGGTGATGGCTGAATGCTCGGTGTTATGTAAAAAGTAATCATCCGAGGATATGTAACCCAAAATGAACAGCCCATGCGGGTCGCTGAGTAATAAGGCGTTTCGCCATTTTCCTAATGACCTTCATAGCCTTAACCTTTTCTGGTATTTGGTCCGAGGACTGAGCGACTTAGAATTCTCTTTAAGTAGCTGATTTTTCCATAGGTCTGAGTCCGAGGACCATACAATACCTGGGTTCTGTATAAAACTTGATTTCTAAGTAGTTGGTTTCCCCATAGGTTTGAGTCCGAGGACCATGCAATACCTTGATTCTGTCCAAAACTTGATTTTTAAGTAGTTGGTTTCCCCATAGGTTTGAGTCCGAGGACCATGCAATACCTTGGTTCTGTCCAAAACTTGATTTCTTTAAGTAGTTGGTTTCCCCATAGGTTTGAGTCCGAGGACCATGCAATACCTTGGTTCTGTCCAAAACTTGATTTTTAAGTAGTTGGTTTTCCCATAGGTTTGAGTCCGAGGACCATGCAATACCTTGATTCTATCCAAAACTTGATTTCTTTAAGTAGTTGGTTTCCCCATAGGTTTGAGTCCGAGGACCATGCAATACCTTGGTTCTGTCCAAAACTTGATTTCTAAGTAGTTGGTTTCCCCATAGGTTTGAGTCCGAGGACCATGCAATACCTTGGTTTTGTCCAAAACTTGATTTTTAAGTAGTTGGTTTCCCCATAGGTTTGAGTCTGAGGACCATGCAATACCTTGGTTCTGTCCAAAACTTGATTTTTAAGTAGTTGGTTTCCCCATAGGTTTAAGTCCGAGGACCATGCAATACCTTGGTTTTGTCCAAAACTTGATTTCTTTAAGTAGTTGGTTTCCCCATAGGTTTGAGTCTGAGGACCATGCAATACCTTGGTTCTGTCCAAAACTTGATTTCTAAGTAGTTGGTTTCCCCATAAGTTTGAGTCCGAGGACCATGCAATACCTTGGTTCTGTCCAAAACTTGATTTTTAAGTAGTTGGTTTCCCCATAGGTTTGAGTCCGAGGACCATGCAATACCTTGGTTCTGTCCAAAACTTGATTTTTAAGTAGTTGGGGGAATTAACCCCTCGGCTATGGCGCGGGACCTTTGTTTAGGGGGATTAGCTCCTCGGCCAAGCTCCTAGAACCATCCACACTGCTGACGCTACGAAGCACAGCCCCTAGTGAAGAAACGTAGCCCCTAGTGGAATTTTACGCTAGAACACTACAACCGGCCGTCGGAAATGATGTGGGGGATTGTCTCGACCCACCACCTGTGCCAAGACACAAGCCCTTCCCACAGACGGCGCCAATTGTAAGGACACAATTTGTAACGACCCATAATAACGTTGGGTTCGCACGTAAAAAGGCCCAAACAATATTATTTATAAAGCGTGGGTTTGAAAGGCTAGGCCTTGGTCACAAGACAGTGGTATTCCGTGGTGTTCATACATAATTAAATCGTGTTCGCTCTAGGAGTCTTTCTCCTGGAGGCGGGTTGGGAGGCTCTGGTTTTTGGCCATTTTTCCCCAGCCTCTCTTCCGGATTGCTTGTCCCTCTTTTTATATTAGCCTGTATTCCTTATCCTTCGTCCACGTGTAGGACCGATCTTCCTAGACTGATACTTGTCCCATCAGCCCATACCAGAGTGGTTGGGGGTGGTTGTAAAAGTTAAAGAGCATGGCTCTGTCAGGTGCAGAATGCTTTATTGCAGTTTTGACAGCCTTTTAATTGTGCTGTTTCCGCACTGTGGTCGCTCTTCCTTTTAGGGGCATTTATGGCATGCTGAGCAGGAGCTCGTTCTCGGCCATTTCCTTAGGCCGTCCATGGCTCTCATGATGCATCCTCGGCCCGGTGTCTCCTCGGCGCAGGCCTTGGGCCTTAACATGAAATGGGCTGGGGCCACAAACTCTCTGGCCCCACAGATGTGGTAAAATAATAAAGTAGGCTTTTGATGTGTCAAAATAACATTTTTTTTATTAAAGAGCTGATGAGAATGCTCTTATATTTTTTAGTCTTGGTCCACTTTCTACTTGTTTTTTACTTTAGTGTTTAACCTAATGGTGACTTTAGTCTTTCAGTTTCCACGCTTTTGAAAAGAGGTAAATATGACACGCTGACAGATTAACCTAATGGTGACTAATATACAAGGCTAGCCCAAGGCCTCACAAAATTTTTTTTTTTAAAAAAAAAATCCCTATTAAAAAAAGGCCTCATCTCCCTTCCTAAAATGCCAAAAATTTTATAAAAATATAACATTTTTTAAATAATTCATACTTTTTTTTTTAAGAGTGATGCTAAAAATATCACAAATTTTACTATAGGTTTAATTGACATATCACCAATCACAAAAAAAGTAATTCAAATACAAATAAATTAAGTTGTTGAAATTCATCAATTATAGTCATTATCACATTATATTGTGAACTTTTTGTAATATCTTTAGTATTTTTTTTCTTCCATTTTTAACAAGACTTCCAAAATAGGAGACCAATAGAAATTTAACCCAATTGAAATCTTAAAAAAAAAAGATGCTACAAATGTGATAGATCATCAATGATGACTAGTCTCCTCTAATAGTTTGAGACCTTAATTTTTGTAAATTAATCTCTTACAATGCCACATACCAAATAATATCTATCTATCTTTTTCTCTTAAAAAGAATATATAAAATTAAAATTTAGATTACAGATGGACTTGACTATGCATAGTCATATCCAAGTTAAAGTAAGTTTCTTTTTTTAAAAAATAATATTTTTTTTAGTTCTTTTTGTTTAAATTTATGGTTCAACTGTGATATTCAATCCTTTATATGAAATTAACCTTAGTTTAGTTAATATTATTCACCAATTTCTATATTTATATCAAATTAATATTTACATATAAAAATGCCCCATATAAAATTTTCGTCTTAGGCCCCAAATTTTCTTGGGCCAGCCCTGCTAATATTCATCAACTTGTTAAACAACATTACTTAGGACATGACTATGAGCTAGTAAGGAAAACTGTCTTACAACTTAGTTTCTTTAGAGTTAAATTTTTCATGTTATATGTAATTTTCATCTTCATATGTACAATTATCTTTTAAATTTATAATAGAAGACAAATACCATCTTAAAGTTACATTGTTACAATGTGAACTGTTGCATCTCAATAAGATAAATTGTTTTCGCATTGAGGTTTTTTAATCACAAAGAATAACTGCACATATACAACTACTATCTTTTAAATTTATAATAGAAGACAGATACCATCTTAAAGTTACATTGTTACAATGTGAACTGTTGCATCTCAATAAGATAAATTGTTTTCGCATTGAGGTTTTTTAATCACAAAGAATAACTGCACATATACAACTACTATCTTAGTATATTATGATACTCACCACTATTTATGTTTCCGAACCTTGAATTGAAACTCACCTTGCAATTTTCTTCTCCTTCTGAGTGTTCTCACTTATTGAATGTCATAGTAAACAAAGTAAAACAAAAAGGCGTGCAACATAAAGAGAGAGAAAACAACAAAATTTGATTTGAGGGAAAAAAAAAATCACTCGATGACAATTACAACCAGAGATATAACTAACATACTAGCCGTTGTAACTCTAACAGAATTAACAGAATTTACAAATAACGTGGAGCCAATGAGGCATTGACATCTGGCAAGGACCAACGATGACAAAACAATGTTGCTTAGTAAAATAACAGTAGTAATTGAAGACAAAACGTCGTCGTGGCAATAAATAAGAAAAGCAGTGCCATTTAACTCAAAGAGCCATAAAATTCAAAACAGGAACTTCCGTGGTGGGCTATTCATGTTTTAAAGAAGAATCCTGAACAATTACTAGTACTACTCTACTAATTTTCTTGTTAAATTTAAGAATGGGCATTGGGTTTTGGAATCAAAGAGGTATAGTTAAGTGCAAGCATGCACATCCTCAGTGAGGTCAACAACTCAGTTGTTTAAATAAAGTAGGTGTGAAAGCGAGTAGTGAGAAAAGAAAGACAAAAAATTATTCAACTATGTTAAACAAAACGGAAGATAATTATGAGAGAATAAAATGTTAGCCGGGGCAAAGTTTGTCGTCGTCAACATAAATAATAAGGAATTTCTCACTAAACAGCAAAATGTAATTTGAATATTCTGTGGATTTCTATTTTGTTCTAAAGAAATTAATGATTTTGGTGGTGGATTTGAGGCATGATATAATGACACAAATTACAAATGAATAAAAACAACAGTAGAATAAAAATATACAAGATTAAGAGAGTGCACTGCGTATTATCGAAGCTAATGTTCATAAAGAAGTAAGGAGCAATGGTTTCTAGAGATTGAGGCTCTACCAGAGGAAGATTGTCCATTTGTCCGAACCCAAACATTTCAACTATTCCTAAACATCTGAATGTCCTCCATCAGCTCTGCCACCACATCTTTGTTACTTCCATTACCCTGCACATTGAAATCAAACTTTTACAATACAAGACCATATTAGTGGCAGAGAAAGGCTCTTTCTTCACGGTTGTCTTGTTCTTATAAGTCCAAATATACCATAAATAGAGAGAGAGAGAGAGAGAGAGGAAAAAAAAAAAAAAAAACACAATGAGAAGTACTTTAAGATCCCCAAATCTCCCTCTCTTTGTCCATCTCTTCAACAATGCCTGAATCAAATAAGGCTAAATGAAATTAGTTCTAATGTACTGATCAAACCAAACTAGATTTCTCTAGATGAAAAGGAAAAAAACAAAATATGGTCTTTCAGTATCTTTGACTCAAAGAACTAAGTCATTAGAGGCCTTCTCAATTTTGCCCTCACAATAAGAAAATTCAATTAAATTCTCCAAGGAACAATAATCATTTTACAATGTAATTGTAACCTATATAACTGGTTCCAAAGCTCTGGGTCTTCACTTATGGTTGTGCCAATAAGATTAATAAAAGGACCTACAAGCTGTGGCCCTTTTTTTTTTTTTTTTTAATCACGTTTTATGTGGTTGTAATTTGAAGGGTTTATCGGTTATTTTTTATTAAATATATATTAATGACAGCATCATTTTAAGTTTTACTAAAATAATTTTAAATTAAATTAATCAAGAAATTTATATATATATATGTAAGCCCAACTTGAATAAAAAAAATAACAAATAAATAAATAATTTATTGTGGACCTATATATATCATTACACAGAACCAAACTGAAACCAACCAATATATATTATTATAGGTAAAATACCTTGAAAAAATGTATGTTGCCTCAGTGGAAAGCACGTATGTTTTCCAGGCTCCTGTCTCAAGTTCTAACCTTCAAAACAGATTTTTTCATTTTTTTAAATTTCTATTATAAAAACGACGTCGTTTTGAATTTATATAAAACTAAACATCTAAAACTAAAACCCTAGCATCTCTTTCTCATTCAGCCGCCCCGTCCTCTCTCTCTCTCTTTCCAAGTGAAGTGTACGACATAGAATGGGACTTGATCATGCTGGATGGCTGGATGCACCTACTGGGTACCATGATAATGCCCCAGGAAGAATGAGTGCTATATACACAGCTGGGTTGATGGCTAGGAATAGAGACTGATGTGTTTGAAGGGTATTTGACAGAACTTTTGTCAAATACCCTTCACTATCCCAAGTCACAGGGCTCGCCTTTTGTCCATAGAGGTTTCATTCTCTGTCCTTTTTTTTTTTGCCTGTATTTTTTTTTTTACCACAATTCTTGTTTTATCATAGATCTATTATTTACTTGAGAGAATTGGAGCTGGGATTTTCCTTTCATGTATATTTTCTGTTGTTACAAATTTTTTATTGGATGAATCATACTACTGAGAATTACTAAATAAACATAATGTGGGGTGACCATCTTTGGTCCTTGATACTACCAATTTGGGCAGAAAAGGTTTACTATCCAACTAATTGCACTGCTGGGAGATGGGAATTGTGTCTCTTTGTTCAATGTAGTAGTTATAACTACTTATAACTACTTCATTTTCTTAGCAATAAATGTAGTTGGTATAACTTATCTATAGGGGTTAGTAGATCCACCACAGTTCTATGCACATGAAACTTCAAAAGATGGCAACTGATAGTGGGGTTCTAATTAAATTCAAAAGTTGCTGTATGAAAGAAAAACCAGAAGGCATTCCCAAATAAAACCGTTCTACCAATGGATAAATTATCATTTTTTTATGTACATAACCTTATGTTTGGATGGGGAATTGATGAGAACATAGAATAGGAGTAGGAAAAAGTGATCAGAATATAGTCCCCCTGCTTTTCAATAAGAAATACAATGTGTTGTACTATAAAAACAACAGTGCGTTTTTATTTTTTAAATTCAGTTGTTACTAAAAAGTGGTGTATGGGGATTTCAAATTCTGGTTCTCCCAAATAAGATTAGACAATGCAATTTTATTTTTTCACACACAATTGAGTTATAAAGTTCTTAACAAAACAATAATGTCTTATTATGTTAAAATAACAAACAAAAAAAAAAAAAAACAGTAGGACTAAAGAAAAGTGGTCTGTCATATTGGGAAATAAATAGGCAACAGATGTCAATAAATCTTAGATCAAATTACATTTTAAACCCTATACTTCAGAGGTGGTTCAAATTAAACCCTAAAAATTAGAAATTATAACAAACTAAACCTTAAAATTTGGTTAGTTTTGTTAGAGACCCAAATTTATTGTAAGCCTATGTAATTATTGAACTAGCAAACTAGCCTTTGGATTAGTATAGGGTGAACCAATGATTCTCTACCATATAAACTCTATATTGAATTCATTATAATTCGAATAAGTCATATAGTAAAAATGTAGCTATAATGGGTTTTATAATATATTTACCCTTCAATCTTTACAATATAAATTCAAATATTTTTTACATTGGTTCATTAATATTTTCTCTCCCATTTTGTTTTTTTAAGTTTTTATGGGAATATTATCATGGAAATAAAGAAAAAAAAAAGTTATTAAATTCTAAAACTGAAAGTTTTCAATCTTAATTTTCAAAAAAAAAAAAAACAAAGCTACCGATCTTAATTTAAACTCAAATAAATCAAATGGAAATTAGTATTGACTTTTCAAATGATAAAGGACTAGTTAGAAAAATTATAAAATTGTGTTATTAAGCTTTTAAAGTGGGACATTTCATAATAGAATATCTTCTTCTTCTTCTTTTTTTGAGAAAATTTCATAATAGAATATTAGTTAGTAATCTCTCTCTCAAAAAAAGAAAAAGAAAAAGAATATAAGTTAGTAATCAAAATAGATAAGAATGGAATAATCATTTGTAACAATTATTTATTTTTAAGATTCTATAAAAAAAACAATTATTCTTCTGATGATCGCAAATCATGGGTTCCTTTTTAAATCATAAACAGCTTTGCAAATAACATCACCAACAACAGCATAGAAAAAGGCAAAAAAGTGACATGCACAGTTGAACAATTATCAAATCAAATTAACAACCACCATAGTTTGTCGTCCAACATTGTATGGTGGAAATTGTTTACCATTCTATCATCATTATGGTAAAAAAAAAAAAAATCACAAAGGAGACAAGGATTGAGAAAAATCAAGTTTTCATGGTCCTTTCTTGGGATAAGAACTCAGTCATTCCATTTGTAATGCACCCCATGTTTATGCTGAAACTTTCAAGAAATTTTCCTGAATCAACTTGCACAACTCCTTCGTTTGTCTATCCTGGATTTAGTCATAGATCATATTAAATTTTACAAATTTTACCATTCTATCATCACAAAATAAGCTAAGTATCAATGGGCCAAAACCAATGTTTACATATGGCTATAAAAAGCCCAATAGCAAAAAGTCTAGAAAAGGAGGAAAGATAAATGGGTCAAAGCAAAACTGAATGGTTTGAACCAAATAAACATTCGTGAGACAAGATAGGATGCACATCAGCACATGTATGGTATAGATAAAGCCATATGCCAAAGCTAGGTCTCTTGTCTAAAAGATACCAAGAGAATTGCATAATAGTGCATATAAACTCAAATATGGGTACACTTCTAATCAACATGGAACTCCAAGAATTGGACACACCACAGGGGCATGAAAATAACTAGATCTCTATTCTCCATTTTTGCACCATCAATTTTGAGTTGCACAAGCAATTTCCACTTACTAATTGACAAATCGTTTGGTTTAAATAAACATTTACAATTACAGTAATTTTGAAAAGATACATTCCCATATTTAATTGCAAATAACTTAAGGGGAATCTAAGTACTAAAGTGCATCTAGATTCCCCCAAAACTTGATTGCACCAAAAACCAATTTGGTGACTTGACCTAAGCAATCATTATTAACTCACATTTTTGGGGGAACTTATAGATTAGTATTTTTTTAGGAACTTATAGATTTAAAGGTATACTTATAGTTACATATGCATGCATTAAAGTTCCAAAACATCATATTCATGAAAAACAACAAGTCCAAATGTACAAAAAATTTTGCAATTGTCAAAGTAACTAGATAAGTAAATAAAAATAGGACCCATGTAAGAATCAATAAAAACCTGACAAGTCTACTATTTTGAAAATTGTTGTAGCTGTAATATTAAATCATTAATCTTCATCAATTAGATGCCCCTAACCAAACATGAAGCTTAAGACTATAACTATTCCCTCTTATTTAAAGGTTACACTAAACAGGAATGGGCTTTAACCTAACATAGAATGCAAGCAATAATAACCCACAGAGCCAAACACAAACCTTATCACCTATGCAAACAGCACTACACCTATGCAACAATTATTCCCTTAAATTAAATCAAGGATCAAGATCAAAACAACACTAATTTAATGGTTCAGAATGTGGGTACCATATCCCTAAAAAAAATTTGAGGATATGGTAGAATGACCCCATTTCTAAAACCTCTAAAAGGCCGATAAACTTGTATATCTTTATAATTATGGAAATATCCTCAATTTGAGAGGAAAAAAAAAAAAAAAAGCTTACAGAAAGAAGCGTAGAAAGAAAAGTGATTTATTTTTCTTTGTTTATATACATGACTTGCTTTACCAATAATAAGTATTCCCTTAAATTAAATTAAGGGTCAAAATCAAAACAACATTAATGGGGTATGGTAGAATTACTCTTTTTTTTTTTTTTTGAGAAACAAAATATCTAAAGGTAGAATTACTCTTGATTAGAAGAAAGTGCTTTGCAAATTACGACAATCATCTTCTCAAAAAAAAAAAACTTCTAAAAAAAAAAGAATAACGACAATCAAAGTCTAATAAATAAAGCATAACGATAAACTTTTACGTTAAATCATAATGGTTATAACACCAGTAAAAAGCATATTACACACTAAACTGTAGAATCAGTTACAACGCGCGCCAAGTGATAAAAGAAGAAAATACTCATACAGCAGCAGCCAAGAACTTTGCTGTCTGTGTTCAACTTTTGACTTGTTTCTCTGCTTTTTTTCTCGCTCGTCTCTCCCTTGAGCTCACATACTTGAATCCTCCATTTTCAGTCTCAGAGTCCTCCAAATCATTAAATGATTTCTGCAAGTCCAAAAGATATCAGAGAAGTGTCTCAAACTATTATTAATTTAGTGAGGACTGAGGAGGAGAAAGCTACCTCTCTAAGCTCAGAAAAGCTTACAGCATAGAAGGTAGCAGCAGCAGCTGCTACAATTCCAAGGATGGGTAAGGCTACTTGCTGTATCTGTGTGTGTCGTCTGGGAAGTGGGATGGAGAGAGAGAGAGAGAGAGAGAGAGAGAGTCGTCTGAGAGTCAGTCAGATAAGGCCTTTGTCCTGATTTTTATTTTTTTTG